>CM042039.1:32560000-33810000 GCA_023525975.1 Smallanthus sonchifolius | reverse complement strand
TGGTTAGCAATTAACAATGAGTCTACATATACCTGGAGATACCTAATTTTCATATCCCAAGCTAGTTGTAATCCTTCTATCAGCACCTCATATTCTGTTTCATTATTCGTTGCTTGGAACTCACAACTTATGGATTGGGGTATTATGTCCCCTTGTGGCAATTTCAATATGATACTTAGACCTGTTCCTCTTATATTTGATGCACCGTTAGTGAATAAGGTCCACTTATCCTTGGATTCTTCCAATTGTTGGACTTCAAGGTCTGCTTCATGTTGAATGTCAACTCTGAAATCAGCCACAAAGTCCGCAGGTGCCTGAGACTTTATTGTTGTTCTAGGTTCATATATGAGGTCATAGGCGCTGAGCTTGACTGACCTGTAGAAGCATGTTTTAGTAACTATAGATAAAATTCTATGTATCGGTGTACTCACCATATGACATGCGTACTTACCAAGTACGCATGACATTTGGTCATGCGTACTTTGACAAGTTCACAGGTGGGTTTGTTCCTACTCCTATAAATAGAGTTGTTGGGCTCATTTGTAAGTGCGGAACAGAAAAGTGAGATTTGAGAGAGGTGGGTCGAGACGAGCTCTCCCGAACCCTGGACCATGAGCGTAAATGTAACATTTCTAATTTTATTATCTTTAATTGCAATTCAATATAACACATTTCAAACCCGGTTCTAGTGCAATGGTTTATTTGTGCAAACAATTAAACCCTAGGAATCAATGGAAATTCTAAATTCTACATCACCTTTATCTCAAAATCTCTATACAAATATATATTTAGACATGCATATGTATATATTTACACATATTACAAGTGCATACACATATATACATTAAATTAAAAAGTAAAACTAATAGTGATTGAACCCCACCTTTGAGTTTGAACCCTCAAGTCTGACCCCATATACCAATTTTGACCACATTTGACTTCCAAAACCACCTCAATTCGGGAGGAGACTTGATCAAGCCGACTGTTTTGGACCTGCGTGGAGTCCTGGAACAAGTACCAGTCTTATCCCGGCCCAATTACCATCCCGATTCGATCAAAACGCGCGGTTAATTTCAAATTCAAGCAAGTTTGACTCGACAGAGTCAAACCGATTTAATTCAGGAATGAATCCGCGAAATTAAAACGCGTTGATGACTGTAAATCACACCTAGACTGTTTACACATGAATCCAGACTATTACATGGCCCAATTCACTGCCTAACCATTGAATTTTCGTGTAATCACAGCCGACAGCTGCCATCCTCGGATCTCGAATCGAATCAACCAATTTAGGTGAAATTGGTTCATTAGGACCACTCCAACACTTTCACATACTCTCATACAACCTTTCTAAACACTAATTCGTCCCTCATTTACTTCTGCTTCCTGATTCAGTACCAAGAACAGCGGGTTTGAACTTTTAGCCGGCAGCCTTCAATACCCAACCAAATCAGGTAAGGTTTACACCATTCGATTCGTTTTTACTCATACACCGAAAGCCCCTTATCAGATTACAGAAACCAATTCGAATCGGGTTCGATTTCTATCAATCTTTTAACACTATTCTTACGAATATAAAAAGGGATTTTGATTTGAATCATTTATCGTATTTAATTATTTGGGATCCCTACTTAACCAGCGAAACCATCTGGTCCGACTGGCTAAGCCCTTGCACCATCGGACCAGATGGCGTGGGTTCGAAACCCACAAACCATGTTCTTTTTGCGTGTGTATAAAATCCAAAACCGGTAACTACCTTGATCACGTTAACACCTAGTCAAACCGGTTCCAGTACATGGGTTGAGCCCTGGCCCAGTGGTAGAAGGCTATACATACACAGAACCCACCCGGGTTCGAGCCAGGTGGCGTTCTTTTATTTTTTTTAAAAATCGTTTTAAACAGTAATTAAGTAAAAAAATATATATTTTATAAACCTAACTTTAACTAGATCATGTTTGTACAATAATATGCATTTTTACATGAAACCTTTATTTGTTTACAATATAAATGTTTAAATCCCATTTATAAAAACAATTTACAAATTATTTTAGAATAAACCATTAAAACACAAAGCAAAATACCTAATTTATAAAATTTTTCTAATATTTTATAAATACTCCTACCATGTGTTACAAAAACCCATTCTTAATACATTTTAAAATAATTAAACAAAGAGATTAAATTTTATAAAAATTATGGAAAGCTTTTATACTTTTCTGGAAATAAAGTATAAGAATTTATAAAATTTTTAATCTATAGTTAAATCAAATGAAAACTTATTTAAATATAAATGCACATTTTTATCATACTATTTTAAATGATAAATAAATAAGTAAATTTAGTTGTTATTTATATAAACTACTTTTTCTAATACATTTAGAGTTTAAATTGTAATTAAAGTAATCTTATAATTAAATATTATTTTTCACATCTTTCTAAATAAATAGATAGAGAAAATTTATTTATTTAATTTATATTTAAGATAATTCACATATTACTTTTATAACTAAATAACTAAATAACAATTATTTAATTTATTTAGTTATTCAAACCAAACCTAAGATTATCTATTTTTCAGCCTTTCAATTTATAAAACACTCATCCCATTTAACCTACACATACCTTTTCAGACTATAACTCCAACTCTTTGTACACGCATCCAATTAAACCCTAGACTTAGACATAGACTATTGTGCACATTATTAATTAAGATCCATATACTTTACACCCTAGGTTAACCTTGTGAGTTTTGAAGGATCACTTTGCTATCTAGCCTCGTGTGTTAGCTACACCTTTGAATCAGGTGAGTATTACATAGCCCATTTTCACACTTTTACACTTTTTGGGGTGAAACATGAACTCTATACATACAATTGTCTACATTTACACAAACTACACAAACACAAATCCTCTTTACATTCATGCGTGCAAGTTTGAGCTTTATGTTTAAGTACTAGGTGTGTTAACTGTTTGTGTGCAATTTATGTGCAATCATTAACTATTCAAGCCGACGGTTAACAATGATAGATCTATTGAGTCTGACAAACCCATCCAGATTGGGGTGATTGTTACCGACAACACAATTTGCATGCTAGTTACAAAGGTTTGATTGTACTTTAGTTATACAATAGTTGCTCCACATAAATGCCTTATTTTATCATGTTATGTAAGGATTTGATCATTTACATCTATACACTATTTATGATTAAACCTGTGTATGCTCACCAACTTTTTAGTTGACCTTATTTTATTCATGTTTTAGGTGCTAATGTGTGATTTTGATCAATACTTGCTACACATAAGTTTTGGACCTAGATAATTTTAATAAAGGATTATGTATTTCGTTTTATGTACTTGGTTTGATTTTTTTTTGTCTTGAATATTTGCAATGAATTTGAATGATTAATATATTTTAATTTAGTCAACCTTGTGCTCATGAACAGTCTACATGTCCCACCCCGGCGTTTCCGCCGTCGGTTAGGGTGTGACAGATTGGTATCAAAGCTTTGGTTATAGGGAACTAGGTTATTAGACACCCTTGACCTAGACTATAACTTTAGGACACCCAGTTATGCCATGCTTCATGAATATGTGATATGTGCTACATGCTATGTGTTACATGCCTACTATATTGATTATTACTTCATTTTGATACCTCATTTGTTAAAAATTCATGACTTAATAGACTATACTTGAATAATAAATTAAATGAACAATATCCCTACCCTTACCCTAAGCCTCATAACCTTCTTACCTATTCCTCTGTCATCATCATCATAGCATCTGGAAACTTCATGGACTTAAATCTATAAAATTTCTTTATTTCCTCGTTAAGGTTTTTAAACTTTGTTAATTATTAGAGGACACGTGCAATCTGGAAGGGTGACACCTGTATTATGGGTTTTCTATCTAGGAAAGCATTTCGTATAAATCCCAATTAACCGAGGGACCCGTATGCTTTCCTAGGAATTCCCGGGATGAGTGTTTACTTATAGGCTAAAGCATGTCTCCTTGAAAATTATATGAGTTTAATTGACCTTAATGTGTCATAGTATTCAAGTGATTATGTCACTATTTGAGTACAATCCAAACTATGATTTACTATTTCATCTATTATTTTGTCCTTTAAATTCAATCAACTTTCATAAGTTCTTACATCTTTTCTTGTCTTGTGCAAATCTGTAGAATGCCTCCCCATCGTGCTACCGTGACCAACAACAACACTGACATTGCTGCTATCCTTGCACAACTTGTAACTCAACTCACTCAAGTTAACGGTGCCACAAATGGTAACCATGGAGCTAATGGTGGTGGTGGTGCCAACCCATCACAATGCACCTTCAAACACTTCAACTCATGTAATCCTCTTAAGTTCTATGGTACCTAAGAGGCTACGGGACTCCTTCAATGGTTCGAAAGTTGTAGGTCCCTAATGCGGTACGACACGGTGATAACGTGCGGAATCCATGATCAACGTGCTCGTGTAACTCAATCAACAACAACGGTGTAAATAAGGTATTTCCACCACAATATCAGGTTACGAGATTCACAGAATTCTCTCTGGTCTCTCTCAAGTCTACTCTGATATCTCATCTAACAAACTCTGTAAACTGTTTATTTATAAGCACCAGTTCTGCACAAGTTCGCCTAAAAGATGCTTAGGCGAACTTATTAAGTTCGCCTCTAATAGGCTAAGCGAACTTAACAAGTTCGCTTCTGATAAACCAAGCGAACTTATTATGTTCTCCTCTCTATGAACTTACACATAATTTTATCAACAGTTACAAAACATGTCCTAACAGACTCCCCTTTAACTGTTGCTAACTGTATGATTGTGAAATTACAAGATGGTTCTGTTCTTAGTTGAGATTGGCGGAAACAATAACAACTACACAATTACAATCGAGTAGACAGAAAGAATACTGATAAGAACACTGTTGTATTAAGCTTTGAGAATAAACGATTACAAGTGAAAACTCTAATTCGAAAAGCACACTTACAATGAAGTGTTTACACAGTATTTATACTAACTTAGAATCAAGACAGACCCTTGATTCTAAGGATCAGATCGAACACAGGCCGTTGATCTTTTATACAAAACCTAGTTTTACACGTTAAAGCTAAACTAGCTAACTTTATTGAAGCGTCTTCTTTATGCATCATTGCTTGCATGTCTAGAGAAGAGCATTGCTAGGTTTTATTGGTTGTGCCATTGAGGTACCTTCTGCTTTGAGTGTGTCAGTTGCTTTTGCAGAAGGTTGTCAGTGACGCTTGGCATGGATAGTCAGCTGCAACGATTTGTCTTCAAGGAACATAGCTATCAGCAACAAGAATGAGAATGATGCTTATCAACAGCATCATTGGTCTTCAGCAGATAAGGCTATCCGCAGCAGATTTGTTCTTCAGCAGGAGAACAGGTATCCACAGCAGATAAGCTTGTCTGCAGCATTTTGTTGGTCAGCAGCAAACTCTGAGATCAGCTGCATTTGTACTTGAAGAATTTTGTAGTCATCAGTCTTTGTTTCTACAAATTCCCCCTAGACTGATGCTACCAAAATTCTCTTACTGTCTTTGTTGCTGAAGCCTTTGCATGTTTCTGACTATCCTTTCGACCTTATATCCTCCATTGGGACCATCTCCCCCTTTTTGGGTGCATCAGTGGACGAATAAGCATCAGTTTGGGTGCCTATTAATACAAGGAAGAGAGAAGATAAAGTTTGGAATTTATGAGCTTCATGCATAGAGACTTGGTGTCTTAATTTGGACAGTTCAGCCTCTAGCATGACCACCCTGGCCGTCAATATCAAGATATGAAGTTACAGTCTGTCCTCATCCACAGCTGTGGAATCCTTGGATCCAGATGGGGTCTTTGGCCTGGCCTCTTCATCCCCATCACCCATGGTTTCTTGGCACCTGGGATTCCTCTCAGTGAAGGGAGTTTCCAAGGAAACATCCTCACTGTGAGTTGCCGTGGTTGAGGTCTTAACAATGTTGCCACTGTCCTCCTGGTCATTTGATGGACCAGCAGTAGTGACATCCTCTCCACATCCACTCTTTCATGGCTCCTAGAGAGGACCTTCAGGGTAAACGAACTTGGGTTGGGTGTGTTGGAAGCAAGGTCAATCAGTACCTCCGAGATAGTAGTAGTTGGAGAAGGTACATCATTTTGATCAGGTTCCTCAACACTTAAGTTCAAAAGAAAGAGGAGAGGCTCAGGGGGCAGTTCTATGGATCCGTGAAGTGATCCTGATCCTAATAGAGAGACATCCAAAGGAGTCCCCCTAATAATGTGGCTGTCCCTTATGATATTCTCACCAGAATGTTGTGATTCTGAGTGAGGGCTGTTAGGTTGGGTTTGGGCCTTTGAGGCAAGAGAAGAAGAAGATTCCTTGCCCCTTTTCCTAGTCGTCGTAACCGGGGCCCTGTATTCCGGTTGAACGATAACATACAAAAGAGTTGAAGTGATTTTTTATACCTGTGCATCCTTAGTGGTATGCACAGGGGTTCGAATGGTAGAAGCAGGCTGTTGTTCAAGTTGTGAGGTGAAGGGTGTGGGATCAGTATCAGCTGGGATTGCTGAACTGTCACCCGGGGTACTTTGTATGTTCGGCATTGTAGATAACAATGGAGCATTGACCCCTGAGTACCTTTTTGGAAACAGCTTCATCTTATCACTCCAAATCGGTGAAAATGCAGATCTTCGTGAAAACCCTAACTGGTAAGACGGTCACGTTTGAGATCGAATCCTTTGATACAATCGACAACGTAAAGGCAAAGATTCAGGACAAGGAAGGCATCCCGTCAGACCAGCAGCGTCTAATCTTCGCCGGAAAATAGCTCGAGGACGGCAGAGCCGTAGCCGATTACAACATCCAGAAGGAGTCAACTCTCCACCTTGTCCTTCTTCTCTGTGGTGGCAAGAGCGGAGCTTACGTGATGCCATTTGCTTTTCTTCTGAGATATGCATTGGAGAAGAGTGTGACAGAGATACTTCCATGGAGGGCCTATCAGCGCCTTCTCTACTGTATACCCATTTTGATTTCCAGTGTACCCGATTGATTTCCAGAGATACTTCCATGGAGGGAAGGTTTGAAGGTTGGTGGATGAGGGTTGGTTGGGACTTGTGAGAAAGTGATGCTGGTGGGTGGAGGTTGGTGGGGACTTCCATGATAAAGTGATGCTGGTGGGTGGAGGAAGGTGAGGAGGTGGTAATGAAATTTGATTTTTTTTTATAAGGGCAGAGATGAGAAAAAGCAAAATGACTTGTACCGTACAACCTTATTTACCTTTTATTGCTACAGCTGTAATGCACCGAGGCAGTCATGGTAAAGACTGACGTTGATTTCTTTTACAGCGGGTAAACGTTAATTTAGACTTAAATTTACCCATCAGCAGCAAACTTGGTTGCTGTGGATGAAAAGCCTGTCCGCTGCAAGCTTGGTTGCTGCGGAAGGTTAAGTCTGTCAGCAGCAAACTCTATTGCTGCTGATGGATTCAGTGATCTACAGCAAGGATGTTGCTACTGATGGCTTTAAAGCTATCCGCAGGAAACTTGTTCCTACTGATAACTTAAGGCAGTCAGTGGCAAATCCTTTGCTTCTGATGATTAAACCTGTCAGCCGCGAAAGGACAAAAATGCTGCTGACTTGTAGCTTTTATTTACAACATAAGACAAAACACTTTTTAAATAAAAAAAATTTTAGAGAAAGATTTTAATCAAAGTTCATCATACCAATGGATTCAACTAAATATTTAAATCTGGCTTCATCAAAAGGTTTTGTAAACAGATCAGCATATTGCTCATTTGTATGAACTTTGGTTAGAATAATCCTCTTTTTCTCAGCTTGATCTCTTATGAAATGATACCTGATGTCAATGTGCTTTGTCTTTGAGTGCTTCATCGGATTGTTTGTGATTGAGATAGCACTCATGTTGTCAATGTGAATTGGAGTTGCCATAAAACTCATCCCATAGTCCAACATTTGATATTGTATCCAAATGACTTGTGCACAGCAACTTGAAGCTGCAATGTATTTTGCTTCAGCTGTAGAAGTTGAAACACATGTTTGCTTCTTGCACTACCATGAAATCAACCTCCCTCCCAGAAACTAACATCCCCCTGAAGTGAACTTTTTGTCCAAGTTGCATCCCCCATAGTCACTATCAGTGTATGCATACAGATTAAACATGTCATTTTTTGAGTACCATAGTCCAAGTCTTGAGGCACCCTTTAGGTATCTAAAGATTCTCTTGACAGCCTGAAGATGTGAAGCTTTTGGAGCTGCTTGAAATCTTGCACAGAGACATACTGCAAACATGATATCTGGCCTTGAGGCAGTGAGATACATGAGAGACCCTATCATTGCACGGTACTGATGTTGATCAGTATCTTGGCCATCTTTGTCTAGAGTCAGTTGATGATGACTTGCATAGGGGTTCTTGCAGCAGAGCAGTCAGCCATTTTGAATTTTTCCAAAATACTTTTTACATATTTGGATTGGCTGATGAAGATTCCATTTGGGACCTGTTTGACTTGTAGACCAAAGAAGAAATTTAGTTCTCCCATTGAACTCATTTCAAACTTTGAGTGCATCAGAATCTCAAGTCTTTGCACAGCGGTTTCCTTGTTGATCCAAAGATGATATCATCAACATAAATTTGAACTAGTAAGATTTCTCCCCCTTCATCTTTGATAAACAAGGTCTGGTCTATGGCACCTCTTCTGAAATTGTTGCTTAGTAGATATCCTGATAAGGTTTCATACCAGGCCCTTGGTGCCTGATGTAGGCCATATAGAGCTTTGTCTAGTTTAAACACTTGAGTAGGATGTGAAGGATCTATAAATCCTGGAGGCTGTTTGACGTATACTTCCTCACCAATCTTCCCATATAGAAAGGCACTTTTTACATCCATTTGATAGACAGTGAAATTCTTGGATGCAGCATATGCCAGGAAGATTCTGATGGCCTCTAGTCTGGCAACAGGAGCAAAGACTTCATCATAGTCAATTCCTTCTTCCTGAGTGTAGCCCTGAGCTACAAGTCTGGCTTTGTTTTTTATTACAATGCCTCTCTCGTCTTGCTTGTTCCTGAAAACCCATCGTGTGCCGATGGCATATTTTCCTGGTGGAAGATCAACAAGTTTCTAGACATCATGCCTCTTGAATTGCAGCAATTCTTCCTGCATTGCTTCAATCCAGCTGCTGTGTTTGAGTGCTTCATCTATCTTCTTGGGTTCCACCTAAGATAGGAAACATGAAAACAAGCATATATTCGCCTCATGAGATTTGCTTCTTGTGAGAACTCCTTGGTGTATTTGGCAAATAATATTCTCTTGAGGATGTTCTTTGTGAATCCTGTGTGCTGGTACCACCTCCAGCTGTATCCCTTCTTCCAGATTGCTTTGATTTTGATCAGGGGACTCTTCATTCAAGGTGGAAGAGTCTTCAACAGCATTGTCCAGTTCAATATTTTCAGCAATAGCATTATCAGCAGTTACAGCATTTACCGAAGAGTCTTCATTTAGATTTTCAGTATCAGACAGACTGTTGCTTGTTACGTCAGACAGTCTTGTTCCTGCTTCACTTGCTTCAATTGCTTCCACAACTGCTGGAGGATCGACTGATGGTTTTCTTAGACTGAGAGAAGATTTGGGAACATCCATTCTGTAGTCAGTGGATGAAGTGGAGGCAGGAGATTGTGTAGACGTAGACTCCATATTCGAGAAGGTGAGAGGCTCAAATATTTGGGAGAAAGAGTCTATGTCAAAAAGCCAGTTTGGTCCTCTTCCCTGCTCACATACAATGTGTTCTCTGCATTCCACATTTGCTGATTCTTCAACAATTCTTGTTCTTGAATTGAATACTCGATAGGCCTTTGATTGAGAGGAATAGCCTACGAAATATCCTTCATCAGATTTGGCACCAAACTTAGGAAGAATCCCATGTGTGATGAGAATGGTGCATGGACATCCAAAAGGTTTTAGGAACCCAATATAGGGAATTCTTTGAAACCAAAGTTCATAGGGTGTTTTGTTGAGGGGTTTGACAATTAGAACTCGATTTTGCACATAACAGGCTGTGCTAACTGCTTCTGCCCAGAATGTGAGTGGTAGTTTTGAGTTAGCCAACATAGATCTTGCTGACTCAATAAGAGTTCTGTTTCTTCTTTCAGCAACTCCATTTTGTTGAGGAGTTCTTGGAGCGCTGTATTGTCTTTCTATCCCCTTGCTTTCACAGAAAGAGTTCAAGGTGTGATTCTTGAATTTTGTGCCTTGATCACACCTTATGATCTTTACCTTTTGATTGCTTTGATTCTCTACCCTGAGAATGTAGGATTTGAGAATTTCAGCAGTTTCATCTTTAGTTCTCAAGAAGTATACCCATGAGAATCTGGTGTAGTCATCAGTTATCACCAGACAGTACGACTTCTTGCCCATTGACATGACATTTGTAGGACCAAAGAGATCCATATGCAGCAGTTGTAGTGGAGTGTCATTTGTATTCAAAGTCTTGGGCTTGTGAGAGCTTTTGTGTTGTTTCCCTTTTAAGCATGCAATGCAGTGATCTTCCAGCTGAAATTCTTTGTCAGGAATCCCTCTGACAAGATTATTCTTCACCAATTTGTTGATAGTTTTGATATTAACGTGGCTTAATCTCCTATGCCAGAGAGCTGATTCATCAACTGATGCCTTTGATAGAAAGCAGGAAACACTCCCTGATGGAGTGACTTCATTCATGTCCAGCACATATAGATTTTCTTTTCTCTGAGCAGTTAATAGAAAGCTTTCTGGAGGAGGTGTGGATAAGCCTGGAGTCAGTACAAAACATTCTTTATTTGTGAAGAGCATCCAATGCTTTTGGTCGCAGACCTGGGAAACACTCATGAGATTGAAGTCCAATTCTTTAACATAGTTGACCTTGTCAATGCTCATTCTTTCGTTGGACACAGTTCCTTGTCCAGTGATGGATCCTCCCTTTGAGTCACTTCCAAAGGCAACATATCCTCCATTGAAATGTCTGAAGTTTGAGAAGATGGATCTGTTGCCTGTCATGTGCATGGAACACCCACTGTCTACCACCCAGGTGTTATTCTTATGACCTGGCTGTCCCTGCACATGATATATTTCTAATTAGTGGAATGAATCCAAGAGTCTGCAGACTTGAAAAAGATGGTTGTTAGTTTATCCTTTTCAGTATGTTTGCAGTCAATGGAACCAATGACAGTGCTTGAGGATGATTTGGCTTTCCATTGCCTTATTGGTGTTTTTCTAGTTTTCCTCACACTCTCAGCAGCAGATTTTGCTACTGATGTTTCTGGCTTATTGACAGTAGATCCTGCTGCTGACAGCTTTGTTGAAGTGTCAGCATTCTTTGCTACTGTAGGCTTTGCCTTGGATTTTGCCTTATCAGCAGTGAGCACTTTTGTTGCTGATGTCTTTGCCCTCTCAGTAGCAGATTTTGCTGCGGAGGATTTTAGCTTATCAGCAGCAGAATTGGTTGCTACTGAAAGCTTCTGCTTTGTTTTCTTGGGCTTGACTGGACTAACAACCGATGTATGTTGATATTTCTTTACACTTTGTTTTTGAGGAGCTTGATGAAGGATCTCGTTGAATGGGTTAAACTTATAGTTTGCAGCAAAGTGGTCTGATTCTCCACAAATGATGCAAGTTAGTTGAGATCTAGGCAGCTTCATTTTTTAGGGAGATAGAGACTTTTTGAACTTTGTTGCTTTGTCTTCGTAGCTTCTTACCTTCTTATTTTTGTTAGTCTTTTCAAAGGCATGCTGCTTTGAATGTCTTTGATATTCCAGGTAATGAAAGCAGGTGCTGGCCGTGTGGTTATATCTGCCACACACAAAGCATGATTTTGCCAGTTTGTCTTTTGAAAGGTAGACATAGTCCTTTCTTTGGAACAGATCCGTGAAGTTCCATGGATGAGCTTTGTTATGTTCAAAGGTGGCTTCTTCTAAGGTCCTTTGAACATATGGAACTTTTTCTTCAGGCTTACGACATACATCAGATACCTTTCTCTTTGTGATTGGCATGAACTGAGGCTTGGGTTTTGTGGGTTCTGATGTCTGTCCCTTTTCTAGCTTTCTTTCATCTGGAGGATACCTGATCTTGATCTGTTTGAATGGTACAGGGGCTATAACAGCTGGAAGAACAGCAGGAACTGCAACTCTATTCAGAACTGCATCAGATGGGACTGCACTGGTTTCATCATGGTCTGAGTGAGTTGACTCAGATTCCGATGAGGTAGTGCAGTCTTTGATGAGAGGTTCATTCGTTGAAGGATCAAGGTTTCGGTTTGCAGTGTCAAGAATTTCAACATTGAAGCTTGGTTCTTATATGGCAATATAATCAGCAGGAGGAGGAACAACATTGTACTGATCATTGTTATACCCAAGTCCAGTTTTTACCTTCTCATGGACTTGAATATCTAAAAGTCTTTGTAACTTTTTGGAGGAAAATTCATATTTTTCAACATGAACTTTCTGTTCCGCCAGTTCAGCTCTGGTAGCTTTTAGTTTGACCAGTAGATCATCAATTTGAGTTTCAAGATTGGTTTGTTCGTGTTTTAGCGATGAAATCTCTTTCTTAAGGCAGTTAATTTTTTCTTTATAAGTATTTTCAACATTTTTGAACTCAGATTTCATCTGATGAAACTCTTCATTTTGATCTATAAGGTTTTGGTTGTGCTTTCTATAACCCAACACTTTATCAATACAGGCTTGAGAGCAAAGATGTTCAAATACCTGAGGTGGTATCTCTGTAGTGTCTGCCATTAGAGCTTGATTGCTGACTGGCAGTTCTTCATATTGAAAGCTCCAGTCGAACTCAGAAGTTCCAACAGTTGCACAGGCTGTAGTTTGAACTGGAGGAGTAGCTTGCTGCTGTTGTCTGGGTTGGGCTTGGTGAGCTTGTCTTGACTGAGAAGTGACTGGATTTGCTCTTGGTGCCTTGCATTCTCTAGCAAAGTGACCTAGTAGGTTACAGTTGTAACATCTGAGTTTGCTTTTATCCAAGACAACTCTGGTGTTGGAGTTGTTACTTGGAATGGGTCTTCCGGTTCTAGAGTAGAACCTCTTTGCTCTTATAGAGAACATGGCATATGAGTGTTGTATGTCCATTTCTTCTAAATCATCTGGATGAAAGCATTCCAGATCCTCCTTGATAAAGGACATATTGTTTGAGCTTTCAGAAACAAAAGCAGCAGGGGTTGATGTTTGAGGATGAGCTTCTAGGAGAAATGGTGAGCAGTTTGTTTGAGAGCTTGGAGTTTGAGGCTGGGTGATGATGGGAGGATAGTAGTTACTTGAACTAGGACCCCGAGTGTTCAGAATGGAGTGCAGAGGAGGTGGTGGTGGATGTTGAGGCTGTTTGGTAGCTTGAGCTTCTTTCTTTTGCCTGAATCATCTCTAGCTCATAGGTTTTTAACATTCCAAAGAGCTCAGTCATCTAGAGAGTCTTCAGATTCTCCGTTCTTCTGATTGACACTGTGTAAAGTGTCCAGCAGCTTGGTAGAGACCTGATGAACTTCTTGAGAATATCTTCATTCTCTAGCTTCACCTTTGAGCACTGCAGCTCCCCTACAAGATAGGTAAATCTGTTGTATAGAACAGTTAGAGACTCACCTTCTTTCCAGACTAAGTTTTCATACTGCTGCTTCAGGATGTCTCTTCTGTTCTCTTTGACTTCCTCCGAGCCAGCGAACATTTTCTCAAGAGCTTCCCAGAGCTCTTTGGCAGTTTTGTAGCTTCTGAAGTTATGAAAAACTTCATTTGGAAGGCACATTTGGATAGCTCCTAGTGCCTTGAAGTCTACCTCCATCTTTTTTATATCCTCTTCTGAGTACTTGGAGGGATCCTTTGGAACTGATGGTCCACCAGAGTCAGCAGATGCCACCATGGGAATGTAGGGTCCATCCCTGATGGATTTCCACATTCCGTACTCCTGATAGCAGAAAAAACTTTCCATGCGGTTTTTCCATACATCGTAGTCTTCTCCCGACATCAATCTTGGTGGTCGGTTGATGCTTCCGATGTCTTCAAAACCATTGCTTTGTGCCATTTTTGTTTCGTGGTTTTGGGTGACTTGGTAAAACAAAAGAGTTTAGAATAGAACCAGAAGTGATTAAACAAGTGTTAGTTTGTTTAATCTGAGCCAAAGCTCTTATACCACTTGTATGATCGTGAAATTACAAGATGGTTCTGTTCTTAGTTGAGATTGGCGGAAACAATAACAACTACACAATTACAATCGAGTAGACAGAAAGAATACTGATAAGAACACTGTTGTATTAAGCTTTGAGAATAAAAGATTACAAGTGGAAACTCTAATTCGAAAAGCACACGTACAATGAAGTGTTTACACAGTATTTATACTAACTTAGAATCAAGACAGACCCTTGATTCTAAGGATCAGATCGAACACAGACCGTTGATCTTTTATACAAAAGCTAGTTTTACACGTTAAAGCTAAACTAGCTAACTTTATTGAAGCGTCTTCTTTATGCATCATTGCTTACATGTCTGGAGAAGAGCATTGCTGGGTTTTATTGGTTGTGCCATTGAGGTACCTTCTGCTTTGAGTGTGTCAGTTGCTTTTGCAGAAGGTTGTCAGTGACGCTTGGCATGGATAGTCAGCTGCAACGATTTGTCTTCAAGCAACATAGATATCAGCAGCAAGAATGAGAATGATGCTGCTGACTGCTGATAAGCCTATCAACAGCAACATTGGTCTTCAGCAGATAAGGCTATCCGCAGCAGATTTGTTCTTCAGCAAGAGAATAGGTATCCGCAGCAGATAAGCTTGTCCGTAGCATTTTGTTGGTCAGCAGCAAACTCTGAGATCAGCTGCATTTGTACTTGAAGAATTTTGTAGTCATCAATCTTTGTTTCTACACTAACAATTCTATCAAATACAACTAAGACTAAGACATAATATCTTCAAGCTCGTTGTCACTAGAATATGCTCCAACAGAAGACTAAGACAGAATATCACTAGAATATGCTCCAACAGACTCCCCCTTGACAACAGCTTTAGAAGATTGTCATCTATCTTCAAATATCATCAAACACACTGTAGTCTTCGTCTTATTCATCTGCATTTTCTCTTTCTATCTAGAAGAAAACTTGGGAGAAGGACCCCTTGTCAACTTCTGTCTGCAATATTAAGTTTTTGCAAAGGAGAACAACCAAGAATAACCAACAATTAAGATTTCCATGGAAGCTGGAAAAATAAAATCTTTTTGATTTTTCAAACATAAGAAACACAAAATCTTTTTGGTTTTTCTTTGTATAAACTGAAATGTAAATTACAAAATCACATCTTTTTGGTCGAACATCATGAGTAAGAAGATCATATCAGTATATATGAGATATCAATCACACATCTTGGATATAAAATCCATATAATATCAAATGGTATCCTATGTCATTCTTTCAAGCCTTGACCAATCAAACCAATATCTTTCAAGATTATCACACTCTATCTTTTCAAGACTTTCATATTGCATGTTATGATACGCGATAAACATTCAAAGAAAATAGGATCAGGCTATGACACACAAATTGAAATTGTCAATATTATAAGATTTGAAACTAAAGCATCTCATTCCCACTTTCTTGTGAGTTAAGGTACCATTTAAGTATGAAATATAACGTGTACCCCACGAGTATGCCAACAGAAAATAAATGCACTATCTTCAAGACATATGAGATTTTACTAAAAAGTATCCGAATTTCCAGAATGAGGAGACATCACTTAGCACATGAATATCAGAATCAAAATTGGATTGTATAGGAATCAATGAGATTCAGAATCGAATGATTCAATGTCTTGGCTTATATAAGTGGAATCATAAGATTCAGGTACGTGGATCCAACTATTATCTGGATTATGAATTCAATGGAATCAATAAAGATGATTTATCAATATGATCCAAGGGCTAGTATATGTTTGACAGATGTTATCAAGTACATATCTTGATTATACTTCAAATTGCATGCTTTTTGGGACATGGGCACTGAAGCAAATCGAATGAATAGTGCTAAGGACATAATCCGAAACTGATCTCATAGGAAAATCTTTATTAAAAGCTAATATTCTTTATCTGATAGTGATCTTTTAACACACACACCCAGGCATAAAATGAGTTAAAATCACATTTGTAACATATGCAATTATGTTTTCACACTACTAATGGTTCAGTGACGCTTTTAGTCTACTGACAATTCAAATTATATGCATACACAACACTATTATTTCCTATTTGTGCAGTCTCTAAAGTTTAGATCAAAACATATAATTCAGATATATTAACATAAAGCACCAACCAGTCAATCTAAGGTCATGTGTGAAAGAACATCTACTGATGTACTATCATCTCTTCTTTAACTGCAAGTAATGTCGATTTTATCTTTTTCCATTTGTTTGGCTTTTTCAAAATCTTTATGAAAGAAAATAAAACAAACGAAAATAAACCTTCCATGAAAAAATTTTATGAAAAACATTTTACTTGGTTACTCAGAATTAAGCAAGTCAATCAATTTAAAAACTCAAACCGATGTAATCCTGTAATTGAATGTCTTTACCTTTGTCAACACAGTTCTGTACTCCCCCTGTCCTGTAGACTTCCCCTCAACTAGTCAAATGGTTGCATCAATGACTTTATGCTCACCATCATCATCCTAAGTTTCAGATTATCATTTGGACTTTGTAAAACTCTTTCCAAAACATTGTGTGTGACATATTCTCCCCCTTGAGCATCAAGTCGTTGAATCACATATATTCTCAGTTATCAACAACTCTTTACTCTTGCAGATGTCATTCTCTGTCATGTGCTTAGAACCACCACTATCAACAACCAAAATGGTATTAATAGTCCCTCTTGGTTAATCCTGCACAACTAACAAGAAACATTAATTTGAAATTGGGACCCAAGCCATGGTAGTCATGGGTCTTCCATCTGTATCAAAATAATAAACCTCACTCCATTCACAATCGAATCTCTCATCGATTTTCGGAGATTGTACCGACGAGTCAGAAACAGAAACTTTAGATTTCCAAACATATTTCTGTTCATTAAGTTCTTTTTGCTTAAAATGTGAAGTGTTTGAACATTTTCGTTCATTTGAAAAATGTTTAGATTGTGAAAACTCTTGTTGTTCTAAAAGTTTTCTCAATCTTCTATTTCTCCTCCGTCTTTGAGGTCTAGAAAGCCTAACCTCAGATTTTGAACTACCCTTTGGTGTATCACGAGGTTTAACCACATTTGGGTTAACATAAGGCTTACCAGGAGTTCTTACCTTTCCTGGAGTAACATGTCGGTTACCTTTGGCGTTGTGAGGACAAGCAATCCGAATGTGACCCACAAGACCATAAGAAAAGCAAGATCTCGTCTCATGAAAATCTCTCATATAAGGAATCTTCACACGATTAGATGCACTTGAAGAAGATTCTCTTGCATGAACTTCTTTTGGAGTTTGAGACGGAACAAACTTTTTCTCAACAGGTTTTGATTCAGGCTTCATTTTCTCAGGAACTACATGCTTCTTCCCTTTATTTTTGTAAGGACAGTTCACCACAATGTGTCATATCTCATTACAATGAAAGCATGTACGCCTGTCTTTATCATCTCTGACATATGGAACTCTCCTTGAATTTGAAGAACTTCCAAATGTATAATTTCGAGATGAATTAGAATCAACCTTTGAGTCTTCTTTATTAACCTCTTTCGGTATCCCCTCTACCTTAGCTTCATCAAAATATTCATCATCACTCTCATTAGAATACACCATATCTTCACTTGTGACTGGATTCACTTTCAACATAGTCTTAGGATCTAAATCCTCATCTTTTATAATCTCAGGTGTAACAGAATAATTTCCGTTGAATGGTGGAGGAACATAACTAATACCATTAGTTCTCGTCCCCTCTTCAGTATTATCATGATAATGTCCTAATAAGAATGATGAATTTCCAAAGCTTTCTAACTTTCTATGTAATCTGATTACCTCTGCTTTAGATTCAGCTAGTTCCTTATCTTTCTCAGCAAGATCATTATTTCTTTTCTCAATTTCTGCAAAGGACATATCAAGGTGATATGCCTGTTCTTTGATCTTCAAAGTCAGAGAACTTATATCCCTCTTCAGTGATTCTATTCTCTTAATACACACATTCTCATTATCTTTTAATTTCTGATTTACCGTGTGCATCGATTTCATATCACAAATGAGGTTTACGTTGTCATCCATAACCCTCATCATTTTATCCTTCACTGAAATACAGTTAGAACAAAACGTTTCAGAGTTAGAAACTACCTCAGCTTGTACTTCTGAAGAAGATGCACCAGGAGCCATGAATACGTCATCATCAGCTTCACTCTTTTGATCAACAATGACAGGCTCTGCATCAGTTTCTAATTCACTCAGATCATCTTCAACTTTCTGAAAAATTTCTTCACTCATCACATCAGTCTCAGTAGATTGAGTACTTTCACCAGAACGAATACTCTCACTATCAGTTAAATCTGCAGAAGAATCACTTTGAGAATAACCCGGCTTCTACAATACTTCTTTGATCAAGACCACAAACGCTTGAGAAGTTGCTTCACCCGTTTTCTTCAATGCTTCCCATAGATCTCTTGAAGTTGGACACTTCCCGAGACTATGAATGATTTCTTTTGGTAAAGACATCTTTAAAGTTTCACACGTTTTCATCTCTCGATCAAACTTCTGCTTTTCTACTTTAGTAAGATTTGTCACTGGTTTACGAACATCATAATATCCCATATAGTCATAAGTAGGATGCACATATCCTTCAAATATGGATGTCCAAAAGTTTTCATCAGTTTCTGATACGAACTGTTCGAACCGAACTTTCCAGCTACAGTAATCTGATATGCACAAAAGTCTCGGTGGCATAGTTCCAATCTTATTATCATCATAAGAAATTGACATTTTGAATTTTTTGCGAAAATATCCTGAAAAAATTTTCCCGCCAAAATACTCTTTTTAAAAAATTTCGAAAATTCAAAATTTCTAAAATGATTCAAAACAAGCATATAAACTTTCTCTAAAAAATTTGAACAAGAAAAAATTTCCGCCAAAAATACACTTTTTAAACTCTTTTTTTTCTTTTTTTTTAATCTCAAGCGAACTTAATAAGTTCGCCATACAAAATTCACCCGAAACTGACCCGAGCGAACTTGACCCCAAGCGAACTTGACCCGAGCGAACTTGTTAAGTTCGCCTAATCTGCACCAAGCGAACTTATTAAGTTCGCCTTCAACAGCATTGCTAAGTTCGCCTGCATCAGCTGTTCAACCAAACACGAAACAAAAATTCTGAAAATCATCATATCTTGCTAAATTGATGGAATTTAATTAAATTGAACCGTAGGAATGTGTAGGAACTGATTAGGAACACTTCTATCGGATTAATTTCATCAAAAGAATCCAAAATCAATCCAAAATGATCAAAAATTCTCCATTTTTATCAAGAACACAAAAAAGATGAAAAATCTTCAAAATCTCTGAAATTTGATGTTGATTGGACACGAAAACACCACGAATCTTCTGCTAATCAAGAGCAAAAGCTCTGATACCACTTGACAATTTTAAGAATTCATGCTTTATATTACAAATTCGGTATAAATAATTGAGCATTTCATAACCTGAACTTATTTACTTTGAAATTTATCGCGTATTATTTCAAATATTATTCAAATTGATTGATTTATAAATACTGAAAAAGATACATACTGCACAATAATGAGTTGGATTGTTTCATATCATAGGTTACCCTTGGTTATTGCTAAAATGTGTGATGAACTACTCGGATACTGATATGATCTTCTTACTCATTATGTTAATTCAAAAATATGTGATTTCAGTTTATACAGATAAAAATTCAAAAATATGTGATTCCTTTTGTTTAGATAAAAATCCAAAAATATGTGATTTCGTTTGTATAGATAAAATTCAAAAAGATTTTGTTTTTTATCTTCCATGAAAATTCTAAGCTTTTATTAAAATGTTCGGGATTGGATCAAATACATGCTGCTGACGGAAGTTCAAGAAGTGACGGTTGAAAGTTGGTAAAAATTTGATCAAGGGAAAAGTTGAAGTCATTAAGTTCGCCTAACTCTCGTGAAGCGAACTTAATATGTTCGCCTGATGTTGGTGAAGCGAACTTATTACGTTCGCCCAGGGCTTGTTAAGCGAACTTAACAAGTTCGCCTACATAAGCGAACTTAATATGTATAAGGTTCTTGTCCAGGCGAACTTAATCACACTTCTTCCTCAAATTTCAAGCGAACTTGTCTGTGAAATTTTTTTTCAAAATTTTCAAAATCAGTGATTGTTAGGTTGTTTACCAATTCCTATTTGTTCGAATTTGAATTACGAACTTGTCTAAGGTATTTTCATCGAATTTCATCTGTTCAATTGTGAGAAAATTGAAGTTTTTATCTCGGTTTTTCATCGCTATTTTGAACCGACTGTTTTGCCCTAATTGTTGTTATATCAGACTTAAATCATAAAATTGATCTTTGATAATGTTCCATTAGTGCTAATCGATGTGATTCCTTTGCTTATTTCATGATTTCCAGTCTGTTTGAAAGATTTTTGATTTCTGGGATTGGTATTTGAAACGTCAGACAGTTCAGGCGAACTTGTTCAAGCGAACTTGTCTAGGCGAACTTAGTTAGTTCGCCTCTTGCAACAATAAGCGAACTTATTAAGTTCGCCAAGGGGTCAGAAGGGTTTTGGACTTGTAAATTTTTATTTTTTTTAATCTCAAGCGAACTTAATAAGTTCGCCTGACAAAATTCACCTGAAACTGAACCGAGCGAACTTGACCCCAAGCGAAATTGACCCGAGCAAACTTGTTAAGTTCGCCTGATTAAGTTCGCCTAATCTGCCCCAGGCGAACTTTGCAACAGAATTGCTAAGTTCGCCTGCATCAGCTTTTTAACCAAACACGAACCAAAAATTCCGAAAATCATCAAATCTTGCTGAATTGATAGAATTTGATTAAATTGAATCGTAGAATGTGTAGGAACTGATTAGGAACACTTCTATCGGATCAATTTCATCAAAAGAATCCAAAATCAATCCAAAATGATCAAAAATTATCCATTTTTATCAAGAACACAAAAAAGATGAAAAATCTTCAAAATCTCTGAAATTTGATGTTGATTGGACACGAAAACACCACGAATCTTCTGCTAATCAAGAGCAAAAGCTCTGATACCACTTGACAAATTTAAGAATTCATGCTTTATATTACAAATTCGGTATAAATAATTGAGCATTTCATAACCTGATCTTATTTAATTTGAAATTTATCGCGTATCATTTCAAATATTTTTCAAATTGATTGATTTATAAATACTGAAAAAGATACATTGTGCACAATAATGAGTTGGATTGTTTCATATCATAGGTTACCCTTGGTTATTGTTAAAATGTGTGATGAACTACTCGGATACTGATATGATCTTCTTACTCATGATGTTAATTCAAAAATATGTGATTTCAGTTTATACAGATAAAAATTCAAAAATATGTGATACCGTTTGTATAGATAAAATTCAAAATGATTTTGTTTTTTATTTTCCATGAAAATTTTAAGCTTTTATTAAAATGTTCGGTATTGGATCAATTACATGCTGCTGACGGAAGTTCAAGAAGTGACGGGTTGAAAGTTGGTAAAAAATTGATCAAGGGAAAAGTTGAAGTCATTAAGTTCGCCAAACTCTGGTGAAGCGAAATTAATATGTTCGCCTGATTTTGGTGAAGTGAACTTATTATGTTCGCCCAGGGCTTGTTAAGCGAACTTAACACGTTCGCCTACATAAGCTAACTTAATCTGTATAAGGTTCTTGTCCAGGCGAACTTAATCACACTTCTTCCTCAAATTTCAAGCGAACTTGTTTGTGAAATTTTTTTTCAAATTTTTCAAAATCAGTGATTGTTGGGTTGTTTACCAATTCATATTTGTTCGAATTTGAATTACGAACTTGTCTAAGGTATTTTCATCGAATTTCATCCGTTCAATTGTGAGAAAATTGAAGTTTTTATCACGGTTTTTCATCGCTATTTTGAACCGACTGTTTTGCCCTAATTGTTGTTATATCAGACTTAAATCATAAAATTGATCTTTGATAATGTTCCATTAGTGCTAATCGATGTGATTCCTTTGCTTATTTCATGATTTCCAATCGGTTTGAAAGATTTTTGATTTCTGGGATTGGTATTTGAAACGTCAGACAGTTCAAACGAACTTGTTCAAGCGAACTTGTCTAGGCGAACTTCATAAGTTCGCCTCTTGCAACAATAAGTGAACTTACTAAGTTCACCTAGGGGTCAGAAGGGTTTTGGACTTGTAATTTTATTTTATTTTTATTTTTTTTTTAATCTCAAGCGAACTTAATAACTTCGCCAGAAAAAATTCACCTGAAACTGACCTGAGCGAACTTGACCCCAAGCGAACTTGACCCGAGCGAACTTGTTAAGTTCGCCTGATTAAGTTCTCCTAATCTGCACCAAGCAAACTTATTATGTGCGCCTCTCTAAGTTCGCCTGCAACAGAATTGCTAAGTTCGCCTGCATCAGCTGTTCAACCAAACACGAACCAAAAATTCCGAAAATCATCATATCTTGCTGAATTGATGAAATTTGATTAAATTGAACTGTAGGAATGTGTAGGAACTGATTAGGTACACTTCTATCGGATCAATTTCATCAAAAGAATCCAAAATCAATCCAAAATGTTCAAAAATTATCCATTTTTATCAAGAACACAAAAAAGATGAAAAATCTTAAAAATCTTTGAAATTTGATGTTGATTGGACACGAAAACACCACGAATCTTCTGCTAATCAAGAACAAAAGCTCTGATACCGCTTGAAAAATTTAAGAATTCATGCTTTATATTACAAATTCGGTATAAATAATTGAGCATTTCATAACCTGATCTTATTTACTTTGAAATTTATCGCGTATCATTTCAAATATTTTTCAAATTGATTGATTTATAAATACTGAAAAAGATACATGGTGCACAATAATGAGTTGGATTGTTTCATATCATAGGTTACCATTAGTTATTGCTAAAATGTGTGATGAACTACTCGGATACTGTTATGATCTTCTTACTCATGATGTTAATTCAAAAATATGTGATTTCAGTTTATACAGATAAAAATTCAAAAATATGTGAGTTCGTTTGTATAGATAAAAATCCAAAAATATGTGATTCCGTTTGTATAGATAAAATTCAAAAAGATTTTGTTTTTTATTTTCCATGAAAATTCTATGCTTTTATTAAAATGTTCGGGATTGGATCAAATACATGCTGCTGAAGGAAGTTCAAGAAGTGACGGGTTGAAAGTTGGTAAAAATTTGATCAAGGGAAAAGTTGAAGTCATTAAGTTCGCCTAACTCTGGTGAAGCGAACTTAATATGTTCGCCTGATGTTGGTGAAGCGAACTTATTATGTTCACCCCGGGCTTGTTAAGCGAACTTAACAAGTTCGCCTACATAAGCGAACTTGATCTGTATAAGGTTCTTGTTCAGGCGAACTTAATCAGTCTTCTTCCTCAAATTTCAATTAAACTTGTCTTTGAAATTTTTTTTCAAATTTTTTAAAATCAGTGATTGTTGGGTTGTTTACCAATTCCTATTTGTTCGAATTTGAATTACGAACTAGCCTAAGGTATTTTCATCGAATTTCATCCGTTCAATTGTGAGAAAATTGAAGTTTTTATCTCGGTTTTTCATCGCAATTTTGAACCGACTGTTTTGCCCTAATTGTTGTTATATCAGACTTAAATCATAAAATTGATCTTTGATAATGTTCCATTAGTGCTAATCGATGTGATTCCTTTGCTTATTTCATGATTTCCAATTGGTTTGAATAATTTATGATTTCTGGGATTGGTATTTGAAACGTCAGACAGTTCAGGCGAACTTGTTCAAGCGAACTTGTCTAGGCGAACTTCATAAGTTCGCCTCTTGCAACAATAAGTGAACTTATTAAGTTCGCCTAGGGGTCAGAAGGGTTTTGGACTTGTATTTTTATTTTTTTTAATTTTTTTTTTAATCACAAGAGAACTTAATAAGTTCGCCTGACAAAATTCACCTGAAACTGACCCGAGCGAACTTGACCCCAAGCGAACTTAACCCGAGCGAACTTGTTAAGTTCGCCTGATTAAGTTCGCCTTATCTGCACCACGCGAACTTATTAAGGTCGCCTCTCTAAGTTCGCCTGCAACAGAATTGCTAAGTTCGCCTGCATCAGCTGTTCAAACAAACACGAACCAAAAATTCTGAAAATCAACAAATCTTGCTGAATTGATGGAATTTGATTAAGTTGAATCGTAGGAATGTGTAGGAACTGATTAAGAACACTTCTATCGGATCAATTTCATCAAAAGAATCCAAAATCAATCCAAAATGATCAAAAATTATCCATTTTTATCAAGAACACAAAAAAGATGAAAAATCTTCATAATCTCTAAAATTTGATGTTGATTGGACACGAAAACACCACGAATCTTCTACTAATCAAGAGCAAAAGCTCTGATACCACTTGACAAATTTAAGAATTCATGCTTTATATTACAAATTCGGTATAAATAATTGAGCATTTCATAAACTAATCTTATTTACTTTGAAATTTATCGCATATCATTTCAAATATTATTCAAATTGATTGATTTATAAATACTGAAAAAGATACATGGTGCACAATAATGAGTTGGATTGTTTCATGTCATAGGTTACCCTTGGTTATTGCTAAAATGTGTGATGAACTACTCGGATACTGATATGATCTTTTTACTTATGATGTTAATTCAAAAATATGTGATTTCAGTTTATACAGATAAAAATTCAAAAATATGTGATTTCGTTTGTACAGATAAAAATCCAAAAATATGTGATTCCGTTTGTATAGATAAAATTCAAAAAGATTTTGTTTTTTATTTTCAATGAAAATTCTAAGCTTTTATTAAAATGTTCGGGATTGGATCAAATACATGCTGCTGACGGAAGTTAAAGAAGTGACGGGTTGAAAGTTGGTAAGAATTTGATCAAGGAAAAAGTTGAAGTCATTAAGTTCGCCTAACTCAGGTGAAGCGAACTTAATATGTTCGCCTAATGTTGGTGAAGCGAACTTATTATGTTCACCCAGGGCTTGTTAAGCGAACTTAACAAGTTCGCCTACATAAGCGAACTTGATCTGTATAAGGTTCTTGTCCAGGCGAACTTAATCAGTCTTTTTCCTCAAATTTCAATTGAACTTGTCTGTGAAAATTTTTTTCAATTTTTTCAAAATCAGTGATTGTTGGGTTGTTTACCAATTCCTATTTGTTCGAATTTGAATTACGAACTTCTCTAAGGTATTTTCATCGAATTTCATCTGTTCAATTGTGAGAAAATTGAAGTTTTTATCTCGGTTTTTCATCGCTATTTTGAACCGACTGTTTTGCCCTAATTGTTGTTATATCAGACTTAAATCATAAAATTGATCTTTGATAATGTTCCATTAGTGCTAATCGATGTGATTCCTTTGCTTATTTCATGATTTCCAGTCTGTTTGAAAGATTTTTGATTTCTGGGATTGGTATTTGAAACGTCAGACAGTTCAGGCGAACTTGTTCAAGCGAACTTGTCTAGGCGAACTTAGTTAGTTCGCCTCTTGCAACAATAAGCGAACTTATTATGTTCGCCTAGGGGTCAGAAGGGTTTTGAACTTGTAAAATTTTTTTTTTTTAATCTCATGCGAACATAATAAGTTCGCCTGACAAAATTCACCTGAAACTGACCCGAGCGAACTTGACCCCAAGCGAACTTGACTCGAGCAAACTTGTTAAGTTTGCCTGATTAAGTTCGCCTAATCTGCACCAATCGAACTTATTAAGTTCGCCTGCAACAGAATTGCTAAGCTCGCCTGCATCAGCTGTTCAACCAAACACGAACCAAAAATTCCGAAAATTATCATATCTTGCTGAATTGATGGAATTTGATTAAATTGAATCGTAGGAATGTGTAGGAACTGATTAAGAACACTTCTATCGGATCAATTTCATCAAAAGAATCCAAAATCAATCCAAAATGATCAAAAATTATCCATTTTTATCAAGAACACAAAAAAGATGAAAAATCTTCATAATCTCTAAAATTTGATGTTGATTGGACACGAAAACACCACGAATCTTCTACTAATCAAGAGCAAAAGCTCTGATACCACCTGACAAATTTAAGAATTCATGCTTTATATTACAAATTCGGTATAAATAATTGAGCATTTCATAACCTAATCTTATTTACTTTGAAATTTATCGCATATCATTTCAAATATTATTCAAATTGATTGATTTATAAATACTGAAAAAGATACATGGTGCACAATAATGAGTTGGATTGTTTCATATCATAGGTTACCCTTGGTTATTGCTAAAATGTCTGATGAACTACTCGGATACTGATATGATCATCTTACTCATGATGTTAATTCAAAAATATGTGATTTCAGTTTATACAGATAAAAATTCAAAAATATGTGATTCCGTTTGTACAGATAAAAATCCAAAAATATGTGATTCCGTTTGTATAGATAAAATTTAAAAAGATTTTGTTTTTTATTTTCCATGAAAATTCTATGCTTTTATTAAAATGTTCGGGATTGGATCAAATACATGCTGCTGAAGGAAGTTCAAGAAGTGACGGGTTGAAAGTTGGTAAAAATTTGATCAAGGGAAAAGTTGAAGTCATTAAGTTCGCCTAACTCTGGTGAAGCGAACTTAATATGTTCGCCTGATGTTGGTGAAGCGAACTTATTATGTTCACCCCGGGCTTGTTAAGCGAACTTAACAAGTTCGCCTACATAAGCGAACTTGATCTGTATAAGGTTCTTGTTCAGGCGAACTTAATCAGTCTTCTTCCTCAAATTTCAATTAAACTTGTCTTTGAAATTTTTTTTCAAATTTTTTAAAATCAGTGATTGTTGGGTTGTTTACCAATTCCTATTTGTTCGAATTTGAATTACGAACTAGCCTAAGGTATTTTCATCGAATTTCATCCGTTCAATTGTGAGAAAATTGAAGTTTTTATCTCGGTTTTTCATCGCAATTTTGAACCGACTGTTTTGCCCTAATTGTTGTTATATCAGACTTAAATCATAAAATTGATCTTTGATAATGTTCCATTAGTGCTAATCGATGTGATTCCTTTGCTTATTTCATGATTTCCAATTGGTTTGAATAATTTATGATTTCTGGGATTGGTATTTGAAACGTCAGACAGTTCAGGCGAACTTGTTCAAGCGAACTTGTCTAGGCGAACTTCATAAGTTCGCCTCTTGCAACAATAAGTGAACTTATTAAGTTCGCCTAGGGGTCAGAAGGGTTTTGGACTTGTATTTTTATTTTTTTTAAATTTTTTTTTAATCACAAGAGAACTTAATAAGTTCGCCTGACAAAATTCACCTGAAACTGACCCGAGCGAACTTGACCCCAAGCGAACTTAACCCGAGCGAACTTGTTAAGTTCGCCTGATTAAGTTCGCCTTATCTGCACCACGCGAACTTATTAAGGTCGCCTCTCTAAGTTCGCCTGCAACAGAATTGCTAAGTTCGCCTGCATCAGCTGTTCAAACAAACACGAACCAAAAATTCTGAAAATCAACAAATCTTGCTGAATTGATGGAATTTGATTAAGTTGAATCGTAGGAATGTGTAGGAACTGATTAAGAACACTTCTATCGGATCAATTTCATCAAAAGAATCCAAAATCAATCCAAAATGATCAAAAATTATCCATTTTTATCAAGAACACAAAAAAGATGAAAAATCTTCATAATCTCTAAAATTTGATGTTGATTGGACACGAAAACACCACGAATCTTCTACTAATCAAGAGCAAAAGCTCTGATACCACTTGACAAATTTAAGAATTCATGCTTTATATTACAAATTCGGTATAAATAATTGAGCATTTCATAAACTAATCTTATTTACTTTGAAATTTATCGCATATCATTTCAAATATTATTCAAATTGATTGATTTATAAATACTGAAAAAGATACATGGTGCACAATAATGAGTTGGATTGTTTCATGTCATAGGTTACCCTTGGTTATTGCTAAAATGTGTGATGAACTACTCGGATACTGATATGATCTTTTTACTTATGATGTTAATTCAAAAATATGTGATTTCAGTTTATACAGATAAAAATTCAAAAATATGTGATTTCGTTTGTACAGATAAAAATCCAAAAATATGTGATTCCGTTTGTATAGATAAAATTCAAAAAGATTTTGTTTTTTATTTTCAATGAAAATTCTAAGCTTTTATTAAAATGTTCGGGATTGGATCAAATACATGCTGCTGACGGAAGTTAAAGAAGTGACGGGTTGAAAGTTGGTAAGAATTTGATCAAGGAAAAAGTTGAAGTCATTAAGTTCGCCTAACTCAGGTGAAGCGAACTTAATATGTTCGCCTAATGTTGGTGAAGCGAACTTATTATGTTCACCCAGGGCTTGTTAAGCGAACTTAACAAGTTCGCCTACATAAGCGAACTTGATCTGTATAAGGTTCTTGTCCAGGCGAACTTAATCAGTCTTTTTCCTCAAATTTCAATTGAACTTGTCTGTGAAAATTTTTTTCAATTTTTTCAAAATCAGTGATTGTTGGGTTGTTTACCAATTCCTATTTGTTCGAATTTGAATTACGAACTTGTCTAAGGTATTTTCATCGAATTTCATCTGTTCAATTGTGAGAAAATTGAAGTTTTTATCTCGGTTTTTCATCGCTATTTTGAACCGACTGTTTTGCCCTAATTGTTGTTATATCAGACTTAAATCATAAAATTGATCTTTGATAATGTTCCATTAGTGCTAATCGATGTGATTCCTTTGCTTATTTCATGATTTCCAGTCTGTTAGAAAGATTTTTGATTTCTGGGATTGGTATTTGAAACGTCAGACAGTTCAGGCGAACTTGTTCAAGCGAACTTGTCTAGGCGAACTTAGTTAGTTCGCCTCTTGCAACAATAAGCGAACTTATTATGTTCGCCTAGGGGTCAGAAGGGTTTTGAACTTGTAAAATTTTTTTTTTTTAATCTCATGCGAACATAATAAGTTCGCCTGACAAAATTCACCTGAAACTGACCCGAGCGAACTTGACCTCAAGCGAACTTGACTCGAGCAAACTTGTTAAGTTCGCCTGATTAAGTTCGCCTAATCTGCACCAATCGAACTTATTAAGTTCGCCTGCAACAGAATTGCTAAGCTCGCCTGCATCAGCTGTTCAACCAAACACGAACCAAAAATTCCGAAAATTATCATATCTTGCTGAATTGATGGAATTTGATTAAATTGAATCGTAGGAATGTGTAGGAACTGATTAAGAACACTTCTATCGGATCAATTTCATCAAAAGAATCCAAAATCAATCCAAAATGATCAAAAATTATCCATTTTTATCAAGAACACAAAAAAGATGAAAAATCTTCATAATCTCTAAAATTTGATGTTGATTGGACACGAAAACACCACGAATCTTCTACTAATCAAGAGCAAAAGCTCTGATACCACCTGACAAATTTAAGAATTCATGCTTTATATTACAAATTCGGTATAAATAATTGAGCATTTCATAACCTAATCTTATTTACTTTGAAATTTATCGCATATCATTTCAAATATTATTCAAATTGATTGATTTATAAATACTGAAAAAGATACATGGTGCACAATAATGAGTTGGATTGTTTCATATCATAGGTTACCCTTGGTTATTGCTAAAATGTCTGATGAACTACTCGGATACTGATATGATCATCTTACTCATGATGTTAATTCAAAAATATGTGATTTCAGTTTATACATATAAAAATTCAAAAATATGTGATTCCGTTTGTACAGATAAAAATCCAAAAATATGTGATTCCGTTTGTATAGATAAAATTTAAAAAGATTTTGTTTTTTATTTTCCATGAAAATTCTATGCTTTTATTAAAATGTTCGGGATTGGATCAAATACATGCTGCTGAAGGAAGTTCAAGAAGTGACGGGTTGAAAGTTGGTAAAAATTTGATCAAGGGAAAAGTTGAAGTCATTAAGTTCGCCTAACTCTGGTGAAGCGAACTTAATATGTTCGCCTGATGTTGGTGAAGCGAACTTATTATGTTCACCCCGGGCTTGTTAAGCGAACTTAACAAGTTCGCCTACATAAGCGAACTTGATCTGTATAAGGTTCTTGTTCAGGCGAACTTAATCAGTCTTCTTCCTCAAATTTCAATTAAACTTGTCTTTGAAATTTTTTTTCAAATTTTTTAAAATCAGTGATTGTTGGGTTGTTTACCAATTCCTATTTGTTCGAATTTGAATTACGAACTAGCCTAAGGTATTTTCATCGAATTTCATCCGTTCAATTGTGAGAAAATTGAAGTTTTTATCTCGGTTTTTCATCGCAATTTTGAACCGACTGTTTTGCCCTAATTGTTGTTATATCAGACTTAAATCATAAAATTGATCTTTGATAATGTTCCATTAGTGCTAATCGATGTGATTCCTTTGCTTATTTCATGATTTCCAATTGGTTTGAATAATTTATGATTTCTGGGATTGGTATTTGAAACGTCAGACAGTTCAGGCGAACTTGTTCAAGCGAACTTGTCTAGGCGAACTTCATAAGTTCGCCTCTTGCAACAATAAGTGAACTTATTAAGTTCGCCTAGGGGTCAGTAGGGTTTTGGACTTGTATTTTTATTTTTTTTAATTTTTTTTTTAATCACAAGAGAACTTAATAAGTTCGCCTGACAAAATTCACCTGAAACTGACCCGAGCGAACTTGACCCCAAGCGAACTTAACCCGAGCGAACTTGTTAAGTTCGCCTGATTAAGTTCGCCTTATCTGCACCACGCGAACTTATTAAGGTCGCCTCTCTAAGTTCGCCTGCAACAGAATTGCTAAGTTCGCCTGCATCAGCTGTTCAAACAAACACGAACCAAAAATTCTGAAAATCAACAAATCTTGCTGAATTGATGGAATTTGATTAAGTTGAATCGTAGGAATGTGTAGGAACTGATTAAGAACACTTCTATCGGATCAATTTCATCAAAAGAATCCAAAATCAATCCAAAATGATCAAAAATTATCCATTTTTATCAAGAACACAAAAAAGATGAAAAATCTTCATAATCTCTAAAATTTGATGTTGATTGGACACGAAAACACCACGAATCTTCTACTAATCAAGAGCAAAAGCTCTGATACCACTTGACAAATTTAAGAATTCATGCTTTATATTACAAATTCGGTATAAATAATTGAGCATTTCATAAACTAATCTTATTTACTTTGAAATTTATCGCATATCATTTCAAATATTATTCAAATTGATTGATTTATAAATACTGAAAAAGATACATGGTGCACAATAATGAGTTGGATTGTTTCATGTCATAGGTTACCCTTGGTTATTGCTAAAATGTGTGATGAACTACTCGGATACTGATATGATCTTTTTACTTATGATGTTAATTCAAAAATATGTGATTTCAGTTTATACAGATAAAAATTCAAAAATATGTGATTTCGTTTGTACAGATAAAAATCCAAAAATATGTGATTCCGTTTGTATAGATAAAATTCAAAAAGATTTTGTTTTTTATTTTCAATGAAAATTCTAAGCTTTTATTAAAATGTTCGGGATTGGATCAAATACATGCTGCTGACGGAAGTTAAAGAAGTGACGGGTTGAAAGTTGGTAAGAATTTGATCAAGGAAAAAGTTGAAGTCATTAAGTTCGCCTAACTCAGGTGAAGCGAACTTAATATGTTCGCCTAATGTTGGTGAAGCGAACTTATTATGTTCACCCAGGGCTTGTTAAGCGAACTTAACAAGTTCGCCTACATAAGCGAACTTGATCTGTATAAGGTTCTTGTCCAGGCGAACTTAATCAGTCTTTTTCCTCAAATTTCAATTGAACTTGTCTGTGAAAATTTTTTTCAATTTTTTCAAAATCAGTGATTGTTGGGTTGTTTACCAATTCCTATTTGTTCGAATTTGAATTACGAACTTGTCTAAGGTATTTTCATCGAATTTCATCTGTTCAATTGTGAGAAAATTGAAGTTTTTATCTCGGTTTTTCATCGCTATTTTGAACCGACTGTTTTGCCCTAATTGTTGTTATATCAGACTTAAATCATAAAATTGATCTTTGATAATGTTCCATTAGTGCTAATCGATGTGATTCCTTTGCTTATTTCATGATTTCCAGTCTGTTTGAAAGATTTTTGATTTCTGGGATTGGTATTTGAAACGTCAGACAGTTCAGGCGAACTTGTTCAAGCGAACTTGTCTAGGCGAACTTCATAAGTTCGCCTCTTGCAACAATAAGTGAACTTATTAAGTTCGCCTAGGGGTCAGAAGGGTTTTGGACTTGTATTTTTATTTTTTTTAATTTTTTTTTTAATCACAAGAGAACTTAATAAGTTCGCCTGACAAAATTCACCTGAAACTGACCCGAGCGAACTTGACCCCAAGCGAACTTAACCCGAGCGAACTTGTTAAGTTCGCCTGATTAAGTTCGCCTTATCTGCACCACGCGAACTTATTAAGGTCGCCTCTCTAAGTTCGCCTGCAACAGAATTGCTAAGTTCGCCTGCATCAGCTGTTCAAACAAACACGAACCAAAAATTCTGAAAATCAACAAATCTTGCTGAATTGATGGAATTTAATTAAGTTGAATCGTAGGAATGTGTAGGAACTGATTAAGAACACTTCTATCGGATCAATTTCATCAAAAGAATCCAAATTCAATCCAAAATGATCAAAAATTATCCATTTTTATCAAGAACACAAAAAAGATGAAAAATCTTCATAATCTCTAAAATTTGATGTTGATTGGACACGAAAACACCACGAATCTTCTACTAATCAAGAGCAAAAGCTCTGATACCACTTGACAAATTTAAGAATTCATGCTTTATATTACAAATTCGGTATAAATAATTGAGCATTTCATAACCTAATCTTATTTACTTTGAAATTTATCGCATATCATTTCAAATATTATTCAAATTGATTGATTTATAAATACTGAAAAAGATACATGGTGCACAATAATGAGTTGGATTGTTTCATGTCATAGGTTACCCTTAGTTATTGCTAAAATGTGTGATGAACTACTCGGATACTGATATGATCTTTTTACTTATGATGTTAATTCAAAAATATGTGATTTCAGTTTATACAGATAAAAATTCAAAAATATGTGATTTCGTTTGTACAGATAAAAATCCAAAAATATGTGATTCCGTTTGTATAGATAAAATTCAAAAAGATTTTGTTTTTTATTTTCAATGAAAATTCTAAGCTTTTATTAAAATGTTCGGGATTGGATCAAATACATGCTGCTGACGGAAGTTAAAGAAGTGACGGGTTGAAAGTTGGTAAGAATTTGATCAAGGAAAAAGTTGAAGTCATTAAGTTCGCCTAATGTTGGTGAAGCGAACTTAATATGTTCGCCTAATGTTGGTGAAGCGAACTTATTATGTTCACCCAGGGCTTGTTAAGCGAACTTAACAAGTTCGCCTACATAAGCGAACTTGATCTGTATAAGGTTCTTGTCCAGGCGAACTTAATTAGTCTTTTTCCTCAAATTTCAATTGAACTTGTCTGTGAAAAATTTTTTCAATTTTTTCAAAATCAGTGATTGTTGGGTTGTTTACCAATTCCTATTTGTTCGAATTTGAATTACGAACTTGTCTAAGGTATTTTCATCGAATTTCATCTGTTCAATTGTGAGAAAATTGAAGTTTTTATCTCGGTTTTTCATCGCTATTTTGAACCGACTGTTTTGCCCTAATTGTTGTTATATCAGACTTAAATCATAAAATTGATCTTTGATAATGTTCCATTAGTGCTAATCGATGTGATTCCTTTGCTTATTTCATGATTTCCAGTCTGTTTGAAAGATTTTTGATTTCTGGGATTGGTATTTGAAACGTCAGACAGTTCAGGCGAACTTGTTCAAGCGAACTTGTCTAGGCGAACTTAGTTAGTTCGCCTCTTGCAACAATAAGCGAACTTATTATGTTCGCCAAGGGGTCAGAAGGGTTTTGGACTTGTAAATTTTTTTTTTTTAATCTCATGCGAACATAATAAGTTCGCCTGACAAAATTCACCTGAAACTGATCCGAGCGAACTTGACCCCAAGCGAACTTGACCCGAGCAAACTTGTTAAGTTCGCCTGATTAAGTTCGCCTAATCTGCACCAATCGAACTTATTAAGTTCGCCTGCAACAGAATTGCTAAGCTCGCCTGCATCAGCTGTTCAACCAAACACGAACCAAAAATTCCAAAAATTATCATATCTTGCTGAATTGATGGAATTTGATTAAATTGAATCGTAGGAATGTGTAGGAACTGATTAAGAACATTTCTATCGGATCAATTTCATCAAAAGAATCCAAAATCAATCCAAAATGATCAAAAATTATCCATTTTTATCAAGAACACAAAAAAGATGAAAAATCTACATAATCTCTAAAATTTGATGTTGATTGGACACGAAAACACCACGAATCTTCTACTAATCAAGAGCAAAAGCTCTGATACCACTTGACAAATTTAAGAATTCATGCTTTATATTACAAATTCGGTATAAATAATTGAGCATTTCATAACCTAATCTTATTTACTTTGAAATTTATCGCATATCATTTCAAATATTATTCAAATTGATTGATTTATAAATACTGAAAAAGATACATGGTGCACAATAATGAGTTGGATTGTTTCATATCATACGTTACCCTTGGTTATTGCTAAAATGTGTGATGAACTACTCGGATACTGATATGATCATCTTACTCATGATGTTAATTCAAAAATATGTGATTTCAGTTTATACAGATAAAAATTCAAAAATATGTGATTCCGTTTGTACAGATAAAAATCCAAAAATATGTGATTCCGTTTATATAGATAAAATTCAAAAAGATTTTGTTTTTTATTTTCTATGAAAATTCTAATCTTTTATTAAAATGTTCGGGATTGGATCAAATACATGCTGCTGACGGAAGTTCAAGAAGTGACGGGTTGAAAGATGGTAAAAATTTGATCAAGGGAAAAGTTGAAGTCATTAAGTTCGCCTAACTCTCGTGAAGCGAACTTAATATGTTCGTCTGATGTTGGTGAAGCGAACTTATTATGTTCGCCCAGGGCTTGTTAAGCGAACTTAACAAGTTCGCCTACATAAGCGAACTTGATCTGTATAAGGTTCTTGTTCAGGCGAACTTAATCAGTCTTCTTCCTCAAATTTCAATTAAACTTGTCTTTGAAATTTTTTTTCAAATTTTTTAAAATCAGTGATTGTTGGGTTGTTTACCAATTCCTATTTGTTCGAATTTGAATTTCGAACTAGCCTAAGGTATTTTCATCGAATTTCATCCGTTCAATTGTGAGAAAATTGAAGTTTTTATCTCGGTTTTTCATCGCAATTTTGAACCGACTGTTTTGCCCTAATTGTTGTTATATCAGACTTAAATCATAAAATTGATCTTTGATAATGTTCCATTAGTGCTAATCGATGTGATTCCTTTGCTTATTTCATGATTTCCAATTGGTTTGAATAATTTATGATTTCTGGGATTGGTATTTGAAACGTCAGACAGTTCAGGCGAACTTGTTCAAGCGAACTTGTCTAGGCGAACTTCATAAGTTCGCCTATTGCAACAATAAGTGAACTTATTAAGTTCGCCTAGGGGTCAGAAGGGTTTTAGACTTGTATTTTTATTTTTTTTAATTTTTTTTTAATCACAAGAGAACTTAATAAGTTCGCCTGACAAAATTCACCTGAAACTGACCCGAGCGAACTTGACCCCAAGCGAACTTAACCCGAGCGAACTTGTTAAGTTCGCCTTATCTGCACCACGCGAACTTATTAAGGTCGCCTCTCTAAGTTCGCCTGCAACAGAATTGCTAAGTTCGCCTGCATCAGCTGTTCAAACAAACACGAACCAAAAATTCTGAAAATCAACAAATCTTGCTGAATTGATGGAATTTGATTAAGTTGAATCGTAGGAATGTGTAGGAACTGATTAAGAACACTTCTATCGGATCAATTTCATCAAAAGAATCCAAAATCAATCCAAAATGATCAAAAATTATCCATTTTTATCAAGAACACAAAAAAGATGAAAAATCTTCATAATCTCTAAAATTTGATGTTGATTGGACACGAAAACACCACGAATCTTCTACTAATCAAGAGCAAAAGCTCTGATACCACTTGACAAATTTAAGAATTCATGCTTTATATTACAAATTCGGTATAAATAATTGAGCATTTCATAACCTAATCTTATTTACTTTGAAATTTATCGCATATCATTTCAAATATTATTCAAATTGATTGATTTATAAATACTGAAAAAGATACATGGTGCACAATAATGAGTTGGATTGTTTCATGTCATAGGTTACCCTTGGTTATTGCTAAAATGTGTGATGAACTACTCGGATACTGATATGATCTTTTTACTTATGATGTTAATTCAAAAATATGTGATTTCAGTTTATACAGATAAAAATTCAAAAATATGTGATTTCGTTTGTACAGATAAAAATCCAAAAATATGTGATTCCGTTTGTATAGATAAAATTCAAAAAGATTTTGTTTTTTATTTTCAATGAAAATTCTAAGCTTTTATTAAAATGTTCGGGATTGGATCAAATACATGCTGCTGACGGAAGTTAAAGAAGTGACGGGTTGAAAGTTGGTAAGAATTTGATCAAGGAAAAAGTTGAAGTCATTAAGTTCGCCTAACTCAGGTGAAGCGAACTTAATATGTTCGCCTAATGTTGGTGAAGCGAACTTATTATGTTCACCCAGGGCTTGTTAAGCGAACTTAACAAGTTCGTCTACATAAGCGAACTTGATCTGTATAAGGTTCTTGTCCAGGCGAACTTAATCAGTCTTTTTCCTCAAATTTCAATTGAACTTGTCTGTGAAAATTTTTTTCAATTTTTTCAAAATCAGTGATTGTTGGGTTGTTTACCAATTCCTATTTGTTCGAATTTGAATTACGAACTTGTCTAAGGTATTTTCATCGAATTTCATCTGTTCAATTGTGAGAAAATTGAAGTTTTTATTTCGGTTTTTCATCGCTATTTTGAACCGACTGTTTTGCCCTAATTGTTGTTATATCAGACTTAAATCATAAAATTGATCTTTGATAATGTTCCATTAGTGCTAATCGATGTGATTCCTTTGCTTATTTCATGATTTCCAGTCTGTTTGAAAGATTTTTGATTTCTGGGATTGGTATTTGAAACGTCAGACAGTTCAGGCGAACTTGTTCAAGCGAACTTGTCTAGGCGAACTTAGTTAGTTCGCCTCTTGCAACAATAAGCGAACTTATTATGTTCGCCTAGGGGCCAGAAGGGTTTTGGACTTGTAAATTTTTTTTTTTTTAATCTCATGCGAACATAATAAGTTCGCCTGACAAAATTCACCTGAAAGTGACCCGAGCGAACTTGACCCCAAGCGAACTTGACCCGAGCAAACTTGTTAAGTTCGCCTGATTAAGTTCGCCTAATCTGCACCAATCGAACTTATTAAGTTCGCCTGCAACAGAATTGCTAAGCTCGCCTGCATCAGCTGTTCAACCAAACACGAACCAAAAATTCTGAAAATTATCATATCTTGCTGAATTGATGGAATTTGATTAAATTGAATCGTAGGAATGTGTAGGAACTGATTAGGAACACTTCTATCGGATCAATTTCATCAAAAGAATCCAAAATCAATCCAAAATGATAAAAAATTAACCATTTTTATCAAGAACACAAAAAAGATGAAAAATCTTTAAAATCTCTGAAATTTAATTTTGATTGGACACGAAAACACCACGAATGTTCTGCTAATCAAGAGCATAAGCTCTGATATGTAACATCCCAAATAATGACAAGACAAATAGAAAAGGGAAATAAAGTGGGCTTGGCCAAAATTTCGGCCCATGGGCCGAAAAGAAAAGGGGGAAACCCCATTACAAAACAGCAGCTTCAACCCAAACCCCTCTCATTTCATCTTCCTGCGCAAGAATACGAGAGAGAGAGAGAGAGAGAGCGATCGGCTTGTGAAGAAAACCGCAAGGAGAAGACTCAAGGGCTCGGGAATCATCCGACTCCACCATTTCAACGCATAGCAACAGAAATCGGGCCTGTTGAGGTAAGCATCGCCTCTGATTATGAGTCTTTGCATGTCTCGGGTTTAAATCCAATAAAGATACGATTTTTGCATACGAAACTTGAAACAAATCACGTATTTGAACTCAAGAACGATAAAGGAAGGTGTTTAACGTAAAATGCTCAAGGTTTAATCGATTTGAAATAAGTTGGCTGGAGCAAGGTTCTGGTCAGGGAAGATGCAGACCCATGACTCGAAACTATAGTTTCGATACATACAGACCCGTCGAAACTACTCTAGTTTCGATAGTCATGTTTGACTCGAAACTATCTAGTTTCGATAGCAGCCAATGACTCGAAACTACCATAGTTTCGATAGGAACTCAGGACTCGAAACTACCTAGTTTCGAGTGTCACCTTGAACCTAAACTAAGATTTTTCATAAGTTAATGACTCGAAACTACCATAGTTTCGATAGGATCTCATGACTCGAAACTACCTAGTTTCGATAGAAGGATTATGACTCGAAACTACCTAGTTTCGAGTGTAAGACCATAGCTCGAAACTACCATAGTTTCGATGCGACCCACCCCCCGAAACTACTGAGTTCAAGAACAGTAATGTCTAGTGTCATTTAGGAGCCCTACCTTATATGTATGACTCTATTATACAGATAGTGGGTGACCTTAGTGACGTTTCGAAACCAGCTATTATACTTCAGGGACCCGCCCATCAGGTGAGTTCTATGTGCCCCTTTTTATGTTATGTGCAAATGTTTTCAAATGTTTTGGGGCTGAAGTGTATACACTAAGTGAATAAAGTTTATGAATGTTAATGTGATCATATGTGTTATACAAGTATATATATATATATACCTATACACGAAAGAGAAATTATGAATAAAGAATGAAAAGCATGATTATAAAGAATGAACGAAAGTATAACACAAAATGAAAGAATGAAATCCTGCTTTATATCCATGTATATATTGCTTGCAAAGAATGAAATGAATGAATGACATAACATATAAGAATGAAATCTTGCTTTATATCCATGTATATATTGCTTGCAAAGTACAGAAAATGTTATGGACGCTTCGATGATAACGACTACTTCGGTAGACGGACGACCATGTGACTATTTTACAACCGGGACAAGTGCGTTCCTTCATCAGCTAGGACGTACGAATGCCATTAAAGGACGGTCGAAGCAATTGGCATATTATAGTAGAAGGGTTGTATAAATAATAGTCGCATGGGAAACGGATACCTTCGGGTAGACGGGCGAATATGACGGACTACGACGGTAGGACGGTTGTAAGTCATGACGGACGGACAAAGATTGCCGGACGGTTGTAAGAATAAAATGACGGACGGCACTAGTTGCCGGACGGTTGTAAGTATAGGTGGGCCATGACGATGGACCACGGCGATTGTCTTTGTGACATTCGTAAACAAATGACGGGTTGATCACCCTTACAGAGTATGACCCATGAATGTAAATAAAGAAAGAAAAAGGGTGAATGCATATATATATTTATGTATGAAATCACCAAAAATACAGAAAAGGAAATACAGAAAAGGAAATACAGAAAAGAAAGATGAAAGAAAGGCAAAAGTTATGAATACGTATTTATATGAATGATCATACAGTAATGCATACTTATACCTATAAAGAAAAGAATGTTTACAGTAAATTGCATTAAACTAGAACTCACCAGCGTTAGCTGACTTTTAGTATACATTTCAGGTAAAGGAAGAAAAGGTCGTGCGATGGCGTGAAGGTTACCCGGCACAAGACTGACATCCCACTTTTGTTTGTTAAGACAATGTTGTGTTTTTAATTATTAAGACTTCCGCTGTTATGTAATGTAATTGAATGAAGAATGTTTTAAATTTAAGTTCAGTATTTATGGCTATGTTTATGAGTAAATCCAACAAGTGAGGTCACCCGGGAAAGGGGCCTTTCAAGTTGGTATCAGAGCAATAGTTTGAGAGATTTAGACATCCCTAAATGTCTAGACTCAAACTGATTATGGGACCAACGCACGGATGTCAGTATGGGTAACCAACGCCAACGCTAGCACGGTAAGTAAGTTATAAAGTTAATACTCTTGCATAGGAATAGATACCTTAACTTAGAACAAATAGATGTTAATGCCACGACTGATTTGAAGAGTTTCGAACCCGAAAAGCAATGTAAATTAGTAATCACAAACCGGTCACTGTAATTAAGAATTTACCTTGCTCGTACTGTTCCAAACTATGATCTGAAGAAATGACATTGATGTATTCCCTTTTTAACTATCAGGAAATTAAGAACTATGGCTGGTGGAGGAAGAACAGGACCTCGAGGCGGTCGCACTGGCCGACGAGGTAGACCTCCGTTGAACCCAAGATTTGAAGAAAAAGAGAGTGTGCACGCAGAGCACACCGAAAGTGTGCACGAAACAGAAGTGACCCCAATTATGAACGACAGTCCAGGGCCTATACAGTTGGAACCTGAAGTCAGGGATGCTATTGCCCGTGAAGTTGTGCTCACTTTGAAAAAGGTATTGCCTGATCTACTATCCGAGGCAATAAAGAAAAGTAAGGAGGAGGATGAAGGAGACAATGAAGAGAAAGTATATGACAGTGATGGGGATGAAATAAAGATTGGATCGAGCAATCGTGGGTGCACTTACAAAGGTTTCAAGGACGGAGACCCACCCAAGTTCGATGGGAGCAAAGATTCAGTGGCAACGCTTGAATGGATTGAGAGGATGAGTGCTGTAATCAACATCAGCGAGTGTCGACCAGACCAGGCTGTTAAATATGTTGCTCATTCTTTCACCAACGAAGCCTTAGGTTGGTGGAGGAACATTCAGAGGACAAAGTCCCCAAACGCTCTTGCAAGAATGACATGGGAAGAACTGAAAAAGCTGGTAATTCAAAAGTTCTGTCCCCAGAACGAAATTGATCGAGTGGAAAATGAATTCCTAAACCTTAAAGCTGGCAACAAGACACACCGCCAGTATACTTCTAGATTCAATGAGTTGGCACAGCTGGTACCCCACCTGGTGGAGACAGAAGAGCGAATGATCAAGTATTATGTGAAGGGCCTACCTCAAAGGGTCCGTGTCCACGTGAAAGCCAACCTACCCTCGACCTTCGAGTCGGTAGTGAATCTGAGCGGAATCGTCTACGACGATTATGCCAATGAGGACCCACCAACAGAAACCCAAAAGAGAAAGTGGGAGAACCCGTCTAGAGGCACCGGAAGAGGGAACGTAATAACTGAAAATAAGAAACCAAGGTCGGACAAATATGAAACCTGCAAGAAATGCGGAAGGCAACATTTTGGCGAGTGCCGGGTCGGCTCCACCACATGTTACAGGTGTGGGAAGGCGGGGCACTACTCTCGTGACTGCTTGAGAGACACTAAATGCCAAGTATGTGGACTGTTTGGTCACCTGGCTAAGGATTGCAGAAAAGCCAGACAATCTGGTTCGGGAAAAGAAAAGGAACAGGAACAACCAAAGACTAGGACTCGAGCTTACGCCCTGACTGAGGAGGAAGCAAGGGGAAATCCTGATGTTGTGTCAGGTACGTTCCTAGTTAATGATGAACGTGCGGCTATATTATTTGACTCGGGTGCTAGTAAAAGCTTTATATCAAATGCCTTTAGTCGAAAACTGAATTGCACTATCAACACAGTAGTAAAGGCCTTTAGTGTACAAACTGCCGTTGGTAAAAATTCGGCAGTATTCCAAGTAACAGAGGATTGCATAATAGAAATAGAGGGTCATAAATTTCCTTCTAGATTATTCCTTCTCACCTTAGGAGGATTCGATATAGTATTGGGTATGGATTGGCTAGCTGCCAACGAAGCTCAAATCATATGTAAACGTAAGAGGATACACCTCAAAGGTCCTAGCGGCAGTCCAATTACGGTTTATGGGGATTGGAATTGCACAATGCCGAACGTCATCTCGATGATTAAGGCCGAAAGTTACATGAGGCGCGGCTGCGAAGCTTATCTGGCATATGTTATAGATGATAGAGTGAAAACGAAAGAACTCAAGAATGTACCCGTGGTGTGCAATTTTCCGGAAGTATTCCCTGAGGATCTACCTGGGTTGCCACCCGATCGGGAAATAGAATTTCAGATTGATTTACTGCCAGGAGCTGAGCCCGTTGCCAAAGCCCCTACCGATTGGCTCCGTCAGAAATGAAGGAATTGATGTCCCAACTAGAGGAACTAACCGAGAAAGGATTTATTAGGCCGAGCATCTCACCATGGGGCGCTCCGGTACTATTTGTAAAGAAGAAGGACGGCAGTATGCGCATGTGTATCGACTACCGCGAATTGAACAAGAGAACAGTAAAGAACAAATACCCACTGCCTAGAATAGACGACCTTTTTGATCAACTGCAAGGCGCGAGTTGGTTCTCAAAGATTGATCTCAGGTCGGGTTACCATCAATTGAAAGTAAGAGAGAAGGATGTACCGAAAACTGCGTTTCGTACGCGTTATGGGCATTATGAATTTCTCGTGATGTCCTTCGGATTAACTAACGCACCAGCAGCATTTATGGATTTAATGAACAGAGTATGCCGACCCATGTTGGATCGATCAGTAATAGTTTTTATAGATGACATCCTCATATATTCAAAGAATGAAGGTGATCACCACTGTCACCTAAGAGAAGTATTGGAGGTGCTAAAGCAGGAAAAGGTGTACGCAAAATTCTCCAAATGCGCGTTCTGGCTTAGGGAAGTCCAATTCCTAGGTCATGTAATAAACCCAAACGGCATCATGGTGGATCCTGCAAAGATCGAGACAGTAAAGGAATGGAACATCCCAAAGACACCAACAGAGATACGAAGTTTTCTAGGGTTGGCAGGCTACTATCGAAGGTTCATCCAAGATTTCTCAAGAATTGCCTCGCCGCTAACCAAACTGACACGGAAGGAAGTAAAGTATGAATGGGGTCCAACCCAAAACACCGCGTTTGAGGAACTTAAGACACGATTAACTCAAGCTCCAGTATTAAAACTACCTGAGGGAAATGAAGACTTAGTAGTCTACTCTGACGCTTCAGGGCAAGGTTTAGGGTGCGTACTCATGCAACGAGGAAAGGTAATTGCTTATGCATCGCGGCAACTAAAGGTTCATGAAGTTAACTACCCAACACATGATCTAGAATTAGCAGCAGTAGTTTTCGCGTTGAAAATATGGAGACACTACTTGTATGGAGTTAAATGCACCATCTACTCCGATCACAAAAGCTTGAAATACTTTTTCGAACAAAAGGAACTAAACATGAGGCAAAGAAGATGGTTAGAGCTACTGAAAGACTATGACTGTGAGATATTGTACCATCCAGGCAAGGCAAACGTAGTGGCTGACGCTTTAAGTAGAAAGGAAGAATCGGCACCTATCCGGATCAAAGCGTGTCAGTTAATTATAACGCCAGACTTAATGGGTGAAATATCAAGGGCACAAGATGAAGCATTGTTAGAAAGAAATGTGAAACGGGAAAGAATAGTAGGACAACAAGGGAACTTAGATGCGAGTGCATACGGAGTACTAACTAGGTTTGGCCGGATGTGGATACCTAAGATTGGTGAGCTTAGAGCCAAAATACTCGATGAGGCCCATAAGTCTCGCTATTCTATCCACCCCGGGACAAACAAAATGTATCAAGACTTGAAGAAAGAATACTGGTGGCCTGGCATGAAGAATGATGTGACAGAATACGTGAGCAAGTGCCTAACGTGTTCTCTAGTTAAGGCCGAGCACCAGAAACCATGCGGTAAAATGCAACCTTTACCAATACCGGAATGGAAGTGGGAAGAGATCACAATGGACTTCATTACCAAGCTACCGCGAACAGCTAAAGGCAATGATACCATTTGGGTGATCGTCGACCGCCTGACAAAGAGTGCTCACTTCTTGCCAATACGAGAAACTTCTTCTTCTGAAAAAAACTAGCAGAAGTATTTATCAAGGAAATTGTGAGCAGACATGGTATGCCGCTGTCGATTGTGTCTGACAGGGATACTAGATTCACGTCAAGGTTTTGGAAGAAATTCAATGAAGCAATGGGCACTAGACTGAACATCAGCACCGCATACCACCCCCAAACCGATGGACAATCGGAAAGGACCATTCAGACCTTGGAGGACATGCTCCGGGCCTGTATCATTGACTTCGGTGGGAGTTGGGACAGCCATCTACCATTGGCAGAATTTTCATATAACAACAGCTATCACTCGACTATTGGCATGCCGCCATTTGAAATGTTGTATGGGAGGAAATGTAGGACCCCGGTTTGTTGGGGGGAAATTGGACAGAAGGATTTTGCAAGTCTCGAAGTGGTCAAAGCTACTTCTGAGAAATTTGATCAAATCAAGGCTCGTATGAAAGCCGCAAAAGACAGACAGAAATCATACGCGGATAAGAGAAGGAGGGATTTAGAGTTTCAAGTAGGGGACATGGTACTGTTGAAAGTATCACCGTGGAAAGGAATCATTCGGTTCAGAAAGCGTGGCAAACTAAGTCCAAGGTTTGTCGGACCTTTCAAGATTGTAGCAAGAGTGGGTCAAGTTGCTTACAGACTCGACCTACCCGTCGAGCTTAGTGGAATACACCCTACGTTCCACGTGTCGCACTTACGCAAGTGCCTAGCTGACGACACAGCTCACATACCTTACGACGAGATCGAAGTGGATAACAGTCTAAATTATGTAGAGGAACCAATAGCCATTCTTGACCGAGCTGAGAAACGATTACGCAATAAGTCGATTCCTTTAGTCAAAATACAATGGAAACACAGAAAGGGGTCCGAGGCTACTTGGGAGAAAGAAGACGAGATGAAGGAACTGTATCCCCAGTTGTTTAACGTATAACAGGTTTCGAGGACGAAACCTCATTAAGGAGGGTAGACTTGTAACATCCCAAATAATGACAAGACAAATAGAAAAGGGAAATAAAGTGGGCTTGGCCAAAATTTCGGCCCATGGGCCGAAAAGAAAAGGGGGAAACCCCATTACAAAACAGCAGCTTCAACCCAAACCCCTCTCATTTCATCTTCCTGCGCAAGAATACGAGAGAGAGAGAGAGAGAGAGCGATCGGCTTGTGAAGAAAACCGCAAGGAGAAGACTCAAGGGCTCGGGAATCATCCGACTCCACCATTTCAACGCATAGCAACAGAAATCGGGCCTGTTGAGGTAAGCATCGCCTCTGATTATGAGTCTTTGCATGTCTCGGGTTTAAATCAAATAAAGATACGATTTTTGCATACGAAACTTGAAACAAATCACGTATTTGAACTCAAGAACGATAAAGGAAGGTGTTTAACGTAAAATGCTCAAGGTTTAATCGATTTGAAATAAGTTGGCTGGAGCAAGGTTCTGGTCAGGGAAGATGCAGACCCATGACTCGAAACTATAGTTTCGATACATACAGACCCGTCGAAACTACTCTAGTTTCGATAGTCATGTTTGACTCGAAACTATCTAGTTTCGATAGCAGCCAATGACTCGAAACTACCATAGTTTCGATAGGAACTCAGGACTCGAAACTACCTAGTTTCGAGTGTCACCTTGAACCTAAACTAAGATTTTTCATAAGTTAATGACTCGAAACTACCATAGTTTCGATAGGATCTCATGACTCGAAACTACCTAGTTTCGATAGAAGGATTATGACTCGAAACTACCTAGTTTCGAGTGTAAGACCATAGCTCGAAACTACCATAGTTTCGATGCGACCCACCCCCCGAAACTACTGAGTTCAAGAACAGTAATGTCTAGTGTCATTTAGGAGCCCTACCTTATATGTATGACTCTATTATACAGATAGTGGGTGACCTTAGTGACGTTTCGAAACCAGCTATTATACTTCAGGGACCCGCCCATCAGGTGAGTTCTATGTGCCCCTTTTTATGTTATGTGCAAATGTTTTCAAATGTTTTGGGGCTGAAGTGTATACACTAAGTGAATAAAGTTTATGAATGTTAATGTGATCATATGTGTTATACAAGTATATATATATATACCTATACACGAAAGAGAAATTATGAATAAAGAATGAAAAGCATGATTATAAAGAATGAACGAAAGTATAACACAAAATGAAAGAATGAAATCCTGCTTTATATCCATGTATATATTGCTTGCAAAGAATGAAATGAATGAATGACATAACATATAAGAATGAAATCTTGCTTTATATCCATGTATATATTGCTTGCAAAGTACAGAAAATGTTATGGACGCTTCGATGATAACGGCTACTTCGGTAGACGGACGACCATGTGACTATTTTACAACCGGGACAAGTGCGTTCCTTCATCAGCTAGGACGTACGAATGCCATTAAAGGACGGTCGAAGCAATTGGCATATTATAGTAGAACGGTTGTATAAATAATAGTCGCATGGGAAACGGATACCTTCGGGTAGACGGGCGAATATGACGGACTACGACGGTAGGACGGTTGTAAGTCATGACGGACGGACAAAGATTGCCGGACGGTTGTAAGAATAAAATGACGGACGGCACTAGTTGCCGGACGGTTGTAAGTATAGGTGGGCCATGACGATGGACCACGGCGATTGTCTTTGTGACATTCGTAAACAAATGACGGGTTGATCACCCTTACAGAGTATGACCCATGAATGTAAATAAAGAAAGAAAAAGGGTGAATGCATATATATATTTATGTATGAAATCACCAAAAATACAGAAAAGGAAATACAGAAAAGGAAATACAGAAAAGAAAGATGAAAGAAAGGCAAAAGTTATGAATACGTATTTATATGAATGATCATACAGTAATGCATACTTATACCTATAAAGAAAAGAATGTTTACAGTAAATTGCATTAAACTAGAACTCACCAGCGTTAGCTGACTTTTAGTATACATTTCAGGTAAAGGAAGAAAAGGTCGTGCGATGGCGTGAAGGTTACCCGGCACAAGACTGACATCCCACTTTTGTTTGTTAAGACAATGTTGTGTTTTTAATTATTAAGACTTCCGCTGTTATGTAATGTAATTGAATGAAGAATGTTTTAAATTTAAGTTCAGTATTTATGGCTATGTTTATGAGTAAATCCAACAAGTGAGGTCACCCGGGAAAGGGGCCTTTCATGATACCACTTGCTTTATATTACAAATTCGGCATAAATAATTGAGCATTTCATAACCTGATCATATTTACTTTGAAATTTATCGCGTATCATTTCAAATATTATTCAAATTGATTGATTTATAAATACTGAAAAAGATACATGGTGCACAATAATGAGTTGGATTGTTTCATATCATACGTTACCCTTGGTTATTGCTAAAATGTGTGATGAACTACTCGGATACTGATATGATCATCTTACTCATGATGTTAATTCAAAAATATGTGATTTCAGTTTATACAGATAAAAATTCAAAAATATGTGATTCCGTTTGTACAGATAAAAATCCAAAAATATGTGATTCCGTTTGTATAGATAAAATTCAAAAAGATTTTGTTTTTTATTTTCTATGAAAATTCTAATCTTTTATTAAAATGTTCGGGATTGGATCAAATACATGCTGCTGACGGAAGTTCAAGAAGTGACGGGTTGAAAGTTGGTAAAAATTTGATCAAGGGAAAAGTTGAAGTCATTAAGTTCGCCTAACTCTCGTGAAGCGAACTTAATATGTTCGCCTGATGTTAGTGAAGCGAACTTATTATGTTCGCCTAGGGCTTGCTAAGTGAACTTAACAAGTTCGCCTACATAAGCGAACTTAATCTGTATAAGCTTCTTGTCCATGTGAACTTAATCAGTCTTCTTCCTCAAATTTCAAGCGGACTTGTCTGTGAAAATGTTTTTCAAATTTTTCAAAATCAGTGATTGTTGGGTTGTTTACCAATTCCTATTTGTTCGAATTTGAATTACGAACTTGTCTAAGGTATTTTCATTGAACTTCATCCGTTAAATTGTGAGAAAATTGAAGTTTTTATCTCGGTTTTTCATCGCTATTTTGAACCGACTATTTTGCCCTAATTGTTGTTATATCAGACTTAAATCATAAAATTGATCTTTGATAATGTTCCATTAGTGCTAATCGATGTGATTCCTTTGCTTATTTCATGATTTCCAATCGGTTTGAAAGATTTTTGATTTATGGGATTGGTATTTGAAACGTCAGACAGTTCAGGCGAACTTGTTAAAGCGAACTTGTTAAAGCGAACTTGGAAGTTCGCCTCTTGCAACAAAAAGTGAACTTATTAAGTTCGCCAAGGGGTCAGAACGGTTTTGGACTTGTAATTTTTTTTTTTTAATCTCAAGCGAACTTAATAAGTTCACCCAACAAAATTCACATGAAACTGACCCGAGCGAACTTGACCCCAAGCGAACTTGACCCGAGCGAACTTGTTAAGTTCGCCTGATTAAGTTTTCCTAATCTGAACCAAGCGAACTTATTATGTTCGCCTCTCTAAGTTCGCCTGCAACAGAATTGCTAAGTTCGCCTGCATCAGCTGTTCAACCAAACACGAACCAAAAATTCCGAAAATCATCATATCTTGCTGAATTGATGGAATTTGATTAAATTGAACCGTAGGAATGTGTAGGAACAGATTAGGAACACTTCTATCGGATCAATTTCATCAAAAGAGTCCAAAATCAATCCAAAATTCTCCATTTTTATCAAGAACACAAAAAAGATGAAAAATCTTCAAAATCTCTGAAATTTAATGTTGATTGGACACGAAAACACCACGATACATCTGCTAATCAAGAGCAAAATCTCTGATACCACTTGACAAATTTAAGAATTCATGCTTTATATTACAAATTCGGTATAAATAATTGAGCATTTCATAACCTGATCTTATTTACTTTGAAATTTATCGCATATCATTTCAAATATTATTCAAATTGATTGATTTATAAATACTGAAAAAGATACATGGTGCACAATAATGAGTTGGATTGTTTCATATCATAGGTTACCCTTGGTTATTGCTAAAATGTTGTTATATCAGACTTAAATCATAAAATTGATCTCTGATAATGTTCCATTAGTGCTAATCGATGTGATTCCTTTGCTTATTTCATGATTTTCAGTCGGTTTGAAAGATTTTTAATTTCTGGGATTGGTATTTGAAACGTCAGACAGTTCAGGCGAACTTGTTCAAGCGAACTTATCTAGGAGAACTTAATAAGTACGCCTCTTGCAACAATAAGAGAACTTATTAAGTTCGCCTAGGGGTCAAAAGGGTTTTGGACTTGTAATTTTTTATTTATTTATTTATTTATTTTTTAATCTCAAGCGAACTTAATAAGTTCGCCTGACAAAATTCACCTGAAACTGACCCGAGCGAACTTGACCCGAGCTAACTTGTTAAGTTCGCCTGATTAAGTTCGCCTAATCTGGACCAAGCGAATTTATTAAGTTCGCCTCTCTAAGTTCGCCTGCAACAGAATTGCTAAGTTCTCCTTCATCAGCTGTTCAAACAAACACGAACCAAAAATTCCGAAAATCATCATATCTTGCTGAATTGATGGAATTTGATTAAATTGAACCGTAGTAATGTGTAGGAACTGATTAGGAACACTTATATCGGATCAATTTCATCAAAAGGATCCAAAATCAATCCAATATGATAAAAAATTATCCATTTTTATCAAGAACTCAAAAAGGATGAAAAATCTTCAAAATCTCTGAAATTTGATGTTGATTGGACACGAAAACACCACGAATCTTCTGCTAATCAATAGCAAAAGCTCTGATACCACTTGACAAATTTAAGAATTCATTCTTTATATTACAAATTCGGTATATATAATTGAGCATTTCATAACCTGATCTTATTTACTTTGAAATTTATCGCGTATCATTTCAAATATTATTCAAATTGATTGATTTATAAATACTGAAAAAGATACATAGTGCACAATAATGAGTTGGATTGTTTCATATCATAGGTTACCCTTGGTTATTGCTAAAATGTGTGATGAACTACTCGGATACTGATATGATCTTCTTACTCATGATGTTAATTCAAAAATATGTGATTTCAGTTTATACAGATAAAAATTCAAAAATATGTGATTCCGTTTGTACAGATAAAAATCCAAAAATATGTGATTCCGTTTGTATAGATAAAATTCAAAAAGATTTTGTTTTTTATTTTCCATGAAAATTCTAAGCTTTTATTAAAATGTTCGGGATTAGATCAAATACATGCTGCTGACGGAAGTTCAAGAAGTGACGGGTTTAAAGTTTGTAAAAATTTGATCAAGGGAAAAGTTGAAGTCATTAAGTTCGCCTAACTCTGGTAAAGCGAACTTAATATGTTCGCCTGATGTTGGTGAAGCGAACTTATTATGTTCGCCCAGGGCTTGTTAAGCGAACTTAACAAGTTTGCCCACATAAGCGAACTTAATCTGTATAAGGTTCTTGTCCAGGCGAACTTAATCAGTCTTCTTCCTCAAATTTCAAGCGAACTTGTCTGTGAATTTTTTTTTCAATTTTTTCAAAATCAGTGATTGTTGGGTTGTTTACCAATTCCTATTTGTTCGAATTTGAATTACGAACTTGCCTAAGGTATTTTCATCGAATTTCATCCGTTCAATTGTGATAAAATTAAAGTTTTTATCTCGGTTTTTCATCGCTATTTTGAACCAACTGTTTTGCCCTAATTGTTGTTATATTAGACTTAAATCATAAAATTGATCTTGGATAATGTTCCATTAGTGCTAATCGATGTGATTCCTTTGCTTATTTCATGATTTCCAATTGGTTTGAAGGATTTTTGATTTCTGGGATTGGTATTTGAAACGTCAGACAGTTCAGGCGAACTTGTTTAAGCGAACTTGTTCAAGCGAACTTTTTCAAGCGAACTTGTTCACGCGAACTTGTTCAAGCGAACTTGTCTAGGCGAACTTAATAAGTTCGCCTCTTGCAAAAATAAGAGAACTTATTAAGTTCGCCTAGGGGTCAAAAGGGTTTTGGACTTGTAATTTTTTATTTATTTCTCAAGCGAACTTAATAAGTTCGCCTCACAAAATTCACTTGAAAATGACCCGAGCGAACTTGACCGCAAGCGAACTTGACTCGAGCGAACTTGTTAAGTTCGCCTAATCTGCACCAAGCGAACTTATTAAGTTCGCCTCTCTAAGTTCGCCTGCAACAGAATTGCTAAGTTCTCCTACATTAGCTGTTCAAACAAACACGAACCAAAAATTCCGAAAATCATCATATCTTGCTGAATTGATGGAATTTGATTAAATTGAACCGTAGTAATGTGTAGGAACTGATTAGGAACACTTCTATTGGATCAATTTCATCAAAAGAATCCAAAATCAATCCAAAATGATCAAAAATCCTCCATTTTTATCAAGAACTCAAAAAAGATGAAAAATCTTCAAAATCTCTGAAATTTGATGTTGATTGGACACGAAAACACCACGAATCTTCTGCTAATCAATAGCAAAAGCTCTGATACCACTTGACAAATTTAAGAATTCATGCTTTATATTACAAATTCGGTATATATAATTGAGCATTTCATAACCTGATCTTATTTACTTTGAAATTTATCACGTATCATTTTAAATATTATTCAAATTGATTGATTTATAAATACTGAAAAAGATACATAGTGCACAATAATGAGTTAGATTGTTTAATATTATAGGTTACCCTTGGTTATTGCTAAAATGTGTGATGAACTACTCGGATACTGATATGATCTTCTTACTCATGATGTTAATTCAAAAATATGTGATTTCAGTTTATACAGATAAAAATTCAAAAATATGTGATTCCGTTTGTACAGATAAAAATTCAAAAATATGTGATTCCGTTTGTATAGATAAAATTCAAAAAGATTTTGTTTTTTATTTTCCATGAAAATTCTAAGCTTTTATTAAAATGTTCGAGATTGGATCAAATACATGCTGCTGACGGAAGTTCAAGAAGTGACTGGTTGATAGTTGGTAAAAATTTGATCAAGGGAAAAGTTGAAGTCATTAAGTTCGCCTAACTCTGGTAAAGCGAACTTAATATGTTCGCCTGATGTTGGTGAAGCGAACTTATTATGTTCGTCCAGGGCTTGTTAATCGAACTTAACAAGTTTGCCTACATAAGCGAACTTAATCTGTATAAGGTTCTTGTCCAGGCGAACTTAATCAGTCTTCTTCCTCAAATTTCAAGCGAACTTGTCTGTGAAATTTTTTTTCAATTTTTTCAAAATCAGTGATTGTTGGGTTGTTTACCAATTCCTATTTGTTCGAATTTGAATTACGAACTTGCCTAAGGTATTTTCATCGAATTTCATCCGTTCAATTGTGATAAAATTGAAGTTTTTATCTCGGTTTTTCATCGCTATTTTGAACCGACTGTTTTGCCTTAATTGTTGTTATATTAGACTTAAATCATAAAATTGATCTTTGATAATGTTCCATTAGTGCTAATCGATGTGATTCCTTTGCTTATTTCATGATTTCCAGTTGGTTTGTTGGATTTTTGATTTCTGGGATTGGTATTTGAAACGTCAGACAGTTCAGACGAACTTGTTCAAGCGAACTTGTCTAGGCGAACTTAATAAGTTCGCCTAGGGATCAGAAGGGTTTTGGACTTGTAATTTATTATTATTTTTTTAATCTTAAGCGAACTTAATAAATACGCCTGAAAAAATTCACCTGAAAGTGACCCGAGCGAACTTGATCCCAAGCGAAATTGACTCGAGCGAACTTGTTAAGTTCGCCTTATTAAGTTCGCCTAATCTGCACCAAGCGAACTTATTAAGTTCGCCTCTCTAAGTTCGGCTGGAACAGAATTGCTAAGTTCGCCTGCATCAGCTGTTCAACCAAACACGAACCAAAATTTTCGAAAATCATCATATCTTGCTGAATTGATGGAATTTGATTAAATTGAACTATAAGAATGTGTAGGAACTGATTATGAACACTTCTATCGGATCAATTTCATCAAAAGAATCCAAAATCAATCCAAAATGATAAAAAATTCTCCATTTTTATCAAGAACACAAAAAAGATGAAAAATTTTCAAAATCTCTGAAATTTGATGTTGATTGGACACGAAAACACCACGAATCTTCTGCTAATCAAGAGCAAAAGCTCTGATACCACTTGACAAATTTAAGAATTCATGCTTTATATTACAAATTCGGTATAAATAATTGAGCATTTCATAACCTGATCTTATTTACTTTGAAATTTCTCGCGTATCATTTCAAATATTATTCAAATTGATTGATTTATAAATACTGAAAAAGATACATGGTGCACAATAATGAGTTGGATTGTTTCATATCATAGGTTACCCTTGGTTATTGCTAAAATGTGTGATGAACTACTCGGATACTGATATGATCTTCTTACTCATGATGTTAATTCAAAAATATGTGATTTCAGTTTATACACATAAAAATTCAAAAGTATGTGATTCCGTTTGTACAGATAAAAATCCCAAAATATGTGATTCCGTTTGTATAGATAATATTTAAAAAGATTTTGTTTTTTATTTTCAATGAAAATTCTAAGCTTTTATTAAAATGTTCGGGATTGGATCAAATATATGCTGCTGACGGAAGTTCAAGAAGTGACGGGTTGAAAGTTGGTAAAAATTTGATCAAAGGAAAAGTTGAAGTCATTAAGTTCGCCTAACTCTGGTGAAGCGAACTTAATATGTTCGCCTGATGTTGGTGAAGCGAACTTATTATGTTCGCCCAGGGCTTGTTTAGCGAACTTAACAAGTTTGCCTACATAAGCGAACTTAATCTGTATAAGGTTCTTGTCCAGGCGAACTTAATCAGTCTTCTTCCTCAAATTTCAAGCGAACTTGTCTGTGAAATTTTTTTTCAAATTTTTCAAAATCAGTGATTGTTGGGTTGTTTACCAATTCCTATTTGTTCGAATTTGAATTACGAACTTGTCTAAGGTATTTTCATCGAATTTCATCCGTTCAATTGTGAGAAAATTGAAGTTTTTATCTCGGTTTTTCATCGTTATTTTGAACCGACTGTTTTGCCCTAATTGTTGTTAGATCAGACTTAAATCATAAAATTGATCCTTGATAATGTTCCATTAGTGCTAATCGATGTGATTCCTTTGCTTATTTCAGAATTTCCAGTCGGTTTGAAAGATTTTTGATTTCTGGGATTGGTATTTGAAACGTTAGACAGTTCAGGCGAACTTGTTCAGGCGAACTTGTTCAGGCGAACTTGTTCAGGCGAACTTGTTCAAGCGAACTTGTTCAGGCGTACTTGTCTAGGCAAACTTCATAAGTTCGCCTCTTGCAACAATAAGTGAACTTCTGAGGGGTTAGAAGGGTTTTGGACTTGTAATTTTTTTTTTAATTTTAAGCGAACTTAATAAGTTCGCCTGACAAAATTCACCTGAAAGTGACCCGAGCGAACTTGACCCCAAGCGAACTTGACCCGAGCGAACTTGTTAAGTTCGCCTAATCTGCACCAAGCGAACTTATTAAGTTTACCTCTCTAAGTTCGGCTGCAACAGAATTGCTAAGTTCGCCTGCATCAGCTGTTCAACCAAACACGAACCAAAAATTCCGAAAATCATCTTATCTTGCTGAGTTGATGGAATTTGATTAAATTGAACTATAAGAATGTGTAGGAACTGATTATGAACACTTCTATCGGATTAATTTCATCAAAAGAATCCAAAATCAATCCAAAATGATCAAAAATTCTCCATTTTTATCAAGAACACAAAAAAGATGAAAAATCTTCAAAATCTCTGAAATTTGATGTTGATTGGACACAAAAACACCACGAATCTTCTGCTAATCAAGAGCAAAAGCTCTGATACCACTTGACAAATTTAAGAATTCATGCTTTATATTACAAATTCGGTATAAATAATTGAGCATTTCATAACCTCATCTTATTTACTTTGAAATTTCTCGCGTATCATTTCAAATATTATTCAAATTGATTGATTTATAAATACTGAAAAAGATACATGGTGCACAATAATGAGTTGGATTGTTTCATATCATAGGTTACCCTTGGTTATTGCTAAAATGTGTGATGAACTACTCGGATACTGATATGATCTTCTTACTCATGATGTTAATTCAAAAATATGTGATTTCAGTTTATACACATAAAAATTCAAAAGTATGTGATTCCGTTTGTACAGATAAAAATCCCAAAATATGTGATTCCGTTTGTATAGATAATATTCAAAAAGATTTTGTTTTTTATTTTCCATGAAAATTCTAAGCTTTTATTAAAATGTTCGGGATTGGATCAAATAAATGCTGCTGACGGAAGTTCAAGAAGTGACGGTTGAGAGTTGGTAAAAATTTGATCAAGGGAAAAGTTGAAGTCATTAAGTTCGCCTAACTATGGTGAAGCGAACTTAATATGTTCGCCTGATGTTGGTGAAGCGAACTTATTATGTTCGCCCCGGGCTTGTTAAGCGAACTTAACAAGTTTGCCTACATAAGCGAACTTAATCTGTATAAGGTTCTTGTCCAGGCGAACTTAATCAGTCTTCTTCCTCAAATTTCAAGCGAACTTGTCTGTGAAATTTTTTTCAAAATTTTCAAAATCAGTGATTGTTGGGTTGTTTACCAATTCCTATTTGTTCGAATTTGAATTACGAACTTGTCTAAGGTATTTTCATCGAATTTCATCCGTTCAATTGTGAGAAAATTGAAGATTTTATCTCGATTTTTCTTCACTATTTTGAAACGATAGTTTTGCCCTAATTGTTGTTATATCAGACTTATATCATAAAATTGATCTTTGATAATGTTCCATTAGTGCTAATCGATGTGATTCCTCTGCTTATTTCATGATTTCCAGTCGGTTTGAAAGATTTTTGATTTCTTGGATTGGTATTTGAAACGTCAGACAGTTCAGGCGAACTTGTTCAAGCGAACTTGTTCAAGCGTACTTGTCTAGGCGAACTTCATAAGTTCGCCTTTTGCAACAATAAGTGAACTTATTAAGTTCGCCTAGGGGTCAGAAGGGTTTTAGACTTGTAAATTTTTTTTTTTTAATCTTAAGCGAACTTAATAAGTTCGCCTGACAAAATTCACCTGAAAGTGACCAGAGCGAACTTGACCCCAAGCGAACTTGACCCAAGCGAACATGTTAAGTTCGCCTAATTAGGTTCGCCTAATCTGCACCAAGCGAACTTATTAAGTTCGCATCTCTAAGTTCGGCTGCAACAGAATTGCTAAGTTCGGCTGCATCAGCTGTTCAACCAAACACGAACCAAAAATTCCGAAAATCATCATATCTTGCTGAATTGATGGAATTTGATTAAATTGAACTATAGGAATGTGTAGGAACTGATTAGGAACACTTCTATCGGATCAATTTCATTAAAAGAATCCAAAATCAATCCAAAATGATCAAAAATTATCCATTTTTATCAAGAACACAAAAAAGATGAAAAATCTTTAAAATCTATGAAATTTGATGTTGATTGGACACGAAAACACCACGAATCTTCTGCTAATCAAGAGCAAAAGCTCTGATACCACTTGGCAAATTTAAGAATTCATGCTTTATATTACAAATTCGGTATAAATAATTGAGCATTTCATAACATTATCTTATTTACTTTGAAATTTATCGCGTATCATTTCAAATATTATTCAAATTGATTGATTTATAAATACTGAAAAAGATACATTATGCACAATAATGAGTTGGATTGTTTCATATCATAGGTTACCCTTGGTTAATGCTAAAATGTGTGATGAACTATTCGGATACTGATATAATCTTCTTACTCATGATGTTAATTCAAAAATATGTGATTTCAGTTTATACAGATAAAAATTCAAAAATATGTGATTTCGTTTGTACAGATAAAAATCAAAAAATATGTGATTCCGTTTGTATAGATAAAATTCAAAAAGATTTTGTTTTTTATTTTCCATGAAAATTATAAGTTTTTATTAAAATGTTCAGGATTGGATCAAATACATGCTGCTTGCAGAAGTTCAAGAAGTGACGGGTTGAAAGTTGGTAAAAATTTGATCAAGGGAAAAGTTGAAGTCATTAAGTTCGCCTAACTCTTGTGAAGCGAACTTAATATGTTCTCCTGATGTTGGTGAAGCGAACTTATTATGTTCGCCCAGGTCTTGTTAAGCGAACTTAACAAGTTCGCCTACATAAGCGAACTTAACAAGTTCGTCTACATAAGCGAACTTAATCTGTATAAGGTTCTTGTCTAGTCGAACTTAATCAGTCTTCTTCCTCAAATTTCAAGCAAACTTGTCTGTGAAATTTTTTTTCAAATTTTTCAAAATCAGTGATTATTAGGTTGTTTACTAATTCCTATTTGTTCGAATTTGAATTACGAACTTGCCTAAGGTATTTTCATCGAATTTCATCCGTTCAATTGTGAGAAAATTGAAGTTTTTATCTCGTTTTTTCATCGCTATTTTGAACCGACTGTTTTGCCCTAATTGTTGTTATATCAGACTTAAATCATAAAATTGATCTTTGATAATGTTCCATTAGTGCTAATAGATGTGATTCCTTTGCTTATTTCATGATTTCCAGTTGGTTTGAAAGATTTTTGATTTCTGAGATTGGTATTTGAAACGTCAGACAGTTCAGACGAACTTCTTCAAGCGAACTTGTCTAGGCGAACTTAATAAGTTCGCCTCTTACAACAATAAGCGAACTTATTAAGTTCGCCTAGGGGCCAGAAGGGTTTTGGACTTGTAATTTTTTTTCTTTATTTTTTTTTAATCTCAAGCGAACTTATTAATAAGTTCGCCTGACAAAATTCACCTGAAACTGACCCGAGCGAACTTGACCCCAAGCGAACTTGACCCGAGAGAACTTATTAAGTTCGCCTGATTAAATTCGCCTAATCTGCACCAAGCGAACTTATTAAGTTCGTCTCTCTAAGTTCGCCTACAACAAAATTGCTAAGTTCGCCTGCATCAACTGTTCAACCAAACACGAACCAAAAATTCTGAAAATCATCATATCTTGCTGAATTGATGGTATTTGATTAAATTGAACCGTAGGAATGTGTAGGAACTAATTAGGAACACTTCTATCGGATCAATTTCATCAAAAGAATCCAAAATCAATCCTAAATGATAAAAAATTCTCCATTTTTATCAAGAACACAAAAAAGATGAAAAATCTTCAAAATCTCTGAAAATTTGATGTTGATTGGACACGAAAACACCACGAATCTTCTGCTAATCAAGAGCAAAAGCTCTGATACCACTTGACAAATTTAAGAATTCATTCTCTGTATTACAAATTCGGTATAAATAATTGAACATTTCATAACCTAATCTTATTTACTTTGAAATTTATCGCGTATCATTTCAAATATTATTCAAATTGATTGATTTATACATACTGAAAAAGATACATAGTGCACAATAATGAGTTGGATTGTTTCATATCATAAGTTACCCTTGGTTATTGCTAAAATGTGTGATGAACTACTCGGATACTGATATGATCTTCTTACTCATGATGTTAATTCAAAAATATGTGATTTCATTTTATACAGATAAAAATTTAAAAATATGTGATTCCGTTTGTACAGATAAAAATCCAAAAATATGTGATTCCGTTTGTATAGATAAAATTCAAAAAGATTTTGTTTTTTATTTTCAATGAAAATTCTAAGCTTTTATTAAAATGTTCGGGATTGGATCAAATACACGCTACTGACGGAAGTTCAAGAAGTGACGGGTTGAAAGTTGGTAAAAATTTGATCAAGGGAAAAGTTGAAGTCATTAAGTTCGTCTAACTCTGGTGAAGCGAACTTAATATGTTCGCCTAATGTTGGTGAAGCGAACTTATTATGTTCGCCTAGGGCTTGTTAAGCGAACTTAACAAGTTCGCCTACATAAGCGAACTTAATCTGTATAAGGTTCTTGTCCAGGCGAACTTAATAAGTATTCTTCCTCAAATTTCAAGCGAACTTAGGAACACTTCTATCGGATCAATTTCATCAAAAGAATCCAAAATCAATCCTAAATGATAAAAAATTCTCCATTTTTATCAAGAACACAAAAAAGATGAAAAATCTTCAAAATCTCTGAAAATTTGATGTTGATTGGACACGAAAACACCACGAATCTTCTGCTAATCAAGAGCAAAAGCTCTGATACCACTTGACAAATTTAAGAATTCATTCTTTGTATTACAAATTCGGTATAAATAATTGAACATTTCATAACCTAATCTTATTTACTTTGAAATTTATCGCGTATCATTTCAAATATTATTCAAATTGATTGATTTATACATACTGAAAAAGATACATAGTGCACAATAATGAGTTGGATTGTTTCATATCATAAGTTACCCTTGGTTATTGCTAAAATGTGTGATGAACTACTCGGATACTGATATGATCTTCTTACTCATGATGTTAATTCAAAAATATGTGATTTCATTTTATACAGATAAAAATTTAAAAATATGTGATTCCGTTTGTACAGATAAAAATCCAAAAATATGTGATTCCGTTTGTATAGATAAAATTCAAAAAGATTTTGTTTTTTATTTTCAATGAAAATTCTAAGCTTTTATTAAAATGTTCGGGATTGGATCAAATACACGCTACTGACGGAAGTTCAAGAAGTGACGGGTTGAAAGTTGGTAAAAATTTGATCAAGGGAAAAGTTGAAGTCATTAAGTTCGTCTAACTCTGGTGAAGCGAACTTAATATGTTCGCCTAATGTTGGTGAAGCGAACTTATTATGTTCGCCTAGGGCTTGTTAAGCGAACTTAACAAGTTCGCCTACATAAGCGAACTTAATCTGTATAAGGTTCTTGTCCAGGCGAACTTAATAAGTATTCTTCCTCAAATTTCAAGCGAACTTGTCTATGAATTTTTTTTTCAAAATTTTCAAAATTAGTGATTGTTGGGTTGTTTACCAATTCCTATTTGTTCGAATTTGAATTACGAACTTGCCTAAGGTATTTTCATCGAATTTCATCCGTTCAATTGTGAGAAAATAGAAGTTTTTATCTCGGTTTTTCATCGCTATTTTGAACCGACTGTTTTGCCCTAATTGTTGTTATATCAGACTTAAATCATAAAATTGATCTTTGATAATGTTCCATTAGTGCTAATCGATGTGATTCCTTTGCTTATTTCATGATTTCCAGTTGGTTTGATAGATTGATTTCTGGGATTGGTATTTGAAACGTCAGACTGTTCAGGCGAACTTGTTCAAGCGAACTTGTCTAGGCGAACTTAATAAGTTCGCCTCTTGCAACAATAAGCGAACTTATTAAGTTCGCCTAGGGGTCAGAAGGGTTTTGGACCTGTAAATTTTTTTTATATTTTATTTTTATTTTTAATCTCAAGCGCACTTAATAAGTTCGCCTCACAAAATTCACCTGAAACTGACCTGAGCGAACTTGACCCGAGTGAACTTGTTTAGTTCGCCTGATTAAGTTCGCCCAATCTGCACCAAGCGAACTTATTAAGTTCGCCTCTCTAAGTTCACTTGCAAAAGAATTGCTAAGTTCGCCTGCATCAGCTGTTCAACCAAACACGAACCAAAAATTCCTAAAATCATCATATCTTGCTGAATTGATGGAATTTGATTAAATTGAATCATAGGAATGTGTAGGAACTGATTATGAACACTTCTATCGGATCAATTTCATCAAAAGAATCCAAAATCAATCCAAAATGATTAAAAATTCTCCATTTTTATCAAGAACACAAAAAAGATGAAAAATCTTCAAAATCTCTGAAATTTGATGTTGATTGGACACGAAAACACCACGAATCTTCTGCTAATCAAGAGCAAAAGCTCTGATACCACCTGGCAAATTTAAGATGTTGAAGCACTTTCCTGTGACAAACACTCTGGATAGATAGAGTCTTAGTCTTAGGTTGTCTTGTCTTGTTTGTAATTGTCTTTGTAAGTAAGAGTCTTTATGTATTAGTTTATCGAGTTGTATTTACTTTTACATACTGAATGTTGCTAAATTCTCTAAGTGTTTTGCGCACTTGTAAGTGCGCAGGAGAAAGCTCCTGCGTACTTAGCAAGTACGCAAGAATAACTTTGCGTACTTGCTAAGTACGCAAGAGCATTTTGCCCTGCGCACTTGCTAAGTGCGCAGGCATCAAGTTTTGTATAAATAGGATAGGTTGACAGAAGTTAAGTACGCAGACATAAACGCAAATACGCAGATTGTAATCTCAGTGCTTTTCTCTGTAACCTTCAAGTGTTTATAATACAAAGAACGTTTAAAGTGTTTTCTCTTGTCGGTTTACTTTGTTTAGCTAGACTCTCCGCCTAGTCACGGGCATTCAGCACCCGGTCCGACTAGTAGACCCACTTGCATGTGACGATCCGCCACACCCGAGGGACCTACAAGTGGTATCAGAGCATTGCTCCTGATTTCGAGTGTTGTGAGTGAGTTTGGAGAGTTTCTACCGAGTTTTTACAAGCAAAAAGAAGTATTTTTGTGATAATATAGGGGTAGCTCTTGAGCACTATTTTAGAAGCAAAAATCACTCAAAAACTAGTTTTTGTTGTGTATTTGAGTGTTTTGAGCATCAAAGGTTGGTTAGAAACAAGTTTCTGACCCTTTGGCTCATTTGCATTGATCATCAGATGAATTTTTACCATCTCCGGCGACTTTCAGGTGACCGGAATAGTTAGGTGAAAGTTGCTGAAAAGGTATCCTGCGTACTTACCATTTCTGGCAAAAAGTACAGTTTTGTGCGTACTTACTACATACGCAAGACTTATCTCCTGCGTACTTATAAGTGCGCAAGACTGAACTTGAGCGAACTTAAGTTATATCCTGCGTACTTACATTTAATCCTGCATACTTACAAGTACGCAAGAGGAAATCTAAATACGCAAGGCCAAAATCAAGTGCGCAACTGTGTCTGATTTTTCTGAAATTTGACTAAGTGTTCAATATGTCGAATCTTCAGAATCTTGGAAACCTGTTAAATTATGATAATGAGATCGGTACACCACAGAAACCACCAAAGTTGCTGAACGTGAACGATTATTCTAATTGGAAAGCACGTTTTGAGCACTACATTTCTTATACCGACTCATCGCTATGGATACCAATCCTTCACACACATCTATCTTGATGAAACCATGCCCAAACCTATCTCTAAGCTTTTTGATGAAGAAAAGAAAGCTTATAATCGTGAAAAGAAGGCACTTGGTTCGATCACTATGGCATTAACTCGGGAATTGTTCCACAGTTTTCGAGGTTATGACAATTCCAAGGATCTTTGGAAAGCTTTACAGAAAAGATTCGAAGGAAATAGTGACATCAAGAAGAGTAAGAGGGATCTTCTCAGGAAGCAGTATGAGTGCTTCAGATTTTTAGAGAACAAATCTTTAGATGACCTCATCTCTAGATTCTATCATTTACAGACTGAGTTGAAGGCTTTTGAACTCAGGTATCCAGATGAAGAGATGGTGGAAAATTTTTTGGATGCTTTACCACCCAAATTTGAGATGTACACAACCCTGATGAGGGAAAATCCTAAATTCTATGAGTTGACAGTAGAGGAGGCAATAGGAAAGGTTCAAGCTCATGACATGAACCTAAGAAGAAAGGAGAGCTCAGGAAGACCCCAGATACAAGACCCTTCTATGTATCATGGGACGACTTCTACATCCAAGTCATCGGGCTCTGGAATTTCCCTCTTCACTGGAAACCCTACTGAAGAAGACCACTCAACTGGGTGTGGTGGTCATGCATGTTATGCATCTGGATCAGGGTTGGGATCTCTTCATCAACATACCTCAAGAAATCCTCCTGCTATGTCTTCAGCTAACCAATCAGCTATAGCCAGAATAGCTGAAGATCATGTAGCACTATTTTCATCTTGTATGCTTGAATATGAAAATTTCATAGGTGGCAAGCTTACTGATCCAGAGACGATTGAAGAAGATTTTAATCAAGTGGATCCTGATGACATAGAGGACATGGATATTCAATGGAATATGGCCATGCTATTGAGGAGAGCCAAGCGTTTCCTGAACAGAACAGGAAGAAAGTTTATTGGCGAGCATCCTAATGCCAAGGTCGGGTTTGACAAATCTAAGGCCAAATGCTACAAGTGTCTGAACTATGGACACTTTGCTCGTGAGTGTCAGAAAGACAGAGCACCGGCCTCTGGTTTTACCCGACCCAGCCAAAGAAACAGCCATGGCCACAACAACTCAAACCACCTTAATCAAAGCCATGCAGGAACGTCCAATGCACTGGTAGCCCAACAGGACGAAAGCATTGATTAGGGTGTTCATCTTGAGGATGCCATAATCGCACAAACCCAGGTAGGTATCATGGCTGAGATCATGGAGATGATGGAAGCAGAGAAAAGGGAAGCTTCTATGGCTGACCTAGAAGAATCTACAACTGCTACTACAGAGAAGGTGAAGGAAGCTGAAGATATGGAAGCTCCTGTAGCTGATGAAGAGGAATCGACTACTGCTGTTGCTCTCATGGCCATTGGAGAAGCAACAAGTTCATCTTCTGAGGTAGATTCTAACCCTTTTTCTGTTATTTCATGTTCTAAATGTCTAGGGCTAAAACTTGAAAATTCTAGGCTCCAAGACAAAATCGAACCCCTAAGTATGGCAGCTCTAAACTACAAAGAAAATGAAAAACGTTTTAAAGATTCTATTGAAACGTTGAAAAAACAAAAAATGGAATATTCTTTAAAAATAAGTGATCAATAGCTTCACTTAGATGTTGCATACAGGGGGTTGGAAAAACGGAACAATGAAATCAACAAACTGCAAAATGAGATCTTGCAGTTAAAATATGCCAATGAGAAGTTGAAAAACTCTCGCTTTGTGGTGGAACACTACGAATCGATGGTGAGACAACTGAATGGGTTAGGTTTGGGTACTAATGCCATTCCTCCACCGGTGAGCAGGAAGTTTGTCAATAGGTTAATAGACATTGATCTCATTTGTCTAGATGAGTCCTCTGATAAGGATGATTCCCCTAAAAAGGATGAATCCTCAAGGCTAACTCCACATCTAGTGAGGAGTTCGTTACTGCTTTTGAAGACGGGTCGGTTAACTCTTGCCCTGAAGGAGTAGTATCTGAGTAGTTGTTGACTGAACAAAAGGTAAAGAAAAACGTTATCACTAATGGTGATAATTGCATTTTAACTGAACCCGATATCATTGAAACAAATGATAATCTAAAGGTAATGCTGTATGGGGGGTATAAAAGTCTTAACCAAGCAAAGAAAGAAGCTTTTTCAACTCATTATGGGCTTGGGTATAAAGAAAATTTGGAAAAATATTATACTCCCAAAAACCAAACTGTAAAGGTTCAGACTAATGTTCATAAACCAACTCCTCTTTCTCATAATGCTGAGTTATCTAAGGCCAGATCTAATGAGCCTTACAAGAGAACTTATGTAGACAAGAGAAATTGTTTTCACTTTGGCTTGGTTGGTCACATTATTGTGAACTGTCCTTCTAAGAACCAAGGGAAACAGCATGTTGTTCCACAACCAGCTGTTATCCCTAGGTCGCCATCAGTGAAATCTCCCAAACATACAAATCAAAATGTGGTGAAACCACCGGTCAAACCATTGGTAAAGCCTAAGATCAAATCTGAAGCTAAACCATCAGTTTCAAGAAAGGTAACGCAACCCGCTGTACCTTGTGTATCTACCTCTGGTAGTACACGCACCGGTGAGAAACCTGTGGCGAAACTCTCAAAGCCACAGAGAAGAAGAAGAAACAAGAGGTTGAGAAAGCTGGAACAACTGACTTCAGTTCAATCAGGTGAAGCTTCCACAAGTTCACCTGCTGCTATTGAATCAAAGTCTCCTGTTCCCGTTAAGAAACAAAAGAGATCCTGGACTGCCAAATCCAAAAATTCTCAATCTTCCAATTCTAATTCTTTTAAAGATTCATCAATTTTGAATAGTCATCACGACTGTGAGTTAAAGGAAGTAGTTTATTTTGAAAAGGATGGACGACCCAAGACCACAATGGCTTAGGTCTCCAAATCTAACTAATTCTTTTATGACTCGTGAAGGGACGTCCGAAGGGTACTATCTCTAACCGCTGGTATGTAGATAGTGGATGCTCCTGGCACATGACAGGAAACATAGCCTTGCTTCAAGACGTTAAACCATTCAGAGGCGGCTATGTGGCCTTTTCCGGAGAAAAAGGCGGCAACATCACGTATCAAGGCGTGGTTTCGAACGGTTGTGTCAGCTTTGACAATGTCAACTTCTGCGAGCAGCTGAAGCATAACCTGTTGAGTGTCTCCCAAATGTGTGATAAGGAGTACTCGGTGATGTTTGACAAGTCAGAATGCCTGATTCTCAAAACCGGTTTTGAAGTTCCAGAAGATTGGATCCTGATGAGAGCGCCAAGAACAAACGACACCTATCAGATCGATATGAGCGTGGCAACAACCACCTCATCAGTTTCTACTTGTTTGCTTACCAAAGCGACAGAGCTCGACTCCATCTTGTGACGTAGGAAACTCGGACATATTTCGTATCGTAAAATGAATCATCTTGTCCGAAACGGTTTGGTAACCGGGGTTCCTAAGCTGAGATTTACCGTTGCAGATGACTGTATGCCTTGTAAAAAGGGCAAATAGCAACATAAGTCTCACAAGCCCAAGCTCCAAAACTCTATTGATACCCCTTTGGAGCTATTACACATGGATCTGTTTGGCCCCATAAGTATCAGGAGTATTGGAGGTAAGTCGTTCTGTCTAGTAGTAACTGATGATTTCTCACGATTTTCTTGGGTGCATTTTTTAGGTACTAAAGACGAGACTGCTGATATTCTTCAATACTTGATCCTGAGCTTGGAATCTCTTTGCAAGCTGAAAGTTAGAAGAATAAGGAGCGACAACGGAACTGAGTTCAAGAATAATTTGATGGAGATTTTCTATCTCAAGAAAGGGATCCGTCACGAATTCAGCGCGCCGTACACGCCTCAGCAGAATGGAGTTGCTGAACGGAAGAACATAACACTGATTGAGACTGCAAGGACTACGCTGTCGGATGCAAAGCTTCCTGTCACATTCTGGGCAGAAGCCGTTAATACAGCTTGTCACGTCTTAAACAGAGTTCTGGTTGTAAAGAGGCACAACAAGACTTGTTACGAGTTGATCAACAATCGACTTCCCAATCTTGATTACCTAGTTCCTTTTGGTAGTCCCTTCTCCTTGTTGCTACAGTATAAAGACCGCCAGTCCAAGTTTCATGCAAAAGCAGTGGAAGGAATCTTCTTAGGATACGTTGCCAACTCGCCTTGCAAGAGAGTGTACAACATAGGAACTCGTACTGTCGAGGAATGGTTTGAAGTGGATTGCAGTAAACACAGCATTCCACCTGAACCAACAGGTCCAGCTTGGGGTTTTGATTATGATGCGCTATTCAAGTCATTCAATCTTCCTGATCTATCTACAGTTGACGCCGCAAATGTTTATGAATTATTGGGTGGCGACAATGACTCCATCTTCTTCACTCGTGCTACTGTACCGATTGTAACTCCTGATTCCAATGTTGCATCTGCATCTGCATCTAGAACACATGACAGTGATAACAGTGAAGATGTTCTTGTTGTTGGAGATGACGCTCAAGCTAATCCTCACACAACTGTAGGAAATGAAGCTCCAGCTGATCCAATTAACATTGAATCTTCTTCCTCTGGAAAACAGGAAATGGGGGAGTTAAGCACGAATCTTGATCCAAAAATTCAGGAACCGATTGTACCGGAGACGAGAGTGCATAGGAATCATCCAATCGACAACATTATTGGTGATCCTTATGCCGGTGTTCAGACTCGTCATCAAACCATCACTGAGAACACCAGTCTTTACACAGAGATACTTGACACTGGTGTCATGGAAACATGTCTGCATGCTGCATTCGTGTCCCAGTTAGAGCCGAAGAATGTGAAGGAGGCTCTCACTAACAACTGCTGGATTGAGGCGATGCAAGATGAATTGTCTCAATTCCAAAAGTTACACGTGTGGGATTTGGTTGACTTGCCAAAGGGCTTTCAGCCAATTGGAACCAGATGGGTGTTCAAATGCAAGACGGATGATCGTCATGTTGTTGTGAAGAACAAACCAATATTGGTTGTTCAGGGTTTTTATCAGCAAGAGGGCTTGGATTACACGAAAGTATATGCCCCAGTTGCTAGAATTGAGGCCATTCGACTGTTCTTGGCTTATGCCACATATGTCGGCTTCAAGGTCTATCAACTTGATGTGAAAAGTGCTTTCCTTTATGGTAAAGTTCATGAAGAGGTCTATGTCACTCAACCTCCCGGTTTTGAAGATCCGCATAATATCAATAAAGTGTATAAGCTCGACAAAGCACTTTATGGTCTTCATCAAGCACCGCGGGCATGGTATGAGACATTATCTAAGCATTTAATGTCTAATGGTTTCAACCGTGGACAGATTGACTCGACTCTCTTCATTAGGAAAGCAAGAGGTGACATTTTTCTTGTACCAGTATACGTTGACGACATTATCTTTGGATCTACCAATGAAGGGATGTGTATGGAATTCGAGCAGGTGATGAAGTTCAAGTTTGAAATGAATAATATGGGTGAACTGTCGTTCTTCCTGGGTCTGCAAGTCAGTCAAAGAGAGGATGGCATCTATCTACATCAAACTAAGTATGTGTAGGACATCTTGTCAAAATACAAGATGAATGATAGCAGTACTTATGGCACACCTATCATAGTCAATCATGGTCTGCATCCTGATAAAGATGGAAAGGATGTAGATAGCAGATTGTACCGTGGGATGATCGGATCACTTATGTATCTCACAGCTTCAAGACCCGATATAATGTTTGCTGTGTGCTTGTGCTCAAGGTTTCAGTCTCAACTGAAGGAGTCACATATGATAGCCGTGAAGAGAATTTTCAGATACCTGAAAGGGAAACCCCGATTAGGTCTTTGGTACTCTAAGCAGCAGTAATTCGACTTCAAAGCCTACACTGATTCAGATTATGGCGGTTGTAACCTTGATAGAAAGTCAACTTCTGGTGGATGTCAATTCTTAGGAGACAGACTGGTCTCCTTGCAGTGTAAGAAGCAGTCAACGGTTTCTGTCTCAACTTGTGAAGCAGAATACATTGCTGCAGCGAGCGGTTGTTCTCAGATACTATGGATTCAGCAGCAGTTGAGAGACTACGGCTTAAACTTCACTGAAACTCCTCTATTCATTGACAACAATGCCACAATGTCCATCATAAATAACCCGGTGAAACATTCCAAAACTAAACATATAGAGATTCGCCATCACTTCATCCGTGATTGTGCTGAAAAGTATTTAATTGAACTTGTAAAAGTTCACACGGATGACAATCTTGCTGACCTTTTCACAAAGGCATTTGATCGATCCCGTTTTGAGCATCTTGTCAACTTGATAGGAATGTTCAATCCTGAGTGAAAATTATTTTTTCTTAAATCAATTCAATTCATGGAAGTTAAATTTTTATGTCTTTTAAATTTTTCTGTATAGTTCTTTTAAGTTTCAAAATATTTTACAAAAACAAAAACAAAATAGAAAATGGAGAAAATTTCAAAGTTAACTTGAGAAAAGAGGAAATGATAGTACATCAGAAATGATCTAAATGTCACAGACTGCTCATATGAGAAATGATTGCGTCATGCTTACTTTATTGTTTAAATCATTATGTTTTTAATCTGCTTATTTACAAGTAATTTAAATTGTCAGTAGGCTGTATGTGTCTTTGAATCATTAGTAGTGTGAAAACTAAATCTAAATTACAACCGTGATTTGAACCCATGTTTGCAAGTGTGTGTGTGTAAAAGAATAGAAAAGATCATTATCAGATAAAGGATGTTAGATTTTGGCAATAATTTTCTTTTGAGGTCAGTTTCGGGTTATGTTGTTAGCACAATTAATGCGGTTCATCTCACTGCCCATACTCACAAGTATGCAAGGAGAGATTGAATCAAGACATGTCTCTACATTAACCGTTGATCATGTATTCACCCTTGAATCACTCCTGATTCATTGAAATCAAATCCAGATAAAAGTTGGATCCCCTTACCTTAAAACTCAAACGCCATATATATTATCCTGAATCATCATACCGATATTCAATGAAGAAAATCAAATGAAATCAAGACAAATGAATCACTCGATTCTGAATCTTATGATTCCTGATAATCCTTATGGATTCTGCTTGATTTTTCCTGTGCTAATAGATGTAACTTCATTCTGAAAATTTAGAAAATCATTGGGAAAATCTTATATGCCTTGAGATAATGCAATTTACATTATTGTAGCATATCAGTGGGGTACACGTTGTATATCTTATAATTAATACCTTAATACACAAGAACGTGATACAAAGATGCTTATAGTTTCAAATCTTATAATATTGTCAACTTGAATTACTTGTTTATGTGCTTATTACGTATGAGTAAATAGTAATTCATGACATGATCCCATATTCTTTGATGTTTATATTGTATCGTTTTTGCTATAAGATAGCCTGATATGATCCTCTGCTCGTGTCTTTGATCAAAAATAGTTTGTGCGAATACTTGTATATTTTTATTAGAAAAGATCAAAAAAAAAAAAAGATTTTAAGTTTATGCATAGTTCAATTTTATTCAGAAAAGCCAAAAATATTTGTGTTTAACCTTCCTGAATTGTATTTGAATCCTCTTGATTGAATATTTTTAACTTGTTCGTTATTTGACTTGATAAACTTCATAAATTTGAGTTGAAATTTTGCGCACTTAAGGGTTTGTGCGTACTTGTAAGTGCGCATGAAGTAAGCCCTGCGTACTTAATAAGTACACAAGAGTTAAGTCTTGCGCACTTGTAAGTACGCAAGAGTTAATTCTTGCGCACTTGTAAGTACGCACGAGTTAAAACGTTCGCACGACCTTTTTGCGTGGGGTATATAAACCGGACTTAGAGAATTTTCAGAACCTTATCACTTTCAAACCGGTTCATATTCCCTCCGACTTTTACTCAAAATCCAAGTGTTCCTAAACCATCTTTTCGTCCCATTACAAGTTTCATCATCGTACAACATCGATTTGGTGAGATTTTAGGCTTAATCCATCGACAAAAAATCTTGATTTTGGACCGATTATCTTAGGTTTTTGTTCGAGATTTTTAGACAATTTTTGGGTTGTATGGGTAATACCTAATAATTAAAACTTGCTAATAATCATTAATCGATCACTAATCGACCTTTAATTGTCCATTCGTGTCTTTGATTTTGACTTTGGGCTCGAATTTGAACCGACGGTTGCTACGGTCGACTGTTAGAACAAAATAGGTCAAGGTTAGCAGTGTCTTGGTGTAAGTATTGGTCCCATAGGCTCGAATCGTTGATTCCGACCTAGTGGTGACCCAATACACACCAATTTTTGATCATCAAGTGGAAATTCAAACTTCTGAATTTTTCACCAAGTGCGTTTCTTCGTACTTAACAAGTACGCAAGAAGCACTTCATGCGTACTTGTTAAGTACGCAAGAAGAAACTCATGCGTACTTGCTAAGTACGCAGGACCAACACTTGGCAAAAATTCCTAAGTCTGAAATTCAGTTCAAAGAGTAACTGTTATACTAAGTCATGTTTATCCGTTTCCAATGATACATGTTGTTCTTATTATGTTTTCTGTGTGTTTTTGCAGATCATGGCTCGGGCGTTTACTAACGAATTCAACCTGTTATCTAACACTGAAACTGAGTGGAAGGGTGCAGCATTGCAGTACAGAGATATAGTTGATTTCTTGAACCGTTCAAGAATCAGCTACGCCATTTCTGCTGACCCGATCGTGTCAAGACCCTACCTCGAGAAGTTTTGGGAGACTACAGAGCACGACTGCACGGTAACCCCCAATGTTATAAGGGCTACCGTTGCTGGTCATGCTATTGCTTTCTCTGAAGATACTATACGAAGGGTCCTTCAATTCAGAGATCTCGCAACCGACCCGACAGCCTATCCAGACTACTTTGTGGACTGCTGTTGGAGACAAAGAATGGGCTATGTCGGTGCGAGGGACTATGCTTCATACAAAAAGATGTGGGTGTTACACCAATGGAGATATTTTGCCCACGTCATGATCATGTGCATCTCATCAAGGAAAGCTGGGAAAGATGCCATGGGTCATGACCTTGCAGCAGCCATGGTCGGCCTTTCTCTTAACAAGGGCTACAACTTCTCCCGCTACATCTTTATGGCCATTAATGATCAGATCAACACAGCGGAGAGGTTTCGGTTCTTGTTATATCCTCGGTTTATGCAACTTCTGATTAATGACGCGTTGCCAAACCTTCATGCTATAGGGGAGAGATTGGAAGTAAAGAGGGTGGACAAAAGAGTATTCGCCTAATTCCTAAAGCCAGGCAGTGTAGATCCTACCCCTGTGCATACAGAACTCTTTGGCCACCTCATCAATGAAGCATATGTGGCCCTAGGTGACTGGAGATGGTACAGTCACGACTCGAAGCCAGAATTGAGTGAACACTCCGACAAACAACAGGAACAACAAGGGGAGGAAATGGAGAGTGATGATGGATCGTCCGATGATGGAGGCGACGAAGGAGGAAATGATGGTGCTGAGGGATCCGACTCGGAAGCGACAGAGTCAGATTCTTCCGATTCCGATGATGCACCGTCGCAGGTACACCCGAGGAGAACGGCTAAGGTAACCCTACCTGAGTCATCCTCCAAGAGAAAGTGACAATCCTCTAGCAGTGAATACGATCCAGACTCTGACTCTGACGCTGCTATACAAAGACAAAGAAGGGAAAGCATTCCCAAGAACAGGGGCGATAGGCAACAGCCTTCTATCCCTAGTGTGGTGGAGGCTCAGCAGCAAGTACAAGTGTCTGCTGCTAGTCCGGATTCAGCCTCCACCCCACCTTCACAGTAGCTTTACCGTAGGAGGAGGAGGCCGCAAGTGCAAAGTGAAGTGGCCGTCACTTCAATCACAGCGGAGATCCCTGTGATAGTGACCCTCCCTACCACTACTGTTCAGGTGGCGGTGACTACTCCAGTTCTCACGGAGTCAGTCACCATCACCCCTACCATTACCCCTACAACTCTCGTCACATCTTCCATCCCAACCACCACCATTGAGCCTCCAAGTCAACCCTTCAACTATGGAGACTTCACACAAGGGTTTGACTTTGATACCATATTCTCCTCCCCTACTCATAATGCCGAGGCTTCCTCATGCAGACATCCTGATCCGAATTATGCAAGGATAGAAGTTCTGGAAACCCAAGTTGCTGACCTACTGGAGACTATTCAGAAATCGAAGGAGGAGTCTGATGCTCAACAAGCACGGATCAATTTTTTGGTAGACGAAGTTAAAATCCTTCGTAGCCAGAGAACGGGGACTGAGGAACGACTGAAGAACGTCATGGCCCAGAACGAGCTCCTAATCAAGACAAATGAAATGCTTCTGGGTCACGGGTCATCCTTGGAGCTGAGGTTTGATGCTCAAAGGAAGGAGCATAAGCTGATGGTCAAGTTGATTGCTGATCTGACCAAGAAGCTTGATGCTCAGGGGGAGAAGGATAAAGAGAAGGAAAAGAGGTCTACTGGTGATGAGGCGTGTCATCCTGTCGACTTGACTAAGGATGACGACAAGGGCAAGGATCCCGAAGCCGGTCCTAGTGGAGGTGAGCACCAAGCTCAGGGGGAGTCTACTCATCAAGAGGGTGGTGATACCTCTGGTTGTGGTGGTGGTGATAAAGGAAAGTCAGTGGCTGAAGTACCTAAGGACTTATCTGATGATGAGATCCTATATCTAGAGCCTGACTATTCCAAAGAAGCACAGATCGATGCTCTCTTCAATCTAGAAGAAGGAGAGATCGACTCTGGTGACGATTGGGATGATGATGATGAACACGTTGTGATCGAAATTTCCAAGGGTGACGGGGAAGGAGAGTACGAGCTAGAAGATGGAGAAATCTTTGAATTTCCATCCTTCGATGCTCCGCTCGACACAGGTTTAGTCGAGCAGGCTAGTAATGTAGAAGCCTCGACTGAAGCCTCCCCAGTTGACCCTACACCTGTGGACCCAGAGGCACCGAAAGAAGCAGACATGCCTTCTACTTCAACAAAGGGTCCAGCTCCTATGTGGCAAAAGACGTCTATAATAGACAAACACGGAGCGACAGGGATGATCTTGGCTAGGTTCGAGGAGGATAAGCAGCTGTTCGCTATCAAAAGATCTGGCGGGGTTCAATACTTGAAACCCACCAGTGAAGCGTTCAACTCCTTACCCAAATACGACCTTGTGAACCTAGCAAACCGAGAGCTGCTGGGTCATTCCAATCACGCAGTGGTGATGGGTTTGTGGGTGGTTCTGCAGCGAGAAGCAAGATCGGGGAAATTCGAGATTTTCAAGCCTCAAGTGCCCAAGAGAGTCAAGGATAAGCATGCTATACATCCTGTGAGTAAGAAGCACTTAAAGAAATTGGTATACAAGCTAGTGCGATGTGAAACTAAGATTCCCCTAAGCAAGTTATCTCAGGATATTCTTTGTGACATGTGGTACTGGTACGTAGATCCAAAGACGGGCGAAGCTGTGATCATGGGTAAGGGACGTTCAGAGAGCGGGAACATAGTGCCAAAGGAACTGATCAGAATATTTGATGACGTCTGCTTTATCAACTTTTCTGTGAAAGATCTAGAGGTACTAACAGAACGATATTACGTCTACACGGATGAGTGGACAAGGCTCCATGCTTCTAAATATGACAAGGTGATTAAGTTCTGCCTTGATTACAAGAAGAAGATGGAAGCTAAAGATCAAGTGCTGTGAAGACTGAAGACGTGAAGACCGAAGACGGAAAATTATCCAGAGCTGTTGTCAAAGGGGAGTTTGTTGAAACACTTTCCTGTGACAAACACTCTGGATAGATAGAGTCTTAGTCTTAGGTTTCTTGTCTTGATTGTAATTGTCTTTGTATGTAAGAGTCTTTATGTATTCATCCTACTTTCCATGTATCACTCTGGGTGAAGTCACTTATCGGCTAGAGTTGCCTGATGAGTTGAGTGGGATTCATCCTACTTTCCATGTATCACACTTGCGAAAGTGTTTGGCGGATGAATCAGCTCACGTACCACTTACTGACATCGAGGTCGACAACAGCCTTAATTACATCGAAGAACCCGTGGCCATCTTAGACAAGAAGGAGAAGCGTTTGCGTAATAAGATTTTCCAATTGGTTAAAGTCCAATGGAAACATCGAAAGGGATCGGAAGCCACTTGGGAAACGGAGAAGGAAATGAGGGAGTCGTACCCATATCTATTTGACTTATGATAGGTTTCGGGGACGAAACCTATTGTAAGGGGGGTAGACTTGTAACATTCTAAAAATAAAACGACAGTTAAAATGACGAAATAAACGAACGAGGCATGTCGGGTCAGGCCGGATGGGCTAGAAGGGGAGCCTCCCCTAGAAATAGCCAAGGATCATCACCATTTTCTCTTATTTGCAACATCTAGAGAGAGAAACCGTAGAGAGAGAAAGTTAGCTGATCCACCCGAGATTTTAGCAAAGTGTTACACCATAGCTCGTGATAAGAACCTCCGGACCAGAAGCTCGATTCAGGTAACGATCCGACCTAAATCTGAGTTTTAGTTTGTTTTTGGGTTTTTTGGGTTTTGGGTGAAAATGTAACATTTTAACGGATGAAACTGAAGGATAAACATAGATTTGAGTTCCTTAATGGAAAATGAACGTTTTGAATGTAAACAGGTTCGGGATCTTGACGTGATCAGAAAGTTAGGGTTTTTGCGAAGAACAGGTCGTGCGCACTTATCAAGTACGCACGGAGCAGGTCCTGCGTACTTATCAAGCACGCAGGAAGAGGGTACTGTGTACTTATCAAGTACGCAGGAAGAGGATCTTGCGTACTTATCAAGTACGCAGGAAGCAGGGTCTGCGCACTTGCTAAGTGCGCAGGCATCAGGCTGTTTAGGTAAAGTCGGTATGTTTAGAAGGTTAAACCGTTAGAGTCGGGATTTGGTCTGATGTGTATTCAACTAATCAATTCAGATCGGAAGTAACGTAGTGGGACCTTGTTTAGGGCAACCCGAATTAGCTTATCAGGTGAGTTCTAGAAGCCCTCTTTTAAATGTTTTATATAATGTTTTCGGGCTAGTGTGCATACATATGAAATGATGTTTTTACAAAACGATGTTTTTGAAACTATGTTTATAAAATGATGCTTATGAAACTATGTTTACGAAATGAAATGATTTGGAATGAACGGTTTATGGAAAGAAAGTTTTTGAACGGAAGGTTTACGAACGAAATGTTTATAAAGAAATGGTTTAAACTAAAGGTAAAGGGTTTCGAAAATGAATGAAAGGTTTTATGAAAAGAAAAGAAAAAGGGCGAAGGTTTTAAAGAAGTCATTACAAATCTAATCTGTCGAATGAAGGGAATTGACGAATGAAGTCTGGGAATGTAATTCCCAGCCTTGTGGTAGATTATGGACAGCGAGCCATAGTTGCCATAAGAGCAACAGGGGCAGTGTCTTGGTGGCCTGCCAATGGTTTGATGTTGTACAACTGGTAAGGGAGTAACGACGGTTACTCGGGTGATGACGATCATCCTAAGAGAATGAGGTAAGGGGAAATCAATGACGGCGATGCGTAACGGTTGATTTCCAAAGGAAAGATGCGTGTTGGGCAATGACGGTGATCCGTAACGTTGACCCCACATATTGAATGGTTGTGGCAATGACGGTGATACGTAGCGGTTGCCCACAACATCAAAGGTTCCTTCGGGGACACAGAGACGCTTAAAGAAAGATACATATTGTAGATAGTAATGTATGACTTAAATGAATGTTTAATGTTTTAAACAAATGATCCGTTCAATGTGTTTATGACGAGGAAAAATGTTTGAAGGTTTTCAGTGATGAATGAAAGGCCCTGTTTTCTTATACGTGATGTTAAACCCTAATGAATGTTTTGAATGATGAACCATTTCTTAAATCGAATGAAAACTAGACCACACCAGCGTAGCTGACTTTTTAGTATGCACATTCAGGTTAAGGCAGGTATGGATGATGGACGGTGATGCTTGGCAAACGAGAAGAGTTACCCGGTTGATCACGAAGACTGGCATCCCGTTATGATTAGATTATGATATGTTTATGTAATAGAATATGTTACGCTTCCGTTGTTAAACAATGTAATGGTTATGTTTATTTGAAGTATTTTCCGCTGCGTTATTTGATAATCAAGTTTAAGAACTGTTTGTGAATGAGTAAATCCAACAAGTGAGGCCTCCCAGGTTTGGGGCCTTACAGAACTTATTAAATTCGCCTTTCTAAGTTCGCCTGCAACAGAATTGCTAAGTTCGCCTGCATCAGCTGTTCAACCAAACACAAACCAAAAATTCCGAAAATCATCATATCTTGCTGAATTGATGGAATTTGATTAAATTGAACCGTAGGAATGTGTAGGAACTGATTAGGAACACTTCTATCGGATCAATTTCATCAAAAGAATCCAAAATCAAACCTAAATGATCAAAAATTCTCCATTTTTATCAAGAACACAAAAAAGATGAAAAATCTTCAAAATCTCTGAAATTTGATGTTGATTGGACACGAAAACACCACGAATCTTCTACTAATCAAGAGCAAAAGCTCTGATACCACTTGAAAAATTTAAGAATTCATGCTTTATATTACAAATTCGGTATAAATAATTGAGCATTTCATAACCTGATCTTATTTACTTTGAAATTTATCGCGTATCATTTCAAATATTATTCAAATTGATTGATTTATAAATACTGAAAAAGATACATAGTGCACAATAATGAGTTGGATTGTTTCATATCATAGGTTACCTTTGGTTATTGCTAAAATGTGTGATGAACTACTCGGATACTGATATGATCTTCTTTCTCATGATGTTAATTCAAAAATATGTGATTTCATTTTATACAGATAAAAATTCAAAAATATGTGATTCCGTTTGTACAGATAAAAATCCAAAAATATGTGATTCCGTTTGTATAGATAAAATTCAAAATGATTTTGTTTTTTATTTTCCATGAAAATTCTAAGCTTTTATTGGATCAAATACATGCTGCTGACGGAAATTAAAGAAGTGACGGGTTAAAAGTTGGTAAAAATTTGATCAAGGGAAAAGTTGAAGTCATTAAGTTCGCCTAACTCTGGTGAAGCGAACTTAATATGTTCGCCTGATGTTGGTGAAGCGAACTTATTATGTTCGCCTAGGGCTTGTTAAGCGAACTTAACAAGTTCGCCTACATAAGCGAACTTAATCTGTATAAGGTTCTTGTCCAGGCGAACTTAATCAGTCTTCTTCCTCAAATTTCAAGCGAACTTGTCTGTGAAATTTTTTTCAAAATTTTCAAAATCAGTGATTGTTGGGTTGTTTACCAATTCCTATTTGTTCGAATTTGAATTACGAACTTGTCTAAGGTATTTTCATCGAATTTCATCCGTTCAATTGTGAGAAAATTGAAGTTTTTATCTCGATTTTTCTTCACTATTTTGAAACGATAGTTTTGCCCTAATTGTTGTTATATCAGACTTATATCATAAAATTGATCTTTGATAATGTTCCATTAGTGCTAATCGATGTGATTCCTTTGCTTATTTCATGATTTCCAGTTGGCTTGAAAGATTGATTTCTGGGATTGGTATTTGAAACGTCAGACAGTTCAGGCGAACTTGTTCAAGCGAACTTGTCTAGGAGAACTTAATAAGTTCGCCTCTTGCAACAATAAGCGAACTTATTAAGTTCTCCTAGGGGTCAGAAGGGTTTTAGACTTGTAAATATATATTATTTTTTTTTTAATCTCAAGCGAACTTAATAAGTTCGGCTGACAAAATTCACCTGAAATTGACCCGAGCGAACTTGACCCCAAGCGAACTTTACCCAAGCGAACTTGTTAAGTTCGCATGATTAAGTTCGCCTAATTTGCACCAAGCGAACTTATTAAGTTCACCTCTCTAAGTTCGCCTGCAACAGAATTGCTAAGTTCGCCTGCATCAGCTGTTCAACCAAACACGAACCAAAAATTCCGAAAATCATCATATCTTGCTGAATTGATGGAATTTGATTAAATTGAACCGTAGGAATGTGTGGGAACTGATTAGGAACACTTCTATCGGATCAATTTCATCAAAAGAATCCAAAATCAATCCTAAATGATCAAAAATTCTCCATTTTTATTAAGAACACAAAAAAGATGAAAAATCTTCAAAATCTCTGAAATTTGATGTTGATTGGACACGAAAACACCACGAATCTTCTGCTAAACAAGGGCAAAAGCTCTGATACCACTTGACAAATTTAAGAATTTGTCACACCCCCAAATTCCACTAACGGAGTTATACCGTTTTGGAAGGTGACATACCAGGATCTCAGACATCAGTTACTTCAAACGACACTATATGGGACTTGAAATGTAATAACATAAAAGATAAAGGTTCAGAGTGTATATGCGGAAGCGTTAAACGAAAGTAAATGCGCAAAACAACGCGCCCAAATCCAAATACAAACGAAACATAAAGATTATTCAATAGATAACTATTTCAATTGTAGTCCAAGACACATGCATGACTTAACGTGATCCTGAGTGCCAACCTGAGAAAACATGTAAGAAAATGAGTCAACACAAGGTTGGTGAGTTCACAGGTTTCAATCATTTAAAGTAAAGCGTTTACGGATTATGTACATTCAATATGTATATCAATAGGGTGCATGCCTATATTCATGTTTTGCTAAAGCGCTCGCAACCGAAACTGACAGTGTGTTTGTTTGTTTACCTCCAGCCAGGTCTATCAACTCTGACTAATGTGTTAAGGTCAATATAACACCCGTTCGACCTCCAATCGAGTTAGCGCGACTAACGCGGGTGGGGTTTGTCAAACCCAGTAGTACTACCAAAATTACCTCGTTCATACCATATTAACGGTCCGATGTGTATGAGGACTTTTCATGATAGTGTGTTACGCTTAGCCTCAACAGTGATATCATATGAATTACAATAAGTCAAAAAGGGTTGTGACATGTTTTCTCCCCCAAATAAAAACAGTAAAAGGGGCTGTGAAACTCACATGCGTTGCGTAGGAGGTAGTATCACACAAGTAAGAGATTTGGTACACGAGTGTTAGCCTGCACGGCTTATGTATGCCCTAGAGATACAAATATAATAGTTAGGGATGCATTGGGATTTGTGACGACGACACGGAAGATTGAACGTCTTAACGTATTCTAAGGATTAAAGAGTATACGAACGTGTCTATGGAACTAGATAAATTTCTTAATAAAATCATTAAGGAAAAAACGTTACGTGTCGAACGTTAATAACGGATAGTAAGTAAATAAATACATAACTTCGCACGATTGGGTCGTTTACAACTGTTAGAAAGATAATATAATTTAGTATATTATTTTTAGGTTCGAAGGATTTAAACAAATAATCATTTGCATGGAAAAATAATAAATATATTATTTTTAATCGAATGTATAAACGTGAGTAAATAATATTACGATTATATTATTAAATAATTTAAAACGTCACACGAGGTATAAAATGGTACGAAATAATATAAATACATATTACTTAATAACATTATCCACGGGTTGAAAATAATATGAATATATTATTTAATACGATGTTACGGTTTGATAATAATGTAAACATGTTATTTTTATTTGATAATAACATAAACATATTATTTATAAAAGTGGGAATAATATATAAACATGAGTTGATAATTCAAACCCGATCCTACGGGTTGTTTTCCGGGTTAAAACACTTTAATGTATAAATATAATAATATAGGAAAGAGTTTTTAAATTAAATAATGCTTAAAATAAATATGTAAACAAAACAGGGGGGGAGACTCGAACCCGAGTCTCCTCCCTGTTTGTACAAGTGCTTAACCAGTCCGCCCGCTAGGGTCATCGCATTAGGATCTGGTTCTAAATCGTTTTAATCAATGATTCCAGTGGGTTCTTCCCCTTTGCGCGAACCGACCCAAAACCACTCCCGATTCCACCCAAATCGATCACGATTGATCTTGGATTCATAGGGGTTTTGTTTAATGGCTAAAAACGAACCTGTGACCGATTTTAATTGTAAAAATAACAAGTTTGAATTTGATTATTTATACAAGTTAACACCGAAACCCTAGTTTTAAAACTGGAATCGATTTGACAAAATTGGATGTTATAAATCGATGGAATAATGGGGCTTTTACTCAAACGATCCTTGCGAATCTGAGGATATAACTCAATTTGATTGAGGTTGAGTTTAAGGTCGAAACCCCCAATCGTTTTATGAAGACTTGCAAAACTAACCAAGTGATTTAATTGAATTTTGATCTAGTCTAGAATCAAAAGTCCCAAATTGGGTTTCGTATGAACCCTAGAATCTGGATCATGACTGATTAGATGTTCTGTGATCAAATTAGCTTATGGCTTTTGCTCTAGACACTTAAACGAAACTACAGAAGTAAAGAATTACCAAAATGGTGCTCGAATTCGTTGAGTTCGACTAGAGCTTGTTCCGACTCCCAACGGTTTTGATCCCCGTCGACTCCGGCTACTTCTCTGATGGATTTGACGTATGGAATTGTTTCTGTTGGATGTGAATAATGTGTGCGAGAGTTTGATTTGTGAAAATCCTATGATCATTTGCCGAATTTGATGGATTCATGATATGAGTCGACGGTTACAACTTCACTCCTCGTAATTGATCTTGAATTCGAATCAATGACGGTGTAAAGGCTCTAATGAGGGGCGTTTATGATAAAGATCGTGTGTTTCGATTTCAATTCCCATGAATTTCCGTTACAAATCTCTAATTTGGGTCTAATGCATACGGGTTTAACTTGTAAAAGTCAACAGGAAACAAAATCGTTTGATTTTGACTTTGAGAAGTCCGCTAATAGGGATTTGGGACTTGGCAGATTCAGTCCCTGAAGTTTCATGTGAATTGAAGCTTTAGAGTTTGACAGAATTAGCCCTTGCGGTTTGTAAAGAGTTAAGGACTAGTTTGTTTGACTTTCAACGGTCAACAGAATAAAAATCTGACTTTGCAAAGTCAATAGATTTGATTTATGAGTATTTACATAACTAATCCATGAAGTTGGAGTTTGAAGAAAAGACAGAAACAGTCCCTGCAGTTTTAGGTAAGTTATTTAGGTTAACTTTTAACAGAATTTATTAACGAGATTAACTCTAAAGTCCGGATTGTCACATCATCCCCTAGTTGAAAGAATTTTCTTCCTGAAAATTAAAATAATAAAATAAAAAAAATTTCAGAGGTGTCACATCATCCCTTGGTTGAAAGAATTTTCGTCCCAAAAATTAAGATAGTACTTTAAGAGTTTGAAGTGGATTGCTTGAACAGATGTGGATACTTACGTATCACCTGTTCCTCGCGCTCCCATGTGAACTTCGGTCCTCGTTTCGAGTTCCAACGAACTCTGACAATAGGGATTTTACTGTGTTTTAATGTTTTGATTTCCCTGTCCATGATTGTTATCGGTTCTTCAACGAACCGCAGTTGTTCATCGGTTTGTAGTTCCTCAAGAGGAACCGCGAGTGTTTCGTCGGCTAGACATTCTTCAAGTTCGAGACATGAAAGACATTGTGTACACCACTAAGTCCTTCAAGTAGGTCCAGCTGATACACTACTGGGCCAAGTCTCTTCACTATCTTGAACGTTCCAACATAACGAGAATTCAGTTTGCCTTGTTTCCTGAAGCGAATTACACCTTTTCAAGGTGAGACTTTGAATAGAAACATGTTACCTATTTGAAACTCTAACGGTTTACGACGCTTATCGGCATAGCTCTTTTGACGCTCACGAGCTGCCGCCATACGGTTTCGGATTTGAACGATCTTTTCAGAGGTTTCGAATATAAGTTCGGGACCTGTAAGTTGGTTATCCCCAACTTCGGCCCAACATATAGGAGATCGGCATTTACATCCGCACAATGCCTCGAATGGTGCCGCCTTGATGATAGTGTGATAATTATTAATGTAGGAGAACTCCACTAGAGGTAAGTGAGACTATTATTTGTGCCTTCATGAAGGATATGATGCCCATAACAGCACCACTCCTTTCACCTTGGATGGAGAGAGTTTCTCCATTAGGAAGAGGAAGGCGAACGATTTTCTCGCGACAGATAATCTCAGCTTGGTTCTTAGATAATCAGCCCATTCTGACAATTACGTCAAAACTACCGAGTGTGACCGGCATGAGATCAAAGTCAAATTTATGACTAGTCAGTTCAAGTTTACAACCCTTAAGATCATGGGTTGCTTCTATTATTTGTCTGTTGGTTATTTCTATGGTGTATCTGTTTTCTAACAGGGTTGGGGTTTTTCTTAGTAGGTTGCTAAGTTTATTAGTCATGGAATTCCTATCAGCACTAGTGTCAAATAGTACAGAAGCAAAATAGTTGTTTAATAAGGAATTTACCAGTAACCACGTTGTGGTCATAACGGGCTTTTCCGGATCCTAGCACAAAGGCTCGCCCCTTTGCACCATCCCCTGTATTATTGCCCTGGTTGTTATTATTGCTTTGGTGGTTGTTGTTGTTGTCGATGTCACCCTTCTTTAATTGTGGACAATCCTTCTGGAAGTGTCCCTCTTTTCCACATTCAAAACAACCTTTGGTAAAACCCGGTTGTTGGAAGGGCTGCTTGGCTTGTAATTCCCCTCTGTAGTCTTTGGCAGCATGGCCCTCCTTGCCACACCGCTGACAACGGTTTTTGTCATAAGAACTGAGGTGGTGGTAATTACATTTGTTACACCTGGGGTGTCTCCCAATATAACCACTTTGATGCTGACTCGAAGAGGTCGACTGGTTGAAGTTCTTCGTAGGTTCAAACCTACGATGTTGTTGTTGCTGTGGCTGATTTTGCTGAAATCCCATGTTGTTATTGCTACTGTCAAAATTCCTCTTGTTGTTGTCAGTAGACTTGGATGCTGACTTCCTGGGAGGTAGTGTCCCTTGGATAACGGCTTGGTCCGTCAGTTTGTGAGCAAGACGGATGGTTTGTTGAATGGTAGTGGGGTTGGATGAAGTAACCATGCTATGGATTTGTGGTACTAATCCACTGATGAACATTTCGATTCTCTTATAGGGTGGTGTAACCATGTGAGGACACATCCCCGCTAGCTCATGCGAGCGAGTAGTGTAGAGTTCTATTTCAGAACCCTCCATTTTCAGATTCCAGAATTCTCCCTCGAGTTTCTGGATCTCATCCCTGGGACAGTACTCTTCCTTCATCATGTTCTTGAAATCTTCCCATGGTGATGCATTGGCCATGTCCAGACCTAGCATCTGGACCTGTGCATTCCACCATGTGAGGGCAGGACCCTCTAAAGTTCCCGATGCAAACTTGACTCGATCGGCCACAGGGTAATTACATATAGAGAACACAGATTCAATCTTTTCAAACCATCGGAGTAATCCGACAGCTCCCTTAGCTCCACTGAATGTATGGGGCTTGCAGTCCATAAATGTCTTGAAGGTACAGATATGCTGATTGTTCTGTGGATTGTTCGCTTGCCCTGCAATGTGTGCTGCTAAGGCTTCAGCAACACTGTCATTAATTAACGCAGCCAGTTCGGCTGGTGTCAGGTTTATATTTCCACGACCACCGTTGCGACCGCCACGTCCATGTCCGGCCATGATTCTTCATATTCACAAACACAAGAAATGAGTAAATACATCGCATATTGACATCACTCAAGTGTAAGCAAACAGAAGGAGATGTGTAAAGACATGCAGGTTTATGATTTTAGTACAAGGCTAACTTAAATCATAAGGCAATAGAATAAATAGTTCAACTCAAACAGTTCACTAAGATTTTATTGGAATGGGAACATCCTTACCCATTTAGGTTTTTATTTGAAACATAAAGAAATGACAAAATAAGATAAGATAGAATAGACTGGAATATCAAGCTCCACTACCGGCGGATGAGATGACTGATTCAGTATCATCCTCCTCTACTTCCTCGGGCTCATCTACAGGCTCAAAATCGGGTACTTCAGCTGGCTCTAAAGCTGCTGCAAGTTGTATCTTTAACTCTCCAATTCTTTCATGAGATTCTACTTCAGCCTCCTCGAGTGCATTCACTCTAGCCTGCAACGCCCTTACCTCGTCCACTAATGCATTATGCAAGCGGTCAGTGCCTGCCAGTTCTGCTACTAGCAGATCTATCCTATGATCCGTTTGTTTCTCTCCTCTTAACAGACCTGTGATCGCTCCTGCTGCGTCTCTCATATTCCGGATCTCTCGATCCATAGTTGCTACAAATGCTGCAAAGGCTTGCTCCAAGTGGCAAGGTAGCAATGGTAAACGTGGTCCTGATGATGATGAAGCTCCAAAGTACGGTGATGGAACTCGTTCCTGTCTAACCCATTTGCTCAGTAAACCGGGGTACCAATCCCAGTCACTCCCATTCCGGATATGCATGGGCTCCCCAAACACAATAGAGTTATCAATGGGCTCAAGCCTACGCCTCTTGGGTTCCGGTGATGCAATGGCAGGAATGTCATGTTCTTGATTGGTAGGTGGTGAAGATGGTGGTGTAGACATAATTCCTGAAACATAAAGAGTAAGTGTCTACGCCAAGTAACTAATGTGTGTGGCTATAGTCTAGAAGGCAGTCCTAGTTCTCTATAACCAATGGCTCTGATACCAATCTGTCACACCTCCAAATCAACTAAAGGAGTTTTACCGTTTTAGAAGGTGACATTCCAGGATCTCAGACACCAGTTACTTCAAACGACACTATATGGGACTTGAAATGTAATAACATAAAAGATAAAGGTTCAGAGTGTATATGTGGAAGCGTTAAACGAAAGTAAATGCGCAAAACAACGCGCCCAAATCCAAATACAAACGAAACATAAAGATTATTCAATAGATAATTATTTCAATTGTAGTCCAAGACACATGCATGACTTAACGTGATCCTAAGTGCCAACCTGAGAAAACATGTAAGAAAACGAGTCAACACTTGGTTGGTGAGTTCATAGGTTTCAATCATTTAAAGTAAAGCGTTTACGGATTATGTACATTCAATATGTATATCAATAGGTTGCATGCCTATATTCATGTTTTGCTAAAGCGCTCGCAACCGAAACTGACAGTGTGTTTGTTTGTTTGCCTCCAGCCAGGTCTATCAACTCTGACTAATGTGTTAAGGTCAATATAACACCCGTTCGACCTCCAATCGAGTTAGCGCGACTAACGCGGGTGGGGTTTGTCAAACCCAGTAGTACTACCAAAATTACCTCGTTCCTACCATATTAACGGTCCGATGTGTGTGAGGACTTTTCATGATAGTGTGTTACGCTTAGCCTCAACAGTGATATCATATGAATTACAATAACCCAAAAAGGGTTGTGACATGTTTTCTCCCCCAAATAAAAACAGTAAAAGGGGCCGTGAAACTCACCTGCGTTGCGTAGGAGGTAGTATCACACAAGTAAGAGATTTGGTACACGAGTGTTAGCCTGCACGGCTTACGTATGCCCTAGAGATACAAATATAACAGTTAGGGATGCATTAGGATTTGTGACGACGACACGGAAGATTGAACGTCTTAACGTATTCTAAGGGTTAAAGAGTATACAAACGTGTCTACGGAACTAGATAAATTTCTTAATAAAATCATTAAGGAAAAAGCGTTACGTGTCGAACGTTAATAACGGATAGTAAGTAAATGAATACATAACTTCGCACGATTGGGTCGTTTACAACAGTTAGAAAGATAATATAATTTAGTATATTATTTTTAGGTTCGAAGGATTTAAACAAATAATCATTTGCATGGAAAAATAATAAATATATTATTTTTAATCGAATGTATAAACGTGAGTAAATAATATAACGATTATATTATTAAATAATTTAAAACGTCACACGAAGTATAAAATGGTACGGAATAATATAAATACATATTATTTAATAACATTAGCCACGGGTTGAAAATAATATGAATATATTATTTAATACGATGTTACGGTTTGATAATAATGTAAACATGTTATTTTTATTTGATAATAACATAAACATATTATTTATAAAAGTGGGAATAATATATAAACATGAGTTAATAATTCAAACCCGAGCCTACGGGTTGTTTTCCGGGTTAAAACACTTTAATGTATAAATATAATAATATAGGAAAGAGTTTTTAAATTAAATAATGCTTAAAATAAATATGAAAACAAAACAGGGGGGGAGACTCGAACCCGGGTCTCCTCCCTGTTTGTACAAGTGCTTAACCAGTCCGCCCGCTAGGGTCATCGCATTAGGATCTCGTTCTAAATCGTTTTAATCAACGATTCCAGTGGGTTCTTCCCCTTTGCGCGAACCGACCCAAAACCACTCCCGATTCCACCCAAATCGATCACGATTGATCTTGGATTCGTAGGGGTTTTGTTTAATGGCTAAAAACGAACCTGTGACCGATTTTAATTGTAAAAATAACAAGTTTGAATTCGATTACTTACACAAGTTAACACCGAAACCCTTGTTTTAAAACTGGAATCGATTTGACAAAATTGGATGTTATAAATCGATGGAATAATGGGGCTTTTACTCAAACGATCCTTGCGAATCTTAGGATGTAACTCAATTTGATTGAGGTTGAGTTTAAGGTCGAAACCCCCAATCGTTTTATGAAGAACCCTAGAATCCGGATCTTGAAACATTTGATGTTGTTTGATTCAATTAATATAGGGCTTTCAATGGTTGGGTTCTTGCGAAACTAACCAAGTGATTTAATTGAATTTTGATCTAGTCTAGAATCAAAAGCCCCAAATTGGGTTTCGTATGAACCCTAGAATCTGGATCATGACTGATTAGATGTTCTGTGATCAAATTAGCTTATGGCTTTTGCTCTAGACACTTAAACGAAACTACAGAAGTAAAGAATTACCAAAATGGAGCTCGAATTGGTTGAGTTCGACTAGAGCTTGTTCCGACTCCCAACGGTTTTGATCCTCGTCGACTCCGGCCACTTCTCTGATGGATTTGACGTATGGAATTGTTTCTGTTGGATGTGAATAATGTGTGCGAGAGTTCGATTTGTGAAAATCCTATGATCATTTGCCGAATTTGATGGATTCATGATATGAGTTGACGGTTACAACTTCACTCCTCGTAATTGATCTTGAATTCGAATCAATGACGGTGTAAAGGCTCTAATGAGGGGCGTTTATGATAGAGATCGTGTGTTTCGATTTCAATTCCCACGAATTTCCGTTACAAATCTCTAATTTGGGTCTAATGCATACGGGTTTGACTTGTAAAAGTCAATAGGAAACAAAATCGTTTAACTTTGACTTTGAGAAGTCCGCTAATAGGGTTTTGGGACTTGGCAGATTCAGTCCCTGAAGTTTCATGTGAATTGAAGCTTTAGAGTTTGACAGAATTAGCCCGTGCGGTTTGTATAGAGTTAAGGACTAGTTTGTTTGACTTTCAACGGTCAACAGAATAAAAATCTGACCTTGCAAAGTTAATAGATTTGATTTATGAGTATTTACATAACTAATCCATTAAGTTGGAGTTTGAAGAAATGACAGAAACAGTCCCTGCAGTTTTAGGTAAGTTATTTAGGTTAACTTTTAACATAATTTATTAACGAGGTTAACTCTAAAGTCCGGATTGTCACAGAATTCATGCTTTATATTACAAATTCGGTATAAATAATTGAGCATTTCATAACCTGATCTTATTTACTTTGAAATTTATCGCGTATCATTTCAAATATTATTCAAATTGATGGATTTATAAATACTGCAAAACATACATAGTGCACAATAATGAGTTGGATTGTTTCATATCATAGGTTACCCTTGGTTATTACTAAAATGTGTGATGAACTACTCGGATATTGATATGATCTTTTTACTCATGATGTTAATTCAAAAATATGTGATTTTAGTTTATACAGATAAAAATTCAAAAATATGCGATTCCGTTTGTACAGATAAAAATCCAAAAATATGTGATTCCGTTTGTATAGATAAAATTCAAAAAGATTTTGTTTTTTATTTTCCATGAAAATTGTAAGCTTTTATTAAAATGTTCGGGATTGGATCAAATACATGATGCTGACGGAAGTTCTAGAAGTGACGGGTTGAAAGTTGGTAAAAAATTGATCAAGGGAAAAGTTGAAGTCTTTAAGTTCGCCTAACTCTGGTGAAGCGAACTTAATATGTTCGCCTGATGTTGGTGAAGCGAACTTATTATGTTCGCCCAGGGCTTGTTAAGCGAACTTAACAAGTTCGCCTACATAAGCGAACTTAATCTGTATCAGGTTCTTGTCCAGGCGATCTGAATCAGTCTGCTTCCTCAAATTTCAAGCGAATTTGTCTGTGAATTTTTTTTTCAAATTTTTCAAAATCAGTGATTGTTGGGTTTTTTACCAATTCCTATTTGTTCGAATTTGAATTACGAACTTGCCTAAGGTATTTTCATCGAATTTCAACCGTTCAATTGTGAGAAAATTGAAGATTTTATCTCGATTTTTCATCCCTACTTTGAACCGACTGTTTTTCTCTAATTGTTGTTATATCAGACTTAAATCAAAAAATTGATCTTTGATAATGTTCCATTAGTGCTAATCGATGTGATTCCTTTGCTTATTTCATGATTTCCAGTCGGTTTGAAAGATTTTTGATTTCTGGGATTGGTATTTGAAACGTCAGACAGTTCAGGCGAGCTTGTTCAAGCGAACTTGTCTAAGTTCGCCTCTTACAATAAGAAGCGAACTTATTAAGTTCGCCTAGGGGTTAGAAGGGTTTTGGACTTGAAAGTTTTTTTCTATTTTTTTTAATCTCAAGCGAACTTAATAAGTTCGCCTGACAAAATTCACCTGAAACTGACCCAAGCGAACTTGACCTCAAGCGAACTTGACCCGAACGAACTTGTTAAGTTCGCCTGATTAAGTTCGCCTAATCTGCATCGACCGAACTTATTAAGTTCGCCTGCAACAAAATTGCTAAGTTTGCCTGCATCAGCTGTTCAACCAAACACGAACCAAAAATTCCGAAAATCATCATATCTTGCTGAATTGATGGAATTTGATTAAATTGTACCGTAGGAATCTGTAGGAACTGATTAGGAACACTTCTATCGGATCAATTTAATCAAAAGAATCCAAAATCAATCCAAAATGATAAAATATTCTCCATTTTTATAAAGAACACAAAAAAGATGAAAAATCTTCAAAATCTCTAAAATTTGATGTTGATTGGACAAGAAAACACCACTAATCTTCTGCTAATCAAGAACAAAAGCTCTGATACCACTTGACAAATTTAAGAATTCATGCTTTATATTACAAATTCGGTATAAATAATTGAGCATTTCATAACCTGATCTTATTTACTTTGAAATTTATCGCGTATCATTTCAAATATTATTCAAATTTATTGATTTATAAATACTGAAAAAGATACATAGTGCACAATAATGAGTTGGATTGTTTCATATCATAGGTTACCCTTGGTTATTGCTAAAATGTGTGATGAACTACTCGGATACTGATATGACATTCTTACTCATGATGTTAACTCAAAAATATGTGAATTCAGTTTATACAGATAAAAATTAAAAAATATGTGATTCCGTTTGTACAGATAAAAATCCAAAAATATGTGATTCCGTTTGTATAGATAAAATTCAAAAAGAATTTGTTTTTTATTTTTCATGAAAATTCTAATCTTTTATTAAAATGTTCGGGATTGGATCAAATACATTCTGCTGACGAAAGTTCAAGAAGTGACGGGTTGAAAGTTGGTAAAAATTTGATCAAGGGAAAAGTTGAAGTCATTAAGTTCGCCTAACTCTGGTGAAGCGAACTTAATATGTTCGCCTGATGTTGGTGAAGCGAACTTATTATGTTTGCCCAGGGCTTGTTAAGCGAACTAAACAAGTTCGCCTACATAAGCGAACTTAATCTGTATAAGGTTCTTGTCCAGGCGAACTTAATCAGTCTTCTTCCTCAAATTTCAAACGAACTTATCTGTGAAATTTTTTTTCAGAATTTTCAAAATCAGTGATTGTTGGGTTGTTTACCAATTCCTATTTGTTCGAATTTGAATTACGAACTTGCCTAAGGTATTTTCATCGAATTTCATCCGTTCATTTGTGAGAAAATTGAAGTTTTTAACTCGGTTTTTCATCGCTATTTTGAACCGACTGTTTGCCCTAATTGTTGTAATATTAGACTTAAATCATAAAATTGATCTTTGATAATGTTCCATTAGTGCTAATCGATGTGATTCCTTTGCTTATTTCATGATTTCCAGTCGGTTTGAAAGATTTTTGCTTTCTGGGATTGGTATTTGAAACGTCAGACAGTTCAGGCGAACTTGTTCAAGCGAACTTGTCTAGGCGAACTTAATAAGTTCGCCTCTTGCAACAATAAGCGAACTTATTAAGTTCGCCTAGGGGTCGGAAGGGTTTTGGACTTGTAAATTTTTATTTTATTTTATTTTTTAATCTCGAGCGAACTTAATAAGTTCGCCTGACAAAATTCACCTGAAACTGACCCGAGCGAACTTGACCCCAAGCGAATTTGACCCGAGCGAACTTGTTAAGTTCGCCTAACTAAGTTCGCCTAATATACATCAAGCGAACTTATTAAGTTCGCCTCTCTAAGTTCGCCTGCAACAGAAATGCTAAGTTCGCCTGCATCAGCTGTTCAACCAAACACGAACCAAAAATTCCGAAAATCATCATATCTTGCTGAATTGATGGAATTTGATTAAATTGAACCTTAGGAATGTGTAGGAACTGATTAGGAACACTTATATCGGAGCAATTTTATCAAAAGAATCCAAAATCAATCCAAAATGATCGAAAATTCTCCATTTTTATTAAGAACACAAAAAAGATGAAAAATCTTCAAAATCTCTGATATTTGATGTTGATTGGACACGAAAACACCACGAATCTTCTGCTAATCAAGAGCAAAAGCTCTGATACCACTTGACAAATTTAAGAATTCATGCTTTATATTTCAAATTCGGTATAAATAATTGAGCATTTCATAACCTGATCTTATTTACTTTGAAATTTATCGCGTATCATTTCAAATATTATTCAAATTGATTGATTTATAAATACTGAAAAAGATACATAGTGCACAATAATGAGTTGGATTGTTTCATATCATAGGTTACCCTTGGTTATTGCTAAAATGTGTGATGAACTACTCGGATACTGATATGATCTTCTTACTCATGATGTTAATTCAAAAATATGTGATTTCAGTTTATACAGATAAAAATTAAAAAATATGTGATTCCGTTTGTACAGATAAAAATCCAAAAATATGTGATTCCGTTTGTATAGATAAAATTCAAAAAGATTTTGTTTTTTATTTTTCATGAAAATTCTAATCTTTTATTAAAATGTTCGGGATTGGATCAAATACATTCTGCTGACGAAAGTTCAAGAAGTGACGGGTTGAAAGTTGGTAAAAATTTGATCAAGGGAAAAGTTGAAGTCATTAAGTTCGCCTAACTCTGGTGAAGCGAACTTAATATGTTCGCCTGATGTTGGTGAAGCGAACTTATTATGTTCGCCCAAGGCTTGTTAAGCGAACTTAACAAGTTCGCCTACATAAGCGAACTTAATCTGTATAAGGTTCTTGTCCAGGCGAACTTAATCAGTCTTCTTCCTCAAATTTCAAGCGAACTTGTCTGTGAAGTTTTTTTTCAAATTTTTCAAAATCAGTGATTGTTGGGTTGTTTACCAATTCCTATTTGTTCGAATTTGAATTACGAACTTACCTAAGGTATTTTCATCGAATTTCATCCGTTCAATTGTGAGAAAATTGAAGTTTTTATCTCGGTTTTTCATCGCTATTTTGAACCGACTGTTTTGCCCAAATTGTTGTTATATTTGACTTAAATCATAAAATTGATCTTTGATAATGTTCCATTAGTGCTAATCGATGTGATTCCTTTGCTTATTTCATGATTTCCAGTCGGTTTGAAAGATTTTTGATATCTGGGATTGGTATTTGAAACGTCAGACAGTTCAGGCGAACTTGTTCAAGCGAACTTGTCGAGGCGAACTTCTTGCAACAATAAGCGAACTTATTAAGTTCGCCTAGGGGTCAGAAGGGTTTTAGACTTATAAATATATATTATTTTTTTTAATGTCAAGCGAACTTAATAAGTTCGGCTGACAAAATTCACCAGAAATTGACCCGAGCGAACTTGACCCCAAGCGAACTTTACCCAAGCGAACTTGTTAAGTTCGCATGATTAAGTTCGCCTAATTTGCACTAAGCGAACTTATTAAGTTCACCTCTCTAAGTTTGCCTGCAACAGAATTGATAAGTTCGCCTGCATCAGCTGTTCAACCAAACACGAACCAAAAATTCCGAAAATCATCATATCTTGCTGAATTGATGGAATTTGATTAAAATGAACCGTAGGAATGTGTAGGAACTGATTAGGAACACTTCTATCGGATCAATTTCATCAAAAGAATCCAAAATCAATCCTAAATGATCAAAAATTCTCCATTTTTATTAAGAACACAAAAAAGATGAAAAATCTTCAAAATCTCTGAAATTTGATGTTGATTGGACACGAAAACACCACGAATCTTCTGCTAATCAAGAGCAAAAGCTCTGATACCGCTTGACAAATTTAAGAATTCATGCTTTTATATTACAAATTCGGTATAAATAATTGAGCATTTCATAACCTGATCTTATTTACTTTGAAATTTATCGCGTATCATTTCAAATATTATTCAAATTGATTGATTTATAAATACTGAAAAAGATACATAGTGCACAATAATGAGTTGGATTGTTTCATATCATAGGTTACCCTTTGTTATTGCTAAAATGTGTGATGAACTACTCGGATACTGATATGATCTTCTTACTCATGATGTTAATTCAAAAATATGTGACTTCAGTTTATACAGATAAAAATTCAAAAATATATGATTCCGTTTGTGCTGATAAAAATCCAAAAAGATTTTGTTTTTTATTTTCAATGAAAATTCTAAGCTTTTATTAAAATGTTCGGGATTGGATCAAATACATGCTGCTGACGGAAGTTAAAGAAGTGACGGGTAGAAAGTTGGAAAAAATTTAATCAAGGGAAAAGTTGAAGTCATTAAGTTCGCCTAACCCTGGTGAAGCGAACTTAATATGTTCGCCTGATGTTGGTGAAGCGAACTTATTATGTTCGCCTAGGGCTTGTTAAGCGAACTTAACAAGTTCGCCTACATAAGCGAACTTAATCTGTATAAGGTTCTTGTCTAGGCGAATTTAATCAGTCTTCTTCCTCAAATTTCAAGCAAACTTGTCTGTGAAGTTTTTTTTCAAATTTTTCAAAATCAGTGATTGTTGGGTTGTTTACCAATTCCTATTTGTTCGAATTTGAATTACGAACTTGCCTAAGGTATTTTCATCGAATTTCATCCGTTCAATTGTGAGAAAATTGAAGTTTTTATCTCGGTTTTTCATCGCTATTTTGAATCGACTGTTTTGCCCTAATTGTTGTTATATCAGACTTAAATCATAAAATTGATCTTTGATAATGTTCCATTAGTGCTAATCAATGTGAATCCTTTGCTTATTTCATGATTTCCAGTCGGTTTGAAAGATTTTTGATTTCTGGGATTGGTATTTGAAACGTCAGACAGTTCAGGCGAACTTGTTCAAGCGAACTTGTCTAGGCGAACTTAATAAGTTCGCCTCTTGCAACAATAAGCGAACTTATTAAATTCGCCTAGGGGTCAGAAGGGTTTTGGAATTGTAAATTTTTTATTTTTTTTAATCTCAAGCGAACTTAATAAGTTCGCCTGACAAAATTCACCTGAAACTGACCCGAGCGAACTTGAACCAAGCGAACTTGACCCGAGCAAACTTGTTAAGTTCACCTGATTAAGTTCGCCTAATCTGCACCAAGCGAACTTATTAAGTTCGCCTCTCTAAGTTCGCCTACAACAGAATTGCTAAGTTCGCCTTCATCAGCTGTTCAACCAAACACGAACCAAAAATTCCAAAAATCATCTTATCTTGCTGAATTGATGGAATTCGATTAAATTGAACCGTAGGAATGTGTAGGAACTGATTAGGAAAACTTCTATCGGATCAATTTCATCAAAAGAATCCAAAATCAATCCAAAATGATCAAAAATTCTCCATTTTTATCAAGAACACAAAAAAGAAGAAAAATCTTCAAAATCTCTGAAATTTGATGTTGATTGGACACGAAAACACCACGAATGTTCTGCTAATCAAGAGCAAAAGCACTGACACCACTTCACAAATTTAAGAATTCATGCTTTATATTACAAAGTCGGTATAAATAATTGAGCATTTCATAACCTGATCTTATTTATGTAGGTCCCTTCGTGTGTGTCGGATCGTTGCATGCAAGTGGTCTACTAGTCGGACCGGGTGTGGAATACCCGTGACTAGGCGGAGAGTCTAACTAAAACAAAGTAAACCAAACACGAGAGTCATAATAAAAGCTCTTTCTATTATAAACACTCGACGGTTACAGAGAGATTACAAATTGCGTACTTAACAAACTGAGTTTGTCTAAGATATGAGTTCTGCGTACTTATCCTCTGTGAACCAAACCTATTTATACAGACCTGATGCCTGCGCACTTAGCAAGTGAGCAGGACCAAATGCTCTTGTGTACTTAGCAAGTACGCATGGGTCTTCCTGCGTACTTGCTAAGTACGCAGGAGCTTTCTCCTGCGCACATGTAAGTGCGCAAAACACTTAGAAGAAATGCAACATACATTATGTAAAAGTAAATACATCTCGATAAACTATTACATAACGACTCTTACATACAAAGACAAATTACAGACATTAGAAATACAAACTAAGACTCTATCCAGAGTGTTGTCACAGGAAAGTGTATCAACAAACTCCCCCTTGACAACAGCTCGGGATCTTCATCGTCTTCAGTCTTCAATCTTCAGTCTTCACAGCACTGGCTCCTTAGCTTCCATCTTCTTCTTGTAATCAAGGCAGAACTTAATCACCTTGTCATATTTAGAAGCAATGAGCCTTGTCCATTCGTCCGTGTGGACACATTAGCGTTCTGCTAGTACCTCCAGATCTTTCACAGAAAAGTTGATGAAGCAGACTTCATCAAATATTCTGATCAGTTCTTTTGGTACTGTGTTCCCACTCTCGGAACGTATCTTTCCCATGATCACAGCCTCACCCGTTTTTGGATTTACGTACCAGTACCACATGTCACCAAGAATATCCTGAGATAACTTGCTCAGGGGAATCTTAGTTTCACATCGCACTGGCTTGTATACCAATTTCTTTATGTGCTTCTTAGTCACAGGATGTACAGCGTGCTTATCCTTGACTCTTCTGGGCACTTGAGGCTTGAAGTATTCGAATTTCCCTGATCTTGCTTCCGCTGTAGTGTTACCCACAAACCCATTGCTACTGCATGACTCGAGTGACTCAGCAGGTCGCGGTTTGCGAGGTTCACAAGGTCGTACTTGGGCAAAGAGTTGAACGCCTCACTGGTTGGTTTCAAGTATTGAAACCCCCCAGATCTTTTGATGGCGAACAACTGCTTGTCCTCCTCAAACCTAACAGCCAAGATCATACCTGTAGCTCCATGCTTGTCTGTGATGGACGTCTTTTGCCACACGGGAGCTGGACCCTTAGATGATGCAGAAGGCACGTCTTTATCTTTTGGTGCCTCGGGGTCCACAAGTGTAGGGTCGATTGGGGAGGCTTCAGTTGTAGCTTCAACATTACTTGCCATGTCAACTGAGCCTGTTTCGAGCAGAGATTCGAGCGATGGTACTTCAAAGATCTCACCATCCTCTAACTCGTACTCTCCTTCCCCGTCGCCCTTGGGAATCTCTATTACCACGTCCTCATCTTCATCATTCCAGTCATCACCAGAGTCGATTTCTCCTTCTTCCAGATTAAGGAGAGCATCGATCTGTGCTTCTTTGGAAAAGTCAGGCTCTGGATATAGGATCTCATCATCAGATAAGTCCTTAAGTACTTCAGCCACTGACTTCCCTTTATCACCACCACCACCAGTGGTATCACCACCCACTTGCTGAGTAGACTCCCCCTCAGCCATTGGAATAGAAGAGATGGGCACAATCGCCAAAGCTTGGTGCTCACCTCCACTAGGACCGGCTTCAGGATCCTTGTCTTTATCATCATCATTAGTTAAGTCGACTGGATGACAAGGCTCAGCACTAGTGGATTTATTTTCTTTCTCTTTCTCCTTCTCTTTCTCTTTCTCTTTCTCTTTCTCTTTCTCTTTCTCCCCCTGAGCATCAAGCTTCTTGGTCAGTTCTTCAACTAATTTGACCATCGCTTCGTGCTCTTTTCTCTGTAAATCCAGCCTTAGCTCAAGTGAAGTTCTGTGGCCTAGAATCATTTCATTGGTTTTCATTAGCAGCTCGTTCTGTGCCATAACATTCTTCAGTTGCTCATTTGTCCCTGTTCTCTGGCTATGGAGAATCCTAACTTCATCGGCCAGGGAATTGATCTGTGTTTGTTGAGCATCAGACTCCTCCTTTGACTTTTGAATGGTCTTCAACATTCCAACAACTTGGGTCTCTAAGACATTGATCCTTGCTTCATACGGATCAGAATGCCTAGATGATGAGGCTTCAGCGTTATGGATGGGGGTGGAGAAGATTGTGTCAAAGTTAAACCTTGTGAGAAATCACCATAGTTGAAGGGTTGACCTGACGGCTCAGTGGTGTGAGGTGGGAGTGGGGATGTAATGATGGGAGTGGGTGTTATGGTTGGGGTGATGGTGACTGACTCCGTGAGAAGTGGAGTAGTCATTGTCACCTGGACGGTTGGAGTAGGGAGGGTCACCGTCACAGGAATCTCCTCTGTGACCGCCGTGACTGCCACATTATCTTGTACTAGTGGCCTTCTCCTCCTTCTGTACAGTTGTTGTGCTGGTGGGGTAGATTCTGACTCTAGACTGTCAGCCGCAACTTGTAATTGCTGCACAGTCGGGATCTCTACAACCCTGGGGATAGCAACCTCTTGCCTATCGCCCCTCTTCTTGTTGGCTTTCTCTCGCCTTTGTCTTTGTAGAGCAGCGTTAGAGTCAGATGTTGGCTCATATTCGCCGCTCGAGCTTTGTCGCTTTCTTTTAGAAGACGGTGCAGGCAGGGTTACCTGTGCCGATTTCCTCGGGTGTGCCTGGGATGGTGCGTCATCGGAATCAGAAGAATCTGATTCTGTTGCTTTTGAATCGGATTCCTCAGCACCACCATCACCACCTTCGTCATCACCTTCATCACTTTCATTCATTTCTTCTTGTTGTTCATCAGAATCATCACTCATCTCTGGTGCCGAATTGGGACTATACCAATTCCATTCTTCTGGCTCGACATATGCTTCATTAAGCAGGTGGCCAAAGAGTTCAGTATGCACAGGGGTAGGATCTACACTGCCTGGCTTTAGAAACTGAGCAAATACTCTCTTGTCCACCCGTTTTACTTGCAGTCTCTCCCCGATAGCACGTAGGTTTGGCAATGCATCATCAATCAAGAGTTGCACAAACCTCGGGTACAATAGGAACCTAAACTTCTCTGTTGTATTGATCTGATCATTGATTGCTTTAAAGATGTAGCGAGAGAAGTTGTAGCCCCTATTAAGAGACAAGCCCACCATGGCTGCAGCAAGGTCATGACCCATGGCATCTTTCCCCGCTTTTCTTGACGAGATGCACACGATCATGATGTGTGCAAAATACCGCCATTGATCCAACACCCACATCTTTTTGTAAGAAGCATAGTCCCTCACTCCGACATATCCCATTCTATGCCTCCAACACCCATCCGTATAGTAATCTAGATAGGATGTCGGGTCGGTAGCGAGGTCTCCGAAACGTAGGACCCTTCTTATTGTATCTTCAGAGAAAGCAATAGCCCGACCATCAACGGTAGCCCTTATGACATTAGGGGATACCGTGCAGTCGTGCTCTGCCGTCTCCCAGAATTGCTCCAAGTAAGGTCTTGAGACTGTTGGGTCAACTGAGATTGCAAAACTTATTCTTGATCGGTTCAAAAAATCAACGATCTGCCGATATTGCAAAGCTGCCCCTTTCCAGTTAGGTTGAGTGTTCGCTAACAAGTTGAATTCATTAGTGATAGCCCGAGCCATAGTCTGCAGAAACACACAGAAAACTTAATCAGAACAACGTATATTATTGGAAATGAACAAACATGACACGGCATAGTAGGTACACTATCAACAAAAATTTCAGACTTGAAAAATTTTCTAAGTGTTGGTCCTGCGCACTTAGCAAGTGCGCAGGCTTTTCCTCTTGCGTACTTAACAAGTACACAGGAATTGCTTCTTGCGTACTTGCTAAGTGCGCAAGAACAACACTTGGCAAAAATTTTAGATTTTTAACGAGATGACCAATTGCTCAAAAACCGGGTCAAGTAGGTCGCCACTAGGTCGGAATCGAGGATTCGAACTTATGGGACCATTATCAACACCAGTAACTACCAAACCAAGAACAATTTTGACTTAAAAACATCACCCATCCCACTGTCGATTAAGATTCAACCGACGGCTAGAATCGAGGACGAAATGGATGAATGTGGAGTCGATTAAGAATCCTATTAGCATAGAAATGTCAATAAGTTACCCAAACAACCCCAATTTTACCCAAAATATTTCGGATTTAACCTAAAAACTTCTAAGTCACGAATCGGTCCAAATGTCACGATTGTATGGATGGAAATCGCCTAGATTCTCACCAATGAGATGAAATGTGATGATGAAACTATAGACGGGACGAAAAGATGGTTTAGACACACTTGATTTTGAGTTGAATTTGCAGAGGGAAAGTGATCGGTTTGAAATCTTGAAACTGAAAATTTTTTCTAAGTGTCACTTTTATACCCCTCACTTATCGGTCGTGCGTACTTGTTAAGTGCGCACGAGTTAACTCTTGCGTACTTACAAGTACGCAGGACTTAACTCTTGCGCATTTACAAGTGCGCAAGACTAACTCTTGCGTACTTGCTAAGTGCGCAAGGTTTACTTCGTGCGAACTTGACAAGTACGCACAAGCCTTAAGTGCGCAAATTTGAAACTCAGAGTTATGAAGATTTTTAGGTCAAATAACGAATCAAGATAAAAAATATTCAATCACGAGGTTTCAAATACAATTCATGAAGGTTAAACATAAAAAAAAAATTTTTGGCTTTTTCTGATTAAACTTGAACAATGCATAAACTTAAAATCTTTTTGTTCTTTTCTAGATAGATATATACAAGTATTCACACAAACTATTTTTTATCAAAGACACGAGCAGAGGATCATATCAGACTATCTTTTAGCAAAAAACGATACAAAATAAACATCATAGAATATGGGATCTTGTCATGGATTACTCTTTATTCATACGTAATAAGCATATAAACAAGTAATTCAAGTTGACAATATTATAAGATTTGAAACTATACGCGTCTTTGTATCATGTTCTTGTGTATTAAGGTATTAATTATAAGATATACAACGTGTACCCCACTGAAATGCTATTTTAACTTGCACTATCTCAAGGCATCTAAGATTTTCCCAATGATTTTCTAGATTTTCAGAATGAAGCTACATCTATTAGCACAGGAAAAATCAAGCAGAATCCATAAGGATTATCGGGAATCATAAGATTCAGAATCGAGTGATTCATTTGTCTTGGTTTCATGTGATTTTCTTCTTTGAATATCGGGATGATGATTCAGGATAATAGATATGGTGTTTGATTATTAGGTAAGGAGATCCAACTTTTATCTAGATTTGATTTCAATGAATCATGAGTGATTCAAGGGTGAAAACATGCTCAACGGTTAATGCAGAGGCATGTCTTGATTCGATCTCTCCTTGCATACTTGTGAGTATGGGCAGTGAGATGAACCACATTAATTGTGCTAACGACATAACCCGAAACTGATCTCAAAAGAAAATTATCGCCAAAATCTAACATCCTTTATCTGATAATGATCTGTTATATTCTTTTACGCACACACACTTGCAAACATGGGTTCAATTCACAGTTGTAATTTAGATTTAGTTTCCACACTACTAGTGATTCAAAGACGCATACAGCCTACTGACAATTCAAATTACTTGTAAATAAACAGATTAAAAACATAATAATTTAAACAATTAAGTAAACATGACGCAATCATTTCCTATATGAGCAGTCTATGGTGTTTAGATCATTTCTGATGTACTATCATTTCCTCTTTTCTGAAGTTAACTTTGAAATTTTCTCCATTTTCTATATTTTTTTATTTTTGTAAAATATTTTAAAAACTAAAAGAGCTATACAGAAAATTTAAAAGAGTTAAAAATTTAACTTTCATGAATTGAATTGAGTTAAGAAAACTTAGTTTTCACTCAGGATTGAACATTCCTATCAAATTGACAAGATGCTCAAAACGGGATCGATCAAATGCCTTTGTGAAAAGGTTAGCAAGATTGCCATCCGTGTGAACTTTTACAAGTTCGATTAAATGCTTTTCAGCACAATCACGGATGAAATGATGGCGAATCTCTATGTGTTTAGTTTTGGAATCTTTCACCGGGTTATTTGTGATGGACATGGTGGCATTGTTGTCAATGAATAGAGGAGTTCCAGTGAAGTTCAAGCTGTAGTCTCTCAATTGCTGCTGAATCCACAATATCCGAGAACAACCGCTCGCCGCAGCAATGTATTCTGCTTCACAAGTTGAGACATAAACCGTTGACTGCTTCTTGCACTGCCAGGAGACCAGTCTGTCTCCTAAGAATTGACATCCACCAGAAGTTGACTTTCTGTCAAGGTTACAACCGCCATAATCTGAATCAGTGTAAGCTTTGAAGTCGAATGACTGCTGCTTAGAGTACCAAAGACCTAATCGGGGTTTCCCTTTCAGGTATCTGAAAATTCTCTTCACGGCTATCATATGTGACTCCTTCGGTTGAGACTGAAACCTTGAGCACAAGCACACAGAAAACATTATATCAGGTCTTGAAGCTGTGAGATAAATAAGTGATCCGATCATCCCACGATACAATCTGCTGTCCACATCCTTTCCATCTTTGTCAGGATGCAAACCATGATTGACTGGGATAGGTGTTCCATAAGTACTGCTATCATTCATCTTGTATTTTGATAAGATGTCCTGCACATACTTAGTTTGATGTAGATAAATGTCATCCTCTCTTTGACTGACTTGCAGACCCAGGAAGAACGACAATTCACCCATATTACTCATTTCAAATTTGGACTTCATCACCTGCTCGAATTCCCTACACATCCCTTCATTGGTAGACCCAAAAATGATGTCGTCGACATATACTTGTACAAGAAGAATGTCACCTCCTGCTTTCCTAATGCAGAGAGTCGAGTCAATCTGTCCACGGTCGAAACCATTAGATAGTAAATGCTTAGATAATGTCTCATACCATGCCCGCGGTGCTTGATGAAGACCATAAAGTGCTTTGTCGAGCTTATACACTTTATTGATATTATGCGGATCTTCAAAACCAGGAGGCTGAGTGACATAGACTTCTTCATGAATTTTACCGTAAAGGAAAGCACTCTTCACATCAAGTTGATAGACCTTGAAGCCGACATATGTGGCATAAGCCAATAACAGTAGAATGGCCTCAATTCTAGCAACTGGGGCATATACTTCCGTGTAATCCAAGCCCTCTTGCTGATAAAAACCCTGAACAACCAATCTTGCTTTGTTCTTCACAACAACATGATGATCATCCGTCTTGCACTTGAACACCCATCTGGTTCCAATTGGCTGAAAGCCTTTTGGAAAGTCAACCAAATCCCACACATGCAACTTTTGGAATTGAGACAATTCATCTTGTATCGCCTCAATCCAGCAGTTGTCAGTGAGAGCCTCCTTCACATTCTTCGGCTCTAACTAGGACACGAATGCAGCATGTAGACATGTTTCCATGACACCAGTGTCAAGTATCTCTGTGTAAAGACTGGTGCTCTCAGTGATGGTTTGATGACGAGTCTGAACACCGGCATAAGGATCACCAATAATGTTGTCGATTGGATGATTCCTATGCACTCTCGTCTCCGATACAATTGGTTCCTAAATTTCTGGATCAAGATTCGTGCTTAACTCCCCCATTTCCTGTGTTCCAGAGGAAGAAGATTCAATGTTAATTGGATCAGCTGGAGCGTCATTTCCTATAGTTGTGTTAGGATTGGCTTGAGCGTCATCTCCAACAACAAGAACATCTTCACTGTTATCACTGTCATGAGTTCCAGATGCAGATGCAGCATTAGAATCAGGAGTTACAATCGGTACAGTAGCACGAGTAGAGAAGCTGGAGTCATCGCCGCCACCCAATAATTCATAAACATTTGCGGCGTCATCTGCAGATATATCAAGAAGATTGAATGACTTGAATAGCGCATCATAATCAAAACCCCAAGCTGGACCTGTTGGTTCGGGTGGAATGCTGTGTTTACTACAATCCACTTCAAACCATTCCTCGAAAGTACGAGTTCCTATATTGTACACTCTCTTGCAAGGCGAGTTAGCAACGTATCCTAAGAAGATGCCTTCCACTGCTTTTGCATGAAACTTAGACTGGCGGTCTTTGTACTGTAGCAACAAGGAACAATGACTACCAAAAGGAACTAGGTAATCAAGATTGGGAAGTCGATTGTTGATCAACTCATAACAAGACTTGTTGTGCCTCCTCACAACCAGAACTCTGTTTAAGACGTGACAAGCTGTATTAACGGCTTCTGCCCAGAAAGTGACAGGAAGCTTTGCATCCGACAGCATAGTCCTTGCAGTCTCAATCAGTGTTCTGTTCTTTCGTTCAGCAACTCCATTCTGCTGAGGCGTGTACGACGCGCTGAATTCGTGACGGATCCCTTTCTTGAGACAGAAAAGCTCCATCAAATTATTCTTGAACTCAGTTCCGTTGTCGCTCCTTATCCTTCTAACTTTCAGCTTGCAGAGAGATTCCAAGCTCAGGATCAAGTATTGTAGGATATCAGCAGTCTCGTCTTTAGTACCTAAGAAATGCACCCAAGAAAAACGTGAGAAATCATCAGTTACAACTAGACAGAACGACTTACCTCCAATACTCCTGATACTTATGGGGCTAAACAGATCCATGTGTAATAGCTCCAAAGGGGTATCAATAGAGTTTTGGAGCTTGGGCTTGTGAGACTTCTGTTGCTGTTTGCCCTTTTTACAAGGCATACAGTCATCTGCAACGGTAAATCTCAGCTTAGGAACCCCGGTTACCAAACCGTTTCGGACAAGATGATTCATTTTACGACACGAAATATGTCTGAGTTTCCTACGTCACAAGATGGAGTCGAGCTCTGTCGCTTTGGTAAGCAAACAAGTAGAAACTGATGAGGTGGTTGTTGCCATGCTCATATCGATCTGATAGGTGTCGTTTGTTCTTGGCGCTCTCATCAGGATCCAATCTTCTGGAACTTCAAAACCGGTTTTGAGAATCAGGCATTCTGACTTGTCAAACATCACCGAGTACTCCTTATCACACATTTGGGAGACACTCAACATGTTATGCTTCAGCTGCTCGCAGAAGTTGACATTGTCAAAGCTGACACAACCGTTCGAAACCACGCCTTGACACGTGATGCTGCCGCCTTTTTCTTCGGCAAAGGCCACATAGCCGCCTCTGAATGGTTTAACGTCTTGAAGCAGGGGCATGTTTCCTGTCATGTGCTTGGAACATCCACTATCTACATACCAGCGGTTAGAGATAGTTCCCTTCGGACGTCCCTGCACGAGTCACAAAAGAATTAGTTAGTTTTGGAGACCCAAGCCATTGTGGTCTTGGGTCGTCCATCCTTTTCAAAATAAATTAACTCACAGTCATGATGACTGTTCAAAATTGATGAATCTTTAAAATAAATAGAACTAGGAGATTGAGAAGTTTTGGATTTGGCAGTCCAGGATCTCTTCTGTTTCTTAACCGGAACAGGAGACTTTGGTTCAACTACAGCAGGTGAACTTGTGGAAGCTTCACCTGATTGAACTGAAGTCAGCTGTTCAAGCTTTCTCAACCTCTTGTTCCGTCTCCTCCTCTATGGCTTAGAGAGTCTTGCCACAGGTTTCTCACCGGTACGTGTACTACCAGAGGTAGATACACGAGGTACAGCAGGTTGCTTTACCTTTCTTGGAACAGATGGTTTAGCTTTAGATATGATCTTCGGCTTTACCATCGGTTTGACTGGTGGTTTCACCACATTTTGCTTTGGATGTTTGGGAGATGGTTTCACTGGTGGCGACCTGGGGATAACAGCTGGTTGTGAAACAACAGGCCGTTTCCCTTGGTTCTTAGAAGGACAGTTCACAAAAATGTGACCAACCAAGCCACAGTGAAAACAGTTCCTCTTGTCTACATAAGTTCTCTTGTAAGGCTCATTAGATCTGGCCTTAGATAACTCAGCATTATGAGAAGGAGGAGTTGGTTTATTGTCACACCCCGACCGATGGCGGAATCATCGGGGCGGGACATGTAGACTGTTCATAAGCACAAGGTTGACTAGATTGAATATATTAAACGTCATATTTCATTGCAAGTAATCCAAACACAACCAAACCCAATATAGAAACTAAAATTGAAATACATAGAGTTCTTTTATTTAATTTAACTAAGTCCAAGCCTATGTGTAGCACATCTTGATCAATCTCACACATTAGAACCTGAAACATGAATAAAATAAAGTCAACTAAAAAGTTGGTGAGTATAACACAGGTTTATATAGATAGCATATAGTTTGTAAAAGCAATCCATACATATAATGATAAATAAGGCATTTTAATGGGGAGCAGCTATTGTGTAACCATGCACAATCAAACCTTTGTAACTAGCATGCAAAATTGTGTTGTCGGAATCAATCACCCCAATCTGGGTGGGTTTGTCAGACTCAATAGATCTATCATTGAAAACCGTCGTCTTGAATAGTTAATGATTGCACATAATCGCATACAAAGGTTAGCACACCTAGCACTCAGGCATAAAGCTCAAATTGCACACATGAATGTAAATAGGATTTGTACTTGTGTTGTTTGTGTAAATGTAAACATGTAATTTGAATAATGTTCATGTTTCACCCCAAAAATGTAAAAGAGTAAAAGGGGCTATGCATACTCAGTTGGTTTGAAGGCGTTGCTAACAAAGGTACTAGATAGAATAAAGATCCTTGAAATGCATAAGTTAACCTAAAGTGTAATGTATATTGTATTAATAGTGTGCACAAGAGTTTAATTCTAAAGTTGCATTTGGACTTGTGTAAAAAGTCATTGATTTGTAATCGGAGGTATTGAATAAAATATATAAAGTTTGAAAGAATATTTTTAGAACATTTTGATTAAGGTTTGAGTTTAAATAATTAAATAAGTAATGTAAATAATTATTGTTTATGAAAATATTAAAAGTGTTAAATGAATTTAAGTGTAAATAAATAAATGTCTTTGTTTAAATATAAGGTAAATAAATAATCATTATTTTATTTATTTATTTATAAAATGTAACTTAACCATTTAAATACTTTTTAAATGAAAGGTTTAGCAACAATTGTAAATTAAATTTTATGAACTTTAAATAAATAATTTTCCATTTATTAAATATTTGTTCTTTCTAAATAAGATTAAACACAATTTTATAAAAATCAACTATTTTTGTTTTGTAATTTAATCAGAATATTTATGGTTTGAAAAATACATAAAATTTATAATTCTGCCAAGAATTTAACTCACACACGACCGTGCCTGGGAAGGGCACGATCCTGCTCAAACCACGGGCGCGACCATGCTAGCCAGGGCGCAACCGTGTTGATCAAACTGAGGTTTAACTAACTAAATCATTAGGCACGACCGTGCCTTGGCCAGGCACGATCGTGTCTATGATTCTAAGACATGACTGAGATTAGCCAAAGGGCATGATTTGGTCTGGACAGGAGGACACGACCGCGCTGATAGTCAGCACGACCGCGTCTCATGAGGCACGACCGCGCTAGATGATTAGCGCGACCGTGTCTCTTTCAAAACAGACCCGAATTGACTGATTCTTACATTGTTATTGTTTGAAATCATAGGGCTTTTATTTATAGTGTTATTGCGAGTCTTGTTATGTAGATTAATTGTATTTAAATCATGTTTAGTATTAAATTCGATTAAACTATTTTGAATAAAATATAGATTCGGTTTTGGGAGGATTTCTATAATGGAAGCCCAAATTAACATAGGGCTTTTGATCTAGAGACTAAATAGACTGAGGACAGAGTTTCAATTACCCGGAAGAGTAGCGAATTGATATGGAACGGTAGGAAAGAGTCTCGGCGGCGATGCAGATGGCTTCCGGCGTCCTCTGCTGCAATCCCGGTTAAAACAGAGAGTCCAGTAGCTTTAGTGAGGATTGAATAGCGTGAATCTGCTGCTTGATTGAGAGAATTCGGATCGAAAGGAGGTTTTGTGTTTTCCTTGAATTGTTTGAGAGAATTTTGAGTCTGAAGGAATTAAACTGAGACGTTTGTTGTAATTGCAAATGTCATTGCTTTCGTTAATGGTAATGAAGTGTAAATCGGTTACGGAAACTCAACGATCGGGTGATTAAAACTGTATTTACGTTTCAACTGGTACTCGGCGCGACCGTGCCAAGACACCGGGCGCGATCGTACCAAAGCTGGTCACGCGACCGTGCCAGAATGAGGCGCGACCATGCCTTTTAGGGTTTCTTGTAAATTTTCAACATCAGACCTTGTAACTTTGGTCTTTGACATATTCATATAAATAAATATTTATGTAGTGTTTTAGTAGGTTATAACCGTGTAAAATTTGTGGGTTAACATGGAAATATAGTATTTAATTGATAGTACGAATAGAACAAAACAGTGCACTAGAATTTGGTTTGAAATGCATTACATTGAATTTGAAATACGAATACTAAAAATCAGAAATGTTACATTTATGAACATTAGTCTGAACCTTACCAGTTTGGTTTTTGGGAGTATATCATTTTTCCAAATTTTCTTTATACCTAAGTCCATAGTGAGCTAAAAAAGCCTCTTTCTTTACTTGGTTAAGACTTTTATACCCCCCGTAAAGCATTACCTTTAGTTTATCATTTGTTTCAATGATGCCTGGTTCAGTTAAAATGCAGTTATCACTATTAGTGATAACGTTTTTCTTTACTTTTTGTTCAGTCAACAACTCCTCAGATACTACTCCTTCAGGGCAAGAGTTAACCGACCCGTCTTCAGAAGCAGTAACAAACTCCTCTCTAGATGTGGAGTTAGCCTTACTTGAGGATTCATCCTTTTTAGGGGAATCATACTTATCAGAGGACTCATCTAGACAAGTGAGATCAATGTCGATTAAGCTATTGACAAACTTCCCGCTCACTGGTGGAGGAATGGCATTAGTACCCAGCCCTAACCCATTCATTTGTCTCACTACAGATTCGTAGTGTTCCACCACAAAGCGAGAGTTTTTCAACTTCTCATTAGAGCATTTTAACTGCAAGATCTCATTTTGCAGTTTGTTGATTTCGTTGTTCTGTTTTTCCAACCCCTTATAAGCAATATCCAAGTGAAGCTGTTGATCGCTCATTTTTAAAGAATATTCACGTTTTTCCTTTTTCAATGTTTCAATAGACTCTTTAAAACGTTTTTCGTTTTCTTTATAGTTTAGAGCTGCCATACTTAGGGGTTCGATTTTATCTTGGAGCTTAGAATTTTCAAGTTCTAGCCCTAGACACTTAGAACATGAAACAACAGAAAAGGGATTAGAATCTACCTCATGAGATGAACTTGTTGCTTCTCCAATGGCCATGAGAGCAACAGCAGTAGTCGATTCCTCTTTCTCAGCTACAGAAGCTTCCTTTTCTCCAGCTTCCTTCACCTCCTCTGTAGCAGCAGCTATAGATTCTTCTAGGTCAGCCATAGAAGCTTTCCTTTTCTCTTCTTCCATCATCTCCATGATCTCAGCCATGAGACCAACCTGGGTTTGTGCGATGATGGCATCCTCAAGATGAACACCCCAGTCAAAGCTGTCGTCCTGTTGTGCTACCAGTGCATTGGACGTTCCACCTTGGCTTTGATTGTGGTGGTTTGGATTATTTTGGCCATGGCTGTTTCCTTGGCTGGGTCGGGTAAAACCAGAGGCAGGTGCTTTGTCTTTCTGACACTCACGAGCAAAGTGTCCATAGTTCAAACACTTGTAGCATTTTGCCTTAGATTTGTCAAACCCGACCTTGGCATTAGGATGCCCGCCAATAAACTTTCTTCCTGTTCTGTTCAGGAAACGCTTGGCTCTCCTTAAAAGCATGGCCATATTCCATTGAATATCCATGTCCTCCATGTCATCAGGATCCACTTGATTAAAATCTTCTTCAATCATCTCTGGATCAGTAAGCTTGCCACCTATGAAATTTTCATATGCAAGCATACAAGATGAGAATAATGCTACATGATCTTCAGCTATTCTGGCTATAGCTGAGTTGTTAGCTGAAGACGTAGCAGGAGTATTTCTTGAGGTATTTTGATGATGAGACCCCAACCTTCATCCTGAAGCATAGCAAGCATGACCACCACACCCAGTTGAGTGGTCTTCTTCAGTAGGATTTCCAGTGAAGAGGGCAATTCCAGAGCCCGATGACTTGGATGTGGAAGTCGTCCCGTGATACATAGAAGGGTCTTGTATCTGGGGTATTCTAGAGCTCTCCTTTCTTCTTAGGTTCATGTCATGAGCTTGAACCTTTCATATTGCCTCTTCAACTGTCAGCTCATAGAATTTAGGATTTTCCCTCATCAGGGTTGTGTACATCTCAAATTTGGGTGGTAAAGCATCCAAAAACTTTTCCACCATCTCTTCATCCGGATACTTTAATTCAAAAGCCTTCAACTCAGTCTGTAAATGATAGAACCTAGAGATGAGGTCATCTAAAGATTCATTCTCAAGAAATATGAAGCACTCATACTACTTCCTGAGAAGATCCCGCTTACTCTTCTTGATGTCACTATTTCCTTCGAATCTTTTCTGTAAAGCTTTCTAGAGATCCCTTGAATTGTCATACCCTCGAAAACTGTGGAACAATTCCCGAGTTAATGCCATAGTGATCGAACCAAGTGCCTTATTCTCTCGATCATATGCTTTCTTTTCTTCCTCATCGAGTTTAGAAATAGGCTTTGGCAATTCATCATCAAGATAGATGTGTGTGGGATGCTTATATCCCTTAAGGATTGGTATCCATAATGATGAGTCGGTATATGAAATGTAGTGCTCGAAACGTGCTTTCCAATTAGAATAATCGTTCACGTTCAGCAACTTTGGTGGTTTCTGGGGTGTACCGATCTCATTATCATAATTTAACATGTTTCCCAAATTCTGAAGATTCGACATAGTGAACACTTAGTCAACTTTCAGAAAAATCAGACACAGCTGCGCTCTTGACTTTGGCCTTGCGCACTTGAGAAATGGTCTTGCGTATTTATATTTGCTCTTGCGTACTTGTAAGTACGCAGGAGTAGATGTAAGTACGCAGGATATAACTTAAGTTCGCACAAGTTCAGTCTTGCGCACTTGTAAGTACGCAGGAGATAACTCTTGCGTATTTAGTAAGTACGCAGAAACCTGTACTTTTTGCCAGAAATGGTAAGTACGCATGACACCTTTTCAGCAACTTTCACCAAACTTTTCCGGTCGCCTGAAACTCGCCGGAGATGGTAAAAATTCGTCTGATGATTAATGCAAATGAGCCAAAGGGTCAGAAACTTGTTTCTAACCAACCTTTGATGCTCAAATAACTCAAATACACAACAAAAATTGGTTTTTGAGAGATTTTTGCTTCTAAAAAAGTGCTCAAGAGCTACCCTTTTTTTATCACAAAAATCAACAAAAATACCTCTTTTTGCTTGTAAAACTCAGTAAAAACGTCTCCAAACTCACTTACAACACTCGAATTCAAGAGCAATGCTCTGATACCACTTGTAGGTCCCTTCGTGTGGTCTACTAGTCGGACCGGGTGCGGAATACCCGTGACTAGGCAGAGAGTCTAACTAAAACAAAGTAAACCAAACACGAGAGTCACAATAAAAGCTCTTTATATTATAAACACTCGACGGTTACAGAGAGATTACAAATTGCATACTTAACAAACTGAGTTCGTCTAAGATATGAGTTCTGCGTACTTATCCTCTGTGAACCTAACCTATTTATACAGACCTGATGCCTGCGCACTTAGCAAGTGCGCAGGACCAAATGCTCTTGCGTACTTAGCAAGTACGCATGGGTCTTCCTGCGTACTTGCTAAGTACGCAGGAGCTTTCTACTGCGCACATGTAAGTGCGCAAAACACTTAGAAGAAATGCAACATACATTATGTAAAAGTAAATACAAATTACAGACATTAGAAATACAAACTAAGACTCTATCCAGAGTGTTGTCACAGGAAAGTGCATCAACAATTTACTTTGAAATTTATCGCGTATCATTTCAAATATTATTCAAATTGATTGATTTGTAAATACTGAAAAAGATACATAGTGTACAATAATGAGTTGGATTGTTTCATATCATAGGTTACCCTTGGTTATTGCTAAAATGTGTGATGAACTACTCGGATACTGATATGATCTTCTTACTCATGATGTTAATTAAAAAATATGTGATTTCAGTTTATACAGATAAAAATTCAAAAATATGTGATTCCGTTTGTGCAGATAAAAATCCAAAAATATGTGATTCCGTTTGTATAGATAAAATTCAAAAAGATTTTGTTTTTTATTTTCCATGAAAATTCTAAGCTTTTATTAAAATGTTCGGGATTGGATCAAATACATGCTGCTGACGGAAGTTAAAGAAGTAACGGGTTGAAAGTTGGTAAAAATTTGATCAAGGGAAAAGTTGAAGTCATTAAGTTCGCCTAACTCTGGTGAAGCGAACTTAATATGTTCTCCTGATGTTGGTGAAGCGAACTTATTATGTTCGCCTAGGGCTTGTTAAGAGAAATTAACAAGTTCGCATACATAAGCGAACTTAATCTGTATAAGGTTCTTGTCTAGGCGAACTTAATCAGTCTTCTTCCCCAAATTTCAAGCGAACTTGTCTGTGAATTTTTTTCAAATTTTTCAAAATCAGTGATTGTTGGGTTGTTTACCAATTCCTATTTGTTCGAATTTGAATTACAAATTTGCCTAAGGTATTTTCATCGAATTTCACCCGTTCAATTGTGAGAAAATTGAAGTTTTTATCTCGGTTTTTCATCGCTATTTTGAACCGACTGTTTTGCCCTAATTGTTGTTATATCAGACTTAAATCATAAAATTGATCTTTGATAATGTTCCATTAGTGCTAATCAATGTGAATCCTTTGCTTATTTCATGATTTACAGTCGGTTTGAAAGATTTTTGATTTCTGGGATTGGTATTTGAAATGTCAGACAGTTCAGGCGAACTTGTTCAAACGAACTTGTTCAAGCGAACTTGTCTAGGCGAACATAATAAGTTCGCCTCTTGCAACAATAAGCGAACTTATTAAGTTCGCCTAGGGGTCAGAAAGGTTTTGGACTTGTAATTTTTTTTTTAATCTCAAGCGAACTTAATAAGTTCGCCTGACAAAATTCACCTGAAACTGACCCGAGCGAACTTGACCCCAAGCGAACTTGACTCGAGCGAACTTGTTAAGTTCGCGTGATTAAGTACGCCTAATCTGCACCAAGCGAACTTATTAAGTTCGCCTACAACAGAATTGCTAAGTTCGCCTGCATCAGCTGTTCAACCAAACACGAACCAAAAATTCCGAAAATCATCATATCTTGCTGAATTGATGGAATTTGATTAAATTGAACAGTAGGAATGTGTAGGAACTGATTAGGAACACTTCTATCGGATCAATTTCATCAAAAGAATCCAAAATAAATCCAAAATGATCAAAAATTCTCCATTTTTATCAAAAACACAAAAAAGATGAAAAATCTTCAAAATCTCTGAAATTTGATGTTGATTGGACACGAAAACACCACGAATCTTCTGCTAATCAAGAGTAAAAGCTCTAATACCACTTGACAAATTTAAGAATTCATGCTTTGTATTACAAATTCGGTATAAATAATTGAGCATTTCATAACCTGATCTTATTTACTTTGAAATTTATCGCGTATCATTTCAAATATTATTCAAATTAATTGATTTATAAATACTGAAAAAGATACATAGTGCACAATAATGAGTTGGATTGTTTCATATCATAGGTTACCCTTGGTTATTGCTAAAATGTGTGATGAACTACTCGGATACTGATATGATCTTCTTACTCATGATGTTAATTCAAAAATATGTGATTTCAGTTTATACAGATAAAAATTCAAAAATATGTGATTCCGTTTGTACAGATAAAAATCCAAAAATATGTGATTCCGTTTGTATAGATAAAATTCAAAAAGATTTTGTTTTTTATTTTCCATGAAAATTCTAAGCTTCTATTAAAATGTTCGTGATTGGATCAAATACATGCTGCTGACGGAAGTTCAAGAAGTGACGGGTTGAAAGTTGGTAAAAATTTGATCAAGGGAAAAGTTGAAGTCATTAAGTTCGCCTAACTCTGGTGAAGCGAACTTAATATGTTCGCCTGATGTTGGTGAAGCGAACTTATTATGTTCGCCTAGGGCTTATTAAGCGAACTTAACAAGTTCGCCTACATAAGCGAACTTAATCTGTATAAGGTTCTTGTCCAGGCGAACTTAATCAGTCTTCTTCCTCAAATTTCAAGCGAACTTGTCTGTGAAAAGTTTTTTCAAATTTTTCAAAATCAGTGATTGTTGTGTTGTTTACCAATTCCTATTTGTTCGAATTTGAATTACGAACTTGCCTAAGGTATTTTCATCGAATTTCATCCGTTCAATTGTGAGAAAATTGAAGTTTTATCTCGGTTTTTCATCGCTATTTTGAACCGACTGTTTTGCCCTAATTGTTGTTATATGAAACTTAAATCATAAAATTGATCTTTGATAATGTTCCATTAGTGCTAATCGATGTGATTCCTTTGCTTATTTCATGATTTCCAATCGGTTTGAAAGATTTTTTATTTCTAGGATTTGTATTTGAAACGTCGGACAGTTCAGGCGAACTTGTTCAAGCGAACTTGTTCAAGCGAACTTGTTTAGGCGAACTTAATAAGTTCGTCTCTTGCAACACTAAGCGAACTTATTAAGTTCGCCTAGGGGTTAGAAGGGTTTTGGACTTGTAAATTTTTTTTGTTTTTTTTTCGTTGTTTGAAATTTTTTTAAATTTTTTTTTTGTTTCAAATTTGTTTTTCGTGTTGTTTGTGTTTGTTATTTGTCTAATGTGGTTGTTGTCCAAATATTTTTCAGATGGCTCGTCGTGTCGAATACAAACATAACCAGGTGGCATTGTTAGATCCTAAATGTCAGAGGCCGTAAACTTTCAAGGAATTATTGGATTTCTGAATCGTTCACGACTTCGTGTCGCATTATCTGCAGATCCATACATCAGTCTGGTGTATATTCAGCAATTTTGGGACACAGTTCATCAAGATACTGACGTAGAACCTCATGTTCTTCGTGCCACTATAAGCAATACGGAGATTGCAATATCGGAAGAAACTATTCGTGCTGCTCTTGCTTTAGGTGGTGCTGCTGATGATCCTATATCATATCCTAATACATTGATTATGGGATGTTTTCAGAGGATGGGTTACCGTGGAAGACCTAATGATACACAAGCTCGTAAAGGTGGTTTGGTGGGTGAATGGAGATATTTCATGCATGTGATTTTCCAATGCCTATCTCCTCGTAAAGCTGGTACAGATGGGTTAAAGACTGCTCTTCAAGCTGCTATGGTAGCTTTGACTTTGAATAAGCGGTTCAACTTTGCACGTTATGTTTATCGGGAGATGGTTATGCAAATCACACCTGCTGTAGGTCAAGGATTTCTTATGTATCCTCGGTTCATCCAAACGATTCTGAATCTTCTTCCTGATCTCCCACAGCATCCGATATCCAAGCGTATCTTTACTGATTGCACTAAGGTGAAACAACAGAATGCCGCGTTGATTCCTGTTAATACTCCATTGTTTGGTCACTTAATCAATCCTGATTATGTTGAACCACCGAATGACAACTGGTTTCATCCTGATGAGATAGCTTAAGTGCAAGGTCCGAATGTTCAACAACAACAACAACCACAACAACCTATTCAACAACCGGTAATAGTTCAACAACAACAAGTTCCCGTCCAACAACAAATTCCTATTCAAGAACAAGTTCCAATTCAACAAGATCAGGTTGATATACCTGTTAATGAACTTGTTCTAGAAGAGGTCGTTCATGAACATGAACAAGATCTAGGGATGAATATGGGTGATTTTGTTGATGACGCTGTGAACTCACCCATTCATGAAGCTGAAGGGAATGTGGTGACAGATAATGAGTCAATTTCTAGCTCAAGTGATACGATTTTACCTATTTCCGAAGAAACCGAATCTAATGAATCTAGAGATTTTTCCTCAGATCATTATGAAAGGTTGGCTAGTATACCATTGGCTAATGCAGGTAAATGTATTAAATCTACAGCCAGAAGACAAAGACGTAAGTCTGTTCGGGGTCCTTATTCCGGATCAGTACTTGGCAAAAGAACATTGGTGGATGAGAGTTCTGATAGTGATTTTAATCCGGATCCTAAAACTCAAAAACTTATGTCTGCTTCAATTGCTGCTGCTCAATCTTCACAGGGTGTAGAGGATGCTACTTTTGTTGCTTCCTTAATAGTTACACCTCCAAGTTCTAAAGATCAATCTCCTGTTCTAACTCCTGTTCCTCCTGTGGTTATTCCTACTCCTAGTCCTTAGGTTCCTCAATCTTCGGCTGGTCCTTCTAAGCCTTCTGATTCTGATAGGATTACTTTCCTTGAATCTCAAGTGCTTGCTTTACAAACTCAGGTGGATACTCTTGTATCTACTGATACTCAACGACAGCTGGTGATTCAGACTCAAGCTACGCAGATTGCTGCCATGCAGGCATTAGTGTCCAAACTAGTTGAGCGTCTTGACGCTCAGGGGGAGTTAAGGATACGTGATACATGTCACACTGATTCTATTAAAAGACATGATGATAAAGACAATGATCCTTCTGGTAATATTGAGGGTGATCGTCAATACGCTGACGTTAATCCTATATCTAAAGTTCAGGGGGTGTCGACATCACAATCCATTGAAGGAAACAAAGATACTTCTGGAGTTAATGAAGAAGAAATTTTATTATTAGAGTTCTTTGCAAAGTCTGAGGAGGAAGAAGCTGAAAAGATAGCATGTCTTGATGACATTGATGAATTATTCAATGACATAGAAGATGATGTGTCGGATAATGAAATAGAAGGAGAGATAGTGGAGATAGAGATAGAGAAAGGCAAAGATAAAGTGACTTATGAAGGCTGTGATGGTCTTAATGTCCCTTATAACTTCATCCAAGATGATGTTATTCCTGAGTTCACTTATGAAGGAGTAACAGATTCTATGGACTCTTTTGAAGACATCAAATTGCCTGAAGATATTGCTGATTCTAAGATTGATACTGATGATGAAAACATTCAATACAATAAAGATGCTGAAACTGATACTACTCACACTGAGTCTCCAAAGGTGAATGAAGAACCTGTGATGTACAGAAATACAGGTATGACTAGAGAACAGTGGAGAGAAGTTGTAAATAGCTGGATGAAGGTGCTACCCAAGTCTCAAGCACAACCTGCTCAGAAAGAAAAATATGTGAATAAAGAGAGGTGTGTAGGAAGAATCATAAGTTGGTTTTATGATAATGACACAAAATTATTTGTTATTAAAAGATCTGATGGTGTTCAGTACTTAAAGCCGAGGATCAAGTATTTCAATACCTTGCCAAGATGTGAAATGAATGGTCTAGCTTCAAAGCCACTTATTAATAGATCCAAGTGTGGATTAACTTATGTAATAGCAAATCTGATCAAGAGAGAAGGTGGTTCGGGGAAGTATGAAAGGCTAAAGCCTTAAAAAGGAAAGAGAGTGAAGAACATGGATCAAAAGACTGGGAAAGTGACTTGGAAGTACAAATTCAAACCAGTACGTACTGTACACAAGATACAATTGAAGAAGATTCCTCAAGATTTCCTTGGGAATATGAAATGGTGGTATGTCGATGTTAATACTGGTGAAGCAAGGATTGAAGACAAAGACAATAAGGTCATTGTATGTTTCTATGATGCAATGAATCTTATGAATTTTTCAAAGAAAGATCAGAGAACGTTGAGAAAGAATGAAATCATGTTCACTGATGAATGGAAAAAACAAGGATTGCAGTACAAGAGAGTGTTGGAGATATGTAGAAAATATGGAGTGCATGCAGGAAGCAGATTACCGGATAATTGGAAGAGCTCATCATAAAGACAGAAGACTGAAGATCAAGCTATTGTCAAGGGGGAGTCTGTTAGGACATAGTTTGTAATGACAAAAGCTTTGTAATAGTTTAGATATAATGTCTTTATGTTTTTGTTATGTATAATGTTCTAAGTGTTTATGCAAGTTATGCTAGAGGCGAACTTGTTAAGTTCGCCTAGTCTAACAGAGGCGAACTTGTTAAGTTCGCTTAAGTCTATCTGAGGCGAACTTATTAAGTTCACTTAGTCTGTTAGAGGCGAACTTGTTAAGTTCGCCTAATGTAGGTCAGATGTCTATAAATAGTGTTTACAGGGTCAGTTTGAGTAGAGGATCAGAAAACGAACAGAGTTAAACGCTTGAGTCTGTAAACTCTATTTATAGACATCTGACCTGCATTAGGCGAACTTAACAAGTTCGCCTCTAACAGACTAAGCGAACTTAACAAGTTCGCCTCAGATAGACTTAAGCGAACTTAACAAGTTCGCCTCTAGCATAACTTGCATAAACACTTAGAACATTATACATAAGAAAAACATAAAGACATTAGATCTAGACTATTACAAAGCTTTTTTCATTACAAACTATGTCCTAACAAAAGTATTGAGGGAACTTTCCTTAATAGTGACTGCCCCGATAACCTTCGTGTTCGTCATGCCACAAGTGTCTTTCAAAAACGGGCACTGACGTGGTGGAATGGGGAAAAGAGAACTAGAGGTATGGAGGAAACCATGGCCTTACCATGGGATGAGGTTAAGAGACTAATGACCGAAGAGTTCTGTCCTCGGAATGAGGTGAGGAAGCTGGAAGCTGAGTTTTGGGATCTTACCCAAGACAGTGGTGAAAGTCTGGCTTATACAACCTGGTTTCATGAACTGAGTCTCCTTGTGCCCCATATAGTCTCACCCTTATCCTGCTGCATTGAGAAGTACATCGGTGGATTACCTAGGCAGATTCAGGATATTGTCTTAGGGAGAAATCCCGCAACACTCGAAGATGCTATCCGATTATCTGCTACTTTGACCGACAACCATGTGAAAACAGGTACTCTGACTAGAAAAGGCACCATCCCGACACCACAACCCCTCCTACACACGTCAAATAAGCCAGAACTGAACCCCCACCACAATAATAAGAAAAGAAAGACTAGGAATTTTGCTATGGTCACTCCTGCTATCCCTGTTAACCAAGCTGCTCCCATGTTTCAAGAACCAGTAAAAAAGCCATATGTGGGGATCTACCCACTCTGTGCCACATGCAATTATCACCATATCCAACACATCCCCTATCGCCTTTGCACCCACTGTGGGAAATATGGCCATACGGTCAATGTTTGTAAAGCCAAAGCACTTGCAGGCCAAGTTAACCCACCAACCTGAACCAACCAACAAGTGACTAATCAAGGTGTTCCCGTTATAGCAAATGGGCGTGCTTGTTATGAATGTGGCAACCCAAATCATTTCCGTGACCAGTGCCCGAAGTTCTTCAATGCTAAACAAGGCGGAGCTCGTGGGCGTGCTTTCAACATAAACGCCAATGAAGCTCAGGCCAACAATGATGTGGTCAACGGTACGTTCATTGTTAATATTCAATATGCCTCCATTTTATTTGATACCGGTGCAGATAAAAGTTTTGTGTCACTTGACTTTGAACCCTTACTTGCAAAAACACGATCAAAATTAGAGAAAACCTTCACCGTCGAAGTAGCAAATGGTGATTCTCTTACAATTGACTCCGTTATCCACGACTGCTCTCTAGAACTTAATGATCATACATTTCCAATCAACCTGGTGCCAATGCCACTAGGAAGTTTTGATATCATCATAGGCATGGATTGGCTGTCAAATCACCATGCCGAGGTCATCTGTTTTGAGAAGTGCATCCGAATACCCCTTCCGTCAGGAGAAACGTTAAGAGTGTTTGGTGAAAAACTTTGCAAAGGACTCAGGTTAATGTCATGCACTACTGCTCAAAAGTACTTACGAAAGAAGTACGTGACCTTCTTAGCCCATGTTGTTCAAAAGGATGTCAAAGAGAAGAGTATTCAAGACATCCCCATCATCCGGGATTTTCCCGAAGTTTTCCCCGAAGATCTATCTGGTCTTCCACCCGTTCGACAAGTAGAACTTTGCATTGATCTTGTGCCTGGAGCTAACCCCGTGGCTAGAGCTCCATATCGTCTTGCACCTTCTGAAATGCAAGAGCTTGCAAGTCAACTCCAAGAGCTCTCCGACAAGGGCTTCATCCATCCAAGTCATTCACCATGGGGTGCACCCGTCTTATTCGTCAAGAAGAAGGATAGATCATTCCGCATGTGTATTGAATACCGCGAACTCAACAAGCTTACCATCAAGAACCGTTATCCATTGCCTAGGATTGATGACCTCTTCGATCAACTTCAAGGCTCTAATTGCTTCTCGAAGATTGATCTTCGATCTGGTTATCACCAACTCCGTGTACAAGAGGAGGATTTTCCAAAAACTGCCTTCCGAACAAGGTAAGGTCATTACGAGTTCATGGTCATGCCTTTTGGGCTAACCAATGCACCCGCGATTTTCATGGACCTCATGAATCGTGTGTGCAAACCGTACCTTGATAAATTCGTGATCTTCTTCATTGATGATATCTTAATCTACTCCAAGACTAAATCCGATCATGAGCAACACCTTAGGTTGGTTTTGGATCACTTGAGGAAAGAGCAAATATATGCCAAGTTCTCCAAATGTGAATTTTGGCTAAAGGAGGTTCAATTCCTGGGTCATATCGTCAACGAAAAAGGAATTCATGTTGACCCTGCTAAGGTCGAAGCTGTTAAGAATTGGAATGCCCCTAAGACCCCCACCGAAGTTCGTTCATTTCTTGCCCTTGCGGGATATTATCATCGTTTCATTTCAAATTTCTCTAAGATTGCTGTTCCTCTCACCGCCTTGACCCAAAAGGGTAAACCTTATGAATGGGGACCAAAGCATAAAGAAGCTTTCCAAACTCTCAAGAAAAAGTTATGCAATGCTCCTATTTTGACTCTCCCTGATGGGAATGATGATCTAGTTGTCTACTGTGATGCCTTCAACCAAGGTCTCGGTTGTATCTTCATGCAACGGGGCAAAGTAATCGCTTATGCATCCAGACAACTTAAGATTCATGAGAAGAATTATACGACGCACGACCTCGAATTGGGTGCGGTCATATTCGCATTGAAGATTTGGAGATATTACCTCTATGGCACAAAATGTGTGGTGTTCATCGACCACAAAAGTCTCCAACACATCCTCAACAAAAAAAAACTCAATATGAGGCAACGGCGTTGGGTTGAACTCCTTAACGACTATGACTGCGAGATTCGTTACCATCCCGGCAAAGCGAATGTTGTAGCCGACGCTTTGAGTCGAAAGGACCATGTCATGCTTCATTGTATCCAAATTCAAACCAACATTCAAAATCGTATCCTAGAAACTCAACACGTCTCGGTCACCGAGGGTAACATGTATGATTAAATGTCGTGTGGTGTGGAACTTCAGCTTGAATCTAAACCCAATGGCTTACTTTATTACTTGAGTCGTATTTGGGTTCCCGATCGCGATGATCTCCGTGCATTTCTTATGAACGAAGCTCACAAGACTAGTTATTCTATTCATCCTGGTGCGGATAAAATGTACCAAGATCTTCGCCAACAATATTGGTGGCCCGATATGAAGAAAGACATTGCTCTCTATGTTGCCAAATGTCTAACTTGCTCCAAGGTCAAAGCCGAGCACCAACGTCCTTCCGGTTTGCTTGAACAACTGGAAATTCCCATGTGGAAGTGGGAGAATTTAGCTATGGACTTCATTACCAAACTTCCTCGCACCTCAAGTGGTTATGATAGCATTTGGGTAATTATTGACCGCCTCACAAAATCTGCTCATTTCTTGCCTATCCGTGAAGACTATCGGGTTGAGAAATTGGCCCAAATTTACATTGACGAAATTGTGAGCCATCACGGTGTTCCCTTAAACATAATCTCCGATAGAGATGCTCGATTCACCTCCCGTTTCTGGCAATCCCTCCAAACTGCCCTTGGCACACGACTGAATTTGAGCACGACTTACCATCCCCAAACTGATGGTCAGACCGAGCGTACAATTCAAACTCTTGAGGACATGCTTAGAGCTTGTGTAATTGATTTTGGTGGTAACTGGGACTCACATCTATCTCTAATTGAGTTCTCTTACAACAATAGCTACCACGCAAGTATAAATATGGCTCCCTTTGAAGTTCTCTATGGCCGTAAGTGACGTTCTCCTATCTGTTGGAATGAGATTGGTGAAGCACAAATCACCGGTCCTGAGCTAATCCAAGAAACATCTGACAAGATCATTCAAATCTGTGACAACATTCGAGTGGCGAGGAGTTGGCAAAAGAGCTATGCCGACAAACGACAAAAACCCTTGGAATTCCAAGTCAGTGATCTTGTCCTTCTAAAGGTGTCTCCATGGAAAGGCGTGATCCATTTTGAAAAGAAAGGCAAACTAGCACCTCGCTATGTGGGCCCATTCAAGATCATTGAAAGGATTGGGAAAGTGGCTTACAAACTCGAGTTACCTCCATCACTCGGCAATGTACATCCTACATTTCATGTGTCCAACCTAAAGAAATGCCTTGCTGATGAGAATCTCCACATACCTCTTGACGACGTGCGCATTGACGAAACGATGCACTTCATTGAGAGACCTGTAGAGATCATGGATCGCGAGATCAAACAACTCAAGCGAAACCGTATTCCTATTATCAAAGTTCATTGGGAATCAAAACGTGGTCCCGAGTTTACTTGGGAACGTGAGGACCAAATGAAGCTCAAGTACCCGCACCTCTTTGCTGATTCAGTCGCCTCAACTAGCTAAATTTTGGGACGAAATTCCCTCAATATGGGGATACTGTAACATTTCTGATTTTATTATCCTTAATTACAATTCAATATAACACATTTCAAACCCGGTTCTAGTGCAATGTTTTATTTGTGCAAACAATTAAACCCTAGGAATCAATGCAAATTCTAAATTCTACATCACCTTTATCTCAAAATCTCTATACAAATATATATTTAGACATGCATATGTATATATTTACACATATTACAAGTGCATACACATATATACATTAAATTAAAAAGTAAACCTAACAGTGATTGAACCCCACCTTTGAGTTTGAACCCTCAAGTCTGACCCCATATACCAATTTTGACCACATTTGACTTCCAAAAGTCAAACCAGCCAAAACCACCTCAAATCGGGAGGAGACTTGATTGAGCCAACTGTTTTGGACCTGCATGGAGTCCTAGATCAAGTACCAGTCTTATCCTGGCCCTATTAGCATCCCGATTCGATCAAAACGCGCGGTTAATTTCAAATTCAAGCAAGTTTGACTCAGCATAGTCAAACCGATCTAATTCAGGAATGAATCCGTGAAATTAAAACGCGTTGATGACTGTAAATCACACCTAGACTGTTTACGCATGAATCCAGACTATTACACGGCCCAATTCATTGCCTAACCATTGAATTTCCAAGTAATCACAGCCGACAGTTGCCATCCTCGGATCTCGAATCGAATCAACCAATGTAGGTGAAATTGGTTCATTAGAACCACTCCAACACTTTCGCATACTCTCATACAACCTTTCTAAACACTAATTCGTCCCTCATTTCACTTCTGCTTCCCGATCCAGTATCAAGAATAGTGGGTTTGAACTTTTAGCCGGCAGCCTTCAATACCCAACCAAATCAGGTAAGGTTTACACCATTCGATTCGTTTTTACTCATGCACCGAAAGCCCCTTATCAGACTACAGAAACCAATTCGAATCAGGTTCGATTTCTGTCAATCTTTTAACACTGTTCTTACGAATATAAAAGGGGATTTTGATTTGAATCATTTATCGTATTTAATTATTTGGGATCCCTACTTAACCAGCGAAACCATCTGATCCGACTGGCTAAGCCCTTGCACCATCGGACCAGATGGCGTGGGTTCGAAACCCACAAACCAGGTTCTTTTTGCGCGTGTATAAAATCCAGAACCGGTAACTACCTTGATCACGTTAACACCCAGTCAAACCGGTTCCAGTACATGGATTGAGCCCTGGTCTAGTGGTAGAAGGCTATACATACACAGAACCCACCCGGGTTCGAGCCGGATGGCGTTCTTTTATTTAAAAAAAATCGTTTTAAACAGTAATTAAGTAAAAAAAAAATATTCAATAAACCTAACTTTAACTAGATCATGTTTGTACAATAATATGCATTTTTACATGAAACCTTTATTTCTTTACAATATAAATGTTTAAATCCCATTTATAAAAACAATTTACAAATTATTTTAGAATAAACCATTAAAACACAAAGCAAAATACCTAATTTATAAAATTTTTCTAAGATTTTATAAATACTCCTACCATGTGTTACAAAAACCCATTCTTAATAGATTTTAAAATAATTAAACAAAGAGATTAAATTTTATAAAAAATGTGGAAAGCTTTTATACTTTTCTGGAAATAAAGTATAAGAATTTATAAAATTTTTAATCTATAGTTAAATCAAATGAAACCTTATTTAAATATAAATGTACATTTTTATCATACTATTTTAAATGATAAATAAATAAGTAAATTTAATTGTTATTTATATAAACTACTTTTTCTAATACATTTAGAGTTTAAATTGTAATTAAAGTAATCTTATAATTAAATATTATTTTTCACATCTTTCTAAATAAATAGATAGAGAAAATTTATTTATTTAATTTATATTTAAGATAATTCACATATTACTTTTATAACTAAATAACTAAATAACAATTATTTAATTTATTTAGTTATTCAAACCAAACCTAAGATTATCTATTTTTCAGCCTTTCAATTTATAAAACACTCATCCCATTTAACCTACACATACCTTTTCAGACTACAACTCCAACTCTTTGTACACGCATCCAATTAAACCTTAGACTTAGACATAGACTATTGTGCACATTATTAATTAAGATCCATATACTTAACACCCTAGGTTAACCTTGTGAGTTTTCAAGGATCACTTTGCTATCTAGCCTCGTGTGTTAGCTACACCTTTGAATCAGGTGAGTATTACATAGCCCCTTTTCACACTTTTACACTTTTTGGGGTGAAACATGAACTCTATACATACAATTGTTTACATTTACACAAACTACATAAACACAAATCCTCTTTACATTCATGTGTGCAAGTTTGAGCTTTATGTTTGAGTACTAGGTGTGTTAACTGTTTGTGTGCAATTTATGTGCAATTATTAACTATACAAGTCGACGGTTAACAATGATAGATCTATTGAGTCTGAAAAACCCACCCAGATTGGGGTGATTGTTACCGACAACACAATTTGCATGCTAGTTACAAAGGTTTGATTGTACTCTAGTTACACAATAGTTGCTCCCCATAAATGACTTATTTTATCATGTTATGTAAGGATTTGATCATTTACATCTATAAACTATTTATGATTAAACTTGTGTATGCTCACCAACTTTCTAGTTGACCTTATTTTATTCATGTTTCAGGTGCTAATGTGTGATTTTGATCAATACTTGCTACACATAAGTTTTGGATCTAGATAATTTTAATAAAGGATTATGTATTTCATTTTATATACTTGGTTTGATTTTGTTTTGTCTTGAATATTTGCAATGAATTTGAATGATTAATATATTTCAACTTAGTCAACCTTGTGCTCATGAACAGTCTACATGTCCCGCCCCGACGTTTCCGCAGTCGGTTGGGGTGTGACAGTAAATGAGAGATGTATAATCCTTCGGTATGTAATATGTAATGACAATGTTGTTATGAATTATCGATTCTCTTGTTTATCTATTCTTATTGTTCATATGATCTGGTCCATCGTTTCTCTTCATCTGTTCTCCCTACAATTCACGAACAGGTCTACATTGCACTTATCAGTCTTCCGATGTGCACGACCGAGGCCCCCGGGACCTACAACTAGTATCAGAGCCTCGGTGTTCGTTGATTAGTGAGAAAACCCTTTGTAATAAGTTGTTTGATGCTAGACAAAGTTTTATATACGTGTGTTCGTTATCATCGTATCTTGTTCAAGCTAATCACAAAAGATTCCACACTCTTTGATTGGTTTCATCTCCTATACGTCAATCGATCTAACACCCCGGGACCTACAACTGGTATCAGAGCCTCGGTGTTCATTGATTTATGTTCCAGATTCGAATTTTGGCTTCTGCGTATTTTTGAAAGTCTCAACCTGTTCAAAATAGAATCTTAAAATTCATCTTAGTTATCGCTTCATATGCTGTTGGGAAGGCTACTGGACTGTTAGAATATGATTTCTAAGCCTTTTGAAACATCAATTTCAAAAATCCAATAGTTTCTGAAAGTTTTCCTCAAGATCAGACAAGTACGTTGGTGTGCTACTGGACAAGTACGCATGAACAAAAGCTCCTGCGTACTTACTAAATATGCATGAAGACAAGTACGCATGAAGACATGTACATGTTAGGACATAGACGTATGACAAAAGCCTGTAATAGTTTAGATCTGTATGTCTTTATGTTTTGTATATGTTTAGTTTTGTCTAGGTGTTCTAAGTTTTGCTAGAGGCGAACTTAGCAAGTTCGCCTAGTCGTAGTAGAGGCGAACTTATTAAGTTCGCTTATAGCAGCACCAAGTCTATATATAGAGTTTACATGTTCAGTTTTTGTAATGCTTTTGAATGTTCAAGTCTCTAGTTCTGTAAACTCTGTGATTTGGTGAAATACAAGAAGAAGATTATTTACATTGTGTGATTATTACTGTTTCTGTCATCTCGTATACACAATCAGTGATACGGTTGGATTCCGCACTCCATGTTATTGATACGCCACGTCTCGAGAATGATCTATAGGAGAGTCATGTGGACCTACAAGTGGTATCAGAGCTTATGCTCGTGATTTGTGATTATTTGTGACGATCTGTGTATGTTTTGACAAAAAATTGGTTGACTTTTGAAAATTTTCATGTTCATGGAGTTTTCAAGTTCTTGAGAGGATTTTGGGGCTGAATTCATCAAATTGAAGGTGTTTTTGGAGAAATTGACCCATTAGAAGTGTTCTAAATCACATTATACTCAATCATACGGTTCAATTTCTTCAAATTCCATCAAATCAGTGAGATATGATGATTTTCTGATGTTTTTGTTCGTCTTTTGGTTGAAGAGTTCATCTTCCTGAGCTCTTGCTGCTGAACCAGGAAAATTTATCTTTGTAATTTTGTTAGAGGCGAACTTATTAGGTGAACTTATCTTCTATTCTTGATTAAGCGAACCTGTCAAGTTCGCTTGTGGTCTTGTTCGCTTGTTGAGGCTTGGAGCGAACATACTAAGTTCGCTTGAGCATGTTCTTGGTTATACTAGATTTTATTGATTATGTTAAACATGGTGCAAGTTACTGATATGTTCAACTATGATAATGAGATTGGTACTTCTCAGAAACCCGTATCTGCTTTAACTACTGAAGAATATGGATTCCTATTCTGGAAAGATATACACATCCGACATATTCATGGATGGGTAATGAAAATATTCCCAAACCCGTATCTGCTTTAACTACTGAAGAAAAGCAGTTGCTTGATCGTGAAAAGAAAGCAACGACGAGTATTTCTATGTCACTTCCCAAGGATATTTATCACAGTTTCAAATAGTTTAAGTCTTCACAACAATTGTGGGATGCTTTGCAGAAACGATGTGAAGGAAGTCAAGATGTGAAGAAAAGTTGGAAAAAGTTATTGAAAAAGAAATTTCGAGTTTTTAAACATTTTTAGAATGAATCTCTGGATGATCTTGCCACAAGATTTTATCATTTGCTGAGTGAGTTATCAAGTGCAGCGGTAGTTTATGACCCTGAGGAGATCAATGATAAGTTTTTGGAATCCTTACCATCAAAGTTTGATGTGTATTCTATCTTGATTAAAGAAAATGTCAAGTACAAATCCATGTCTCTTGAAGTTGTTCTTGGAAAAATTCAATCTCATGATTTGAATATGAAGAAGATGGAAACTAATATGGAGCATATTCAAGATCTTGCTATGTATTTTGCAAAGACTTTTGTCAAATCTAGATCTGGAGTAGCATTATTTTCTGGTGATGGTCAAGATAATTCAAGTGAACATATGTCTGGCGTTTCGTGTCAGACTGGATTTTCTGCAAATACATCAAACTCAACATCTGGATCACATAATTCAAATTCACATCATATGAATCAAAGGGATACTGATGATTATCTGGCTATGTTTTCTTCTTTCATGGCATCGTATGAAAACTTTATTGGAGGAAAGATTCATGATCCTGATACTCTTGAAGAGGATTTTCGTCAAATTGATTCTGTTGATTTGGAGGAGATGAATTTTCAATGAAATATGGCCATGCTTATGAGACAAGCAAAAGATTTTCTAAAGAAAACTGGCAGGAAGTACATTGGTTCATATAGTCGATCAAGAATGGGGTTTGATAAAATCAAAGTTAGATCTTATAATTGTCAAGAATATGGTCATTTTACTAAGGAATATGTGAAGCCAAAGGTTGAATTTGATTCTCAGAAAAAGTCTAATGGTTATCAAAGTAACAGAACTCCACCACAGGCATCTACTAGATCTGGAAATACTGCTCATGCTTCAACATCATCTACTTTGGTTGCACAAGGTGATGATAACTATGATTGTGGTATTCATCTTGAAGGTCTTTGGTGTTGTGAATCAAGCATTTGTAGCAGAAACTCACTTTGAAGAAACATCTGATGATGACGGTTCAAGTGATGGTGATATTTCAAGTAGTGATGAAGAAAGTTCAACTGTCATTTCTGAAGAACATCTTGAAGATGTGAACATTGCAGTTCAAAATGTTGAAGCTGAAGTTCTTGTGGATTCAAATGTTTCTGAAGATGAGATTGTGTTGACTAAGAGACCTGATGATATGACTGACGATATTCCAATTGCTAAGTCTTCATGGCTGACATGTCAGATCCTTCAAAGGTAAAAGATTCTATCTGTAATATATCTATTATTCTAATTGTGTTCTTGTGAAGGATAAATGATGAAAGTTATGGATGACAATACCAATTTGATTTGTGATATGAAATCTATGCATACTGTTAATCAAAAGTCGAAAGACAATGATAAGTTGTGTATGGATAGAATTGAATCATTGAAGAGAGATTTACATTCGTTAGGGTTGAAGTATAAGGAACAGCCGCATCATCTGGATATGGCCTATGCAGACATTGAAAAGAGAAATGAACTAGTTGTTGAGAAAAATAAGGAAATTTCAGATAAAGAATCAGAGGTGATCAGATTACATCGAAAGCTAGAGAGTTTTAGAAATTCATAAATTATTTTGGATTATTTTAATGATAATGCTGATCCTACAAAGAGAACTGTTGGGGTGGGATTTGTTCCTCCACCATTTAATGGTAATTATGGGGTTGAACCGGTAATTATTACAGAAAATGATATTGATCCAAAGACAGTTTTGAAAGTTAATCCAGTGAAAGGAGAGGAAATGGTCTATGATTCTGATACTGAATATGAAGTTTTTGATGAACAAAAGGTTGAAGGTGTTCCAAAGGAGGTGAAACTCGATGAACCGGTTATGGTGAAATTTGATGAACCGGTTATGGTGAAACAAGTTAAAAGAGATCAGTGCATCTTAACTGAACCTGATACAAATGTTCAGCCAACTATTTCAAAAGTTTTGTCTTAAAGCAGATTTGTACGTGTTGGGAATGTTCAAAAGCAATCTAATGTTCCATCCCCAAAGGTGTCTGAATCTACAGTTTAAAAGTCTCGTGTTGGAGAATCATCAAAACAAGTTTATGTTCCAAAGAAGAAAGTGGAAAATGATGTTAAATCTTCTGAAGGATATTCATCTGTGTGTTCTTCGACTTCAAAGAAAAGTCCTTATGTCAGAGATCATAGGGATAAAAGAGTGTTTTTTCATTGTAATGAAGTTGGACATATTCTGATCAATTGTCGTTATAAGAACCAAGAGAAGAAACCTATGATTTCAGACAAAGTCAAATCAAATGTTGTTAAACCACATCCACAAGTTGTGCAGATTCTGAAAAGACCTAATAGGGGAAAGCCTACATCTGATGTTGTGAAAAGTGTTCCAATGAGGCATGGTGTGCCTACACAGTCATTTGCTAAATCTTCGGGATTTAAGCAAAATGAAAAACAACATGTGCATGCAGGCCATGTATATCCTAAACCAGTGTTTGATGCAACTGGTGGTAGCTCTAATGCTGATTTTCAACAACATTGTGAGAATCCCAAAGTTGGATTCACAAAGAATTCTCAACCTGAAGTCAAACTTTCACAACCACAACGGTGGAGATATAACAGAAAATTAAAGAAACTTTTGGAAACATCTGATTCTGATAATAATAATTCTAAAAATGTTTTCCAAAATAATCATCATGTGTCCACCGAAAAGTTCTGGTTATGTTGGACTTTATGTACCAGGGGTTGATGATAAAGTTGATCATGAACTCATTGAAGTAGTTTATTTTGATACTTCTAGACGGCCCAAGACCACTATGGCTTGGGTTCCCATTTCTAACTGATTTCTTTTGTTTATGTAGGGGCAACCAAGGAGGACTATCAACAATACATGGTATGTGGATAGTGGTTGTTCTCGACATATGACAAGAAATTTTTGGGTGCTAGAAGATGTTATTAAAATCGATGGCGGTTATGTCGCTTTTGCTGGTAATAAAGGCGGGTACATAACAAGTCTAGGAACTTTGAAAAATAATAAGGTTAAATTTGAGAAGGTTAACTATGTTGAGCAACTTGAACACAATCTTCTGAGTGTATCTCAAATATGTGACAAGAAGTTTTCATCCCATTTCAATGATGTTGAATGTTATATTTTGAAACCGGGATTTGTCATTCCTAAAGAATGGATTTTTATGAAGGCTCCAAGGAGAAATAACACATATGTTTTAGACATGAGTGTTGCTACGATAACGGATTCTATTCCGACATGTTTACTCTCGAAGGTGTCTGAATCTGATTCTATTCTTTGGCACAGGAAGCTTGCGCACATCAATTACAGGAAAATGAATTATTTTGTGAAGAATGAGTTGGTTACTGGCGTTCCTAAAATGAAATTTTACGTTCCTAATGATTGTATTTCTTGCAAGAAGGGCAAACAGCACAAAAAGTCCCACAAATCCAAGACAAAGAATTCTATTGTGACTCCATTGGAGCTTCTTCATATGGATTTGTTTGGACCGATCAGTATTATAAGTATTGGAGGAAAATCCTATTTTTTGGTGGTTACAGATGATTTCTCTAGATTTTCTTGAGTTAAGTTCCTAGCTTCAAAAGCTGAAACGACAGAGATGGTACAATACTTAATCCTGGGTTAAGAGAATTTGTGCAAACAGAAAGTCAGAAGAATTAGAAGTGACAATGGCAGCAAGTTCAAAAATAGCAAGATGGGGTTTATTTTGTTTACAAAAGGGAATTCATCATGAATTGAGTGCGCCATATGTTCCTCAACAAAATGGAGTTGCTGAGCGAAAGAACAGAACTTTAGTTGAAACAGCACGTACGATGCTTGCAGATTCTAAGCTCTATGTTACTTTTTGGACTGAAGCTGTGAATACTACCTGTCATGTTTTAAATAGAAGTCTGACAGTGAAGCGGCACAATAAGACGTATTATGAGCTGCTTAATAATCGGAAGCCTAATTTGGAGTATTTACTTCTATTTAGGAACCCTTGTACTCTGTTGAAGGTTAGAGATGTTCCAACAAAATTCAGTGCTAAGGCTATTGTGTGACAATCCGAACTTTTCAGGTTAACTACGTTAGTCAAATTCAGTTAAATCCTAACTCAGTTAACTCAATTCTAAAACCAAGGGATCAATTCTGTCAAAGCTGAAGTTGCAAGGGCTAGTTTTATAAATAACCAGAAACCATTTGGGAACCCTTGTACTCGGTCGCGCCATGCTTTGGCACAGTCGCGCCTCTTATTGGCACGGTCGCGCCTCTTTCCAGTTGAAACGTAAACGCAACCTTTAAACGAAAATCCGTTAAAATATCAAGTTTGTAACGTATAGTCTCTAATGGCGATCATCATTGAGGCATTATCTCACGCTTTAACACCCGAAACTATCAAATTAATCTCCATTATGATTTTTAAATACAAAACCGTTGATTAGATTAACAAAACACTCGAATTCGATCATTCTAGATCACCTCTGCGTAAGCAATCGACCCACACCTTGCACTTACAACTTCCAGAAGCATTTGCACATTCTATTTTGGCCGGAGCCGCCATAAATCAAGTCGGAGCACGTTCTAGCCGGTCTCTATCAATTCGTTAGTGTTTGAGGTAATTGAACACACCTTTATCTTCATTTTAGTACCTAGCTTGAAAGCCCTAACCTGTTCAGGGCTTACATCATCGAATTGAATTCAAATAAGAATTAGGGTTCTTCATATTTTTAGTACAATCAACCTATACTCAAAACCAAATCTCAATCTAATTAAATTACGTCATTAGAATTGCAATCCTCTGTTTATTGAAAGCCCTATGATTTTAACATGTAATCTTATCCAATCTAAACCAAATTGATCTCATGTTCTTGACCTAGGGTTTCGGTATTCAATCGAGAAATTTATCGATCTAGACTCGATGTTTTTGCAATCAAAGCATATCATCAGATTCGTAATTACTTGATTAACAGAACCCCCATATCCTTTTGGCCAATCGCGATCGACACCAAACGAATTTGGACTGATTGGTTTATTCTATTGAACATTGTGTCTGTGCATCCAAGAGACACGGTCGTGTCTCGTACTCTGACCTGGTCGTGCCTCATGCTCAGACCTGGTCGTGCCTCAGAACCCTAGACACGGTCGTGCCTAGTGGTCAGGTTTTGTTGTGTTTTATGTTTGATTAACACGGTCGCGCCCCCTGACCAGCACGGTCGCTCCCGTGACCCTAAGACGGTCGTGCTTTGCCTTTGGCGCGGTCGTGTGTGAATAAACCTTTTGTCAGAAGTTTGATTAACATATTATGTTTTCAAAACAATAATTATTATATTATACTACTATGTTTTAAATCAGAAAACCACCTGTAGGCTCGGGTTTAGTCTTGTAACTCATATTCGTTATTTAAAACTCGTTTATAAAATAATTTATTATTTCCAGTCCTTGAACTCAATTAAAAACGATATATATATTTATGTTATTATTGTTACGTTTATAAACTTCATGTAACATTTTAATCTAATAAATAATATAAATATCTATATTATTTGCACTCGTTGTTATCCTCAAATAAAATAATAGAATTATTATTTTCTCGCGCAATAGCTTATTGTGATATTTTATTAAATCTAAAAAAATATATTATATTCTTAGGCCATTAGTTTAATGGTACAAACGTTTGAACATATTTATTATATATTATTATTTGAATCCTTTGACAGGAAACGTATTTATCCTAATTTAGAAATCCGTATTCCCGTGGACACGTTCGTCTACTCGTTGATCTGTAGAACGTTTCTTTTAGGACGTTCATCATTCCGTGTCGTCATCCCATTTCTCATTTTATCCCTAATAATTATGTTGTAATTCTAGGGCAATCGTGAGCCGTGTCGGGCTAACGCTTGAGATTTCAATCTCATACTTGTGTGACTACTTCCTACGCAATAAGGTGAGTTTTCACGACCCCTTTTTACTATTTTAAAACTGGGGGAGAAAACATGACGTAAACACTTTTGGTTATGTAATTCATATATGTTATCACTTGTTTGACTATGTGTACACATCTATCATTAAGTCCTCACATCGGACCGTTAATATGAACATAGCGAGGTAAGTTGGGTGGTACTACTGGGTTTGACAAACCTCACCCGCGTTAGTCACGCTAACTCAATTGGAGGTCGAACGGGTGCAATATTGACCATAACATGCACCATGGTTGATAGGCCTGGTGGGAGGCAAACACATAAACAGTCAGCTTTCGGTTGTGAGCGCATTAGTTAACATGTATATGGGTTAGCTGCCTGTTGATTTATATATTGAATGTACATTAACCTGGTAAACTTTGTTACAAACTGAACCAACCTCGTGTTGACATCTTTTCTTACATGTTTTCTTAGGTCGCTAAGATAAGGCAAAGGTGCACATATAGGACATGCATGGAGTCCTACTCTTGAATTATGTTTTAATATTACATTTGGACTGTTTTCATTTATGTTGGGACTGGACCTTTTTTGGGCGTGTTTGTTTTGCACATTTACTTTCTTTATATGCTTCCACAACTGCTCTGGTTGATATGATATTTTCATTTGAGTCCCATATAGAGTCGTTCAATGTAACTAATGACTAAGATCCTGGTTTGTCACTTCCCAAATGGGAAAACTCCGTTAGTTGAATTTGGGGGTGTGACAGATTGGTATCAGAGCCATTAGTTATAGAGAACTAGGATTGCATACTAGACTATAACCTCACACATTAGTTACATGTCATAGACGTTTGGATTTTTGGCACTTATATATTACGTTACAGGACCATGTCGTCAACCCCACCACCATCACCTAAGGCACTAGGACATGATGCACCTATCCTATCTTCCCCGGAGCCCAAAAGGCGCCGGACCAGTTCTAGTGACAATTCGGTTGAGAAGGGTGAGCCGAGTAGCGTGCGAGCAAGGGATGCATCGAGCAATTGGGATTCGTACCCCAAAATGATCCATAGATGGATCGAGATGGGAAATGTCCCATCACCCTACTTTTGTTCTTACCAAGCTTGTCATGTACCATGGAACAAGCTTTTGCGGCTTTTGTATTTTACATGAGTAGGGAATTAGGAATTGTGAAAGATACTACTGATGAGATACCTAGTATTCTGCAACAGGAGTTACAAGTAGAAGAGAATAAAAAACAGATTGAGCATTTGACCGCTGAGCTAGCAGCGATGGATCAGGTCCATAACCATCTATTGGACAGAGTTCAGCATTTAGAAACGAGGGTGGACACCTCGGATGATGCTGCCGAAGGGATTTTGTATAGAGTGGCACATCTGGAGGCCCAAATGGAGGCAGTACTTTGGCAAGGGAATGCGCCGCTTTCTGACACCGAAGAGGAGCCGTTTGAGGATGAGCCAATCGAGGAGGAGACACCCGAGGAGGAATCGGTGGAGATTAACGATGCACTATCATGCATTTCCTCCGATGACGAGGATGTTTGATGATTTTTCTATCCTATCTTTCCTTTCATTTATGCTTTGATTTTGTTCTTTCTATTTCAAACGTAGATGGGCAAGGTTGTTCCCATTCAATAAAAGCATGAGAAGTTTGATGTTTTGAGTTATTTATTTTGTAGCTTTACAATTTATTTAATTTCGAAATATTAGATGTTGTGTTTCCTTACTTGTACATAAATAATGTTTAAAATGCGACATATTTCTCATTGATTTGTATTTGTGAATGTGAAATATTATGTCGGGAAGAGGATGTGGAGGTCGTGCCGGTGGTCGAGGCACCATTAACATGACGGCAGCTGAGCTGGCAACACTAATTAACGATAGTTTGGCTGAGGCTCTAGCAGCACAGAATGTTGCAGGTAAATACTATAACCATTGACTAGTGAAGTCATTTCATCTCTCAAGACATCTTTCCTAGGCTTTATAATCCCGATCCTATACTATGTTTCTAAATCCAGGTCAACAGAATCAGCAACCAGCGTGCACATTCAAGACATTCATGGACTGTAAGCCCACACCTTTAGTGGAGCTGAAGGAGCTGTCGGACTACTCTGGTGATTCGAGAAAGTGGAGTGGGTATTTGCCATGTGCAACTGTCCCCTGGCCAATCAGGTCAAATTTGCTTCTGGTAAGTTGGAGGGCCCGACTCTCACATGGTGGAATGCACAGGTCCAAATGTTGGGTTTAGCTATGGCCAATGCACTCCCGTGGGATGAATTTAAGACAATGATAAAGGAGGAGTACTATCCTCGGGATGAGATTCAAAAGTTGGAAGCAGAACTCTGGAACATGAAAATGGAAGGTTTTGAAATTGAGCTATATACCACACGCTCCCACGAGCTTGCTACCATGTGCCCACACATGGTGACTCCTGATTACAAGAGAATCGAGTTGTACATTAGAGGTTTAGTGCCTCAGATTTAGAGCATGGTCACCTCATCCAACCCTACTACCATCCAGCAGACCATAAGACTTGCCCACAAGTTAGCCGATCAGGCGGTGACTGAAGGGACTCTACCCCCGAGGGGTTCAGTTTCTAAATCCACCGACAACCATAAACGCAAGTTTGATCATAACTCCAATTCCCACTCCAAGGGATCCCAGTTTAATCAACCTCAGTAGCAGCAGCGTAAGTTTGAGCCTGCTAAGAACTTCTATCAGACGACCTCTACAGGTCAAAGTCAGGGCGGTTATGCGGGAAGAGCCCCCAAGTGCAACAAGTGTAATTTCCACCATGTCGGTGCTTGTAACTGTTCTTAACAGTGTGGAAAGATGGGTCACGCTGCAAAAGATTGTAGGGTTGATCTTCAAAACAAACAACCATTTCGACCACAAGGATTCACAAGAGGATGTGTTCAGTGCGGCAAGGAGGGACATATTCAAAGGGATTGTCCTCAGTCGAAGAGGGGTGGAAATGGTAATGGGAATGGTAACGGTAACGAAAATAATCACGGCCACAACGGTAATAACAATAATCAAGGCAACAATAATAATGGTGGCAATAATGGAGGGAATGGTGTGAAGGGACGAGCCTTCGTGCTAGGATCCGGAGAAGCTCGATATGATCATAATGTGGTCACCGGTAAGTTCCTCGTAAACAATTACTTTGTTTCTGTCCTTTTTGACATTGGTGCTGATAGGAGTTTTATATCTAAAAAACATAGTGATATGATAAAAGGAACTCCAAATCTGCTAGAAGCTAAGTATATCATAGAAATAGCTGATGGCCAAATAATTGAAGCAACCCACATTCTTAAGGGTTGTAAGCTTGAGTTGGCTAGTCATAAACTTGATATCGACCTTATGCCGGTCACACTTGGTAGTTTCGATGTAATTGCCGGCATGGATTGGTTATCTAAAAACAAAGTTGAAATCATCTGTCATGAGAAAATCGTTCACATCCCCCTCCCGAGTGGAGAAACTCACTCCATTCAGGGCGAAAAGGTTGGTGCAGTCATGGGCATCATATCCTTCATGAAAGCCCAGAAATGTCTTCGAAAAGGGTATATTGCTATTCTGGCTCTCGTCGCCGAGCAGCCATCTAGAAAGAAGAAGATTGATGATATTCCGATCGTTTGCAACTATCCGGAAGTATTTCTCAAGGATTTGCCTGGTCTGCCACCACACCGTCAAGTTGAATTCCAAATTGATCTAGCACCCGGAGCAGCACTGATCGCTCGGGCACCTTACAGACTAGCACCTAGTGAATTGCAAGAGATATCCACTCAGCTCCAAGAATTGTTGGATAAAGATTTCATTCGAACTAGCTCATCACCATGGGGAGCTCCAGTTCTGTTTATTAAGAAGAAGGATGGGACTTTCCGTATATGTATCAACTACCGTGAACTGAATAAAGTCACAATCAAGAATCGTTATCCTCTGCCTCGTATAGATGATCTCTTTGATCAACTCCAAGGATCAAGTTTCTATTCCAAGATAGATCTTAGATACGGTTATCATCAATTGAGAGTCCGAGATGAGGATATCTCTAAGACTGCTTTCAGGACAAGGTACGACCACTATGAGTTTATGGTCATGCCTTTCGGATTAACCAATGCACCCGCGGTGTTCATGGACCTCATGAACCTTGTGTATAAGCCATACCTGGATCAATTTGTCATCGTTCTCATCGACGACATCCTCATTTATTCCAAGAACAAGGAGGAACATAAGGAACATCTACGTTTATTCCTAGAATTACTAAAATAGGAGCAGCTGTATGCTAAGTTTTCCAAATGTGAATTCTGGATTCGTGAAGTTCAATTCTTAGGACATGTGCTTAATGAGAAACGAATACATGTCGATCCATCCAAGATTGAAGCCATCAAGAATTGGGCAGCACCGACGACTCCGACAAAGGTGCGACAATTTCTAGGATTTGCTGGATATTATCGTCGATTTATCGAAGGATTTTCTAAGATTGCACAACCTCTAACTGCCTTAACCCAGAAGGGTAAAGCCTATAACTGGGGCGATAACCAGGAGTCAGCCTTTCAACTCCTTAAGTAGAAACTTTGCAGTGCACCTATCCTAGCCCTTCCGGAGGGAACAGATGATTTTATGGTGTATTGTGATGCATCCATTCAGGGTTTGGGTTGTGTGTTAATGCAACGAGAAAAATTGATTGCATACGCTTCACGTCAACTAAAGATTCAAGAGAAAAACTACACGACTCATGACCTAGAGTTGGGAGCCATATCGCACTTAAGATATGGAGACATTACTTGTACGGTACCAAATGCACTTTCTACACCGATCACAAGAGTCTTCAACATATCTTCGAGCAGAAAGAGTTGAACATGCAACAGTGTCGTTGGGTCGAGCTCTTGAATGATTATGACTGTGCAATCAGGTATCATCCGGGTAAGGATAACGCTATAGCAGATGCCCTAAGTCGAAAGGAAACAAAGCCCACAAGAGTTCGAGCATTACAACTTACCATTCACACTAGATTACCTAACATAATCCGCAGTGCTCAATTTGAAGCCCTGAAGGAGGAAAACCTACCGCTAGAAGCTACACGTGGTATGGAAGCACAACTCGAGGTCAAATCTGACGGCATTCGCTACTTCGTCGAGCGAATATGGGTTCCGGTATTCGGAAACTTAAGGGAACTAGTCATGGATGAAACTCATAAATCTCGTTACTCCGTTCATCGAGGTTCTGACAAGATGTACCATGACCTAAAGGTGCTGTATTGGTGGCCAAAGATGAAGGCCGATATAGCCACTTATGTGAGCAAATGCCTGACTTGCGCAAAGGCCAAAGTTGAATATCAAAAGCCTTTCGGTCTACTCCAGCAACCAGAGATTCCCATGTGGAAATAGGAGCCGATATCCATTGACTTTATCAAAAAATTACCAAGAACTCCTACCGGATGTGATACCATTTGGGTAATAGTTGATCGTTTAACAAAGTCCGCTCACTTCTTAGCAATCAAGGAAACAGACAAAATGGAGAAGCTTACTTGCATTTACTTGAAAGAAGTAGTCTCTTGGCACGGAGTGCCAATCTCTATCATTTTGGATCGTGATGCACGATTCACCTCCCATTTCTGGCAATCGTTACATAAAGCTTTCGGCACGCGTCTAGATATGAGCACAACATACCACCTTCAAACTGATGGCCAGACGGAGCGTACTATTCAAACCCTGGAGGATATGCTACGAGCTTGTGTGATTGATTTCTGTAACACTTGGGAGTCTCACCTACCGTTAGTGGAGTTCTCCTACAACAACAGTTATCACTATAGCATCAAGGCAACTCCATTCGTGGTACTATATGGACCGAAATGCCGTTCTCCTATTTGTTGGGCCGAGGTTGGGGATAGTCAACTTACGGGTCCTGAGCTTGTACTTGAAACTTCTGAGAAAATTGTTCAAATTTGAAATCGTATGGCAGCAGCTCGTGATCGTCAAAAGATCTATGTCGATAAGCGTCGTAAGCCGTTAGAATTTCAAGTAGGGGATATGGTCTTGTTAAAAGTCTCACCTTGGAAGGGTGTCATTCGTTTTGGGAAACGAGGCAAACTGAATCCTCGTTATGTTGGACCATTCAAGATAGTGAAGAGAATTGGGCCAGTAGCATATCAACTTTACCTACCTGAAGGAATTAGTGGTGTACACAATGTCTTTCACGTCTCACACTTGAAGAAATGTCTAGCAGACGAGTCACTCGCGGTTCCTCTTGAGGAACTACACATCTATGAACAGGTGCGTTTCATCGAAGAACCCGTGGAAATCATGGATAGGGAAGTCAAAACGCTAAAGCGCAGTAAAATCCCTATTGTCAGAGTTCGTTGGAACTCGAAACGCGGACCAGAATTCATGTGGGAGCTTGAGGATCAGATGATGCGCAAGTATCCTCATCCATTCAAGCACTCCACGTCAAACACTTAAGGTACTATTCTAATTTTTGGGACGAAAATTCTTTCAACTAGGGGATGATGTGACATCCCGAAAAAAAAATTTAATTTAATTTTATTCTAGTTTTCGGGACGAAAATTCTTTCAACTAGAGGATTATGTGACAATCCGAACTTTTCAGGTTAACTTCGTTAGTCAAATTCACTTAAATCCTAACTCAGTTAACTCAATTCTAAAACCAAGGGATCAATTATGTCAAAGCTGAAGTTACAAGGGCTGGTTTTGTAAATAACCAAAAACCCTAATAGGCACGGTCGCTCCATGCTCTGGCACGGTCGCGCCAAGTGCCTTGGCATGGTCGCGCCTCTTATTGGCACGGCCACGCCTCTTGCTAGTTGAAACGTAAACGCACCCTTTAAATGCAAATCCGTTCGAATATCAAGTTTGTAACGTATAGTCTCTAATGGCGATCATCATTGAGCCATTATCTTACGCTTTAACACTCGCAATTATCAAATTAATCCCCATTATGATTTTTAAATACAAAACCACCGATTACATTATCAAAAGACTCGAATTCGGTCATTCTAAAACCTCTCACTTGCAACTTCCAGAAGCATTTGCACATTCTATTTTGGCCGGAGAACGAAGCCGGAGTCGTCGAAAATCAAGTCGGAGCACGTTCTAGCCGGTCTCTATCAAGTCGTTAGTGTTTAAGGTAATTGAACACACCCTTATCTTCGTTTTAGTGCCCATATTGAAAGCCCTAACATGTTCAGGGCTTACATCATCGAATTGAATTCGAATAAGAATTAGGGTTCTTCATATTTTTAGTATAATCAACCTATACTCTAAACCCAATCTCAATCTAATTAAATTACGTCATTAGAATTGCAATCCTCTATTTATTGAAAGCCCTATGATCTTAACAAGTAATCTTATCCAATTTAAACTAAATTGATCTCATGTTCTTGACCTAGGGTTTCAGTATTCAATCGAGAAATTTATCGATCTAGACTCGATGTTTTTGCAATCAAAGCAGATCACCAGATTCGTAATTACTTGATTAACAGAACCCCCATATCCTTTTGGCCAATCGTGATCGAAACCAAACAGATTTGGACTGATATGTTTTCAGAATGTTTAATTAATATATTATGTTTTCAAAACAATAATTATTATATTATACTAATATGTTTTAAATCGGAAATCCACCTGTAGGCTCGGGTTTAGTCTTGTAACTCGTATTCGTTATTTAAAGCTCGTTTATAAAATAATATATTATTTTCAATCCTTGATCTCAATTAAAAACGATATATATTTTTATGTTATTATTGTTACGTTTATAAACTTCATGTAACCTTTTAAACTAATAAATAATATAATTATCTATATTATTTGCACTCGTTGTTATCCTCGAATAAAATAATAGAATTATTATTTTGTCACGCAATTGCTTATTGTGATATTTTATTAAATCTAAAAATAATATATATTATATTCTTAGGCCATTAGTTTAATGGTACAAACGTTTGAACATATTTATAATATATTATTATTTGAATCCTTCGACCCGAAACGTATTTATCCTAATTTAGAAATCTGTATTCCCGTGGACACGTTCGTCTACTCGTTGATCTTTAGAACGTTTCTTTTTGGACGTTCCTCTTTCCGTGTCGTCGTCTCAATTCCCATTTTATCTCTAATAATTATGTTGTAATTCTAGGGCATTCGTGAGCCGTGTCGGGCTAACGCTTGAGATTTCAATCTCATACTTGTGTGATTACTTCCTACGCAATCAGGTGAGTTTTCACGGCCCCTTTTTACTTTTTTAAAACAGGGGGAGAAAACATGACGTAAACACTTTTGGTTATGTAATTCGTATATGTTATCACTTGTTTGACTATGCGTACACATCTATCATTAATTCCTCACTTCGGACCGTTAATATGAACATAGCGAGGTAAGTTGGATAGTACTACTGGGTTTGACAAACCTCACCCGCATTAGTCGTGCTAACTCGATTGGAGGTCGAACGGGTGCAATAGTGACCTAAACATGCACCATGCTTGATAGGCCTGGTGGGAGGCAAACACATAAATAGTCAGGTTTCGGTTGCGAGCGCATTAGTTAACATGTATATGGGTTAGCTAGATGTTGATTTATATATTGAATGTACATTAACCTAGTAAACTTTGTTACAAACTAAAACCTGTGAACTCACCAACCTCATGTCATCTTTTCTTACATGTTTTCTCTGGTCGCTAAGATAAGGCACAGCTGCACATATAGGACATGCATGGAGTCCTACTCTTGAATTATGTTTTAATATTACATTTGGATTATTTTCATTTATGTTGGGACTGGACTTTTTTGAACGCGTTTGTTTTGCGCATTTACTTTCTTTATACGCTTCCGTAATTACTCTGATTGATATGATATTTTCATTGAGTCCCATATAGAGTCGTTAAATGTAACTAATGACTAAGATCCAGGTTTGTCACTTTCCAAACGGTAAAACTCCGTTACTTGAATTTGGGGGTGTGACATATTGATGGAATATTTCTGGGATATGTTGCAAATTCTACTACCAAGAGAGTTTATAACAAAGAAACTCGTCAGGTTGAGGAATGGTTTCATATAGATTGTTCAAATCTTTCTTTACCTCAAATGGCGATTGGTCCAGACTGGGCTTTTGATTATGACAACTTATTCAAGTCTTTTCATTTTTCTTCTGATATTTCTCCTGAAGAAGTTGCTGTGTTATATGAGTCTTGTCGGGATGCACAAGAAGGAGGTTTTATACCGACTTTGGTTCCTAGTTCATATGTTCCCTCTTCTTCAAATCCTGATCCCAATATTAATTCTTGTTCGGGACCACAGGATTCTGATAGTGACGAATAAGATGTTGTTTTTCAAGATTCTTCAGCTGATCCATTATTCGTTGATGATCCGTCTATCTCACCACCTGTTCCGTGGGAGATTCCTACGAATCTGGATTCGGAAATACTAGTGAATCAGCATATTCTTTCTCAAACTGAAAGGACTCAAGTTGATGTGTTGCTAGTTCCTGAAGTTGCTTCAATTAAAGTACTCAAACATCATTCGGTGACAAATATAATTGGGAATCTGTGAGATGGAGTGCAGACGCGTTCTTTAATCGAGAATACTTGTTTGTATACGTGTATTAAGGATACTAGTGTTCTTGAAGTTTGCTCACATTCATGTTTTATTTCTCAGGTCGAACCAAAGAATGTGGAAATGGCTTTGCGCGATAACAATTCGATAGAATCAATGCAAGAGGAGCTTGCTCAATTTGATAAGCTAAAGGTGTGGAATCTTGTAGATCTTCCAAAGGACGTGTGTCCGATTGGCGCTAAATGGGTTATTAAATGCAAAAAAGATGATCGTGGGGTCGTGGTGAGGAATAAGGTAAGATTGGTTATTCAGTGGTTCAATCAACAAAAAGGAATTGATTACACTGAGGTGTACACACCTATGGCAAGGCTTGAGGCTATTCGTTTGTTTTTTTCTTTTGCATCTTACAAAGGGTTTAAAGTGTTTCAATTGGATATGAAGAGTGCTTTCTTATATGGCAAGGTCAAAGAAGAGGTACATGTGTGTCAGCCGTCGGGGTTTGAAGATCCAGTTCATCCTTCTAGAGTATTTAAACTTGATAAAGCTCTCTATGGAACATCAAGCACCACGAGCGTGGTATGAAACTTTGTCCAAGCATCTCATAGACAATGGATTCGTTTGTGGAAAAATTGATTCGACCTTGTTCATAAAGAAAGCAGGGGGAGATTATCTACTAGTTCAGATATATGTAGATGACATTATCTTTGGCTCAACAAACGAAGGGTTATGCAAAGAGTTTGAGAGTGTAACAAAATCAAAGTTTTAATGACAGCTATGGGAGAGTTATCATTCTTTCTTGGACTTCAAGTAAATCAGAAAGAAGATGGTTTCTTTATTAATCAGTCTAAGTATGTCAAAGACATCTTGAGCCAGTTCAAGATGGAATACTGTACCCCATATGATACTCCAATTCCGGTGAATCATAAGTTTAATCCTGATCCGGATGGAAAAGACATTGATTGTCGTCTTTATCGGGAAATGATTGGCTCTCTCATGTACTTAACTACATCAAGGCCAGATATAATGTTTGTTGTACGTATCTGCTCCAGATTCCAAGCAAAACCAAAAGAGTCGCATTTGATAGCAGTCAAAAGGATCTTTCGTTATCTGAAAGGAAAACAAAGATTGAGATTATGGTTTCCACATGGTTATAACTTTGAATTTAATGCATATACTGACTCTGATTTTGGTGGTTGTTGTTTGGACAGAAAATCTACAACAGGTGGTTGCCAGTTTCTGGGTAATCGTCTCGTTTCCTGGTAGTGCAAAAAGCAAACTACAGTCTCCATTTCAACATGTGCAGCAAAATACATCGCTGCTGCAAGTTGTTGTTCCCAAATCTTATGGATCCAACAACAATTAATAGACTATGGTTTGAATTTTACAAGAACCCCCATGTTCATTGATAATAAATAGCCACAATGTCCATAACTAATAATACTGTTAAGAACAGTAAAACAAAGCACATTGAAATTAGATATTATTTTATTCATGATTGTGAAGATAAAAAGTGGAAAGTTGATTGAGCTGGTGAAGGTACATACTGATGATAATTTTGCTGATCTCTTTACCAAGGCATTTGATCGTACATTTCTGATTAAGATGATCGGTATGATCAATCCCGAATAAATGTTTTTCAAAACAATTTTCATGGAAGATTTTTGCTTTTAATTTTCTTTTATTGTCTTATTACTTTTCTGCATTTTACTTTCAGTCAAAAATTTGTTATTTATAAAAAGGCAAAACAAAATGAAAAAAATAAAAGTTTGACATCTTTTGAAGTTAGAGAAGAAATGATAGTGCATCAGTGAAAAGTTTATCACACAAGACCATAGTAAACATTTGATATGATAATATATTTGTGCTTATTGTTTTTGAATTGATCTAAAATTTCAAGGTCTGCATAAACAAGAAATGATAGTGTTATAAATGCTCTAATCCTGATAATCTGCTTGGTTTTAATTTGAATATGAGTTTGGAACTTAGATCGTTATAATAACAAGAAATGATAGTAGACTAGAAGTGTTTTTGGACCATTAGTAGTGTGAAAATTAAACGAGATATGATAACATCTGTGATTTGAACCCATTATATGCCTGGGTGTGTATGTAAAAGATCGTTATCAAATAAAGAATATATGGTTTTAAGAATTTCATGAGACCAATATCGGATTATATCTTTAGCACAAATTTTTCAATTCACTTCACTTCCCATGCCCCAAAAAAACATGCAATGTGTTGTTGAACTAAGATATGTCTTCGACAACATCTGTTGGAATTTATATTAGCCCTTGGATCATAATGATACATCATTTATACTGATTCCATTGAAACTTAACCAGATAATAGTTTGATCCTCATACCTGAATCTTTTGATTCTCATTCCAATTCATTAGAATCTTTTGATTCTAAATCTTCATGATTATTATATCATTCGGGATCTGCTATTCAACACTTGTGCTAATAGAGATAATTTCGTCTTGGAGATTGATCTAATCTTGCAGTAAATCATATATGTCTTGAAGATAATGCAATTTTAAATTTTGTTGGGCGTATATGTGGGGTACATGATGTTTTTCATCTAAATGGAACTAACTCACATGAATTTGGAAGAAAATGCTTGTAGTTTCAAATCTTATAATATTGACAACTTAAGTTTTCATGCTTTGTATTGCAAATTCGGTATGAATAGTTGAGCATATTATGACCTGATCTTGTTTACTTTGAAATTTATCGCATATCATTTCAAGTGGTGTGTAACATTTCTGATTTTTAGTATTCATATTTCAATTCAATGTAATGCAATTTCGAATTCAATACTCGTGCACTGTCTTATTATTTTTTTCTTACCATAAATCAAATGCAATGATTCAATACAAATTTGCAAGTTTTACTCGATTATATACATTTAAACACTATGCAAGAAACTATTTAATTCAAACTTACCAAACCTGAAAAGTCAAGGACTAAAGTTGAAAAATGTCAAGAAACCCTAGTCTAGCACGTTCGTGCTTCGTCCTGGCACGGTCGCGCCAAGTGCATCGGCACAATCGCGCGACTGGTCCTGGAACGATCGCGCCCGGTGCCTAGGCACGGTCGCGCCATATTTGGGCACGGTCGCGCCTGTGTAACAGTCGAAACGTAAATGCAGTTTCAAAACGCTCGGTCGTTTGAATTCAAATCCGATGTGCGTTTCTCTTTCAGTATCAAAGAAAATAATTGTCAATTACGATCATTATCATCCATTTGCGAATTCTCTCAAGAAAAACCGTCCAAAATTCTTCCCAAGCCTCGAATCATTCTTTCCGATCCTGTTGCTACCAAATAATCAAGGAACTCGATCCTCCGATCATCTCTAAGGTTTCTGAAGGGTTGAATCAGTCGGAATCGCAGCAGAAGACGCCGGAAAGCAATCTTGCCGTCGCCGGAACCTCCTTCTACCGACCTCCATCGATTCCCTACTCTTTCGGGTAATTGATCACTTGTTATTATCCGTTTTAGTATTTAGATCGAAAGCCCCAAGTCAATCTGGGCTTCCATTACAGAAATTATCCGGAACCGAAATTCCTATTTTTAATAAAAAGGATTTAATCGAATCCATTCTTAAACACGTTTTCCATACAATTAATTTATATGAATAGACTCGTAACAACTCAGTAATCAAAAGCCCTAACATTTTCAACGCTATAAATACAAGATTTATTCAATTCGTGTATGTTTTGGAAGAGACACGGTCGCACTAATCATCTAGCGCGGCCGTGCCTCATGTAGCGCGGTCGTGCCGACTAGCAGCGCGGTCGTGTCCTCCTGTCCAGACCTAGTCATGCCCTTTGGGCTAGCCTCTGTTGTGTCTAAAAATCATAGACACGACCGTGCCGATCCAAGGCACGGTCGTGCCTGTTGACTTGTCTAGTTTGTGCCCTCTGTTGATCAACCCGGTCGCGCCCCGACTAGCGCGGTCGCGCCCGTGGCTTGAGCACGATCGTGTCCTTCCGAGGCACGGTCGTGTGTGACTCAGAAATTTTAACAGAATTATAATTTTATATTTTTCAATCAATAAATGTTTCAAATTTTATAAAAATATGTTTTCTGTATTTGAAAAGATTTAAAGTTTAATCTTGAGATAAATATTATTTATTTAAAACTTTATTTAAAAATTTATAAAAAAATTAAATTTATATTTATCTTACACTTAAATGATGTTTTAAATGATTAAGTTACAAAGTTTATAAATAAATAAGATAATAATTATTTATTTAATATTTAAACAAAAATCATTTATTTATACTTAATTACAATCAATATTTACATTATTTCATAAACTATAATCATTTATTTATTTATTAATTTACATTTAACACATGCATTATTTTCATAATTAACAATTTTATAAAAATTCTATTTTATTATTTAAATTCCAAACTTTAATCAAATGTTCCAAAAATGTTTTACTACAACTTTATATATTTCATTTAATAATTTTTATACACAAATTCAACCTTCAATGTTAGACTTAAACTTTGTACACCGATTTGATTCAATATACATTACTATCTAGGTTAACCCGTGCGTATCAAGAACCCTTATTTTATCTATACTCTTTGTTAGCTACATCTCCATACCAAGTTAGTATTCACAACCCCTTTTACTCTTTTACACTTTTGGGGTGGAACATGAACTTTATACACATTACACATTTACATTTACACAAACAACACAAGTGCAAAATCCTATTTACATACATGTGTGCAAAATTTGAGCTTTGTGCCAGAGTGCTAGTTGTGCTAATCTTTGTGAAAACTTATGTGCACTCATTAACTATACAAGCCGACGGTTTTCAATGATAGATCTATTGAGTCTGGCAAACCCACCCAAGTGGAGGTGATTGATACCGACAACACAATTTGCATACTAGTTACAAAGGTTTGGTTGTACTTGATTACACAATAGCTGCTCCCCATAAATGCCTTATTTTATCATGTCTTGTAAAGGATTTGTTTTCAACTATATACTATCTATATACAACTGTGTTATACTCACCAACTTTTTAGTTGACTTTATTTTATTCATGTTTCAGGCCCTAATATGTGAGAATGATTCAAGACGTGCTCAATATAGGATTTGGACTTAGCAATTTAAATCAAGAATTCTATGAGTTGTTTTATGTTTCTTTGTTTGAATTTGGTTTGTACTTGGATTATTTGTAATGGAAATTTGACTTTAATATATTTCAATTTAGTCAACCATGTGCTATGAACAGTCTACATGTCCCGCCCCGATGATTCCACCATCGGTCGGGGTGTGACAGATTGGTATCAGAGCCTTGGTTATAGGGAATTAGGTTATTAGACACCTTGACCTAGACTATAACTTTAGGACAACCACTTATGCTATGCTTCATGATTATGTGCTATGTGCTACATGCTATATGTTACATGCTTAGTATGATTTCTTATTATTTCATTTTGATGACTTATGTGTTTTAAATCCATGACTTATTAGGATATTCTTAATAATTAAATAAATAATATCCGTTCCTATATTCTAAAACCTCATAATATTTCTATTTTCTTTTCTATCTTTATCCTTCTTAGCATGTGGAAAAAAAAATTCTTGAAGCAAAAATCTCTAAAATTTTTATTTCTTCGTTAAGGTTTTAAACTTGTTAAATTATTTGAGGACACGTGCAATTTGGAAGGGTGACACATGTATTTTGGGTTTTCTTTCTAGGAAAGCATTTCGCATAAATCCCAATCAACCGAGGGACCCGTATGCTTTCCTGGGAATTTCCCGAGATGAGTGTTTACTTATAGGCTAAAGCATGTCTCCTTGAAAATTATATAAGTTTAATTAACCTTAATGTGCCATGGTATTCAAGTGATTTTGTCACTTTTGAGTACAATCCAAACTAAGAATATCTATTTTTATATTCTCATTCTATTAAATCCTATCAAATCTCATAAGTTCTTACAATCTTTCTTGTCTTGTGAAAATCTGTAGAATGCCTCCTCGTCGTGCTCCCACAACCAACGCCAACACCGACATTGCTGCTATTCTTACCCAATTGGTGACACAACTCACCCAAGCCAATGGTGCCACCAATGGCAACAATGGTGGAAATGGAAGCAATAGTGGTAATAATGGTGGAAATGGTGGTAACAATCCACCTCAATGCACCTTCAAGCACTTCAACTCGTGCAATCCCCTCAAGTTCTTTGGTACCGAAGGAGCTACTGGACTCCTTCAATGGTTTGAAAGCATTGAGAATACCTTTCTCAATAGTGACTGTCCCGACAACCTCCGTGTTCGTCATGCTACAAGTGTCCTACAAAAACGGGCACTTACATGGTGGAATGGGGAGAAAAGGAATAGGGGTGTTGACATAGCTATGGCCTTACCTTGGGATGAGGTCAAAAGGCTTATGACCGAGGAGTTCTGCCCTCGAAATGAAGTGAAAAAGTTAGAAGCTGAATTTTGGGATCTCGCCCAAGATAGTGGGGAAAGCTTAGCATATACAACTCGGTTCCATGAGTTGAGTCTTATCGTGCCCCACATGGTCACTCCTTTGTCCCGTTGTATCGAAAAGTATATTGGTGGGCTACCAAGACAAATCCAAGATACTGTCTTAGGTAGAAATCCTGCTACTCTGGAGGATGCTATTCGTCTATCCGCTACCTTAACTGATAATCATGTGAAAGCCGGAACTCTTACCAAAAAGGGTTCTAAGAAAGTTTCTGAAACCGTAACTCCTCCTACTCACAACAAAGAAGCCACAACCGAGCCCTCTCGCAATAATAGAAAGAGGAAGGTTAGAAATTTTGCTGTGGTTACTCCTGCTGTTCCCGTCAACCAAGCTGCACCTATGGTTCAAGCGCCGGCTAAAAAGCCATATGTTGGGATCTACCCTCTTTGTGCCACCTGCAATTATCATCATCCTCAAATGCTAGACAAGGTGGAGCTCGTGGGCGTGCGTTCAACATAAACGCCAACGAAGCTCAAGCCAACAACGACGTGGTTAATGGTACGTTCCTTGTTAATAGTCAATATGCCTCCATTTTGTTCGATACCGGTGCCGATAAAAGTTTTTTGTCACTTAATTTTGAGCCTTTACTTGCAAAGACACGATCCCAATTAGAGAAAACCTTCACCGTTGAAATAGCAAATGGTGATTCCCTTACCATTGAGTCCATTATTTATGATTGCTCCTTAGACCTAAATGATCATTCATTCCCAATCAACCTTGTTCCAATGCCACTAGGAAGCTTTGATATTATCATAGGTATGGATTGGCTATCAAATCATCATGCTGAAGTCATTTGCTTTGAAAAGTGTATCCGAATTCCGCTACCATCGGGAGAAACCTTAAGGGTTTTTGGTGAAAAGCCTTGCAAGGGACTTAAGTTGATGTCGTGTACTACCGCTCAAACGTACTTACGAAAGAAGTACATTGCTTTCTTAGCTCATATTGTTCAAAAGGATGTCAAGGAGAAGAGTATCCAAGATATTCCGATCATTCGGGATTTCCCCGAAGTTTTTCCTAAGGATTTATCCGGTCTTCCTCCCGTTCGTCAAGTAGAGTTCCGTATTGATCTTATACCTGGAGCTAACCCCGTTGCTAGAGCTCATTATCGTCTTGCACCTTCCGAAATGCAAGAGCTTGCAAGTCAACTTCAAGAGCTCTCCGACAAAGGTTTCATTCGTCCAAGTCATTCACCGTGGGGTGCACCCGTCTTATTTGTTAAGAAGAAGGATGGATCACTTCGCATGTGTATTGACTACCACGAACTCAACAAGCTTACTATCAAGAACCGTTATCCTTTGCCTAGAATCGATGATCTCTTTGATCAACTACAAGGTTCTACTTGTTTCTCAAAGATTGATCTTCGATCCGGTTATCATCAGCTTCGTGTTCAAGAAGATGACATTCCTAAGACTGCTTTTCGAACAAGGTATGGTCATTACGAGTTCATGGTTATGGCGTTCGGATTAACCAATGCACCCGCAGTTTTCATGGATCTCATGAATCGTGTGTGCAAACCGTACCTCGATAAATTCGTGATCGTTTTCATTGATGATATCTTAATCTATTCCAAGACTAAATCCGACCATGAAGAACATCTTAGACTGGTTTTGGATCTCTTGAGAAAAGAACAACTATATGCCAAATTCTCCAAATGCGAATTTTGGCTAAAAGAAGTTCAATTTCTTGGTCACATCGTCAACGACAAGGGTATTCATGTTGATCCTGCTAAGATTGAAACGGTTAAGAATTGGAATGCCCCGAAGACTCCTACCGAAGTTCATTCATTTCTTGGTCTTGCGAGTTATTATCGTCGTTTCATCTCAAACTTCTCAAAGATTGTTGTCCCTCTTACGGCTTTGACCCACAAGGGTAAGACTTATAAATGGGGACCGAAACAAGAAAAAGCTTTCCAAACCCTCAAGCAAAAGTTGTGCAATGCTCCTATATTGAATCTCCCCGATGGAATCGATGATTTAGTTGTCTATTGTGATGCTTCTAACCAAGGTCTTGGTTGTGTTCTCATGCAACGAGGCAAAGTAATCGCCTATGCATCAAGGCAACTCAAAGTTCATGAGAAGAATTATACGACGCACGATCTCGAGTTGGGTGCGGTCGTATTCACGTTAAAGATTTGGAGACATTACCTATATGGCACGAAATGTGTGGTGTTCACCGACCACAAAAGTCTTCAACATATTTTTAACCAAAAAGAACTCAATATGAGGAAACGACGTTGGGTCGAGCTCCTTAACGACTACGACTGCGAGATTCGTTATCATCCCGGCAAAGCGAATGTTGTAGCCGATGCTTTAAGTCGAAAGGACCATGTTATGCTTCATTGTGCCCATATTCAAACCGATATTCAAACCCGTATCTTAGAAGCTCAACACGTCTCGGTAACCGAGGGTAACATGTACGAAGAAATGTCATGTGGTGTTGAACTCCTTCTTGAATCAAAACCCAATGGCTTACTCTATTACTTGAACCGTATTTGGGTTCCCGATCGCGACGATCTCCATGCATTTCTCATGAACGAGGCTCATAAGACTCGTTATTCTATTCATCCTGGTGCGGATAAGATGTACCAAGATCTTCGCCAGCTCTATTGGTGGCCTGGTATGAAGAAGGACATTGCTCTTTATGTGGCCAAATGCTTAACTTGTTCCAAAGTCAAAGCCGAACATCAACGTCCTTCTGGTTTGCTTAAACAACCAGAAATTCCGTTTGGAAATGGGAGAATCTAGCTATGGATTTCATTACCAAGCTCCCTCGCACCTCGAGTGGTTATGATAGTATTTGGGTGATCATTGATTGACTCACCAAATCTGCTCATTTCTTGCCTATCCGCGAAGACTTCAAAGTGGAGAAACTAGCCCGAATTTACATTGATGAAATTGTGAACCGTCATGGTGTTCCCGTGAACATAATATCCGATAGAGACGCTCGGTTCACCTTTCGATTTTGGCAATCTCTCCAAAAGGCTCTTTGTACTCGATTGGATTTGAGCACGGCTTACCATCCGCAAACTAATGGTCAAACCGAGCGAACAATCCAAACTCTTGAAGACATGCTTAGAGCTTGTGTAATCGATTTTGGTGGCAATTGGGATTCACATCTATCCATCATTGAGTTTTCTTACAACAATAGCTACCACACAAGTATAAACATGGCTCCATTCGAAGCTCTCTATGGTCGCAAGTGTCGTTCTCCTATCTGTTGGAACGAGATTGGTGAAGCACAAATCACCGATCCCGAGTTAATTCAAGAAACATCCGACAAGATTATTCAAATCCGTGACAATATTCGAGTGGCGAGGAGTCGGCAAAAGAGTTATGCCGACAAACGTCGAAAACCCTTGGAATTCCAAGTCGGTGACCTTGTTCTTCTAAAGGTGTCTCCATGGAAGGGCGTGATCCGTTTTGGAAAGAAAGGCAAGTTAGCACCTCGTTATGTTGGTCCATTCAAAATCCTTGAAAGGATTGGGAAAGTGGCTTACAAGCTCGAGTTACCTCCATCTCTTGGAAATGTGCATCCTACATTTCATGTATCTAATCTGAAGAAGTGTCTCGCTGATGAAAATCTCCATATACCGCTTGACGACGTGCGCATTGATGAAACGATGCACTTCGTTGAAAAGCCGGTGGAAATTATGGATCGTGAAGTCAAACAGCTCAAGCGAAGTCGCATTCCTATTGTCAAAGTTCGTTGGGAATCTAAGCGTGGTCCTGAGTTCACTTGGGAACGAGGAGACCAAATGAAGCTCAAGTACCCTCATCTTTTTACTGATACTGTTGTTTCCTCTAGCAAAATTTCGGGACGAAATTCTCTCAACATGGGGAGACTGTAACATTTCTGATTTTTAGTATTCATATTTCAATTCAATGTAATGCAATTTCGAATTCAATACTCGTGCACTGTCTTATTATTTTTTTCTTACCATAAATCAAATGCAATGATTCAATACAAATTCGCAAGTTTTACTCGATTATATACATTTAAACACTATGCAAGAAACTATTTAATTCAAACTTACCACACCTAAAAAGTCAAGGACTAAAGTTGAAAAATGTCAAGAAACCTTACTCTAGCACGGTCGTGCTTCGTCCTGGCACGGTCGCGCCAAGTGCATCGGCACGATCGCGCGACTGGTCCTGGAACGATCGCGCCCGGTGCCTAGGCACGGTCGCGCCATATTTGGGCACGGTCGCGCCTGTGTAACAGTCGAAACGTAAATGCAATTTCAAAACGCTTGGTCGTTTGAATTCAAATCCGATGTGCCTTTCTCTTTCAGTATCAAAGAAAACAATTGTCAATTACGATCATTATCATCCATTTGCGAATTCTCTCAAGAAAAACCGTCCAAAATTCCTCCCAAGCCTCGAATCATTCTTTCCGATCCTGTTGCTACCAAATAATCAAGGAACTCGATCCTCCGATCATCTCTAAGGTTTCTGAAGGGTTGAATCAGTCGGAATCGCAGCAGAAGACGCCGGAAAGCAATCTTGCCATCGCCGGAACCTCCTTCTACCGACCTCCATCGATTCCCTACTCTTTCGGGTAATTGATCACTTGTTATTATCCGTTTTAGTATTTATATCGAAAGCCCCATGTTAATCTGGGCTTCCATTACAGAAATTATCCGGAACCGAAATTCCTATTTTTAATAAAAAGGATTTAATCAAATCCATTCTTAAACACGTTTTCCATACAATTAATTTATATGAATAGACTCGTAACAACTCAGTAATCAAAAGCCCTAACAATTTCAACGTTATGAATACAAGATTTATTCAATTCGTGTCTGTTTTGGAAGAGACACGGTCGCGCTAATCATCTAGCGCGGCCGTGCCTCATGTAGCACGGTCGTGCCGACTAGCATCGCGGTCGTGTCCTCCCGTCCAGACCTAGTCATGCCCTTTGGGCTAGCCTCTGTTGTGTCTAAAAATCATAGACACGACCGTGCCGATCCAAGGCACGGTCATGCCTATTGACTTGTCTAGTTTGTGCCCTCTGTTGATCAACCCGGTCGCGCCCCGACTAGCGCGGTCACGCCCGTGGCTTGAGCACGATCGTGTCCTTCCGAGGCACGGTCGTGTGTGACTCAGAAATTTTAACAGAATTATAATTTTATATTTTTCAATCAATAAATGTTTCAAATTTTATAAAAATATGTTTTCTATATTTGAAAAGATTTAAAGTTTAATCTTGAGATAAATACTATTTATTTAAAACTTTATTTAAAAATTTATAAAAAAATTAAATTTATATTTATCTTACACTTAAATGATGTTTTAAATGATTAAGTTACAAAGTTTATAAATAAATAAGATAATAATTATTTATTTAATATTTAAACAAAAATCATTTATTTATTTATACTTAATTACAATTAATATTTACATTATTTCATAAACTATAATCATTTATTTATTTATTAATTTACATTTAACACATGCATTATTTTCATAATCAACAGTTTTATAAAAACTATATTTTATTATTTAAATTCCAAACTTTAATCAAATGTTCCAAAAATGTTTTACTACAACTTTATATATTTCATTTAATACTTTTTATACACAAATTCAACCTTCAATGTTAGACTTAAACTTTGTACACCGATTTGATTCAATATACATTACTATCTAGGTTAACCCGTGCGTATCAAGAACACTTATTTTATCTATACTCTTTGTTAGCTACATCTCCATACCAAGTGAGTATTCACAACCCCTTTTACTCTTTTACACTTTTGGGGTGGAACATGAACTTTATACACATTACACATTTACATTTACACAAACAACACAAGTGCAAAATCCTATTTACATACATGTGTGCAAAATTTGAGCTTTGTGCCCGAGTGCTAGTTGTGCTAATCTTTGTGAAAACTTATGTGCACTCATTAACTATACAAGCCGACGGTTTTCAATGATAGATCTATTGAGTCTGACAAACCCACCCTAGTGGAGGTGATTGATACCGACAACACAATTTGCATACTAGTTACAAAGGTTTGGTTGTACTTGATTACACAATAGCTGCTCCCCATAAATGCCTTATTTTATCATGTCTTGTAAAGGATTTGTTTTCAACTATATGCTATCTATATACAACTGTGTTATACTCACCAACTTTTTAGTTGACTTTATTTTATTCATGTTTCAGGCCCTAATATGTGAGAATGATTCAAGACGTGCTCAATATAGGATTTGGACTTAGCAATTTAAATCAAGAATTCTATGAGTTGTTTTATGTTTCTTTGTTTGAATTTGGTTTGTACTTGGATTATTTGTAATGGAAATTTGACTTTAATATATTTCAATTTAGTCAACCATGTGCTATGAACAGTCTACATGTCCCGCCCCGATGATTCCGCCATCGGTCGGGGTGTGACATGGTGATTGGAAAGTTTTGAAAAGATTGAAAAGTTTGTTCAGATACTGATATGATCTTCTTACTTATGATGTTCAAATCAAAAATATGTGTGTATTTTCAGAAAAATCAAAAATATGTGTTTCAGTTTGTGTAGATAAAAACCAAAAATATGTGATATTGTTTGTATAGATAAAATCCAAACAGATTTTCTTTCCATCTTCCATGAAAATTCTATCTTTTAATTTTATTAAAATGTTCGGGATTGGATTGGATACATGTTTCATATGGAAGGTAACAAGTTTTGGAAAGTGAAAGGTTGGATCATGAACAAGTTTGAAATGTCAAAAGGTTTCTAAGTGTGAAGGATTGTTGTTTGTCTGATAAGCGAACATAACAAGTTCGCCTGGTTCAATGTTAGGCGAACATAATCTTTTTCCTTTGAACTTTTTCGAGCCAACATAACTAAAGCGAACGTTGTAACAGTGTTGCGAACTTGATCTTAAAATTTTCTAGTGCTGTTGATCGGTTTTTCATTGCTTTATTCTGGTTCATCTTGAGATTGCGAGTCGTTTAAAGATAGATTCAATACATTTCATCCATTAAAACGTCTGGAATCACATTGTTCTTGTTCGGTTTGACAGTCAGACCTGTTCTCGGGTTTTAGAGGATGTTCGAGTGTTTAAATCATGAAATTGTTGTTTGATATTGCTTAATTGGTGATGAATGATGTTGATAATGTGTTTAATTTGCTTCCATATCATCGATTTGAACTTGTTGATTTCTGGTTTGAAATTGTATCGATAGGCGAACTTGTTCTAGCGAACTTATTATGTTCGCTTCTTGTAACTCTAAGCGAACTTAGTAAGTTCGCCTAGGGGGACAGTAGTGTTTGGACTTGTGATTTTTTTTGTTTTGTTGTTGTTAAAATTTTTTTGTGTTGACATTTTTTTTGTCATTTGTTTTGTGTAAAAAAATGTTGTTTGTGTTTACTATATGTTTGTGTTACATGTGTTTCCTATGTGTGTGTTTACTAATGCCGTTTGTCCAAAATTGTTCACAGATGGATTGTCGTGTTGAGTACAAACATAATCAAGTAGCTTTGTTGGATCCAGGGATGTCTGAAGCTGTGAATTATCAAGGCATTATCAATTTTTTGAATAGGTCAAGACTACATTTGGCATTATCTGTTAATCCTTACATTAGTCTGCCTTACATTCAACAATTCTAGACACGGTTCATCAAGATACAAATGTTAATCCTCATGTGTTGAGAGCTACAACGAATAATACCGAACTGGCTATTTCTGTGGATTCTATTAGAGCTGCATTGGATCTTGGAGGTGAAAATTATGATCCTATTAGCTTGCCTGGAACATTGATTATGTGATGTTTTCAAAGGATGGGTTACCGAGGAAAAAAAATGATACCCAAGCTAGAAAAGGTGGTCTAGTGGGTCAGTGGAGGTATTATATGCATGTTATCATCCGGTGCTTGGGTTGAAATCCTCTTACAAGCTGTAATGGTCACATTAACTCTGAATAAGCGTTTCAACTTTGCATTATACATATACAGAGAGCTTGTAATGCAAATCACTCCACATGAAGGTCAAGGCTTTCTTATGTATCCTCGGTTTATCCAAATGATTTTGAATCATCTGATTCCTAATCTACCACAGCATCCACAACGTCTCACCTTAACTCCAATGACTAAAGAATCTTTACAGATTCCGGTTCCTATTCCTTTATTCGGCCACATTATCAATCCTGATTATGTAGAGCCTCCGAATAACAATTAGTTTCATCCGAATTAGTGGGCTCAGAATCAAGAACAACCTCAACAACAAATTCAGGTTCAACCACAACAACAAGTTCAGCAACCACAAATTCAAGTTCAACAACCTATTCAACAAAAGGTTGTTCAAGTACAAGTTCAAGAAAATGTTCAAGTTGATGTTAATGAACCAATTCCAGATTCTCATCGAGCAAATGTTCCTGTTGATGATGATGCTAATCCAGATATGGGAATGAATATGGATGATATAAATGATGATGTTGTTCATTCTCCAGTACATCAAGTAGAGGGTCAGGTTACTGATACAAGTTCTAGTTCTTTTGAGATCCCTGCTGCATCTGATGATGGTAATTCTGGTAGTTCATGGGATTTTAGTTCTGATCATTACATTAGGTTAGCTCAATTGCATAGAGCTAATGCTGGAAAGAGAATTAAGTCTGTGAACCTGAAAGGCATGAAAAGGCCAAGAAGAAAGTCTGCACGGGGTCCTCCTTCTAGTGTGACTTTAGGAAAATGAACATTACAGGATGAATCTTCTGATTCTGATGAGGAGTATTGTAACATCCCAAAAATGGTAATTTAGTAAACAATAACGCGATAGAGGCTTAATCATCATAAAACAAAAGAAAAACGGATGGGCTCGGGCCGATGAGAGCCCAGGTATATAAGGGGCAAGGCAGCCCACTTCACCATTTCATCTTCATTTCATCATTCTAGAGAGAGAAAGGAGAGCTCGGGACTAGAGAGAGAAAGTCAACGGATCGACACGAGATTGAAGGAGCACGTTACCGCTGAGCTCGTGAGTAAAACCTCCGAATCAGAAGTCCAATCCAGGTAACGATTCGACCATAATCTGAGTTTTTGTTTGTTTTGGGGTTCCTCGGGTTTTAGCTAAATAGGAGACGTTTTCATGAATGAAACCTGATAATAAGCTTAGAACTAGCATCTATAATGAAAACCGCATGTTTTGATCAAAGAAAATTGTAAGATTGGCATGATCGGGTTAGCATGCAAGAATTTTGGATTTTTGTCCAGGAACCAGGTATTGCGTACTTAACAAGTACGCAAGAAGGACGTCCGGCGTACTTACCAAGTACGCAGGAGGAAGATCCTGCGTACTTACCAAGTACGCAAGAAGGATTCTCTGCGCACTTGTCAAGTGCGCATGAGTATGGTCCTGCGCACTTAGCAAGTGCGCAGGCAGCAGACCAGTAAGTAAAGTCAGTATGTTTAGAATGATTGAACCGTTAAAGTCGGGGTTGGGTCTGATGTATATTTAAACTACCTAATTCAGATCGTACGTGACGTTGTTGAACCTTTGTTTAGGACAACCAAGGCTAACTTTTCAGGTGAGTTCTATGTGCCCCCTTCTAGGTTATGTGCAAATCATTTTAAATGTTTTGGGGCTGAAGTGTATACACTAAATGAGTAAAATGTTATAAATGTCAATGTGATCATACGTGGTATACAAATATATATATATATATATATATATATATATATATATATATACTTATATATGAAAATGAATTATGCACAAACAATGAATCGTATGATTATATAGAATGAATGAAAGAATAACACAATGTGTAAGAATGAAATCTTGCTTTATATCCATGTATATATTGCTTGCCAAGTATAAGAAAAAGTTATGGACGCTTCGATGATAACGGCTACTTCGGTAGACGGACGACCACGTGACTATTTTGCAATCGGGACAAGTACGTTCCTTCATCAGCTAGGACGTACGAAAGCCATTAATGGACGGTCGAAGCAAATGACATATTATGTAACATTTCTAATTTTCCGACCCTATTTTAAATTTATTTTAACTAATAAAATAACAACACGACATTAAAACATATACTTGTTCAAACCTACACCTCATTAATCGTTAGCCGATCGTATTCAATTCAAAGATTTAGAACCCATAATCATGTGGTAACACCTCCTAGAGTTAGTCCAGTTAGTAATCCCGTTAGGTGTTCTGTTAAATCCTAACCAAGCTAATTCGGTCAAAGCTGAAGTTGTAAGGGCTGATTTTGTAAATAACCAGAAACCCTAGTAGGCACGGTCGCGCCACGTTTTGGCACGGTCGCGCCTCGTTTGGCACAGTCGCGCCTATTGTTGGCACGGTCGCGCCTCAGCTTGGCACGGTCGCGCCTCTTATAGGCACGGTCGCGCCTCACATCAGTTGAAACGTAAATGCAGCCTTTAATCGCAAGACCATTCGATTTCGTAACCGTTTCTCATATTAACAAACCCAATTAAGAGTTTAATCATTTTAATTATAACAAATAAACCCATTTTTGTCGATCCCTCTCCTAAACTATCTATATCCTCCATGTGACCATCGATTCCATCGTTTTTATTGCAATCATCTCAAACAAACACATAAACACATCATTCGATCCTTCCTAAAGCTTCAGAACACATTGAGTTAGCCGAAGTTGCAGCGGAGAGCGCCGAAGATCAAACCCGTCGTCGCCAGAACTCGTTTCTACCATACGTTATCGATTAATCATCTTTTCGGGTAATTGAAACCTCCTACATCTTAGTTTTAGTCTATAGATCAAAAGCCCAAACATAAATTGGGCTTACAATAACGTATTTAACATGAACCCGAATATAGAGTTCATTCTAAAACGGTTTAATCAAATCCTACTATGGACATGTTTTAAATGCAATTAAACTATACTAATAGACTCGTAATCACCTAATGGATGAAAGCCCTAAGATTTCCAGTATTGATATCATAAGAATTAGACAATTCGTCTCTGTTTTGGATCAGACACGGTCGCGCTAGTCTTCTAGCGCGGTCGTGCTTCATGAGACACGGTCGTGCCAATCGCAGCGCGGTCGTGCCCCACCCTCAGACCTGGTCGTGCCTCATGGCTAGACCTGGTCGTGCTATCAGAACCCTAGACACGGTCGTGCCTGGCCCAGGCACGGTCGTGCCTGGCCCAGGCACGGTCGTGCCTAGTGAGCAGCCTTGTTGTGTCTTCTGTTTGATCAACACGGTCGCGCCCTGATTAGCACGGTCGCGCACGTGGTCCTAGCACGATCGTGCCTTGTCCCAGGCACGGTCGTGTGTGTGAGAAAATCTAGGCAGAATACTAAAATTTATATTTTAAAACCAATAAACATTCCAAATGAATTTTCAAATAAAAATAATTAATAAAGATTTATATTGACCTTATTTAAAAAGGATCAAATTCCTATTTCAAAAATTTATTCATTTAAATCTACAAAATTATATTTATAAATATTTATAAAAATAGATTAACAAAAGTTATTTATTAATCTAAAACTCTCGGTACATCTTTATAACTAAATGACAAAGTTACATATTTTATAAATAAATAAATAAAGTAACGATTATTTATTTAATTTATATTTAAACAAAAAATATTTATTTAGGTTATACTTAACTAAACCTATTACCTACATTATTTTTATAACTAAATAAATAAATAATAATTATTCAATTTATTTAGTTATTCAAACTTATGCCCTAATCAAAATGTTCTCAAAGTATTCATTTCAAATCTTTCATTTTATACAACACCATTCAAGTACAAACCAGAAGCTTTATACACACAACCAATTCAATTCTAGACTTAAACATAGAATATTGAGCATACTATTAATCCTATATACATTCCACACTAGGTTAACGTTGTGCATTACAAGGATCTCATTTCTAGCTAGTATTTCGTGTTAGCTACGCCTTCAAACCAAGTGAGTATTACATAGCCTCTTTTACTCTTTTACACTTTTTGGGGTGGAACATGAACACTATACAACACTATTACTTACATTTACACAAACTACACAAGTACAAATCCTCTTTACATTCATATGTGCAAATTTGAGCTTTATGCCTGGGGGCTAGGTGTGTTAACTTTTGTATGCGATTTATGTGCAATCATTAACTATTCAAGCCGACGGTAAACAATGATAGATCTATTGTGTCTAACAAACCCACCCAGGTAGGGTGATTGTTACCGACAACAGAATTTTGCATGCTAGTTACAAAGGTTTGATTGTACTTGGTTACACAATAGCTGCTCTCCATAAATGCCTTATTTATAATGTCATGTAAGGATTTGTTTTATTTAAAATCTATATGCTATCTATATACAAACCTGTGTTATACTCACCAACTTTTTAGTTGACCTTATTTTATTCATGTTTCAGGTGCTATTATATGAGTTTGATCAAGACATGCCACACATAGGCTTTGGACTTAGTTAATTTTAATTCAAAAGCAAATTGTATTTCATTATGTACTTTGAAATTGATCCATGTTTGTTTGAATGGAAATGAATTTAATATATTACAATTTAGCCAACCTTGAGCTCATGAACAGTCTACATGTCCCGCCCTGATGATTCCGCCATCGGTTGGGGTGTGACAGATTGGTATCAGAGCCTTGGTTATAGGGAACTAGGTTATTAGACACCCTTGACCTAGACTATAACTTTAGGACACCCATACAATGCCATGCTACTACATGTTACATTATTAGTTCTTGTGTAAATATTTTTACATGCTATCGTAAGTATTTACACTACGTGATACAATACATAATGACATATGTGTCACACTACTTGATAACTTTTGTGCTTACACCCATTACTATTTACATGCTATATGATTATTTTTTTTCTAGGTGAATATTCTTACATGTTATACTATATAACTACATCATATGATACAATACTTAATAATCTATGTGTCACATTACCTGCCAACTTTTTCTCCAGTTCATTGCTACCTATTTAATTTATTTAAAAGTGCTATCCTAAGTTTCCACACACACTCATACACACTTAGTTATCCTCTTGTGGACAACAAAATTTTAAACTATTGGGCCTAAGGACCATCAATAATAAACTAAGCAGTCCATCTATCCCCCAAGAAGCAAAAGCCCACTGGAATGCATAAACCTTACTTTCGGACCACAAGGCCCAGTTCACAACAATTCTCATCATGACCATGAGCCCAACAATAGTGTTATTAATACATGGTGGCTGGAAGAGTGTGTAGACCCATAAGGGATACTGGCTAAGGAAATATAGGGTACTTAAGTGTGTCCTAGTGACCCACCCCTCTTTCCTGGGAATTCTCCTCAGGGATACACTACTTATAGGTCAAGTGTACTCCTAAAATACTATTGTGAAGACTCGGCGTTATGACTAGTCAAACTCTAAACCTATGAGAACTCCTATGTTTGACACTCAGTATTTATTTATCGCTTACAACCTTTCCATTGTTTTCCTGCTAAGCATGGACTCCTACTCTCCTACCTCCCCGGTATGCCGTCCCGAAGAAGAGTCTGATTGGGAAGAAGACACCGGATCACCCGTACATCGATCACCAACACCCGCAGCTGCTAGACCAAGGTTTGATGTAAGGGTAAAATTAGATTAGGAACACCGGCCCTAGACTTCGAGCACCTGGATCAACCGCGCCCAGAAACCCGTATCAGACACCCCATCCCCACAATCAACTACCACTCCCACTAAGAGACCCATATCTAATGCCCGACCCGTATTACTCTAATCCTTGAGTAGGGCATATCATGGCACTCACTAGTACTATCAAATTTCCAATCAATGACACGCACCAATATGTAAGGACCTCAGAATTTGAGAGGCAAAGAATGGAGCAAGGGTTAATGCATGACTTGCAAGGACAAGGAATGAATAGCCTAGCAAACCAATTAGGGTACCAAAAGGAATTAATCTCCATCCTCGAAGCGGTGCTCGCCCTGGGAATTATTCTCCTTCTAGTGGAAAGCTACAGGAGGCGTTAACAGGATTATTTTTCTTATTTATTTCAGTTTGAGAACCATTTCCCTGTGTTTTGAATACATTTCAGCATTACTAAATTTTATATTTTCCAAAGTTATTATTCATAAATTCAATACGTTGAGTGTGAATTACACCCATCATATTTTCATCAAAATTCTCCAAGTATTATCTTTCCCATTCACCACAATTTAGTACAGTACTTGCAATCTCCTTCGTAAACAAATCATCCAATTATTTGATTTAAACAAACCTCGTTATTTCGTTCAAACAAAATGTTTATCAAACTTTTAAATAGTATAAAAAAAACATAAATTTTTCATAAAACTTCTCTCCTGATAGAGAAACTTAACACAATCTATTTTATAAAAATATTATTCCAAATTGATAAATAATTATGATTTTCCTCATTAAAGAAAAATATTCCTAAACCCTGGCTAAATTAGTATACGACTACTTGTTCTGCCAATAATTACGCTTAGAAATATCCTTTTATTAATAGCTGAAAATTTAAATTAAAAGATTTTTCCATAAATTGTCTATTTATTTAAATTATGTGAATCAATGGATTCACTACTTTATCTATCTACAACAAGGAACAATTTACCACTTTCTATTTTCAAGCAAAGATCAATATTTGTAAACACATTTCCCCGAACGTTTTCAAAACTTCCTCGCTACCTTTCGTTTGTCGCTTCAAGAGACGATCCATATCGCGTAGACTTTAACCCTCCCCATCAACCTCAATGAGATTTAAGAGCTACAACCTAACTACCACCTTATACAGGAACGCCAAACAACACGCTTGTCCACAACACTCGATCACATGCAAAACCCGTTAGTATACGTCACACACGAAGTTCAACAATTTACGTATACACGTTCACAATATACCCAACGCAACCACATGATACATGAAACTCAATTATTCTCAATATACCCAATTCTACACAAATTACATAATACATGAAACTAGTTTGCCTACAAATCACAATTTACTAGATTGATCACATAACACACGAAACATGCTAAATTGCAATACACATGCTACTAGATTGAGCACATAATACACGAAACGTAGTTATTTGCAATATACATGACACATAACCGTTGGTTGTTTGATACATAATTCTAGATTGACCACATTAACATGAAACTCATGTGGTTAGAAGGTGCATCATACTAAACGTTGCACATTATGCAATATACATGATACTAAACTGTTTATATTACACATGACACTATATTGTTTACATTCCACATGAGAGCTTCTGGTTTACAAAATACATGATGCTAAGTTGTCAACACCGTACATGAAATTCGTTTCCTACAATACATGTGATACTAGGTTGTTCACATTACACGTGAGAACTTGTTGACTTACAAAATACATGATGCTAAGTTATCGACACTATACATGAACTTCATCTCCTACAATACACATGATACTATGTTGCTTACATTCCGCACGAGAGATTAATAATTTACAAAATACATGGCGCTAAATTGTTCACGCGATACATGAGACTTATTTTATTTCGAGCTACGTGACACTAGATCATACATGAGACTTGTGTGTTTACTTTATACATGAAACCAAATTGCTTACAATTATTACAATTGATTGATTACATTATACACAAGACATGGTCATGCACTTTGTTCACCAAAGTTGAAGACCATAATACATGGAAACGACTCGGGATTTGACGTATTCTTGTTCAAACACGAGCAAACTAAGAAACTTTAGGTTATACTACTCTTTAGTTGTGAACTTACCTGCTTAAAGACATAGTTATTTGTTAGTGACTTTTTATGTGAAAACAATGGACATGGACGGAGTGAAATTTTGCCCCTCTTGACCCGCACACAACGAGATGATCTATACGTACCATGCGATGATTTGAGTAATTACGGGTGCATATGGAATTATAAAAATCAGCACATGGGAAACATAGAGAAATTTTGTCGTGTGTTGTGACCTAAAACTTATCATGATGTGTAACAACGAAACTGATGTGTTATGACAAGGACATGGTGGATACGCCGATGGCACTTCCTATATATAAGTGTCCTATCATATTATCAGAAGTAGCGTTGTTCCTGTCACGTGAAGTTTTGACCTAGACCAATGTATACGAAATCTCTTACCCACTGACATTTTTAAACATATTAGACTACATCATGCACAAACCCTAACGATCAAGGTCCCATCAAATTCATTCCAAATAATACATCTCACATTTAGAATTCAGGATTTTTATTCGATAATCTCCTCCTTAAATTCATTTCAAAACAAAATTTATTATCACTCTTTATATTCAACTTGGAGTATTAGGCCTAAGCCATGACAACGGTTACACTCCCCAGAATCCAACAATCAAAACTCACCGAGAACCCAAAACTTCCGTCTTTTTCCTGATTTAGTAGTCTCCATTAGTTAAATTTCGGGACGAAATTCCCTTAACATGGGGAGACTGTAACATTTCTGATTTTCCAACCCTATTTTAAATTTATTTTAACTAATAAAATAACAACACGACATTAAAACATATACTTGTTCAAACCTACACCTCATTAATCGTTAGCCGATCGTATTCAATTCAAAGATTTAGAACTCATAATCATGTGGTAACACCTCCTAGAGTTAGTCCAGTTAGTAATCCCGTTAGGTGTTCTGTTAAATCCTAACCAGGCTAATTCTGTCAAAGCTGAAGTTGCAAGGGCTGATTTTGTAAATAACCAGAAACCCTAGTAGGCACGGTCGCGCCACGTTTCGGCACGGCCGCCCCTCGTCTGGCACGGTCGCGCCTATTGTTGGCACGGTCGCGCCTCAGCTTAGCACGGTCGCGCCTCTTATTGGCATGGTCGCGCCTCACATCAGTTGAAACGTAAATGCAGCCTTTAATCGCAAGACCATTCGATTTCGTAACCGTTTCTCGTATTAACATACCCAATTAAGAGTTTAATCATTTTAATTATAACAAATAAACCCATTTTGGTCGATCCCTCTCCTAAACTATCTATATCCTCCATGTGACCATTGATTCCATCGTTTTTATTGCAATCCTCTCAAACAAACACACAAACACATCATTCGATCCTCCCTAAAGCTTCAGAACACTGAGTTAGCCGGAGTTGCAGCGGAGAGCGCCGGAGATCAAACCCGTCGTCGCTAGAACACGTTTCTACCATACGCTATCGATTAATCATCTTTTCGGGTAATTGAAACCTCCTACATCTTAGTTTTAGTCTATAGATCAAAAGCCCCAACATAAATTGGGCTTACAATAACGAATTTAACATGAACCCGAATATAGAGTTCATTCTAAAACGGTTTAATCAAATCCTACTATGGACATGTTTTAAATGTAATTAAACTATACTAATAGACTCGTAATCACCTAATGGATGAAAGCCCTAAGATTTCCAGTATTGATATCATAAGAATTAGACAATTCGTCTCTGTTTTGAAAGCCCTAAGTCTTCTAGCGCGGTCGTGCTTCATGAGACACGGTCGTGCCAATCGCAGCGCGGTCGTGCCCCACCCTCAGACCTGGTCGTGCCTCATGGCTAGACCTGGTCGTGCTATCAGAACCCTAGACACGGTCGTGCCTGGCCCAGGCACGGTCGTGCCTGGCCCAGGCACGGTCGTGCCTAGTGAGCAGCCTTGTTGTGTCTTCTGTTTGATCAACACGGTCGCGCCCTGATTAGCACGGTCGCGCACGTGGTCCTAGCACGATCGTGCCTTGTCCCAGGCACGGTCGTGTGTGTGAGAAAATCTAGGCAGAATACTAAAATTTATATTTTAAAACCAATAAACATTCCAAATGAATTTTCAAATAAAAATAATTAATAAAGATTTATATTGACCTTATTTAAAAAGGATCAAATTCCTATTTCAAAAATTTATTCATTTAAATCTACAAAATTATATTTATACATATTTATAAAAATAGATTAACAAAAGTTATTTATTAATCTAAAACGCTCGGTACATCTTTATAACTAAATGACTAAGTTACATATTTTATAAATAAATAAATAAAGTAACGATTATTTATTTATTTTATATTTAAACAAAAATTGTTTATTTAGGTTATACTTAACTAAACCTATTACCTACATTATTTTTATAACTAAATAAATAAATAATAATTATTCAATTTATTTAGTTATTCAAACTCAAGCCCTAATCAAAATGTTCTCAAAGTATTCATTCCAAATCTTTCATTTTATACAACACCATTCAAGTACAAACCAGAAGCTTTATACACACAACCAATTCAATTCTAGACTTATACATAGAATATTGAGCATACTATTAGTCCTATATACATTCCACACTAGGTTAACGTTGTGCATTACAAGGATCTCATTTCTAGCTAGTATTTCGTGTTAGCTATGCCTTCAAACCAACTGAGTATTACATAGCCCCTTTTACTCTTTTACACTTTTTGGGGTGGAACATGAACACTATACAACACTATTACTTACATTTACATAAACTACACAAGTACAAATCTTCTTTACATTCATGTGTGCAAATTTAAGCTTTATGCCTGAGGGCTAGGTGTGTTAACTTTTGTATGCGATTTATGTGCAATCATTAACTATTCAAGCCGATGGTAAACAATGATAGATCTATTGAGTCTGACAAACCCACCCAGGTAGGGTGATTGTTACCGACAACACAATTTTGCATGCTAGTTACAAAGGTTTGATTGTACTTGGTTACACAATAGCTGCTCTCCATAAATGCCTTATTTATCATGTTATGTAAGGATTTGTTTTATTTAAAATCTATATGCTATCTATATTCAAACCTGTGTTATACTCACCAACTTTTTAGTTGACCTTATTTTATTCATGTTTCAGGTGCTATTATATGAGTTTGATCAAGACATGCCACACATAGGCTTTGGACTTAGTTAATTTTAATTCAAAAGCAAATTGTATTTCATTATGTACTTTGAAATTGATTCATGTTTGTTTGAATGGAAATGAATTTAATATATTACAATTTAGCCAACCTTGAGCTCATGAACAGTCTACATGTCCCGCCCTGACGATTCCGTCGTCGGTTGGGGTGTGACATATTATGAATAGTAGAACGATTGCATAAATAATAGTCGCATGGGAAACGGATACTTTCGGGTAGACGGGCGAATTACGGCCTATGACGGTAGGACGGTTGTAAGTCATGACAGACGGACACAAGCTGCCGGACGGTTGTAAGAATGGCGGGCCATGACGATGGACCGTGGCGCTTGTCTTTGTGACATTCGCAAACAAATGACGGGTTGATCACCGTTATGTGTGTGACCCATGAAAGTTAAGAAAAGAAAAGGTGAATGCATATAAATATGTAATCACAAAAGAAAGATGAAAGAAAAGCAAAAGTTGTGAATACGTATTTATAGAAATATATGTATATAATTATGTATACCTATAAAGAAAAGAATGATCATACTTAATAGTTTTAAACTAGAACTCACCAGCGTTAGCTGACTTTTAGTATACATTTCAGGTACCACAAAGGAAGGGTCGTGCGAAGGCGTGAAGGTTACCCGGCACAAGACTGACATCCCACTTTTATATATGTTAAGACAAATGTTATGTACTAAATTTTAAAGACATCTGCTGTTATGTCATGTCATGTTACGTTATGTAATGATTGAATTCGAATGTTTTAAATTTAATCTCAGTATTTATGACTATGTTTATGTGTAAATCCAACAAGTGAGGTTACCCGGGAATGGGGCCTTACAAGTTGGTATCAGAGCAATAGTTTGAGAGATTCAGACATCCCTAAATGTCTGGACTCAAACTGATTATGGGACTAACGCACGGATGTCAGTATGGGTAACCAACGCCAACGCTAGCACGGTAAGTAAGTACTAGAGTTAATACACTTGGATAAGAATAGATACCTTAACTTAGAACAAATAGATGTCAATGTCACAACCGATTTGAAGAGTTTTGAACCCGAAAAGCAATGTAAATTAGTAATCACAAACCGGTCACTGTAATTAAAAATTTACCTTGCTCGTACTGTTCTAAACTATGATCTGAAGGAATGTCATTGATGTATTCCCTTTATAACTATCAGGATACAAGGAACTATGGCTGGTGGAGGAAGAACAGGACGCCGAGGCGGTCGCACTGGCCGAGTAGATAGACCTCCGTTGAATCAAAGACTAGAAGAAGAAGAGAGTGTGCATGCAGAACACAGCGAGAGTGTGCACGAAACAGAAGTGACCCCAACATGAGACGACAATCCACTACCTATACAGTTGGAACCCGAAGTCAGGGATGCTATTGCCAGTGAAGTTGTGCTCACTTTGAAGAAGGTATTGCCTGATCTACTATCCGAGGCAATAAAGAAAAGTAAAGAGGAGGATGAAGGAGACAATGAAGAGAAATTAAATGATAGTGATGGGGATGAAGTGAAAATGGGATCAAGCAATCGTGGGTGCACTTACAAAGGATTCGAAGACGGAGACCCACCCAAGTTCGATGGGAGGAAGGATTCAGTGGCAACGCTCGAATGTATTGAGAGGATGAACGCTGTAATTAACATCAGCGAGTGTCGACCGGACCAGGCGGTTAAATATGTTGCTCATTCTTTCACTAACGAAGCACTAGGTTGGTGGAGAAACATTCAGAAAACAAAGTTGCCAAACGCTATCGCCAGAATGACATGGGAAGACCTAAAGAAGCTCATAATCCAAAAGTTCTGCCCATAGAACCAGATTGATCGTGTGGAGAACAAGTTCCTAAACTTTAAGGCGGGCAACAAGACGCACCGCCAGTATACCTCTAGATTCAATGAGCTAGCTCAACTGGTACCCCACCTGGTGGAGACAGAAGAGCGAATGATCAAGTATTATGTGAAGGGCCTACCTCAAAGGGTCCGTGTCCATGTGAAAGCCAACCTACCCTCGACCTTCGAGTCGGTAGTGAATCTAAGCGGAATCGTCTACGACGATTATGCCAATGAGGACCCACCAACAGAGACCCAAAAGAGAAAAAGGGAGAATCCGTCTAGAGGCACCGGAAGAGGGAATGTAACAACCGAAATTAAGAAACCAAGGTCGGAAGAGTATGAAACTTGCAAGAAATGTGGAAGGCAACATCTTGGCGAGTGTCGAGTCGGCACCACCACATGTTATAGGTGTGGGAAGGCGGGACACTATTCTCGCGACTGTTTGAGATACACTAAATGCCAAAGTTGTGGACAATTTGGACATCTGACCAAGAATTGCAGGAGAACCAGACAATCTGGTTCGGGAAATGAAAAGGAACAAGAACAGCCAAAGGCTAGGACACGAGCCTACGCCCTGACTGAGGAGGAAGCAAGGGGAAACCCTGATGTTGTGTCAGGTACGTTCCTAGTTAATAACGAACATGCTGCTATTTTATTTGACTCTGGTGCTAGTAAAAGTTTTATATCCAATGCATTTAGTCGTAAACTAGGATGCACTATCAACACCATAGTAAAGGCCTTTAGCGTACAAACTGCCGTTGGTAAAAATTCGGCAGTATTTCAAGTAACAGAGGATTGCATCATAGAAATAGAGGGTCATAAGTTCCCTTCTAGATTATTCCTTCTCACCTTAGGAGGATTCGATATAGTATTGGGTATGGATTGGCTGGCTGTCAATGAAGCTCAAATCATATGTAAACGTAAGAGGATACACCTCAAAGCTCCTAGCGGCAGTCCAATTACAGTTTATGGGGATTGGAATTACACGATGCCGAACATCATCTTGATGATCAAGGCCGAAAGATACATGAGGCGCGGTTGTGAAGCTTATTTGGCATATGTTATTGATGATAGAATGAAAATGGATACTTCCATTAATAGACGACCTTTTTGATCAACTGCAAGGTGCGAGTTGGTTCTCAAAGATCAATCTTAGGTCGGGTTACCATCAGTTGAAAGTAAGAGAAGAAGACGTACCAAAGACCGCGTTTCGCACGCGTTATGGACATTATGAGTTTCTCGTGATGTCCATCGGATTGACCAACGCACCAGCAGCGTTCATGGATTTGATGAATAGAGTATGTCGACCCATGTTGGATCGATCAATGATAGTTTTTATAGACGACATACTGGTATATTCGAAAAGCGAGGGTGATCACCACTGTCACCTAAGGGAGGTTCTAGAGGTGCTAAAGCAGGAAAAGTTGTACGCAAAATTCTCCAAATGCGCGTTCTGGCTTAGGGAAGTCCAATTCCTAGGTCATGTAATAAACCCAAATGGAATCATGGTGGACCCTGCAAAGATCGAGACAGTAAAGGAATGGAACGTCCCAAAGACACCAATAGAGATACGAAGTTTTCTGGGATTGGCAGGCTACTATCGAAGGTTCATTCAGGATTTCTCAAGGATAGCATCGCCACTAACTAAACTGAAATGGAAGGAAGTAAAATATGAATGGGGTCAAACCCAAAACAACGCGTTTGAAGAACTTAAGGCACGATTAACCCAAGCTCCATTCTTGACTCTACCTGAGGGAAATGAAGACTTGGTAGTCTACTCTGACGCTTCGGGGCAGGGTTTGGGGTGCGTACTTATGCAACGAGGAAAGGTAATTGCTTACGCCTCGCGGCAACTAAAGATTCACGAGGTTAACTACCCAACACACGATCTAGAGTTAGCAGTAGTAGTTTTCGCATTGAAAAAATGGAGGCACTATCTGTATGGAGTCAAATGCACCATTTACTCCGATCACAAAAGCCTGAAGTACTTTTTCGAGCAAAAGGAATTAAACATGAGACAAAGGAGGTGGTTAGAGCTACTGAAGGACTATGGCTGTGAGATATTATACCATCCAGGTAAGGCAAACGTGGTGGCTGGCGCTTTAAGTAGAAAAGAAGAATCGACACCTATCCGGATCAAAGCGTGTCAGCTGATTATAACGCCAGATTTGATGAGTGAAATATCAAAGGCACAAGATGAAGCACTATCAGAAAGAAATATAAAATGGGGAAAGAATAGTAGGACAACAAGGGAATTTAGATGCAAATGCATACGGTGTACGAACTAGGTTTGGCCGAATGTGGATACCTAAGATTGGCGAGCTTAGAGCCAAAATACTCGATGAGGCCCATAAGTCTCGTTATTATATCCACCCCGGGACAAACAAAATGTATCAAGACTTGAAAAAGGAGTACTGGTGGCCTGGCATGAAGAATGACGTGACAGAATACGTGAGAAAGTGCCTAACGTGTTCTCTAGTTAAGGCCGAGCACTAGAAACCATGTGGTAAAATGCAACCTTTACCAATACCGGAATAGAAGTGGGAGGAGATCACGATGGACTTCATTACCAAGCTACCGCGAACAACTAAAGGCAATGATACCATTTGGGTGATCGTCGACCGCTTGACGAAAAGTGCTTACTTCTTGCCAATACGTGAGACTTCTTCGTCAGAAAGACTAGCAGAAATATTTATCAAGGAAGTTGTGAGTAGACATGGTATGCCGATGTCGATTGTGTCCGACAGGGATACCAGATTCACGTCAAGGTTTTGGAAGAAATTCAATGAAGCAATGGGCACTAGACTGAACATCAGCACCGCTTACCACCCCCAAACTGATGGTCAATCGGAAAGGACCATTCAGACCTTGGAGGACATGCTCCGGGCCTGTATCATTGACTTCGGTGGGAGCTGGGACAGCCATCTACCATTGGCAGAATTTTCATATAACAACAGCTATCACTCAACTATTGGCATGTCGCCATTTGAAATGTTGTATGGGAGGAAATGTAGGACCCCGGTTTGTTGGGGGAAATTAGACAAAAGGATTTTGCAAGTCTCGAAGTGGTCAAAGCTACTTCCGAGAAATTTGATCAAATCAAGGCTCGAATCAAAGCTACAAAAGACAGACAGAAATCATATGCGGATAAGAGAAGAAGGGATTTAGAGTTTCAAGTGGGGGACATGGTACTGTTAAAGGTATCACCATGGAAAGGAGTCATCCGATTCAGAAGACGTGGCAAACTAAGTCCAAGGTTTGTCAGACCTTTCAAGATTTTAGCGAGAGTGGGTCAAGTTGCTTACAGACTCGACCTACCTGTTGAGCTTAGTGGAATACACCCTACATTCCACGTGTCACACTTACGCAAGTGCCTAGCTGACGACACAGCTCACATACCTTACGACGAGATCGAAGTGGATGACAGACAAAATTATGTGGAGGAACCAATAGCCATTATTGACTGAGCTGAGAAACGACTACGCAATAAGTCGATTCCTTTAGTCAAAATACAATGGAAGCACAGAAAAGGATCAGAAGCTACATGGGAAAAAGAAGACGAGATGAGGGGATTATACCCTAAATTATTTAACGTATAAGCGGTTTCAAGGACGAAACCTCTTTAAGGAGGGTAGACTTGTAACATCCCAAAAATGGTAATTTAGTAAACAATAACGCGATAGAGGCTTAATCGCCATAAAACAAAAGAAAAACATATGGGCTTGGGCTCGGCTCCAACGGGCCGATGAGAGCCCAGGTGTATAAGAGGCAAGGCAACCCACTTCACCGTTTCATCTTCATTTCATCATTCTAGAGAGAGAAAGGAGAGCTCGAGCCTAGAGAGAGAAAGTCAACGGATCAACACGAGATTGAAGGAGCACGTTACTGCTGAGCTCGTGAGTAAAACCTCTGAATCAGAAGTCCAATCCAGGTAACGATTCGACCATAATCTGAGTTTTTGTTTGTTTTGGGGTTCCTCGGGTTTTAGCTAAATAGGAGACGTTTTCATGAATGAAACCTGATAATAAGCTTAGAACTAGCATCTAGAATGAAAACCGCACGTTTTGATCAAAGAAAATTGTAAGATTGGCATGATCGGGTTAGTATGCAAGAATTTCAGATTTTTGTCCAGGAACCAGGTATTGCGTACTTAACAAGTACGCAAGAAGGACGTCCTGCGTACTTACCAAGTACGCAGGAGGAAGATCATGCGTACTTACCAAGTACGCAAGAAGGATTCTCTGCGCACTTGTCAAGTGCGCATGAGTATGGTCCTGCGCACTTAGCAAGTGCGCAGGCAGCAGACCAGTAAGTAAAGTCAGTATGTTTAGAATGATTGAACCGTTAGAGTCGGGGTTGGGTCTGATGTATATTTAAACTACCTAATTCAGATCGTACGTGACGTTGTTGGACCTTTGTTTAGGACAACCAAGGCTAACTTTTCAGGTGAGTTATATGTACCCCCTTCTAGGTTATGTGCAAATCATTTTAAATGTTTTGGGGCTGAAGTGTATACACTAAATGAGTAAAATGTTATAAATTTCAATGTGATCATACGTGGTATACAAATATATATATATATATATATATACTTATATACGAAAATGAATTATGCACAAACAATGAATCGTATGATTATATAGAATGAATGAAAGAATAACACAATGTGTAAGAATGAAATCTTGCTTTATGTCCATGTATATATTGCTTGCCAAGTATAAGAAAAAGTTATGGACGCTTCGATGATAACGGCTACTTCGGTAGACGGACGATCATGTGACTATTTTGCAATCGGGACAAGTACGTTCCTTCATCAGCTAGGACGTACGAACGCCATTAATGGACGGTTGAAGCAAATGGCATATTATGAATAGTAGAACGGTTGCATAAATAATAGTCGCATGGGAAACGGATACTTTCGGGTAGACATGTGAATTACGGCCTACGATGGTAGGACGGTTGTAAGTCATGACAGACGGACACAAGCTGCCAGACGGTTGAAAGAATAAAATTACGGACGGACACCAGTTGCCTGATGGTTGTAAGAATGACGGGCCATGACGATGGACCGTGGCGCTTGTCTTTGTGACATTCGCAAACAAATGACGGGTTGATCACCCTTATGTGTGTGACCCATGAAAGTTAAGAAAAGAAAAGGTGAATGCATATAAATATGTAATCACAAAAGAAAGATGAAAGAAAAGCAAAAGTTGTGAATACGTATTTATAGAAATATATGTATATAATTATGTATACCTATAAAGAAAAGAATGATCATACTTAATAGTTTTAAACTAGAACTCACCAGCGTTAGCTGACTTTTAGTATACATTTCAGGTACCACAAAGGAAGGGTCGTGCGAAGGCGTGAAGGTTACCTGGAACAAGACTGACATCCCACTTTTATATATGTTAAGACAAATGTTATGTACTAATTTTAAAGACTTCCGCTGTTATGTCATGTCATGTTACGTTATGTAATGATTGAATTCGAATGTTTTAAATTTAAGCTCAGTATTTATGACTATGTTTATGAGTAAATCCAACAAGTGAGGTTACCCGGGAATGGGGCCTTACAAGTATGTTCCCACTCCTAAATCTCAGAAGCTTATGGCTGCTTCCATTGCTGCTTCTCTCAAGTGAAGATATTGAGTTTGTAGATTCATTGCTTGTGACTCGACAACCTTCCCTAAATGTTTCACCTGTTGTGACTCATGTTCCTAATGTTCCTTCTTCATCTACCGCTGGTCCTTCTATTAAAACTGATTCTGAGAGAATTGCATATCTTGAATCTTAAGTTATTATTTTACAAGGCCAGGTTGATGTTCTGGTGGCTACTGATTCTGGAAGAGATTTAGTCATTCAAGATCAATCTAAGCAATTATCTGAGATGAAACTTCTGGTTTCTAAGTTGGTAGAGCGTCTTGACGCTCAGGGGCAGATAAGGATGAAGGATGTATGTCATAATGTTGAAATCCAAAGTAAAGATGATGATGATGGCAATGATCCCAATGGTAATATTGAAGGTGATTGTCAATACGCTGACGTGATTCCTATATCTAGTGTTCAGGGGGAGTCAACTCAGAATATCGAAGGAGAGAAAGAACGAAAGGAAGTTGAGGCTAGTGAAGACATTCTATTGCTTGAATTATTTCAAAATGATTCTGATATTGATGATGAAGCTAAAAAGATTGAATGTCTACATGATATTGATGAACTATTTGATGATCTGGATGATGAATCATTGGATACCGAGGTTGAAGAAGGAGAGATTGTAGAAATAGAGATTGAGAAAAGTAAAGTTGATATTACTTATGAGGGATGTGATTGTCTGAATGTGCCCTATAACTTCATCCAAGATGATGTTATTCTGAATTTTCCAATGAAGGAATGACTGATTCTATGGACTCTTCTGAAGATGCATCAAAGCCTGATGATTATACTCAATCAAAGATGGATACTGAAACTGAAACTACTCATTCCATGCCATCCATGTCATCTGAAGAACCAGTGATGTATAGGGATACTGGTATGACAAAGGAGCAGTGGAGAGAGATAGTGAACAGATGGAAAAAGGTCTTACCTAAGTCTCCTTTACTACCTGCTCAGAAAGAAAGATATGTAAACAAAGAAAGGTGTGTTGGAAGGATTATAAGCTGGTTTTATGATGAGGAAGTGAAATTATTTGCCTTGAAAAGACCAGATGGTGTACAATATTTGAAGCCAAGAATCAAGTATTTCAATACCTTACCAAGGTGTGAAATGAATGGTTTACCTACAAGGCCTCTGATAAACAGATCAAAGTTTGGTTTGGCAGATGTGATTGCAAATCTGATAAGCAATGAAGGTGGATCTGGTGATTATCAAAAGATGAATCCTCATAAATGAAAGAGAATTAATATTGTTGATCCTAAAACTGGTGTGACAACATGGAAATACAAGTTTAAACCAGTAAAAGCTGTGCAAAAGATTCCGTTAAGGAAAATACCACAAGATTTTCTTGGAAACATGAAGTGGTGGTACGTTGACGTGAATACTAAGGAAACAAGAGTTGAAGATAAAGAGAATAAAGTGATAGTGAGGTTTTATGATGCTATGAATCTGATAAATTTCTCAGAGAAAGACCAGAGAACTTTAAGGAAAAATGAAAAAATGTTTACAAAGGAATGGAGAGAGGAGGGACATCAATATAAGAGAGTTTTGGAGATATGTCACAAGTATGGTGTATATGCAGGAAGCAAGCTACCAGAAAATTGGAAGAGCTCGTCTTGACATCTATTATCAAGGGGGAGTCTGTTAGGACATAGATGTATGACGAAAGATTGCAATAGTTTAGATCTGTATGTCTTTATGTTTTGTATATGTTTAGTTTTGTCTAAGTGTTCTAAGTTTTGCTAGAGGCGAACTTAGCAAGTTCGCCTAGTCTTAGTAGAGGCGAACTTATAGCAGAACCAAGTCTATATATAGATTTTACATGTTCAGTTTTTGTAATGCTTTTGAATGTTCAAGTATCTAGTTTTGTAAACTCAGTGATTTGGTGAAATACAAAAAGAAGATTATTTACATTGTGTGAGTGTTGCTGTTTCTGTCATCTCGTATACACAATCAATGATACGGTTGGATTCCGCACTCTGTATTATTGATACGTCACGTCTCGAGTACGATCTATAGAAGAGTCATGTGGACCTACAGTACGCATGACTCACTGTTATGTGAACTTATCCATCTGCGTACTTACTAAATATGTAAGAGATATCAAACATGCGTATTTGGTCGTCAGTTATCATCTAGGATTAAAATAAAATATTTTTTTGGCGGGAAAACTTTTCTTGGCCAAATTTTTTAGGGTTCATTTGTATGCTTGTTTCAGGCCATTTTTGAAAATTTAATGATTTTGGTTTTTCAAGACTGAAATTTGTATATAAAGTAGCCTGGTGAAACAAGGTCGAGATTTTTTCTGGATGATATCAGTTGTCATTTTGCTTAGTTGTTCAAACCTAAAAATGTTGGCTACGAGTATCTTGCATACTTCTCTAATAGGGAATGAACGCTGAATCAATTTGAACAACCGGGTCGTCATCGGCTAAAGGTCTCGATTTATTTGTGAAGATGTGCTGCTCTGGATCTTTGAATCATATTTTTTTAGTATTCAAAACTGAAAATGTAGGCAACGAGTATCTAGGATACTTATTTAATAGGGGATGAATGCTATAACAATTTGAACCAATAGTTTTGCTATTAGATCTTTGCAAAGAAAAAAAATCCAAGAGTTGACTAGACGAGGTTTTTGAGGAATTAAGTGAAGCGGTGATGAAACTAGTCATAGTTTACAGAGAAATGAGGGGATAAAAATCTAAAGGGGTATTCATGGGACTTTAAACGTAACCTGAATCTCAACTATGATTTCTCATGTAAACTATTTTTTTATTTTTCTTTAACGTGCTCATTGGTCAAGATTGTGTTCAAGATTTGGTGTGATTTAGTTATGATTGGATTTCTCATTTGGGATCTGGGCGAAATCCGAATAGACAACCTAACTAACTTCACCGTTGTTAATGTTACCGATTTGGAGATGTTAACCAGAAATGAAGATCTAACTGAAGAATGTTGGAGATGGGATACATGATGATCACTACTGAGCATGAATTTGTGTTTGATTCTATCGAGTGTTTTCAAGATAAACCTAGATATCCGGTGCATTATTAGTTGAAGACATAACCTTTTTCATTTGCCAACGGGATAGGAAACGATCCCTTGTTTATGGTCTAGTCAGATGGAGCTTACATTGAAAAGGGAAGTTGGAAGTGAACATCTTTGTGAATTTGGTGGAATCGTGAATATACATGATAGAGTTGGACACATTTTGGTTTAAAGACTAAAGTTTGTATTTCTGGAATTCCTATGGGAGCTGATTAGTTTGATGTAGGTTATTGGAAATTCAAACTCTCTATCATATGCCAGCTGATTTAGAGGAAGTCTAAGTCAGTTAGGAGGAAGCTACTGCTGAGAGGTTGAACTACAATGAGATGTGTTGGGTTAGTTGGTTTTTGCTGAAGCACTTGTTTTGGTCTACAAAGAAAGATACACTTAAGAGGGAGTCGTGTTTGTCATCACACGGCAACTAAAGGCTGAAGTTTGAAGATTTGAAGATTTCAAGTGAATACCAGAAGATCAAGTCTTGCCAGAAGAAACGTGATAACATTATTTTAGAGGGAGTCTGGACATTCTTTGTAAGCTGATGAATATCAGTGTTAGTGATTGATAGAATTTGATGCTATAGTTAAGAGGGAGTCTGTAAAAGCATGTTTTAGTAACTATAGATAAAATTCTATTTATCGGTGTACTCAACTAGTACGCAGGGGAATGTTCATGCATACTTAGCAAGTTCACCATATAACCTATGTACTTAGACAAGTTCGTAGGTGGGTTTGTTCTTGCCCCTATAAATAGAGCTATTAGGCTAATTTGTAAGTGCGGAACAGAAAAGTGAGATTTGAGAGAGGTCGGGACGAGCTCTCCTGACCTCTGGACCATGAGCGTAAATGAGAGATGTATAATCCTTCGGTATGTAATCTGTAATGACAACGTTGTTATGGATTATCGATTCTATTGTTTATCTATTCTTATTGTTCATATGCTCTGGTCCATCGTTTCTCTTCATATGTTCTCCCCACAAATCACGCAAAGCTCTACATTACACTTATTAGTCTTTCGCTTTGCACGACCGAGGCCCCCGTGACCTACAATTGGTATCAGAGCCTTAGCTCTTGAAATTGAGTGTTATAGGAGTGGTATTGAACATTTTCTACTAGATTTGGACTGAATTACAAAGTTTTTGACTTGAATTTAAGGGTTGTTGAGCAAAAACTGAGTGTTCTTGTTCTTCACGTTTATGAACTGAGATTGCTTCAACTCAATAGTTGTATGCTTTTGTGAATTAATCATCAAGGGTGTAACATCCTCTATTTTCAGGCCATAAAATTTTCTTTAATCATTTTATTATCTAAGCACTTGGAATCCCGTACTTGCCCAACACCTCATGCCACATTAATTATATTCTCAACGGGTATTAATTTGAAATTTCTAACCTTTCAATAACATATTATTTTCTATTATATATATAACATGTGCATGTATAATTAAATAAATATATACATGTGACAATCCGGACTTTTAGGGTTAACCCTGTTACCAATCCGATTAAATATCCAGTTAAGTACTAACCTAGTTAACCTAATCTTAAACCACAGGGACTAATTCTGTCAGTTTTTGATCTCAAACTTCAGGGACTAGTTCTGCCAAGTCCCTAAACCCTAACTGTTGACCTTGAATAGTCAAAATTGGAAGTTTTAAACTCTGTTTGACTTTGTAAAGTCAAACTCGCAACATTCAATCCAAACTCAAACTCAAAATCGATTTATGTTTTATTCTGTAACCGATTTGCATGTTCACTACATTAATCGATCATCATTGAGTCAATAACACCGCCATTATACACGAATTCATCCCAATAATGAGAATAATGGCCGTAACCGTCGACCCACATCAAGTATTCATCAAATTCGACGAATCCTCGTATTATGTTCACAAACTGAGCATACACACACCTTATTCGCACATGTTAGAACCTGTTACTCAATTCAATTCCACTAGAGATTGAACCAGGGTCGTCGGAGACCAATTCAGTCACGGTCGGCAACCGTTTTAGTCGAGCACAGTCAATTAGAGCACTATTCTGGTAACTAAACCCTCCCTTAGCTTCGTTTGAGTCTATTAATTGAAAGCCCTATAATTAATTAGGCTTATATCATCGATTCGATCAAAATCCGGAACCTAGGGTTCATATGAAACTAGTTTGATTGAAATGTACCCTAAACCCGATTTCAATCCAGTTAAATCATACCATCAGTTTCGCAAATCTATGTTTAATAAAAGCCCTATATTAATTTTAACAAACAACATCTAATTGTAATTTATCTGTAAACTAGGGTTTGTTCATAAACAATTTGGGGGTTTTGAATCTAAACACCACCTCAATGAAATTAAACTATACTAACAGTTTCGCATGGTCCTAATGAGTGAAAGCCCTATGAATCCAACATCTGTTAATATCAGAATCATTCAAATCGACTTGGTATTCTTGATCTGGTGTTTCGGCTTATGAATCTTCAATTTAACGATACAAATCCAATTGATTTTGCAATTCACTTTCACCATAGATTCGTATTGACTCGATTAACAAAACCCCTTTACCTTTTTGATCAATTGTAAACTAAATCCGATGGTTTGGGACTGGATTCGATCGTGGTTTGGGACTCACGGGAAGTTTATGTTAAAACCACTTCGATCCGGGTATTTAACTGATTCCCTAGCGGGCTGTGATTGTTAAGTGTGTGTGCTGGTGGGGAGGAGACCCGGGTTCGAGTCTCCCGACCACTGTTTTTGGGTTTTTATTATTTTAAGCTTTTATTTTAATATTAAACCTACCCCTATATTATTATATTTATATATTAGTGTGTTCTAGCCTCGTAAAACCACCCGTAGATTCGGTTTGATTTTATAATCCATTTTCATATTATTTCCACTTTTAGAATAATGTATTTATAATATTTTCAAACGGTGACCCCGAATAAATAGTATAATTATGTTATTTTTAACCCGTGATCTCAATTAAAAATAATATATATTTATATATTATTATCATTTCGTTTATAAATTTTGTGTAACATTTTAAACTAATAAATAATATAATTATCTATATTATTTACACTCGTTTATATTCTTGAATAAAAATAATAGATTTATTATTTTTGTCGCACAATTGTTTATTGTGATATTTTGTTAAATCTAAAAATAATATATATATTATATTATTTTCTTAGACCATTAGCTTAATGGTGTAAACGTTCGAATATATTTTATATTATTATGTCAATAGTCGGGTAACGTATTTATCCTAAATATTATGTTAAGAAAATCTTTCAATTCCCGTGGACATGTTCGTCTACTCCTTGGTCATTATAGCGTTTTTAGGACGTTTAACATTCCGTGTCGTCGTCACAATTCTCATTATATCCCTAATTATTATGTTATAATTCTAGGGCATTTGTAAGCCGTTTCGGGCTAACACTTGAGGTTCAAATCTCATTCTCGTGTGAATCTACTTACGCAAATCAGGTGAGTTTACATAGCCCCTTTTACACTATTTACATATTTGGGGTGGAACATGAGTACAATTATACAATGTTTACAAACTAGACAATAAAATTCCACCCTACATTTATGTGTTCAATTTGAGCCTTATGCTTGAGTACTAGGTGTGCAAACTACATTTTGTGTGCAATTTACCTGTGCAATCATTAACTATACAAGCCGACGGTTAACAATGATACATCTATTGAGTCTGACAAACCCACCCAGTTAGGGTGATTGTTATCGACAACATATTTTGGTTTTGCATGCTAGTTACAAAGGTTTGATTGTACAACTTGGTTTCATAATAGTAACTCTCCATAATTGCCTTATTAACCATGATATGTATGGATTGTATACACACAAACACAATGATACTATTTAGAGTCAAAACCTATGTATGCTCACCAACTATTTGTAGTTGACCCTCTTATTTTATCATGTTTCAGGTACGGATGTTTCAGTTAAGATTCAAGTTGCTTCACTTAGGATTAAGGACCTAGTTGTGACAATCTGGACTTTTAGGATTATCCCCGTTAGTAAATCACGTTAAATCCTAACCGAATTAACTTATCTCAAACCCAAGGGACTAATTTTGTCATCTTTTAAATTAGAATTTCAAGGACTAGTTATGTAATTGCCCTAAACTCAAGATTGTTGACTTTGAAACTCAAAATTGAAGGTTTTTGTTTCTATTGACTTTTAAAGAGTCAAACCCACGAGTTATACCTGAAATCCGTTTGATTTCCTAACTGATATGAACGTTATTAGCAGTTTCGACCATCATTGAGCCATTACTCATCGTTATCAATTTGAATTAATCCGAATTATGAGCATTGAACTCGTAACCGTCGACCACTATCACATATTCGTCAAATTCATTCGTTTCTTCTATCACTCTCATAAATCGAACCCTCACACACCTCAAACTAATTTCTGGCAAGCTTCTACGCGTACCAATTCAGTCGGAGGAGTGGCCGGATACACGGAGGACCAAAGCCGTCGACGTCGGAACGCATCTTAGTCGGGAACCCTTAATTCGATCACCATTCTGGTAATTGACTTCATCCACACTTCCGTTTTTACATGTAGATTGAAAGCCCTAACCTGTTAGAGGCTTACATGATCGAATTGGTTATGAACCTAATTTGATTGGTTCAAGTGTTACAATCATGTTGTGTTACAAGAATGAGTTAGGAACCTAGCCTCCAACTCCTAGACTCGTATCTATAAATGATTATTTTACTTGGAAAGCTCGGTTTATGGAGTATGTTTCTTTGATCGAAAACGGTTTTTGGAAACCAATAGAGGAAGGTTATACCCCTCCTACTTACACCTTCTTGGGTGATCCAAACATTCCAAAGCCTACATCAAAGTTCACGGTTAAAGAAAAGAAAGAATTTAAAAGAGAAAAGAAGACTAGAGAGGTTCTTGAAATGGCTCTTTCACAAGAAACCAACAATAATTTTATGAGTTAATACATTTCAAAAAGCTTATGGGAAGCAAATCAAATGAAATGTGAAGGATGTTTGAATGTGAAAGGCGTGATGATGAACTCTTTGGATTCACCATAATCTTCGGTTACTCAAAAAGATGTAAACAATGAATGTGAAAGTCCTTTTGAAGATGTAGAAGTGAGCCACAACCATGTTTTAATGATAGTATCATTTCTGAAGAAAGTGTTTAGTCAGAAGAAGCTAAGTATGATATAGAAAATGCTCAGTCTGAAGAAGGTGAAACAAGTGACATGACTGAAGAAAGTTTCTTGACTACTGAAAATGAAACTAGTGATGATGTTAAAGTTGAAGATAAAAATAATGAGTTTTCACAAGTATTCACAGTTGATTGCTCAACATCACTTGAATTCTTTGATAAGATAGTTTCTGAAACTGAAAAACCCTGTTCCAAATGTATGGAGTTGACTGGTAAAGTGAATTGTCTCCAAGATAATAACCAAAATTTGGTTTGTGATCTTGAATTTCTATGAAAGGCAACTTCCATAAAAGAAGAAAAAGATAAAGAAAGAATCAAGTTGTCACACCCCAACCGACGACGAAAACGTCGGGGCGGAACATGGAGACTGTTCATGAGCACATGGTTGACTATGTTGTAATATATTAAATCATCACATTTCATTTCATAAAACAAACCAAACAGAATCCAACCAAATACATACAATTCAAATACATAATAAGTTTCTTTATTGATTAACTAGGTCCATAACTTAAGTGTAGCAAACTTGATCAACTCAAACATTTATACCTGAAACATGATAAAAACTAGGTCAACTAAAAAGTTGGTGAGCATACATAGGTTTTGACTCTAAATAGTATCATTGTGTTGTGTGTATACAATCCATGCATATCATGGTTAATAAGGCAGTTATGGAGAGTTACTATTGTGAAACCAACTTTGTAACTAGCATGCAAATAACCAAATTGTGTTGTCGGCAACAATCACCCTAACTGGGTGGGTTCGTCAGACTCAATAGATCTATCATTATTAACCGTCGTCTTGTGTAGTTAATGGTTGCACATGTAAATTGCACACAAATTGTTGTTTGCACACCTAGTACTCAAGCATAAGGCTCAATTTGCACACATGAATGTAGGGTGGAATTGCATTGTGTAGTTTGTAAACATTGTATAATTGTACTCATGTTCCCCCCCAAAAATGTAAATAGTGTAAAAGGGGCTATGTAAACTCACCTTGAATAGTAGAGAGTTGAACTTGAAACTTATAGCAACAAGAATGAAGGATGCCCTAATTTAAATAATTACACATATTTAACATATAGGTATGATTAAAATAGATAGGAACGGAATGATTTGGACTTCAAGATTTGGAACGAACGAACGAACGAGAGACTATTAAAGATTTGAATTATTGATACTAAGTTAATAAGGTGATAATTTATAAATTGTTGTTATAAAAGAGAATTTTTAGGCGTCAACAATAATTATTAGTTAAAATAATTATTTTGATGGAATAATGTAATAATTTATCATAAATAAATTATGCCATTAGTAATTATTAATATTTATGAAAAAACAAGTTATTAAAAGAATTGCATAACTATTAAAACCCTAATAAAAGACGTATGATAAGTATTTTACTAGAATAGTTATAAATATTTATCATATTATACGCTAGTAAATATGCAAATATAATGACTTATTATAAAGCATTACGTTGGAAAGGTCCAGTTTATAAACATATATACATATAAGTCATGACGTTACAATCACGTTTATTTTAGAATTTTTAAAAGTCATATATATGAAATAATAAGGTTTATAACAATAAAATATGTTGGTCTTGTTTTGTTTGTTTTTTTTTTAAATATATATATTGTAAACGAAATAATACGTACTTAAAATTAAAATGGTTAATTTACAAATGATATTGTAAAAATATGTTATTAGTAATAAAATCATACTATTCCCTTTATAAATCACATTTTTAATAAAATATAATGCTACTACTATCAAAGTAATGAGATTTAGTAAATTGTTAAACTTTATGATCAAAGGGAAAAATATTCCACATAATAATACCATAGTTTAAATAATTAAATCTTTGCCTATTCTTAAGGTTTATAAAATTCTTAATGTTTATATATATATATATATATATATATATATGAGTATATGATAGTGTGTGTTAAACAAAAATAAAGAAGAAATAAAAACAGAAAAAAAAAAGATGGGGGCGCTGGGCTAGAACCCATGACCTGATCTGAGCCTACATACAGGCTTACCACTGGAACAAGCCCCTTTACTTAGATTGGAGATTATAAATAACTAATTTTGTCATAGAAACTGGTTGTGTCATCTTCCCCAAATCATGAAATTGAAACCCTAGCCCCCAAATCACACAATTAAGCACAGAATGTCGAAGCACGTTTAGGTCTTCAATCTCGGTGTAAAAACGAGTAGGGATTTGATTGAATACTTGAGAATCGAATCTAATTGGTTGCGAAAATGAGGGACTTCTCCTCTGTGTCTGTTCACGGTCTGTAAATTGATAGGGAAATATAGGAAGGTTATAAGCGCGTATTACAACTTGGAATCGACGGGATTTGCGGAATTTTTGTACATGAAATCGCGGGTTTTCAAAACCCAATCCGAAACTCCCAAATGGGATAAAAAAACGCAAATCCTCAATCAATTAATTTAATTTCGAGTTGCCATATACTCGTAAGCGGTTTAGAAGTTGATTGGGATGATTTGAATCCTGTAATTATGGGGATTGATGTAGAATTGAAAGGGTATGACTTTTACAAGTCAAAATTGAAGTTTAACTTGGTTCTAGGGTTCAATGCATGAGGAAGGGGTTCAAAAATGGGGTTCAAGTCTAATTTGGGGGGGGGGGGGTCAATAGTGTATAAATAGGTTATTTGGTTCAAGGGTTTCAAGACCATAATATTTGATTTACATTCATTTTATTTTTTTATAGAATTTGGTTTTATAACATATATAAAATCTAAATATTACTTATTAAATTATAATTACTTTATAAAGTGGAAAGGTTCCATTTTTTTTTATAAAAACGTGCGTTGTTTATGTAGGTCCTGAGCAGACCTGAAAGAATTCAGATCTGCGGAGAAGTCTTCAAACAGTCCGATTCGAGAGGCGGAATCTCTAGATTCGGTATCACTCTCGAATCAGAAATGGTAGAGACGGGTGCGGGAATCACATACACGAACAGAAACATAAAAAAATGAAGAAGAACAGCTAATTGAAAGCATAAAACGTATGATTCTTTGATTAAAATGAAAATAAAAGCTCATCATACACTAACAATTAGTCTCACCCCAGGGTGAGCTCCCCCTGGGGTGGTGTTTCCCTCTACAGACACACACACTGTCACACCCCAACTGACGGCGGAAACGTCGGGGCGGGACATGTAGACTGTTCATGAGCACTAGGTTTACTAAATTGAAATATATTAATCATTCAAATTCATTGCAATATTCAAGACAAAACAAAATCACCAAGTACATAAAATGAAATACATAATCCTTTATTAAAATTATCTAGGTCCAAAACTTATGTGTAGCAAGTCTTGATCAAATCACACATTAGCACCTAAAACATGAATAAAGTAAGGTCAACTAAAAAGTTGGTGAGCATACACAGGTTTAATCATAAATAGTGTATAGAAGTAAAAAATCAAATCCTTACATAACATGATAAATTAAGGCATTTATGGGGAGCAACTATTGTGTAACTAAAGTACAATCAAACATTTGTAACTAGTATGCAAATTGTGTTGTCGGTAACAATCACCCCAATCTGGTTGGGTTTGTCAGACTCAATAGATCTATCATTGTTAACCGTCGGCTTGAATAGTTAATGATTGCACATAAATTACACACAAACAGTTAACACACCTAGCACTCAAACATAAAGCTCAAATTTTGTATACATGAATGTAAAGAGGATTTATGTTTGTGTAGTTTGTGTAAATGTAAGCAATTGTGTGTATAGAGTTCTTGTTTCACCCTAAAAAGTGTAAAAGAGTAAAAGGGGCTACGTAATACTCACTTGATTCAAAGGTGTAGCTAACACGAAAGACTAGGTAGCAACATGATTCTTGTAACGCACAACGTTAACCTAAAGTGTATTGCGTGTGAACATGAATTAATAGGATGTCTAAATCAAACTCTAGGGTTTCAATGGATGTGAGTATAGGGAATTGTATAATGAGTTTGTGTCGATTTATGAAAAAGGATTGTGTAGGTGTTGAATAAAATGAAAACAATTTGCATTGAATAGTTTTTAAAATATTTTAAATTAGGGTTTGGATTTGAATAACTAAATTAAATAATTATTATTTATTTATTCTAGTTACAAAATAATGTAGTTATTCGGTTTATTTAAGTATAGCCTAAATAACCAATTTTTGTTTAAATATAAATTAAATAAATAAGTGTTACTTTATTTATTTATTTATAAAGATATGTAACTTGTTCATTTAGTTATAAAAATAGCAGGCGTATTATATTAAATATAATTTAAATAAACAATTTTTTTCTCTATTTATTTATTTATTTATAAAGATGCGTAAATATGAATTTATGTAAATAATATTTATGTGTAGGGTTTAAATGATAAATATACATTTAACTTTGTAAGTTATAATAAATAATTTTATTTACTTACTTATCATTTAGAAATAAGTATTTTGATTGTTTTAAATAAAGTTAATATTTAATAAATTTTATAAAGTCAAATGTTTTTATTTGGAATTTAATTTAAATATTTAGATTTTTGTTTTAAAAATTTAATATACATGTTTAACAACTAAATTCATAATAAAACTGAATTTATATTGAAAATTGATATATCTGGTTTTATTCTGTTATAAATATTGCAAGGTTTTTAAAAATATTTTTTATAAAATTTTTGGAGTTTTGAAACTGATTTTAAAAAAGATGCAGACCACCCGGTTCGAACCCGGGTAGTTTCTTATGGATAGCGCGCAACACCACTAGACCAGGGGACTCACCCGTGTAACAGAATGGGTCCTAAATGTATTAACACAGGTTTACAGTGGAACCGGGTTTGGGTTTAAGGGTTGCGCAAAAAGGGTTCGGTGTTTATGGGTTTCGAACCCACGCCACCTGGTTCGGCGGTGCAGTGACTTACCGGCCGGACCAGGTGGTTTCGCTGGATGATTACGGATTATCATTGATTAAAACACGATATTAAAACAAACGAAAATTCAAATACGATACCACCCGCCATGAACCCTAGTCCCAATCGGTCGCGATTAGTTTTGTTAACATGAATTGGTATGGGGATTTTGACAAGGATCCGAAAACGAATCGAATGAGAGTAATCTTACTTGTTTTGGTTTGGGCACAAATGCAGGCGGCTACGGGTTTGCTCCGACTGTTCTTCGTGATCGACAGGATTCTAGAGACGAAATGAGATGCGATTTTCGATTCAGAACCGTTGTAAGGGACTAGGCGAAGGTGTGTGTGTCGTTGAATTGAATTAATTTCCTCTAAATTACACGATTTGGTCATGTTAAGGTGTTGGATACATGAGGGATCGGTCTGTGCGCAAATTGCGGGATTGGAGACGCGTCAATTTCACGAATTGAATGAGGATTGATACGGATTTTGACTATCCAAAGTCAAATTCGTTCGAAATTTGAATCTGTCGCTTAATCGATCGAAATGAGTTGTTACTTGGGCCTGGTTTGGGTCGATTTCTGTTTGTGTAAGCATGAGGAGTCCAAACCACCCCGATTCGGTCGAAGGCAGCCTTGGATTTTCACGGATTGGGCTGCTTTGACTTTTGAGAGTCAACCGGATCATAGAAAGTCAAAATCGAGGTTTAAAAGTCAAAATTGAGAGTTTGGGGTTCCAATTTAGGGTTCAACTGGTTTGGGGTTCAAGCAAACGTGTAATTCCTTGTTAATTGAATAAATGTATGTATGTGTGTATGTATTTGTTTGATATTTATGTAAATATATACATATATATAGGATTCTAATAATGTATACCCGTGTAAAACTCGTGAATTTGTATTGGAACCTAGTGCTTAATTGTTGGTACGAATAAAATAAATCAGTGTACTAAAATTGGATTTCAACATGATTCATTGTACTAGGATAACGACATGAAAATCAGAAATGTTACAGTATCCCCATGTTGAAGGAATTTCGTCCCGAAATTTAACTAGTTGAAGCGACTGCATCAGCAAAGAGGTGCGGGTACTTGAGCTTCATTTAGTCCTCACATTCCCAAGTAAACTCAGGACCATGTTTTGATTCCCAACGAACTTTGACAATAGGGATACGGCTTCTCTTGAGTTGCTTGATCTCGCGATCCATGATTTCTACCGGTCTCTCAACGAAGTGCATCGTTTCGTCAATGCGCACGTCGTCAAGAGGTATATGGAGATTCTCATCAGCAAGACACTTCTTTATATTGGACACATGAAATGTAGGATGCACATTGCCAAGTGATGGAGGTAACTCGAGTTTGTAAGCCACTTTCCCAATCCTTTCAAGGATCTTGAATGGACCCACATAGCGAGGTGCTAACTTGCCTTTCTTTCCAAAACGGATCACACCCTTCCACGGAGACCCCTTTAGAAGAACAAGGTCACCGACTTGGAATTCCAAGGGTTTTCGTCGTTTGTCGGCATAACTCTTTTTCCAACTCCTCGCTACTTGAATGTTGTCACGGATTTGGATGATATTGTCGGATGTTTCTTGAATTAGCTCGGGACCGGTGATTTGTGCTTCACCTATCTCGTTCCAACATATAGGAGAACGACACTTATGACCATAGAGAGCTTCAAATGGAGCCATGTTGATACTTGTGTGGTAGCTATTGTTGTAAGAGAACTCAATTAGTGATAGATGTGAATCCCAATTGCCACCAAAATCAATTACACAAGCTCTAAGCATGTCCTCAAGAGTTTGGATTGTTCGCTCGGTCTGACCATCAGTTTGGGGATGGTAAGCCGTGCTCAAATCCAATCGTGTACCAAGAGCAGTTTAGAGAGATTGCTAGAAATGGGAGGTGAACCAAGCATCTCTATTGGAGATTATGTTTAAGGGAACACCGTAACGACTCACAATTTCGTCAATGTAGATTCGGGCCAATTTCTCAACCCAATAGTCTTCACAGATAGGCAAGAAATGAGCAGATTTGGTGAGGCGGTCAATGATCACCCAGATGCTATCATAACCAATTGAGGTGCGAGGGAGTTTGGTGATGGAATCCATAGCTAAGTTCTCCCATTTCCACACGGGAATTTCTGGTTGTTCAAGTAAACCGGATGGACGTTGGTGTTCGGCTTTGACTTTGGAGCAAGTTAGACATTTGGCAACATAGAGAGCAATGTCTTTCTTCATACCGGGCCACCAATATTGTTGGCGAAGATCTTGGTACATTTTATCCGCACTAGGATGAATAGAATAACGAGTCTTGTGGGCCTCGGTCATGAGAAATGCACGGAGATCATCACGATCGGGAACCCAAATACGGTTCAAGTAATAAAGTAAGCCATTGGGTTTTGATTCAAGCTGAAGTTCAACACCACACGCCATTTCCTCGTACATGTTACCCTTAGTGACCGAGACGTGTTGAGCTTCTAGGATACGATTCTGAATGTCGGTTTGAATTTGGACACAATGAAGCATGACATGGTCCTTTCGACTCAAAGCGTCGGCTATAACATTTGCTTTGCCGGGATGGTAACGAATCTCGCAGTCATAGTCGTTAAGGAGTTCAACCCAACGTCGTTGCCTAATATTGAGTTCGTTTTGGTTAAAGATGTGTTGGAGACTTTTGTGGTCGGTGAACACCACACATTTTGTGCCATAGAGGTAATGTCTCCAAATCTTCAATGCGAATACGACCGCACCCAATTCGAGGTCGTGCGTCGTATAATTCTTCTCATGAATCTTAAGTTGCCTTGATGCATAAGCGATTACTTTGCCTCGTTGCATGAGGACACAACCGAGACCTTGGTTGGAGGCTTCACAGTAAACAACTAGATCATCATTCCCATCAGGGAGAGTCAAAATAGGAGCATTGCACAACTTTTGCTTAAGAGTTTGGAAAGCTTCTTCTTGTTTTGGTCCCCATTCATAAGGTTTATCCTTGTGGGTCAAGGCGATGAGAGGAACAGCAATCTTAAAGAAGTTTGAAATGAAACGACGATAATATCCCGCAAGACCAAGAAATGAACGAACTTCGGTGGGGGTCTTAGGGGTATTCCAATGCTTAACAGCGTCGATCTTAGCAGGGTCAACATGGATTCCTTTTTCGTTGATGATGTGGCCCAGGAATTGAACCTCCTTTAGCCAAAATTCACATTTGGAAAACTTGGCATATAGTTGCTCTTTCCTCAAGAGGTCCAAAACCAATCTAAGGTGTTGCTCATGATCGGATTTAGTCTTGGAGTATATTAAGATATCATCAATGAAGACGATCACGAATTTATGAAGGTACAGTTTGCACACATGATTCATGAGGTCCATGAAAAACGCGGGTGCATTGGTTAGCCCAAAAGGCATGACCATAAACTCGTAGTGACCATACCTTGTTCGGAAGGCAGTCTTTGGGATATCTTCCTCTTGTACACGGAGTTGGTGATAACCAGATCGAAGATCAATCTTCGAGAAGCAAGTAGAACCTTGAAGTTGATCAAAGAGATCATCAATTCTAGGCAAGGGATAACGGTTTTTGATGGTGAGCTTGTTGAGCTCGCGGTAGTCAATGCACATACAGAATGATCCATCCTTCTTCTAGACGAATAAGATGCGTGCACCCCACGGTGAATGACTTGGATGGATGAAACCCTTGTCGGAGGGCTCTTGGAGTTGACTTGCAAGTTCTTGCATTTCAGAAGGTGCAAGACGGTAGGAGCTCTAGCCACGAGGTTAGCTCCGGGTACAAGGTCAATACGAAATTCTACTTGTCGAACGGGTGGAAGGCCGGATAGGTCTTCGGGGAATACTTCGGGAAAGTCCCGGATGATGGGGATGACTTGAATACTCTTCTCTTTTACATCCTTTTGAACAATATGGGCTAAGAAGGCTACGTACTTCTTTCGTAGGTACTTTTGGGCGGTAGTGCATGACATTAACTTGAGTTCTTTGCAAGGCTTTTAACCAAAGACTCTTAATGTTTCTCCCGACGGAAGAGGTATTCGGATGCACTTCTCAAAACAGATGACTTCGGCATGGTGATTTGACAGCCAATCCATGCCTATGATGATATCAAAACTTCCTAGTGGCATTGGCACATGTTGATTGGAAATGTATGATCATTAAGTTCTAGGGAGAAGTCACGGATAACGGAGTCAATTGTAAGGGAGTCACCATTTGCTACTTCGACATTGAAGGTTTTCTCTAATTTGGATCGTGTTTTTGCAAGTAAGGGTTCAAAGTTAAGTGACACATAACTTTTATCTGCACCGGTATCAAATAAAATGGAGGCATATTGACTATTAACAAGGAACGTACCGTTGACCACATCATTGTTGGCCTGAGCTTCATTGGCGTTTATGTTGAAAGCATGCCCACGAGCCCCGCCTTGTTTAGCATTGATGAACTTCGGGCATTGGTCACGGAAATGATTCGGGTTACCACATTCATAATAAGCACGCCCATTTGCAATAGCCGGAACACCTTGATTAGCCACTTGTTGGTTGGTTCGGTTTGGTGGGTTGACTTGACCTGCAAGTGCCTTGGCTCTACAAACTTTGACCGTATGGCCATATTTCCCACAGTGGGTGCAAAGGAAACAGGGAATGTTCTGGAGGTGGTGATAATTGCATGTGGCACAAAGTGGGTAGATCCCCACATATGGCTTCTTGACTGGTGCTTGAGCCATGGGAGCAACTTGGTTAACAGGGATAGCATATGTGACCACAGCAAAATTCCTAGCCTTTCTTTTCTTATTATTGTGGTAGGGTTCAGTTTTGGCTTCTTTGATGTGTGCAGGAGGGGTTGTGGTGTCGGGAACTTTCTTGGTGCCTTTTCTAGTCAGAGTCCCTGCTTTCACATGGTTGTCGGTTAAAGTAGCAGATAGGCGGATAGCATCTTCGAGTGTTGCGGGATTTCTCCCTAAGACAGTATCCTGAATCTACCTAGGTAATCCACTAATATACTTCTCAATGCAGCAGGATAAAGGTGTGACCATATGGGGCACAAGGAGACTCAACTCACGGAACCGTGTTGTATAAGCCAGACTCTCACCACTATCTTGGGCAAGATCCCAAAACTCAGCTTCCAGTTTCTTCACCTCATTTTGAGGACAGAACACCTCAGTCATTAGTCTCTTAACCTCATCCCATGGTAAGGCCATTGCTACCTACATGCCTCTAGTTCTCTTTTCCCCAATCTACCACATGAGTGCCCGTTTTTTAAAGACACTTGTGGCATGACGAACACGAAGGTTATCGGGGCAGTCACTATTGAGGAAGGTGTCTTCAATACTTTCAAACCATTGAAGGAGTCTTGTGGCTCCCTCAGTACCATAGAACTTAAGAGGATTACATGAGTTGAAGTGCTTGAAGGTGCATTATGGTGGGTTGGCACCACCACCACCACCACCATTAGTTCCATGGTTACCATTTGTGGCCCCATTAGCTTGAGTGAGTTGAGTTACAAGTTTTGCAAGGACAGCAGCAATATCGGTGTTGTTGTTGGTCACGGTAGAACGACGGGGAGGCATTCTACAGATTTTCACAACACAAGAAAAGATGTAAGAACTTATGAAAGTTGCTTGGATTTAAAAGGATAGATAACAAATAAAATAGTTAATCATAGTTTGGATTGTACTCAAATAGTGATATAATCACTTGAATACTATGACACATTAAGGTTAATTAAACTCATATAATTTTCAAGGAGACATGCTTTAACCTATAAGTAAACACTCATCCCGGGAATTCCCAAGAATGCATACGGGTCCCTTGGTTGATTGGGATTTATACGAAATGCTTTCCTAGACAGAAAACCCAGAATACAGGTGTCACCCTTCCAGATTGCACACGTCCTAAAATAATTAACAAAGTTTAAAAGCCTTAACGAGGAAATAAAGAAATTTTATAGATTTAGATCCATGAAGTTTCCACATGCTATGATGATGATGATAGAGAAATAGGTAAGATGGTGATGTGGCTTAGGGTATGGGTAGGGATATGGTTTATTTAATCTATTATTTAAGTATAGTCTAATAAGTCATGAATTTTAACAAGTAAGGCATCAAAAATGAAATAATAACTATTCATAGTAAGCATGTAACACATAGCATGTAGTACATATCACATAATCATGAAGTATGACATAAGTGGGTGTCCTAAAGTTATAGTCTAGGTCAAGGGTGTCTAATAACCTAGTTCCCTATAACCAAGGCTCTGATACCAATCTGTCACACCCCAACCGAAGGCGGAAACGTCGGGGCGGGACATGTAGACTGTTCATGAGCACGACGTTGACTAAATTGAAATATATTAATCATTCAAATTCATTGCAATATTCAAGACAAAACAAAATCACCAAGTATATAAAATGAAATACATAATCCTTTATTAAAATTATCTAGGTCCAAAACTTATGTGTAGTAAGTCTTGATCAAAATCACGCATTAGCACCTGAAACATGAATAAAGTAAGGTCAACTAAAAAGTTGGTGAGCATACATAGGTTTAATCATAAATAGTGTATATATGTAAATAATCAAATCGTTACATAACATGATAAAATAAGGCATTTATGGGGAGAAACTATTGTGTAACAAAAGTACAATCAAACATTTGTAACTAGAATGCAAATTGTGTTGTCGGTAACAATCACCCCAATCTGGGTGGGTTTGTCAGACTCAATAGATCTATCATTGTTAACCGTCGGCTTGAATAGTTAATGATTGCACATAAATTGCACACAAACAGTTAACACACCTAGTACTCAAACATAGAGCTCAAATTTTGTATACATGAATGTAAAGAGGATTTGTGTTTGTGTAGTTTGTGTAAATATAAGCAATTGTGTGTATAGAGTTCATGTTTCACCCCAAAAAGTGTAAAAGAGTAAAAGGGGCTATGTAATACTCATTTGATTCAAAGATGGAGCTAACACGAGAGACTAGGTAACAATGTGATCCTTGTAACGCACAACGTTAACCTAAAGTGTATTGCGTGTGAACATGAATTAATAGGATGTCTAAATCAAACTCTAGGGTTTCAATGGATGTGAGTATAGGGAATTGTATAATGAGTTCGTGTCGATTTATGAAAAAGGATTGTGTAGGTGTTGAATAAAATGAAAACAATTTGCAATGAATAGTTTTTAAAATATTTTAAATTAGGGTTTGGATTTGAATAACTAAATTAAATAATTATTATTTATTTATTCTAGTTACAAAATAATGTAGTTATTCGGTTTATTTAAGTATAGCCTAAATAACCATTTTTTGTTTAAATATAAATTAAATAAATAATTGTTACTTTATTTATTTATAAAGATATGTAACTTATCCATTTAGTTATAAAAATAGCGGGCGTATTATATTAAATATAAATTAAATAAATATTTTTTTTCTCTATTTATTTATAAAGATGCGTAAATATGAAGTTGTGTAAATAATATTTATGTGTAGGGTTTAAATGATAAATATACATTTAACTTTGTAAGTTATAATAAATAGTTTTATTTACTTACTTATCCTTTAAAAATAAGTATTTTGATTGTTTTAAATAAAGTTAATATTTTATAAATTTTATAAAATCAATTGTTTTTATTTGGAATTTAATTTAAATATTTAGATTTTTGTTTTAAAAATTTAATATACAAGTTTAACAACTAAGTTCATAATAAAACTGAATTTATATTGAAAATTGATATATCTGGTTTTATTCTGTTATAAATATTGCAAGGTTTATAAAAATATTTTTTATAAAATTTTTGGAGTTTTGAAACTGATTTTAAAAAAGATGCAGACCACCCTGTTCGAACCCGGTTGGTTTCTGTATGGATAGCGCGCAACCCCACTAGACCAGGGGACTCACCCGTGTAATAGAACGTGTCCTAAATGTATTAACACGGGTTTACAGTTGAACCGGGTTTAGGTTTAAGGGTTGCGCAAAAAGGGTTCGGTGCTTATGGGTTTCGAACCACGCCATCTGGTTCGGCGGTGCAGTGACTTACCGGCCGGACCAGGTGGTTTCGCTGGTTGATTACGGATTATAATTGATTAAAACACGATATTAAAACAAACGAAAATTCAAATACGATACCACCCGCCATGAACCTAGTCCCAATCGGTCGCGATTAGTTTTGTTAACGCGAATTGGTATGGGGCTTTTGACAAGGATCCGAAAACGAATCGAATGAGAGTAATCTTACTTGTTTTGGTCTGGGCACGAATGCAGGCGGCTACGGGTTTGCTCCGACTGTTCTTCGTGATCGACAGGATTCTAGAGACGAAATGAGATGCGATTTTCAGTTCAGAAAGGTTGTAAGCGACTAGGCGAAGGTGTGTGTGTCGTTGAATTGAATTGATTTCATCTAAATTATACGATTTGGTTTCGATTTGACCGTATGTAAGGCCCCAAACCCGGGAGGCCTCACTCGTTGGATTTACTCATTCACAAACAGTTCTTAAATATGAATATCAAATAACGCAGGGGAATCATTCATTCAACATAACTAAAAACTTGTTCATACATGCGGAAGCGTACATTGTCGATTACATAAACAACTCATAACGGGATGCCAGTCTTCATGATCGACCGGGTAACTCTTCTCGCTTGCCAAGCATCACGTCCATCGTCCATACCTGCCTTAACCTGAATGTGCATACTAAAAAGTCAGCTACGCTGGTGAGTTCTAGCATTTCATAAAAACTTTAACATCAACATTTGCCAAAAACATATCATTCATTTATTTAGTAAAACCTTTCACAAAAGCATGTAATAATAACATCTTTAAAAAGGTTTCGTACCCATATCATCATCAACATCATAATCATAAACACCGTTAAACGGATCGTTCATTAAAACTTTTAACATTCATTTACGTCATACATTATTATCTAAATTCTGTATCGTTACACGTCTTTGTGTCCCCGAAGGGACCCTTGATGTTGTGGGCAACCGTTACGTATCGCCGTCATTGCCACAACCATTCAATACGTGGGGTCAACCGTTACGTATCGTCGTAATTGCCCAACACGCATCTTTCCTTTGGAAATCAACCGTTACGTATCGCCGTCATTGATTTCCCATTACCATTCAATACGTGGGGTCAACCGTTACGTATCGCCGTCATTGCCCAACACGCATCTTTCCTTTGGAAATCAACCGTTACGTATCGCCGTCATTGATTTCCCATTACAATTCAATACGTGGGGTCAACCGTTACGTATAGCCGTCATTGCCCAACACGCATCTTTCCTTTGGAAATCAACCGTTACGTATCGCCGTCATTGATTTCCCATTACCATTCAATACGTGGGGTCAACCGTTACGTATCGCCGTCATTGCCTAACACGCATCTTTCCTTTGGAAATCAACCGTTACGTATCGCCGTCATTGATTTCCCATTACCATTCACTTAGGATGATCGTCACCACCCGAGTAACCGTCGTTACTCCCTTGCCAGTTGTACAACATCAAAACCATTGGCAGGCCACTAAGACACTACCCCTGTTGTTCTTATGGCAACTATGGCTTGCTGTCCATAATCTACCACACGACTGGGAATCTCATTCCCAGACTTCATTCGTCAATTCCATTCATTTAACATATTAGATTTGTAATGACTTGTCTAAACCTTTACCTCTTTCCCTTTTCATTAAACATTTCCTCATTTAGACCGTTCATAAACATTCGTAAACCTTTTTGGCAAAAACACTTCATAACCTTTCCTTTCGTAAACATCGTTTCGTTAAAACATCATTTCGTTAAAAATCGTTTCGTAAGTATGAACACCAGCCCAAAACATTTAACAAAACATTTAAAAGAGGGCTCTAGAACTCACCTGATACGCTAATATGGGTTGTCCTAAACGAAGGTCCAACAACGTCACTTCCGATCTGAATTGATTAGTTAAATACACATCAGACCAATCCTGACTCTAACGGTTTAACCATTCTAACATACTGACTTCACTTAATCAGTTCTGATGTCTGCGCACTTAGCAAGTGCGCAGACCCTGCTGCCTGCGCACTTAGCAAGTGCGCAGACCATGCTTCCTGCGCACTTAGCAAGTGCGCAGGTCCTTCCTCCTGCGCACTTAGCAAGTGCTCAGGTCCCTCCTCCTGCGCACTTAGCAAGTGCGCAGGACCTGCTCCGTGCGCACAACCTGTTCTTCGTGAAAAACCCTAACTTTCGCATTCGGGTCTGATCATGTCAAGATCCCGAACCTGTTGCATTAAAAACGTTCGTTTTCCATTAAGGAACTCATATCCATGATTATCTTTCAGTTTCATCCGTTCAAACCCTACCCTTTTCACCCAAAACCCGAAAAACCCAAAAACGAACTAAAACTCAGATTTAGGTCGGATCGTTACCTGAATCGAGCTTCTGATCCGGAGGTTCTTCTCACGAGTGCAAGAGACACGAGCGGGTGCAATCTTGTGCGATTCCGACACTTTCTCTCTCTACGGTTTTTCTCTCTCTAGAATTGCAAATGAGAGAAACATGTGGTAACCTTGGCTATTTATAGTGGAGACCTCCCCAAGCCCTGTTCGCGACTGACCCGGCCCGACTTCGGCCCGCTTGAACTCGTTAACTTTATTTCTTGACATTTTGGGATGTTACAAGTCTACCCCCCTTATAATAGGTTTCGTCCCCGAAACCTATCACAAGTCAAATAATTGAGGGTACGGCTCCCTCATTTCCGCCTCCGTTTCCCATGTAGCCTCTGATCCCTTTCGGTGCCTCCATTGGACTTTAACCAGTGGAATAACTTTATTACGCAAACGCTTCTCCTTTCGGTCTAAGATAGCCACGGGTTCTTCGATGTAATTAAGGCTGTTGTCGACCTCGATGTCAGTAAGTGGTACGTGAGCCGATTCATCCGCCAAACACTTTCGCAGGTGTGATACATGGTAGGTAGGATGAATCTCACTTAACTCATCAGGCAACTCCAACCGATAAGCGACTTCCCCAACCCGTGTCATTATCCTGAACGGTCCGACAAACCTCGGACTTAACTTTCCACTCTTCTTGAATCGTATGATTCCCTTCCAGGGCGACACTTTCAACATTACTCTGTCCCCAACATCGAACTCGATAGGCCTTCGTCGTCTATCCGCATAGGATTTCTGGCGATCTTGCGCGGCCTTCATTCGAGCTTTGATTTGATCAAACCTTTCCGACGTTTCTTTTATGACTTCCAGACTTCCTAACTCCTTCTGTCCAATCTCACCCCAACAAACCGGGGTCCTGCATCTTCTACCATACAACATTTCGTAAGGCGACATGCCTATAGTCATGTGATGACTATTGTTGTAGGAGAATTCGGCTAACGGCAGATGACTGTCCCAACTGCCACCGAAGTCGATAATACAAGCACGAAGCATATCTTCCAATGTCTGAATGGTCCTTTCGGACTGACCATCCGTTTGCGGGTGGTATGCCGTGCTGATGTTAAGCCTTGTGCCCATCGCCTCATGAAATCTTTTCCAGAACCTCGATGTGAATCGTGTGTCCCGGTCAGATACGATCGTCAAAGGCATCCCATGCCGTGCTACTACTTCGTTGATAAACACTTCTGCTAACCTTTCCGATGAGAACGACTCGCGAATAGGTAGGAAATGTGCACTCTTCGTTAATCGGTCCACAATTACCCAAATGGTGTAATGACCTTTAGCTGTGCGGGGTAGCTTGGTTATGAAGTCCATGGTAATGTGTTCCCACTTCCATTCTGGTATATCAAGTGGTTGGATCTTTCCGTACGGCTTCTGGTGTTCAGCCTTTACTTGCGAGCAAGTCAAACACTTACTTACATACTTCGTTACATCACATTTCATTCCAGGCCACCAGTAGTCCTTCTTCAGGTCTTGTTACATTTTTTTGGTACCGGGATGGATAGAGTAACGAGACTTATGAGCCTCATCCAAGATTTTGGTTCTAAGTTCGCCACCCATAGGTATCCATACCCGTCCATAACGTGTTCTAACACCAATGGTGTTATATTCCAACTTGTCTTGTTGGCCAACCATTCTTTCCTTCTTTATGTTTTCTTCTTTAAGTGCCTCACCTTGAGCCCTTTCGATTTCGCTCATCACATCCGATGTTACCACCAACTGGCAAACTTTCACTCTAATAGGAGTAGGCACATCCTTTCGGCTTAGAGCGTCAGCCACCACGTTTGCCTTTCCAGGATGGTACATGATCTCACAGTCATAATCCTTCAGGAGTTCCAACCATCGTCTCTGCCTCATATTAAGCTCCTTTTGTTCGAAGAAGTACTTCAAACTTTTGTGGTCGGAGTAAATAGTAAACTTCACCCCGTACAGGTAGTGCCTCCAGATTTTCAATGCAAATACGACAGCAGCAAGTTCCAAATCATGAGTCGGATAGTTGACTTCGTGAACTTTCAACTGCCGCGACGCATACGCAATCACTCTACCGCGTTGCATCAACACACACCCTAATCCCTGACCCGACGCGTCAGAGTATACCACCAAGTCTTCATTGCCCTCGGGAAGGGCCAAGACTGGAGCTTGGGTTAACTTCTTCTTCAATTCCTTAAACGCCTCATCTTGGGTCGAACCCCATTCATACTTAACCTCTTTCCGAGTCAACTTTGTCAACGGCGAAGCTATTTTTGAGAAATCCTGGATGAATCTCCGATAGTAGCCTGCCAATCCCAAGAAACTGCGGATTTCAGTTGGCGTCTTAGGAATGTCCCATTCCCTTACCGTCACTATCTTTGCTGGGTCAACCATAATGCCGTTCGGGTTAATGACGTGACCTAGGAATTGGACTTCCCTAAGCCAGAACGCACATTTGGAGAACTTAGCATACAACTTCTCCTTCTTCAGAGCTTCCAATACTTCCTTTAAGTGACACGCGTGATCACCCTCATTCTTGGAGTAGATAAGGATGTCATCGATGAACACTATTACCGATCGATCCAGCATCGGTCGACACACCCTATTCATCAAATCCATGAACGCTGCAGGGGCGTTCGTCAATCCAAAAGACATTACGCGGAACTCAAAGTGTCCATAACGTGTGCGAAATGCCGTTTTCGGTATGTCTTCTTCCCTCACCTTCAACTGATGGTACCCGGATCGAAGGTCGATCTTTGAGAACCAACTTGCTTCTTGTAATTGATCTAACAGGTCGTCGATCCTTGGTAACGGGTACTTGTTCTTCACGGTACGTTTGTTCAACTCGCGATAATCAATACACATTCTCATCGAACCGTCTTTCTTCTTTACGAACAACACCGGAGCACCCCAAGGCGAGATGCTCGCTCGTATAAATCCTTTCTCAAGTAACTCGTCTAGTTGCGTCATTAGTTCCTTCATCTCTACTGGTGCTAGTTGATATGGAGCCTTAGCCACGGGCTGGGCATCTGGTACTAAGTCAATTCGGAACTCAATTTCTCTATCGGGTGGTATCCCAGGCAAATCCTCTGGAAACACCTCCGGGTACTCGCGTACCACGGGTACATCGTCTAGTTCCTTCACTTCCTTACACTTGTCAATCACATACACCAGATAAGCCTCACATCTGCGCCTCAAGTACTTTGTTGCCTTAATCATTGAAATGACGTTTGGCATCGGGGCGTCACGATCTCCAAAAACCTCGACTTTGCTACCATCCAGAGCCTTGAGTCGGATTATCTTTCGTTTACATATAATTTGCGCTTCATTGGCAGTTAGCCAATCCATGCCTAACACGACATCGAACCCTCCCAAAACCATAACACACAATCTGACAGGGAACCTATGACCTTCTATTTTTATCGTGGAGTTTTCAACTACATCGGTTACTCTTGCAGTTCTACCCTCAGCGGTTTCTACGCTAAAGGCCCTTTCTAACTTACTGACAGTGTACTTCACGCGTTTACAAAAAGTCGCAGATATAAAACTCTTAGTGGCACCCGAATCAAATAACACAGAAACAAGAGAAGCTCGGTCTCTTCTTTTGCTCTTCAACGGCAACAACATTCAGTGCCAGATCGTCAAATACCACGCCACTTAACTCTACTGCCGAATCATAGGTAGTAGGGCGTTTGCCTTAACATAGGTGCGGACCTGGTCCGGCAACCCTTGAATATAGCAGGCAATCTTTCTTTCCTCCGTCGTAACAAGATGTGGCACCAGACGTGCCAGTTCATTGAATCGGGTTGTGTACTGCCGGTGCGTCATGCTCCCGGCCTTCAAACCCAGAAATTCCCTCTCTACCTTCTCAATCTCGTTCCTCGGGCAGAAATTCTTGATCACCAAAGTTTTTAAGTCAGCCCACATCATTGAGTCAACAACCTCATCCCCCTTAGCCTGACGTACACCTTCCCACCAGTAGGATGCTTCCTCCCTCAAGGAGTTAGCAGCAAACTTCACTACTTGATTAGCTCGACACTCGCTCAGACGGATGGCGGCTTCCATACGTATTACCCAATCAAAAGTAGCCACCGCGTCCTTCTTCCCAGTCAGGACCGGCGGGTCACATGCCGTAAATGACTTATAGTCGCACCCGCGAGCAGGCGGTGCGTTGTCGGTCTCGTTGTTCTGAGCACCAGTTGTCGCACTAGATCCGCCTTCCCCACTAACTTTGTTTAACGCTTCAGCCAACAGACTTGGCAGAGAATTCTTCATCAACTCGGAGAACTCTCGAGCTATGGCTGCTCTCACTTCTGGTTCAAAAGTGAAAGGTTGTTCTGCAACTTGTGTCTGTTCAGTTCCATGCACACTAACCGTCGGTTCAGTGTGAACACTTCCTTCTTCGCTATGCTCTTGGCACGCAGGAATCCTGCCACGCCCACCATTTCGACTGCCGGTACGACCACCGGTACGCCCCCACGCCTTCCGTTCCCTCTCCTCGCCATTTAGTTCTATAAGACAAGAAATCCAATGTCATCACGCTAGTTAACAAATAAAACTCAATAAGTACTATAAGATGTTAATATACAATGGCCATCTGCAATTAACCATTACACTACCTTTCGATTTCTATTTGACCACCTTTGTGATTCCATCAGAACACAAGTCATTTCCTAACCCTTCCTAAGGCATACTACATACACATACTCTACTTTTCATACCTGATGCTGTGGCTCGAGTTACCCGCACTGGCATCCGCTTTCGGTCCCATTCACAGTTTAAGTTCAGACACTGGGAGTGTCCGAATCTCTCAAACTATTGCTCTGATACCAACTTGTAAGGCCCCAAACCCGGGAGGCCTCACTCGTTGGATTTACTCATTCACAAATAGTTCATAAACATGAATATCAAATAACGCAGCGGAATCATTCATTCAACATAACTAAAAACTTGTTCATACATGCGGAAGCGTACATTGTCGATTACATAAACTTAACATAAACAACTCATAACGGGATGTCAGTCTTCATGATCGACCGGGTAACTCTTCTCGCTTGCCAAGCATCACCGTCCATCGTCCATACCTGCCTTAACCTGAATGTGCATACTAAAAAGTCAGCTACGCTGGTGAGTTCTAGCATTTCATAAAAACTTTAACATCAACATTTGCCAAAAACATATCATTCATTCATTTAGTAAAACCTTTCACAAAAGCATGTAATAATAACATCTTTAAAAAGGTTTCGTACCCATATCATCATCAACATCATAATCATAAACACCGTTAAACGGATCGTTCATTAAAACTTTTAACATTCATTTAAGTCATACATTATTATCTAAATTCTGTATCGTTACACGTCTTTGTGTCCCCGAAGGGACCCTTGATGTTGTGGGCAACCGTTACGTATCGCCGTCATTGCCACAACCATTCAATACGTGGGGTCAACCGTTACGTATCGCCGTCATTGCCCAACACGCACCTTTCCTTTGGAAATCAACCGTTACGTATCGCCGTCATTGATTTCCCATTACCATTCAATACGTGGGGTCAACCGTTACGTATCGCCGTCATTGCCCAACACGCATCTTTCCTTTGGAAATCAACCGTTACGTATCGCCGTCATTGATTTCCCATTACCATTCAATACGTGGGGTCAACCGTTACGTATCGCCGTCATTGCCCAACACGCATCTTTCCTTTGGAAATCAACCGTTACGTATCGCCGTCATTGATTTCCCATTACCATTCACTTAGGATGATCGTCACCACCCGAGTAACCGTCGTTACTCCTTTACCAGTTGTACAACATCAAAACCATTGGCAAGCCACTAAGACACTACCCCTGTTGTTCTTATGGCAACTATGGCTCGCTGTCCATAATCTACCACACGGCTGGGAATCTCATTCCCAGACTTCATTCGTCAATTCCATTCATTTAACAAATTAGATTTGTAATGACTTATCTAAACCTTTACCTCTTTCCCTTTTCATTAAACCTTTCCTTATTTAGACCGTTCATAAACATTCGTAAACCTTTTTGGCAAAAACACTTCATAACCTTTCCTTTCGTAAACATCGTTTCGTTAAAACATCATTTCGTTAAAACATCGTTTCGTAAGTATGCACACCAGCCCAAAACATTTAACAAAACATTTAAAATAGGGCTCTAGAACTCACCTGATACGCTAATATGGGTTGTCCTAAACGAAGGTCCAACAACGTCACTTCCGATCTGAATTGATTAGTTAAATACACATCAGACCAATCCCGACTCTAACGGTTTAACCATTCTAACATACTGACTTCACTTAATCAGTTCTGATGTCTGCGCACTTAGCAAGTGCGCAGACCCTGCTGCCTGCGCACTTAGCAAGTGCGCAGACCATGCTTCCTGCGCACTTAGCAAGTGCGCAGGTCCTTCCTCCTGCGCACTTAGCAAGTGCGCACGTCCCTCCTCCTGCGCACTTAGCAAGTGCGCAGAACCTGCTCCGTGCGCACTTAGCAAGTGCGCACGACCTGTTCTTCATGAAAAACCCTAACTTTCGCATTCGGGTCTAATCATGTCAAGATCCCAAACCTGTTGCATTCAAAACGTTCGTTTTCCATTAAGGAACTCAAATCCATGATTATCTTTCAGTTTCATCCGCTCAAACCCTACCCTTTTCACCCAAAACCCGAAAAACCCAAAAACGAACTAAAACTCAGATTTAGGTCGGATCGTTACCTGAATCGAGCTTCTGATCTGGAGGTTCTTCTCACGAGTGCAAGAGACACGAGCGGGTGCAATCTTGTGCGATTCTGACACTTTCTCTCTCTATGGTTTTTCTCTCCCTAGAATTGCAAATGAGAGAAACATGTGGTGACCTTGGCTATTTATAGGGGAGACCTCCCCAAGCCCGGTTCGCGACTGACCCGGCCCGACTTCGGCCCGCTTGAACTCGTTAACTTTATTTCTCGACATTTTGGGATGTTACACCGTAACAGCCCTGGGGGCTGATTACGCGTTAATTCGATCAATTGGGGATGAATCGAGTCATGTTAAGGTGCTGGATACATGAGGGATCGGTCTGTGCGCAAATTGCGGGATTGGAGACGCGTTAATTTCATGAATTGAATGAGGATTGATATGGATTTTGACTATCCAAAGTCAAATTCGTTCGAAATTTGAATCTGTCACTTAATCGATCGAAATGAGTTGTTACTTGGGCCTAGTTTGGGTCGATTTCTGTTTGTGTAACCATTAGGAGTCCAAACCACCCCGATTCAGTCGAAGGCAGCCTTGGATTTTCACGGATTGGGCTGCTTTGACTTTTGAGAGTCAACTGGATCATAGAAAGTCAAAATCGATGTTTAAAAGTCAAAATTGAGAGTGTGGGGTTCCAATTTAGGGTTCAACTGGTTTGGGGTTCAAGCAAACATGTAATTCCTTGTTAATTGAATAAATGTATGTATTTGTGTATGTATTTGTTTGATATTTATATAAATATATACATATATATAGGATTCTAATAATGTATACCCGTGTAAAACTCGTGAATTTGTATTGGAACCTAGTGTTTAATTGTTGGTACGAATAAAATAAATCAGTGTACTAGAATTGGATTTCAACATGATTCATTGTACTAGGATAACGACATGAAAATTAGAAATCTTACACACACACTCCTATGACATAACCTGCTATATATAGGAGGCCAAGCACATGTGCCTTATTTTCCAAGCCACCTGCCAAAGAGGTCTGAAAAACAGGCATCGAAACTAGCTAGTTTCGATTGAACAAATGTTCTACCGTAGTTTCTATTGACCGCATCAGTCTCAAAATAATACCCAACAGTTTAATTTGTTTGTTTATTTCAACCAAATATATATATAAACAAATACATATACATATGATGAAATAAAATGTACATACATGATTAAAACTCAAAAGTTGCATGTTTTGATTTAATTATTATAAGAAAATGTATATATTCATAAATATGCATACATGTATTATATATGGTAGAGAGATAATATGTAATGTGTAGTTAAAAATTTGAGTTGATACATAAAAGATAAAATAATTAATTGTGACGTATTGAGTCAAACAAGTATTGGCCTTTAAATGAAGTGCCATTATCGAATAAAATAAATTAAAATAGTACCAAAAAATCACGGATGTCATAGTATCCCAATGTTGAAGGAATTTAGTCCCGAAATTGAACTAGTGAAGGTTACTAAATCAGCAAGGAGATGTGGATACTTGAGATTCGTTTGATCCTCACGTTCCCAAGTAAACTCTAGGCCACGTTTGGATTCCCAATGATCTTTGAAGGTTGGATTAAGGAGTATGTTTGATAACAAGATTTAGATATGTTACTTAATGTCAAGCATGAATGATGTTAGTGAGTTTAGTTTAAGAGAATTAAGGAGAAGACTTGTTGAAACAAAATTTGGACTTTCAAGTTGTGACATATCATTTGGATGGACACAATGAGGATTTGATGGTTAAACTTGCTTAGGATATAGACTACTATGTTCCAAGGGTATCCTTGGGCAAGGATTTCATGAACTTTGGTCAAGGTCAAAATAATATAAAAATTTACGTGACACAAAAAACGCTACACCTGATAATATGATAGAGCACTTATATATAGGAAGTATCATCGGCGTATCCACCATGCCCTTGTCATATTGCATTAGTTTCATTGCTATATATCACGATAGGTTTTAGGTTCAATACTCACTATGTTTTCCATGCGCTGATTTTTATAATTACGTGTGCACCCGTATTTACTCGAATAATCGCATGGTCCGTATAGATCCTTTCGTTGTGTGCGGGTCAAGAGGGGGCACAAATTCACTTAGTTCATGTCTATTGTTTTCACATATGAGATGCTAATAAGTAACTGTGTCCCTAGATAGTCAGGTCAGTTAGCAACTAAAGAGTAATAAGGTAGTATAATTTAAAGTTCCATAGCTTACTCGTGTTTGAACAAGAATACGTCAAACACCGAGTTGTTTAAAATGTGTTACAGCCTCCTCGTGTTTGAACAAGAATACGTCACACCTCGAGTAGCTTCAATGTGTTATATTCAACTTTGGTGAACAAAATGTATGACCATGCCTTGTGTATAATGTGATCAATCAATTGCAACAATTGTAAGCAATTTAGTTTCGTGTATAATGTAGCACCCTAGTTTCAGGTATGATCTAGTGTCATGTAGCTTGTAATCAAATAGGTTTCATGTGTAACGTGAATAATTTAGCATCATGTATATGGTAAGAAATGAATTTGATGTATGATGTTAACATCTTAGTATCATGTATTTTGTAAACAAATAAGCTTTCATGTGTAATGTAAACAATTTAGTATCACGTATATTGTATAATGTGCACAATTTAGTATCATGTACTTTGTAAACAAATAAGTTTCATGTTTAATGTGGTCAGTCTAGTATTATGTACCAAACAAACAATTTTTATGTATCATGTGATCAATTTAGTATCATGTATATTGCAAACAACTAAGTTTCATGTATTATGTGATCAATTCAGTAGAATGTGTATTGCAAAAAAAAAAGTTTCATGTATTATGTGATCAGTGTAACATTATGTATATTGCAAACAACTAATTTTCATTTATTATGTGATCGTGCTCTGTATTTTTATGAACGTGCATACGTAAGTTATTGAATTACGTGTGTGACGTATACTAACGAGTTTTGTATGTGATCGAGTGTTGCGGACAAGCGTGTTGTTTGTCGTTCATGTATAATGTGGGTAGTTAGGTCTTAGATTTTTAAATCTCGTCGGGGTTTGTAGGGAAGGTTAACGTCTACGCGAAATGATTCATCCCTTTGAAGTGGCGGGTACACTAATACATTACCGAAAGTGCAAGACAACGGAGAGGTTCTGAAAAATATTTTGAGTGATGTGCTTGCGAATAACTGATTGTATTCGTAAATAAATAAGTAATTTATTCTTGTTTATAAATTAATAAAATGGTGAGAAATAGTAAAATAATTAACTATATGGATAATTAAATGAAAACCTTTTTATTTAATTTTCAATTATTATAAGGAGAATATTTTTAAGAGAAATTAATGGCTAAATTATATAATAATTAAGCTAAGGTTTAATAATAATCAATTTAACGAGAAAAGTCATAATTAATTATTAATTAAAAATAATGCTTTTATAAAACAAGTTGTATTAAGTTTTCTCGCAAGTTGAAAAAGTTTATAGAAAATTTATATTTCAGATACTATTTATAAACTAAGGGTTTGATAAATAAAATACCGATGTTATTTAAATCAGATAATGAGATGGTTTGTTTACGAAGAATTCATAGGTACATGTATTAACTTGCAATAAATGGGAAGGTGATGTTTGGGTGATATTAAATCGAAGACATTAAAGTTGTAAAACAAAACTTAACATTGAATGATAAAATGTCAAAAGCTTAATTCAAACATAAGCTAGTGGTTTCAAACGAGAATTTAAAGACATAGCAGAACAATCGAGCTAGCGTCTCAGATAGATCTCAACGAGGAAGCAGATGAGCACCAAGACGAACATTGCTATGGTCACTCGGATAGCAAACCGGGCCTCGGCTCTAACTGCTTCCATGCGTTTCTCAAGTATTTCTTTGTCTTCTTCCAGGCTTAAAATCTTCTTCTCCTGGCACCACACTTGATTCAATAGGCTATCTATTCGCTGACCTAGCAGGTCGTGTCTTATCCCATGCTCCATCCCTTGTCTCACAAACGTTGTGGTCTTCACATATTGGTGTATGGCATCAATTGAGAATCCCATAGCACTAGGGGTGCCATGGTATGCCTTGCCCTAGGGTTAGGATGATATAGATCGGGTGCTAGGTAGGGGTCTCTCATAGGGGATGGTAACTGGTGGTGCAGGTGAGGTGCCTGATACGGGTTTCTTGATGGGGGTGATCCAGATGCTCGAAATCTCGGGCCAGTGTTCCTAATCCAATCTGCTCTTATGTCAAACCTTGGCCTAGCCGCTGGGGGTGTTGGTGACCGATACACTGGTGACCCGATGTCTTCTTCCTGATCAAACTCTACTCCGGGATGGTATACCAGTGAGGAAGGAGAGTAGGAGTCCATGTCTAGCAGAGAAAAAAATAAAAATGTTGTAAGCAATAATAAAATACTGAGTGTTAAATATAGGAGTCCTCATAGATTTAGAGTTTAACTAGTCATAACACCGAGTCTTCACAATAGTATTTTAGAAGTAACACTTGACCAATAAGTAGTGCATCCATGAGAAGAATTCCCAAGAAAGAGGGGTGGGTCACAATGTGACAATCCGACTTTTTAGGTTAACCCCGTTAACTATTCCGTTAAGTTTCTTTTTAAAAAATTAACCCCGTTAATCAAATCTAACTCCAAGAACTAATTCGGTCACAATATCAACTCAAAAATACAAGGACTAGGACTGTAATTACCCTAAACCAATTTGATTGACTTTCTAAGTCAAAATTAAGAATTTTGTGTTCAGTTTGACTTTTAAAAGTCAAACCCGTGGATTCTTGACTCAAAATTGAACTCCACGGCGGAAATTCGTAGAGGTTGTAACCGAAATACACGATCCCTGTCATAAACGCACATCATTAGAACTATTACACTACCATTAACTCGAATTAACACCAATTATGAACAATAATAACGTAACCGTCACTTCTATCATCCCCGATCATCAAATTGATCAAAACCATGTATCATTTTCACGAATTGAGCTCCTGCACACACTCAACGAACCTCTGTGAAGCTTCTGCACGCGTTGAATCGATCGTAGAAGCATCCACACTCGCCGGAGAGCTAACCATTCTCGGTCGGCACCTGTTCTACTAGTACACTACCAATTCGAGCATTATTCTGGTAACTCTTACATCCTTTAGCTTCATTTTTACATCAAGATCGTAAACCCTAACCTAATCGGGGCTTACATTACCAAATTGAACCCAATCCAGATTCTAGGGTTCATACGAAACCGATTTAATCAAACTTTATTTTAGAACCTGTTTAAATACAATTAAATTATATCATTAGATTCGTAATCCTCCATTTGATGAAAGCCCTATGCCAATTCACTGCCATAATATCGAATTGACCATGACCCGGAATCTAGGGTTCTTCATAAAATCGATTTGGGGGTTTCGACCTTAAACTCAACCACAATCAAATTAAATTACTTTGTTAGATTCGCAATGATCGAATGAGTAAAAGCCCCATGATTTCAAGGATTTCTAACATCAGAAATATTCAAATCGATCCCATGTTTTCAAATTAGGGTTTCGGCCTTCAATCTCAAATTAATCGATTCAGAACTTGATGTTTTTCAAATTAAATCAATTGGTTCGATAGTTGTCAAAATCGACGGATTTGGAGGGTGTTTGGTTCGGGTCGCGACATAGAGGAAGAACACAGGGGTGTTTAGGGTTAAAACCATTTTTATTCCGGGTTTGTGTGCAATAGGCTAGCGGCCGGGACTGGTTAGAGTTGTGTGCGTGTGTGGGAGAGACCCGGGTTCGGGACCGGGCTCCCACAATTATTTTTAAACATTTTTTCTGTTAAGATTTAATTAATAATTATTATATAAATGTGTTTAGCCCGGGAAACAACCCGTGGGCTCGGGTTTGAATTTTGTAACAAATTGTATTTCCACTTTTAAAAATATCGTGTTCTTATTATTTTCAAACCGTAATCTCGTATAAAATAATATAATAATATTATTTTCAACCCGTATTCGATGTTAATAAAATAATATATAAATTATATTATTTTCAACTCATTCAATTTCCTGGTGTGAGATTTTTGTTTTAAAAACTATAAATAATATATACAATATTATATTATTTACCTACGTTATTTACCCCGATTAAAAATAATATATTTATTATTTTTCCACTCCAAAGATTATTTAGTAAATCCTTCATACTTAAAAAATAATATATAAATTATATTATTTTCCCAACCTTTGTAAACGACTCAAACGCATTAAAATAATTATTTAATTATTATCAGTTATCAACATTCGACGCGTAACGCGAATTTCCTAAAATCATTACAATAAGATATATATATATAAAACTCCGTCGACACGTTCGTTTATTCTTAAATCCTTAGAATGCGTTAGGGCATTCTAGTCTTCCGTGTCGTTGTCACAATTCCCATTTTATCCCTAATTTTTGTGTTTATAATTTTAGGGCATTCGTAAGTCGTTTGAGACTTACACACGTGGTTCCAACTATCCTTTGTGTGATACTACCTACAACGCAACGCAGGTGAGTTTTCACGGCCCCTTTTTACTATTTTAACTTGGGGGAGAAAACATGCTTAAACTGATTTTGAGATTTTGTACTTCATATGCTATCAATGTTAAAGCTAAGTGTAACACGCTATCACAGAAAGTCCTCATCTTATCTCGAACCGTTAATATGGATCTTAGCGAGGTAATGTTTAGTAGTGCTACTGGGTTTGGCAAATCCCACCCGTGTTAGTCGCGCTAACTCGATTGGATATCGAACGGGTGAAATGTTAGCCTACTCATATGGCCAGTATTGATAGACCTGGCAGGAGGTAATAAACAAATAGTCAGTTTCGGTTGCGAGCACTTGAGCTAAACATGAACATAGGTTAGCTACCTATAGATACATATTGAATGATCATAAATCTGGTAAACGCTTACGTATTTATTTGAAACCTGTGAACTCACCAACCTTGTGTTGACACTTTTCTTACATGTTTTCTCAGGTCGCTAAGCTAAGACACAAGGTGCACGTTAGGACATGCATGGGATTCAACTATTTTACTTATGATATATTTTATGACTTCCTTGTATTGTATTTTGGTTGGATGGACATTTTGGACTTCTTGGACTTTGGTTTTGGGCGCGTGTATTTTGCGCATTTACTTTTCGTTATGTTTCCGCATTGAACTTTGATTTTAATGGTATTTTCATTTGAGTCCCATGTAGAGTCGTTCAAAGTAACTAATGTCTGAGATCCTGGTTAGTCACTTCCCAAAACGGTAAAAATCCGTTAGTTGAAATTTGGGGGTGTGACAGATTGGTATCAGAGACATTGGTTATAGAGAACTAGGATTGCATACTAGACTATAGCCTTACACATTTGTTACATGTCACTTGGATGTTTGGCACTTATACATAATGTTGCAGGATCATGTCGTCAACCCCACCTCCATCACCTAAAGCATCAGGGCATAAGGCACCTGTACTCTCATCCCCGGAACCCAAAAGGCGCCGGCCTACTTCGGGTAACCATTCTGTTGACCAAGGCGAACCGAGTAACGCACGAGCATTGGATTATGCTCTCAATTGGGACGTATACCCACATATGATCCAAAGATGGATCGAAATAGGAGATGTTCCATCACCTTACATTGGATCCGCATCATCTACACTGCCTAGCTTACCATGCACCATGGAATTCGCAGCATTCGTATCTTATATGTCGAAGGAATTAAGTATTGTACAAGATGCCACCGAGGAGATACCTAAACTTCTGAAGAATGGACCCCAAATAGAAGAGAACAAGATAGGAATAGAACATTTGACTACCGAACTAGCTGCAACGGACCACGTTCATAACCTTTTAGTGGATCGTGTGGCACATCTAGAGACGAGGGCCGACACTATGGATGATGATATGGAAGGAGTGTTGGAGAGATTAGCCGCTATGGAAGCTCAACTACATGTGGCAAACCACACTGCTGAAGGTCTTCAAGAGAGGGTGACTCACTTGGAAGCCCAACTACAAGCGGACCTATTTCCGAAAGGCATTCCAGTATCTGACGATGAGGAGGAACCTTTTGAAGAAGAGCTTTTCGAGGAGGAGCCCGTGGAAGAGGAACCGGTTGAGATAGACGATGCACAATCGTATGTTTCTTCCGATGACGAAGATGCCTGATGATCTTCCTATTCTATCTTCCTTTTTATGTTTGCGTTTGCCTATGTTATTTCTCTTCCCAAACCTAGATGGGTAAGGTTGTTCCCATCCAATAAAAGCATGAGAAGTTTAATATTTGAGTTATTTATTTTGTAGCCTTACAATTTATTTAATTTTCAAAATATTAGATGTTGTATCTTCTTACTCGTACCTGAATAATGTTTAATATGCGATATATTTCTCATTGTTTTTCATTTGTGATTATGAAGAATCATGTCTGGGAGAGGACGCGGAGGCCGTACCGGTGGTCTTGGTGCCATTAACATGATGGCAGCAGAGTTAGCAGCATTGATAAATGATAGTGTGACAGAGGCCCTAGCAGCACAGAATGCTGCAGGTAAATGCTCTAGCTATTGACTAATAGTGTCAATCCTTCTCCTAAAAACATTTTTCTAAACTCTATAATTCCAATTCAATTTGTACTTCTAAATCCAGGCCAGCAAAATCAGCAAAACCAACAGCCAGCCTGCACTTTCAAGGCATTCAGGGATTGCAAGCCCCACACCTTTAGTGGAGCTGAAGGAGCCGTTGGATTACTTCGCTGGTTTGAGAAGGTTGAATCGGTAATTGCCATGTGCAACTGCCCCGTGGCTAACCAAGTGAAGTTTGCTGCTGGAACTTTAGAAGGCCCGGCCCTAACATGGTGGAATGCCCAAGTTCAAATGTTGGGACTGGCAATGGAAAATGGACTCCCGTGGGAGGAATTTAAAGCAATGATGAAGGAAGAATACTGCCCACGCGACGAGATCCAAAAGTTAGAGGGAGAGTTCTGGAACCTTAAGATGGAGGGTTCGGAAATTGAACTCTACACCACTCGTTCACACGAACTGGCTACAATATGCCCGCATATGGTAACTCCTGACTACAAAAGAATCGAACTTTACATTGGAGGTCTAGTGCCCCAAATACAAAGCATGGTTACTTCATCTAATCCTGCCACTATCCAACAAACCATTCGACTTGCGCATAAGTTAACCGACCAAGCGGTGATACAAGGAACCCTACCTCCGAGAGGTTCAGTTGCTAAACCCACCGACAGTCACAAACGCAAGTTCGATCACCATTCCAACACCCACAACCACTCCAACTCCCACTCCAAAGGACCTCAACCCAACCAACCTTAGTTTAACCAACCGCAGCAACAGCAACAACGTAGGTTTGAGCCTACCAAGAACTTCAATCAGTCAACCTCTTCTGGCCAAAACTAGGGTGGTTATGCGGGGAAGTCCCTGAAGTGTAACAAGTGTAACTTGCACCACTTTGGATTCTGCAATCGTTGCCAGAGGTGCGGAAAAATAGGTCATGCTGCTAAGGACTGCAGGGGTGAATTACAAACTAAACAACCTTTTCAACAACCGGGAGCTACTAGGGCTTGCTTTGAGTGCGGAAAGGAAGGACATATCCGGAAGAACTGTCCTCAGTTGAAGAAAGGGGGTAATGGAAATCACAACCCTAACCAGAATAACAATGGTAATGGTGGTAACAATGGAAACGGTGGAGTAAATGGTGCGAAGGGACGAGCCTTCGTACTAGGATCTGGAGAAGCCCGTTACGACCATAATGTGGTCACCGGTAAGTTCCTCGTAAATAATTTCTTTGCTTCTGTCCTTTTTGACACCGTTGATGATAGAAGTTTTATATCTAAGAAATTTAGTAATATGATAAAAGAAACTTCATCTCTATTAGAAGATAAGTATACAATAGAGATAGCTGACGGCCAAATAATTGAGGCAACTCACATACTTAAAGGATGTAAACTTGAGCTAGCTACACATACATTTGATATCGACCTTATGCCGGTCATACTTGGTAGTTTTGATATAATTTTCGGCATGGATTGGTTATCCAAAAACCAAGCCGAAATTATCTGTCGTAAGAAGATTGTACGTATACCTTTCTCGAATGGAGAAACCCTTTCCATCCAAGGCGAAAGAGTTGGTGCAGTCATGGGCATTATATCCTTCATGAAAGCACAAAAATGTCTTTGAAAGGGGCATACGGCTATTTTGGCCCTTGTTGCTGAGCAGCCCTCAGAAGAGAAGAAGATCGAAAATATTCCCGTTGTGCGTGAATTTTTGGAAGTGTTTCCCGAGGATCTGCCCGGTCTGCCACCGCACCGTCAAGTTGAATTCCAAATTGATTTAGCACCCAGAGCAGCACCGATTGCTCGGGCACCTTACAGACTGGCACCCAGTGAATTGCAGGAACTGTCCACTCAATTGCAAGATTTATTGGATAAAGGTTTCATCTGACCTAGTTCATCACCGTGGGGAGCTCCGGTATTATTTGTCAAGAAGAAGGACGGTACCTTCCGTATGTGTATTGATTACCGGGAGCTGAATAAAGTCACAATCAAGAACCGCTACCCTTTACCTCGCATAGATGACATTTTTTATCAACTCCAAGGAACAAGTTTCTATTCCAAAATAGACCTTAGGTCCGGCTACCATCAGTTAAGAGTCCGAGAAGAGGATATCTCAAAGACTGCATTCAGAACGAGATACAGCCATTACGAATTTATGGTCATGCCTTTCGGGTTAACCAACGCACCTGCAGTATTCATGGATCTCATGAACCGTGTGTGTAAGCCTTACCTTGACCAGTTCGTTATTGTTTTCATTGACGACATCCTCATTTATTCCAAGAACAAGGAGGAACATGAGGAACATCTACGCCTAATTTTGGAACTACTTAAGCGAGAACAACTGTATGCTAAGTTTTCCAAGTGTGAATTTTGGATCCGGGAAGTTCAATTTCTAGGGCATGTGGTTAATGAGAAAGAGATACATGTCGACCCATCCAAAATAGAAGCCATCAAGAATTGGGCAGCACCGACGACTCCGACTGAGGTGCGATAATTTCTGGGATTGGCTGGATATTACCGTCGTTTTATCGAAGGATTTTCAAAGATTGCACAACCTCTCACCGCCCTAACTCAAAAAGGAAAAGCCTATAATTGGAGTGATAACCAAGAGTCAGCTTTCCAACACCTCAAACAGAAACTTTGCAGTGCACCTATTTTAGCTCTTCCGGAAGGAACCGATGATTTTGTAGTGTATTGTGATGCATGTATTCAAGGTTTGGGTTGTGTCTTAATGCAACGCGAGAAGGTAATCGCATACGCTTCACGTCAGTTAAAGATTCACGAGAAAAACTACACCACTCATGATCTAGAGTTGGGAGCAGTAGTTTTTGCACTTAAGATATGGAGACATTAGTTGTACGGTACCAAATGCACCATCTACACCGATCACAAGAGCCTCCAGCATATCTTCGAGCAGAAGGAGTTGAACATGCGACAACGTCGTTGGGTTAAACTTTTAAATGATTACGACTGTGCGATCCGGTATCATCCGGGTAAAGCTAACGTTGTGGCTGATGCACTAAGCCGAAAGGAAAGGAGACCCAAACGAGTTCGAGCGTTACAACTTACTATTCACCCTGGATTGCCTGACCGAATCCGTAGTGCTCAACTTGAAGCCGTGAAAGAAGATAACCTACCCTTAGAAGGTACACGCGGCATGGAAGCACAACTAGAGGTAAAATCTGACGGGATTCGTTACTTCGTCGAACGAAAATGGATTCCAGTGTTCGGAAATTTAAGGGAACTAATCATGGATGAAGCTCATAAACTTCGTTACTCCATTCATCCGGGTTCCGATAAGATGTACCATGATTTAAAGATACTATATTGGTGGCCAAAGATGAAGGCCGATATAGCTATTTATGTGAGTCAATGTCTGACATGCGCAAAAGTTAAAGTTGAATACCAAAAGCCTTCTGGTCTTCTACAACAACCAGAAATACCCATGTATGGATTTCATCACCAAATTACCATGAACCCTTACTGGATATGATACTATATGGGTAATTTTTGATCGATTAACAAAATCTGCTCATTTCCTAGCAATCAAGGAAACCGACAAAATGTATAAGCTTACTCGTACATACTTGAAAGAAATAGTCTCTTGGCACGGGGTGCCAATCTCCATTATTTCGGATCATGATGCACGATTCACTTCTCGTTTCTGGCAGTCGTTACATAAGGACTTAGGCACGCGTCTAGATATGAGCACAGCATACCATCCTCAAACTGATGGCCAAACTGAACGTACTATCCAAACTCTGGAGGACATGCTACGAGCTTGTGTGATCGATTTCGGTAACACTTGGGAGTCTCACCTACCGTTGGTGGAGTTCTCCTACAACAACAGCTACCACACTAGCATCAAGGCAGCTCCATTTGAAGCTCTTTATGGATGGGAATGCCGTTCTCCCATTTGTTGGACCGAGGTTGGAGATAGCCAACTCACAGGTCCTGAACTTGTATTTGAAACTTCCGAAAAGATCGTCCAAATTAGAAACCGTATGGCGGCAGCTCGGGATCGTCAAAAGAGCTATGCCGACAAGCGTCGTAAACCTTTGGAGTTTCAAGTAGGTGACATGGTCTTACTCAAAGTCTCACCTTGGAAAGGTGTCATTCGTTTCGGAAAACGAGGCAAACTGAATCCTCGTTATGTTGGACCATTCAAAATAATGAAGAGAATCGGACCAGTCGCGTACCAACTGGACCTACCTGAAAGACTTAGTGGTGTGCACAACGTCTTTCACGTCTCAAATTTAAAGAAATGTTTGGCAGACGAATCACTCGCAGTTCCTCCGGAGGAACTACACGTTGATGAACAGTTACGCTTCATCGAAGAACCTGTGGAAATTATGGATAGGGAAGTAAAAACGTTAAAGCACAGTAAAATCCCTATTGTCAGAGTTCGTTGGAACTCGAAACGCGGACCGGAATTCACTTGGGAGTGCGAGGATCAGATGATGCGCAAATATCCTAATCTGTTCAAGCACTCCGCGTCAAATTCTTAAGGTACTATTTAATTTTCGATATGAAAATTCTTTCAACTAGGGAATGATGTGAAACCCAGAAAATTTTTTTATTTATTTTAATTTTCGGGACGAAAATTCTTTCAACTAGGGAATGATGTGACAATCCGACTTTTTAGGATAACCCCGTTAACTATTACGTTAAGTTTCTTATTAAAAACTTAACCCCGTTAATCAAATCTAACTCCAAGAACTAATTCAGTCACAATATCAACTCAAAAATACAAGGACTAGGACTGTAATTACCCTAAACCTATTTGATTGACTTTCTAAGTCAAAATTAAGAATTTTGTGTTCAGTTTGACTTTTAAAAGTCAAACCCGTGGATTCTTGACTCAAAATTGAACTCCACGGCGGAAATTCGTAGAGGTTGTAACCGAAATACACGATCCCTATCATAAACGCACATCATTAGAACTATTACACTACCATTAACTCGAACTAACACCAATTATGAACAATAATAACGTAACCGTCACCTCTATCATCCTCGATCATCAAATTGATCAAAACCATGTATCATTTTCACGAATTGAACTCCTGCACACACTCAACGAACATCAGTGAAGCTTCTGCATGCGTTGAATCGATCGAAGAAGCATCCACACTCGCCGGAGAGCAAACCATTCTTGGTCGGCACCTGTTCTACTAGTACACTACCAATTCGAGCATTATTCTGGTAACTCTTACATCCTTTAGCTTCATTTTTACATCAAGATCGTAAGCCCTAACCTAATCGGGGCTTACATTACCAAATTGAACCCAATCCAGATTCTAGGGTTCATACGAAACCGATTTAATCAAACTTTATTTTAGAACCTGTTTAAATACAATTAAATTATATCATTAGATTCGTAATCCTCCATTTGATGAAAGCCCTATGCCAATTCATTGCCATAATATCGAATTGACCATGACCCGGAATCTAGGGTTCTTCATAAAATCGATTTGGGGGTTTCGACCTTAAACTCAACCACAATCAAATTAAATTACTTGGTTAGATTTGCAATGATCGAATGAGTAAAAGCCCCATGATTTCAAGGATTTCTAACATCAGAAATATTCAAATCGATCCCACGTTTTCAAATTAGGGTTTCGGCCTTCAATCTCAAATTAATCGATTTAGAACTTGATGTTTTTCAAATTAAAACTCACCCCAGGTTCGAAATCTTGTAAAGAATATAACCCATGTATCAATTGGTTCGATAGTTGTCAAAATCGACGGATTTGGAGGGTGTTTGGTTCGGGTCGCGACATAGAGGAAGAACACAGGGGTGTTTAGGATTAAAACCATTTTATTCCGGGTTTGTGTGCGATAGCCTAGCGGCCGGGACTGGTTAGAGCTGTGTGCATGTGTGGGAGAGACCCGGGTTCGAGACCGGGCTCCCACAATTATTTTTAAACATTTTTTCTGTTAAGATTTAATTAATAAAAATCAAACCCTATAATATTATATTATTATATAAATGTGTTTTAGCCCGGGAAACAACCCGTGGGCTCGGGTTTGAATTTTGTAACAAATTGTATTTCCACTTTTAAAAATATCGTGTTCGTATTATTTTCAAACCGTAATCTCGTATAAAATAATATAATAATATTATTTTCAACTCATTCAATTTCCTGGTGTGACATTTGTTTTAAAAACTATAAATAATATATACAATATTATATTATTTACCTACGTTATCTACCCCGATTAAAAATAATATATTTATTATTTTTCCACTCCAAGGATTATTTAGTAAATCCTTCGTACTTAAAAAATAATATATAAATTATATTATTTTCCCAACCTTTGTAAACGACTCAAACGCATTAAAATAATTATTTAATTATTATCCGTTATCAACATTCGACGCGTAACGCGAATTTCCTAAAATCATTACAATAAGATATATATATATATATATATATATAAAACTCCGTCGACACGTTCGTTTATTCTTAAATCCTTAGAATGCGTTAGGGCATTCTAGTCTTCCGTTTCGTTGTCACGATTCCCATTTTATCCCTAATTTATGTGTTCATAATTTTAGGGCATTCATAAGTCGTTTGAGACTTACACACGTGGATCCAACTATCCTTTGTGTGATACTACCTACAACGCAACGCAAGTGAGTTTTCACGGCCCCTTTTTACTGTTTTAACTTGGGGGGAGAAAACATGCTTAAACTGATTTTGAGATTTTGTATTTCATATGCTATCAATGTTAAAACTAAGTGTAACACGCTATCACAGAAAGTCCTCATCTTATCTCGAACCGTTAATATGGATCTTAGCGAGGTAATGTTTAGTAGTACTACTGGGTTTGACAAATCCCACCCGCGTTAGTCGCGCTAACTCGATTGGATATCGAACGGGTGAAATGTTAGCCTACTCACATGGCCAGTATTGATAGACCTGGCAGGAGGCAATAAACAAACAGTCAGTTTCGGTTGCGAGCACTTGAGCTAAATATGAACATAGGTTAGCTACCTATAGATACATATTGAATGATCATAAATCTAGTAAACGCTTACGTATTTATTTGAAACCTATGAACTCACCAACCTTGTGTTGACACTTTTCTTACATGTTTTCTCATGTCGCTAAGCTAAGACACAAGGTGCACGTTAGGACATGCATGGGATTCAACTATTTTACTTATGATATATTTTATGACTTCCTTGTATTGTATTTTGGTTGGTTGGACATTTTGGACTTCTTGGACTTTGGTTTTGGGCGCGTGTATTTTGCGCATTTACTTTTCGTTACGCTTCCGCATTGAAATTTGATTTTAATGGTATTTTCATTTGAGTCCTATGTAGAGTCGTTCAAAGTAACTAATGTCTGAGATCCTGGTTAGTCACTTCCTAAAACGGTAAAACTCCGTTAGTTGAAATTTGGGGGTGTGACACACAAGGACACACTTAAGTACTGTAACATCCATGGTTTTCCGACACTATTTTAGCTTATCTATTTATCTGTTAATTCATTTTTATGACACTCCGTTTGAATCCTATACTTGCGCCACTCAATGAGTCGCATAAATCATTATTTCAATTCAAAGTTTAAACTTTGCATTACATATAATTTTCTATAACACATGCATGTATATTTATAGAACTACATATATATAAATGTATGATTATTTTTATTTAAGCATATACGTCGTTTATAGAAATAACACTTTGCGTTATAAATTAATAATAGCAAGACATTATTACATTTAGATTTTATTAAGATATTTCTAAAGTTTATAAAAAATCAAGTTCCAAAACAAAGGACAATTTATCTATACGCATATATATACAGGGATTTTTCTATATAAAATATATTAAAATAAAAGAAATAATGATATAGCGTATTACAAGTTTTATAAAAACTATTTTATAACAAAAATTACAATTAAACTAGTCTTGAACCCTTACCTTTGAACTTGAGCCCCACCATCTCAAATTGAACCTTTGACTTTAACCCTTGACCTTATTTTGACTTTTAAAAGTCAAACAACCCAAGAACTACACAATCCAAGGCTGCCATCGATCGGGTCTTGCTGTGTTGGACTCCTCATGGTTACACAATCAAGAATCGACCAAATCCTGGCCCAATTACCAACCCAATTCAGTTCTTGAGCGACAAACTTTGAATTTAATACAGGTTTGACTCTTTAGAGTCAAACTGAGTCCTAATCCTTTCCAAATTGAACAAATTTAACGCGTTCAATCCCGAAATTCATGCACTGATTGACTCCGCATGTACCCAACACTAAATCATGACTCAATTCATCGATCACTCGTCGAATTAACGCACATTTAGGCCCGACAGTTGTTACCTTCGAATCAAAATCAAATCGCGTATTCGGGATGAAATCAATTCAATTCAACCACACACACTCTTTCGCATAACCTCATACAAACTCACTAAACCCTATATCGATCTCCGTTTCACCTCATCCTTCCGATCAAGCACCAAGGAATTCACATCTGTCCCTCCAGCCGCAGCCTTCAATACCTAACCATATCAGGTAAGATTTACATCCTTTGATTCATTTTTATGCATGCATCGAAAGCCCCTTATCAATTTCCAGAAACCAATTCGAATCGGGTGAGATTTCTGTAAATTCCTAAACCATGTTCTTGCGAATTCAAAAAGGGGATTTCGATTTGTTCCGGTTAGAGTTTTTATGTTTCTGGTTTGCTTTTATGACTAGCGAACCACCTAGTTTAGCCGGTTAAAGTGAACAGGTTTGAACTAGGTGGCGTGGGTTCAAAACCCACAACCCAGCTTCTTTTTGCGCATTTCCCCTTAACCAAACCCGGCCCTTTGCAGTAATGGGTTTAAACCCATTTATAACCAGTCTCAGTAACACTACCTGTCCCTGATCCAGTGGTAAGACGCATACACAACACAGAACTCACCCGGGTTCGAACTTGGTGGCGTTCATTCTTTTTTTCCAGTGTTTTTAAACAATAATTAATTTATAAAAATTATTTTATAAAACCTAGTACCTTTTTGAGACTAAGTTGTGCATAAATAATCAGATTTTCAATAAAAACTATTATCCTTACAAATTAAAGGATTTTAGTGCAAATAATTTAAGAAATGGATTTTTCTTGGAATTATTAGTTTCACTTAAAATTTATCCACTTTATAAAAAAAATTTTGATATAACTTTTATAAAAGCACGTTCGTAAAACAAACTCACAAATCAAATTTCTATTTAGTATAAATATAAAAGTTTAAAACTCTATTCAAAAAAATAATTATATGTTACAAATCCCTTGTTTCTTTTTGGAGATATTCCATTTTAAAATATTAAATAAATGAAAGGAACTTGTTTATTTAAAAATATTTATCTTTTACCTTAACATTTCATTTAGGGTTTAAAATGAAATATATACTAATACATATTTACACCATTATTTTGCCACATTCTCATAAAGTAAATTTATTAAGTTTAATTATGTTTGGACAAATATAAGTCCACACTATTTTTCTAAAAAACTAAATAAAGAGAATTTATTTAATTTATTTAGTCATTCAAATTAAACCCTAAATCATTTATTTTTAAAACCATATACTCCAAACTTTCATTTTTATAAAAAACTTATTCAAATACAAAACGCAAACACCTACACAATCCTTTTACATAATATGACATGAACTCTTTGTAAAAGCCCCTATACTCACTCCCATTGAAACCCTAGACTTCGCCTTAGTCTTATGTGCATCTTATTAATTCCTATTCATATACATTAAACGCTAGGTTAACTTTGTGAGTTACAAGGATTACCTTTGCTACCTATTCTCTTGTGCTATCTACATCTTTGATACAAGTGACTTTCACATAGCCCATTTTTCACTATTTTACATATTTTGGAGTGAAACATGAATATCTATATACAATGTTTTGCAAACTACACAATACAATTGCACCTTACATTCATGTTGTAAGTCCCAACAGGTCTAACGATCGATCTCTGCTGTAAAACATGTGATACGTACACGAATTACGGAATCCTAACGCATACGTACGTCTCGAATACTCACACACGCAATTCAATCACACATAAGACAAGATCTCATAAAAAGCTCCTTGTATTCAATCTGTAAACAGTACACACAGAGTAGTTCTAGAGAATACAGAATGTTACAAATGAGAACAACTCCTGCACTATTTATAGACAATATATACTGGATCAGGCGAACTTAACATGTTCGCCAACTTTAGCTCCGGCGAACTTATTAAGTTCGCCTCAACTAGATCAGGCGAACATGTTAAGTTCGTCTGTGCAAACTTAAACAAATACAAGATAAATGTCACACCCCCAAATTCCACTAACGGAGTTTTACCGTTTGGTGCATGACAAACCAGGATCTCAGACATTAGTTACATCAAACGACACTATATGGGACTCAAATTGAAATATTATAAAAGTTCAGAGTAAATGCAAAAGCGTTTAAACAAGAGAGGAAATGCGTACAACAACGCGCCCAAGTCTAATAGTAACAGAAACATAATAAATGATCAGTAGATTGACAATTATTGAATACATCATGTTGACACCATGCATGCCCTAACGTGCACCTGTGCCTTAACATGTAAGAAAAGTGTCAACGCAAGGTTGGTGAGTTCACATGTTTCAGTTTGCAACAAAGTTCAATATGTTAATGTACATTCAATATATAAATCAATAGGTAGCTAACCCATAAGCATGTTAACTAATGCGCTCGCAACCGACAGCTGACTGTTTATGTTTTTGCCTCCCACCAGGCCTATCAACCATGGTGCATGTTTAGGTCAAGACTGCACCCGTTCGACATCCAGTCGGATTAGCGCGACTAACGCGAGTGAGGTTTGTCAAACCCATTAGTACTACTCAACTTACCTCGCTATGTTCATATTAACGGTCCGATGTGAGGACTTAGTGATAGATGTGTATGCATAGTTAAACAAGTGATAACATATATGAATTACATAACCAAAAATGTTTACGTCAAACAGTAAAAAGGGGCCGTGAAAACTCACATGCGTTGCGTAGTAGGTAGTATCACACAAGTATGAGATTTAGAATCTCAAGTGTTAGCCTGCACGGCTTACGTATGCCCTAGAATTATAAACACATAAGATTTGGGTCATAAGTTGGGATTTGTGACGACGACACGGAAGTTAGAACGTCTTAACGCATTCTAAGGATTTAAGAGTAGACGAACGTGTTTACGGAGATATATATATATATATATATATATATATCTTAATGTAATAATTAAGATCAAACCGTTACGTGTCGAACGTTAATAACGAATAATAAATAAATAAATAAATTCGTACGTTAGAGTCGTTTACAAAAGTTAGGAAAATAATATAATTTAATATATTATTTTTAGGTTCGTATGATTAATAATTAATCATTTGTGTGGAAAAATAATAAATATATAATTTTTAATCGAGTATGTAAACGTGAGTAATAATGTAAATAATTATATTATTTTTAGTTTAAACGTCACACAAAGTAATTAAACGAGGTGAAATAATATAAAACTATATATATTATTTTATACTAGGAGTCACGGGTTAAAAATAATATAAACATATTATTTCATACGAAGTCGGGGTTTGAAAATAATATAACTATATTATTTTAAAAGTGGAATTATTAATAATTATAAGTTATAAAATCAAACTCGAGCCTACGGGTTGTTTTCCGGTTTAATATAATATTATATTAATATAGGAAAAGGTTTTATAGTTAAATATTGTTTAAAAAATAATTAAAAACCAAAACAAGGGGAGGGAGACTCGAACCCGGGTCTCCTCCCCACCGGTCACACGCACTAACCAGTCATGCCCGCTAGGGAATCACATATAAACTCGTTCTAGAATGTTTTTAACACACAACCCACTTGTGTTCTTCCCCTTATCAAAAACGGATCAAGAAGTAGTCCCAATTCCAACAATTCTGATCACTAACGACCTTAGATTCATAGGGGTTTTGTTATTTGATCCATAACGAACATGTGGTAGGTTTTAATTGCAAAATAAACGGGTTTAGAACTGTATGAATTAATTTGAACCCTAGGTTTGAACACAAGATCAATTCGATCGATTTTGATAATGAAAATGTTTGGAATCATAGGCTTATCACTAAACGGGGGATTGCGAAACTAGTCGTATGAATTAATTGAATTGAAACCGTGTGTAGATTAGGGTTCGATTAAACCTAGATCGCGATGAACCCTAGAAATCGGTTCATCATCAATTCATTGTTATAAGCCACCAAAAGGTTAGGGCTAAAAGTCAGTCGCGGCTCCCCTGGCCACTCTCTGGCGTTCATTGCTATGTATCCGATCACAAAGGATGGTGCAACAGGTTCAGAGATGTTCATTTAAGGTGCGCAGATGCTTGATTGTGGGAAATGACGAACCGAATGATCGAATTGATGGTCTTAGACGTGAGGGTCGACGGTTAGGACTTAACTAATCATAATTGGTGTTAATTACGAATCAATATCATGTTTAATGGATTAATAATGGTCGTTAATGACCATATTCGAGTAATTTCGGTTACAACTCAAACTGAAATCGATTGTGGTATGCGAATTAGACTCAACATCATACAGGTTGACTTTAGAAAGTCAACATAAATCAAGATTAAGCTAATTACAAGTTTAGTCCTTCTAGTTTCATGCATTTGAGTTTGAAAAGAGGCAGAATTGGTCCTTGTAGTTTGAATGTTGTTATCAATAGGACTTAAGTCTTGGATTTTGACTTTACAAAGTTAAATAGAATCAAGTTTAGGCTAATTACACAACTAATCCATGTAATTAGTGTGAAGTAGGGTTTGAGAAATGAAAGAAATAGTCCCTGGAGTTGAGGTTGGGTTAGATAGGTTAGGATTTAACTAAATTTGATAACGGAGTTAACCCTAAATAGCTGGATGTCATATCATCCCCTTGTTGAAAGAATTTTTGTTCCGAAAATTAAAATAATTTATTTTTCTGGGGTGTCACATCATCCCCTAGTTGAAAGAATTTTTGTCACGAAAATTAGAATAGTACCTTAAGAGTTTAACGTGGATTGCTTGAACAGATGAGGATACTTGCGCATCATCTGATCCTCGCGCTCCCATGTGAATTCCGGTCCGCGTTTCGAGTTCTAACGAACTCTGACAATAGGGATTTTACCGTGCTTAAGCGTTTTGACTTACCTATCCATGATTTCTATCGGTTCTTCAATGAAACACAATTGTTAATTGATTTGTAGTTCCTCAAGTGGAACCGCAAGTGTATAATGCCTAGCGCTGCCTTGATGCTAGTGTGATAAATGTTATTGTGGGAGAACTCCACTAGTGGCAAGTGGGTTTCCCAACTGTTACCGAAATTAATCACACAAGCTCGTAGCATGTCCTATAGGGTTTGAATAGTACATTCCGCCTGGCCTTCTGTTTGAGGATGGTATGCCATGCCCATATTTAGACGCATGCTTAAAGCTTTATGTAACGAGTTCCAGAAACGGGAGGTGAATCGTGTGTCACGATCCGAGAGACTACTTCTTTCAAATAAATTCGATTAAGCTTCTCCATTTTGTCTGTTTCTTTGATTGCTAAGAAGTGAGCGGACTTTGTTAAACGATCGACGATTACCCAAATGGTATCACATCCAGTAGGAGTTCGTGGCAATTTTGTGATAAAGTCCATGGATATCCGCTCCCATTTCCACATGGGAATCTCCGGTTGCTGGAGTAGACCAGAAGGCTTTTGATATTCAACCTTGACCTTTACGCAAGTCAGGCACTTGCTAACATAGGTGGCTATATCTGCCTTCATCTTTGGCCACCAATACAGCACCTTTAGGTCATGGTACATCTTGTCGGAACCTGGATGAATGGAATAACAAGATTTATGAGCTTCATCCATGACCAGTTCCCTTAAGTTTCCAAATACTGGAACCCATATTCGCTCGGCGAAGTAGCGAATACCGTCAAATTTGACCTCGAGTTGTTCTTCCATATCGCGTGTACCTTCTAGCGGTAGGTTCTCCTTTTTTAGGGATTCGAGTTGAGCACTACGAATTTTGTTTGGTAATCCGGGGTGAATAGTAAGCTGTAATGCTCGAACTCGTTCGGGCTTGGTTTCCTTTCGACTTAGGGCATCAACTACAACATTAGCCTTACCCGGATGATATCGGATCGCACAGTCATAATCATTCAAGAGCTCGACCCAACGACGCTGTCTCATGTTCAGCTCTTTCTGCTCGAAGATATGCTGAAGACTCTTGTGATCGATGTAGATAGTGCACTTAGTACCGTACAAGTAGTGTCTCCATATCTTAAGTGCGAAAACCATGGCTCCCAACTCTAGGTCATGAGTGGTGTAGTTTTTCTCGTGAATCTTTAGTTGACGCGAAGCATATGCGATCACATTTTCTCGTTGCGTTAGTACACAACCTAGACCCTGAATGGATGCGTCACAATATACCACAAAGTCATCCGTTCCCTCCGGAAGAGCTAGAATAGGTGCACTGCAAAGTTTCTGTTTAAGGAGTTGGAATGCTGACTCCTGGTTATCGCCCCAGGTATAGGTTTTACCCTTCTGAGTTAAGGCAGTTAGAGGTTATGCAATTTTAGAAAATCCTTTGATGAATCGACAATAATAACAAGCCAATCCCAGAAATTGTCGCACCTCTATCGGAGTCGTCGGTGCTGCCAAATTCTTGAGGGCTTTTACCTTTGATGGATTGACATGTATTCCCTTCTCGTTAACCACATGTGCTAATAATTAAACTTCCCGGATCCAGAATTCACACTTGAAAAACATAGCATATAGCTGCTCCTGTTTAAGTAATTCCAGAATTTAGCATAGATGTTCCTCATGTTCTTGGAATAAATGAGAATGTCGTCGATGAAAACAATGACAAATTGATCAAGGTATGGCTTACACACACGGTTCATGAGGTCCATGAACACCGCTGGTGCGTTGGTTAATCCGAAAGGCATGACCATAAATTCATAGTGGCCGTACCTTATCCTAAAAGCAGTCTTAGAGATATCCTCATCTCGGACTCTCAATTGGTGGTAACCGGACCTAAGATCTATCTTGGAATAGAAACTTGATCCTTGGAGTTGATCAAAGAGATAATCTATACGAGGCAGAGGATAACGATTCCTGATTGTCACTTTATTCAGTTCTCGGTAGTCGATACACGCATGGAAAGTCCCGTCCTTCTTCTTGACTAACAGAACTGGAGCTCCATATGGCGATGAGCTAGGTCGGATGAAACCTTTATCCAACAATTCATGCAGCTGAGTAGATAGCTCTTGCAATTCACTAGGTGCTAGTCTATAAGGTGCCTGAGCGATCAGTGCCGCTCCGGGTGCTAGATCAATTTGGAATTCAACTTGACGACGAGGTGGCAGACCAGGCAAGTCTTTAGGAAATACTTCCAGAAAATCGCGAACGATGGGGATATCATCAATTTTCTTCTCTTCTGATGGTTGCTCGACAACGAGTGCCAAAATGGCAGTATGACCTTTTCAAAGACCCTTTTGTGCTTTCATGAAGGATATGATGTCAATGACTGCACCACTCCTTTCGCCTTAGACAGAAAGGGTTTCTCCACTCAGGAGAGGAAGGCGAATGATTTTCTCACGACAGATAATTTCGGCTTGGTTCTTAGATAACCAATCCATACCGACAATTATGTCAAAGCTACCGAGTGTGACCGGCATAAGGTCAATATCAAGTTTATGACAAGCCAATTCAAGCTTACAACCCTTAAGAATGTGGGTTGCTTCAGTTATCTTTCAATCGGCTATTTCAATGATGTACTTAGCTTCTAGTAGGGTTGGAGTTTCTTTTGTCAAGTCACTAGGTTTGATAGATATAAAACTCAAGGAACTTACCGGTAACCACATTGTTATCATATCTGGCTTCTCCGGATCCAAGCACGAAGGCTCGTCCCTTCACACCATTCCCTCCATTATTGCCGTTGTTGCTACCATTTTTCTTGCCTTGATTATTGTTGTTACCGTTGTTGCCCTGATTATTTCCATTGCCATTTCCACCCTTCTTCGACTGAGGACAATCCCTTTGAATGTGTCCCTCCTTGCCGCACTGAAACATCCTCTTGTAAATCCCTGTGGTCGAAATGGTTGCTTGTTCGGAAGTGCAACCATACAGTCTTTCACATCGTGGCCCATCTTACCACATCGCTAGCAACGATTTCTCTCACAAGTACCGAGATGGTGAAAATTACACTTGTTGCACTTAGGGTATCTCTCCATCTTACCACTCTGGTTTTGTCCTGAAGAGGTCGACTGGTTGAAACTCTTAGTAGACTTAAACCTACTTTGTCGTTGATGAGGTTGGTTGGATTAAATCCTCGTCTCCGAATGTCGCTGGATCATTTCATGAAGAAAGAAATTCGTTTACAGGATTGAATATGCTGGGGTATAATTTGAATTAGACCAAGGATTAGTCACAAGATAAGGTAATAGGGTCAGATGGAATAACATGTGCTAGATTAGGGAGAATTTCATAAATTTCGCTTACATAGTTGTAGTCGATGGATTTGCCATGAGGTTCTAATAGAGTTTCAATCAAGATAGTTTCCTTGATCAAGTTTGGATGAGGGTCTTACGGTCATCAAGACTCTTACACGAGTGAAGATAACATGATGGATTCCATTAACGATAACTCAGTGTGTCCGTAAACATTTTCAACCTGATAGTCGTGTCTCTCAACTGTTGGAAAGGTTTAACAATACCAACTAGTCGTTGAGCGGGTTATGAGAATTTCTACGGACAGTGGAAACTTAAGTCTGGAATTCACAGATTAGGACCATTTATCCACACACTAGGTTTCACCAGGATTTACACGCACCTCAAATTACTATTACGTGTGCACCCCTAATGATAATTTGCTTTGCATGCTCACCATAGTTCTCCCTTTCCTGCGTCATAATGTCCTTTAGCATGTATTGCTGAGTACAGAGTGTTGTCAAATATAATAAGTCATTGAGAAGCTTAGTCATCAACCATAAGTTGATCAACCAGGACTCATATCAGGATGAGTAGTCTGGAATCGTTCGATCCGATAATTCACTCGAGTTGAAACACAACATGAGAGTCCAATCCAACAGATTGTAGATGAGTCATGCACGCGAATACGACTTCGAGAGTGAAACTAATTCATGGATATGAGTTACAGGAAGCAGCAAAGTAGCCGTCCTTCCAACTGAGTCAGGATAGGGTTTGAATATGCATTCTCAACTTTGTGGTCATCTATTCTTAACAGAATATTGACAAAAGAAGCGAGTCCATGGCTCGGAAAAGTGATAAAATCTACGTGTCAATGGGTTCTTCAATAATATGTGCAACGGTCTGCCTTCACTCGGTGTATTGTTGCTAGTGGGTACAGTAGGGACTCGCCTCCGACGATCCCAACTCCCAAAGAGATATGTGCTAGTGCTGAGTGTCGTCCATAACATGGACCTGAGAAAGCCCACCATACCCAACGGGTGATGGTGATGTAAGTGACTCCTCCGAAGGCTCCGTCTCGCTACCGTTAATATGAACATAGAGAGATAAGTTGAGTAGTACTACTGGGTTTGACAAACCTAACCTGCGTTAGTCGCGCTAACCAAACTAGATGTCGAACGGATGCAGTCTTGACCTAAACATGCATCATGGTGGATAGGCCTGGTGGGAGGCAAAAACATAAACAGTCAGCTGTCTGTTGCGAGCGCATTAGTTAACATGCTTATGGGTTAGCTTCCTATTGATTTATATATTGAATGACATTAACCTATTGAACTTTGTTGCAAACTGAAACCTGTGAACTCACCAACCTTGTGTTGACACTTTTCTTACATGTTTTCTGAGGACGCTAAGCTAAAGCACAGGTGCACGTTAGGGCATGCATGGTGTCAACATGATGTATTCAATAATTGTCAATCTACTGATCATTTATTATGTTTCTATTATTGTTAGACTTGGGCGCGTTTTTGTGCGCATTTCCTCTCTTGTTTAAACGCTTCCACATTTACTCTGAACTCTTATAATATTTCAATTTGAGTCCCATATAGTGTCGTTTGATGTAACTAGTGTCTAAGATCCTGGTTTGTCACACACCAAATGGTAAAACTCCGTTAGTGGAAATTGGGGGTGTGACAGATTGGTATCAGAGATGTGGAGATCGACTAAAAGTCAGTCGCGGCTCCCCTAGCCACTCTTCGGCGTTCACGGCTGTGTATCCGATCACAAAGTATGGTGCAACAGGTTCAGGGATGTTCGTTTAAGGTGTGCAGATGCCTGATTGTGGGAAATAACAAACCGAATGATCGAATTGATGGTCTTAGATGTGAGGGTTGAAGGTTAGGACTTAACTACTCATAATTGGTGTTAATTACGAATCAATATCGTGTTTAATGGATTAATGATGGCCGTTAATGACCATATTCGAGTAATTTCGGTTACAACTCCAACTGAAATCGATTGTGGTATGTGAATTAGACTTAAGATCATACAGGTTGACTTTAGAAAGTCAACAAAAATCAAGATTAAGCTAATTACAAGTTTAGTCCTTCTGGTTTCATGCTTTTGAGTTTGAAAAGAGGCCGAATTGGTCCTTGTAGTTTGAATGTGGTTATCTACAAGGTTAGTTTGACTATCAAAAGTCAATAGGACTTAAGTCTTAGGTTTTGACTTTACAAAGTCAAATAGAATCGAGTTTAGGCTAATTACACAACTAATCCATGTAATTTGTGTGAAGTAGGGTTTGAGAAATGACATAAATAATCCATGGAGTTGAGGTTGGGTTAGATAGGTTAGGATTTAACTGAATTTGATAACGGAATTAACCCTAAATAGCCGAATGTCATAATAAAACATACAAAACATTAAACATAAAGACTAATCTATTACAAGATTTGTTGTCACATAACATGCTCCAACAGACTCCTCCTTGACAACAACTTGGTCTTTACCTTCTAGTCTTGTTCTTCCAGTTCTTTGGTAATGAGCTCCCTGCACAGATCCTGTGTTTCAAACACACATACAATACCTTCTTATACTGTAATTCCTGCTCTCTTCTTTCATCTGTATACATGATCTCTCTACGTTTCAACATCTTCTGATCAGACCTTGAGAAGTTAACAAGGTTCATAGCATCAAAGAACCTTACTATATCCTTCCCACTCATGTCTTCTATCACTGTTTCGCCCGTATAGACATCTACATACCACCATTTAAGATCATGCAAGAAATCATAGGCAATCAGCTTCAAAGGAATCTTTGGTACTGATCTCACAGGTTTGAATTTGTATCTCCTAGTCACCTTTTGAGTAACTGGATCAACTTCTTTTGTTCTCTTTCCCTGTTGAGGTTTCAGTTTTTCATACTTACCAGATCCTCCTTCCATTCTAATCAGCTTAGCAATTGAATCAGCTATTCCATTATTTGATCTGTTAATCAAGGGTTTAGTTGATAACCCATTGACTTCACATCTAGGTAAAGAGTTAAAGTGCTTTAGCCTTGGCTTCAAATACTGAACTCCGTCTGATCGTTTCAATGCAAATAACTTGAAGCTTCATAGAACCAACTTATTATTCTGCCCGAGCATTTCTCTTTGTTCACATATCTCTGTTTTTGAACTGGTGCAGCTGGAGAGACTGGAATCGTAGTTTTCCAACTCTTCACCATCTCTGCCCATTGTACCTTTGTCATTCCTGTATTCTTATACATTTCAGTATTTTTAGGCAAGCTCTCAGCAGTATCAGGGTTTTGTTTATCCTGATTAGGATCAGACTCTTTATATTCTGCAACTCCTTCTGACAACTCTTCAGGAATCGCATCATCGTCAAAGACATCCATGTCAATTAATCCGTCACACCCTTCATAAATCACCTTTTGTTTGTCACTATCCACCTCCACTTCAACAATCTCTCCCTCCTCTAACTCTTCCTCATCTGTATCATCATTATCAGAAAAGTCATCCAAGTCTAATAGACATTCAATATTGTATGAATCATCTATGACAGAGTCTTTAAAGATTGAATTATCCAACATATCAGCATTAACCACAGTCGGTTCTTTATCACCATCACCTGTCATCATATTGGCTTCAATAATAGTCTATGACTCCCCCTCGGGTTAGTATCAGCATGTTGACGCTCACCCAAACCATCACCAGCATCTGGTTCGTCGTCATCTAAGTTCCTTTGAACACCAATACTGTTTCAAACAGACTTATCATCCTTCTCCCTCTGAGCGCCAAGACGCTCTAATAATTGGCTAACAAGAATCTGCATCTCAGCAAGAACCTTTTTTTGATCATTTATAGTCTGAGCACGCTGGGCTTCTCTGTCAATCAAATCACCCACCTGAGATTGTAAGCCCGAAACCTGTCTTTCTAAGGCTTGTATTCTGTCATCACAAATATCTCTAGTAGATGGACCAGCCTCATTCTGAGTCTTGGATACAGTCGGAGTAGCTTTTGGAGTATTAGATTGTGAAGGAATAGGAGTGATTATCAAATAATGTACAAAGTCTTTATCCTGTGCAGTTTGAGCATCATGAATAGACGAAGCCATTAATTTAGGTCCTTTTGCTGCTGGAGTCTCATCATCATCAGAACTCGAAGATTCATCTTGTAGCTTTCTTTTTCCAAGTACTTCATCGGGAGGAGGACCCCCTTACAAACTTGCGTCTTGGTAAAGACACCTTCTTCTTACCAAGAGACTTCTGACGTTTTTCATATACATTCCGAGTAACTCGAGAAACTTGAGCAAACTGAGCATAATGTTCAGGACTAAAATCCTGAGAACTTTCTTCATCCTTGTCAGAGTCACCAGATCCAGATGAACTGGTGCTAGTCTCTTCAACCTCTACATTTTCAGCTTGAGGTTCATGTTCATCAACATTCATATCAGCATGTATAATGATATTATCACCATCATGTCCATCATCAGCATTATCATCATCATCGTCATCACCATCATTATTATTATTATCATCACTATCATCATCTTCACTTTCAGTCTCCTCACTGTCATTATCATCAACATCTTCCTGTTTCGCTTCCTCCTCATCTTGATTGTCAGCTGCAGGTAGTTCCAAAGCAGGATCAGCATGAATCCAATTATTGTTTGGCAGTGCAACATAACCAGGATTGATTATGTGCCCAAATAACAGAGTAGCCACTGGAATTAAAGCTGGATTCTGCTACTTGATATTCAAGCAATCTGTAAAGTTCCTCTTTATCATAGGTGTGAGATTTAATCTTGGATTCACCAGTGGCAGGTTGGGAATCAAATGGTTCAAGATAACATGCAAGAATCCAGGGTACATTAAGAAACCCTGACACAGGTGGTGTAATCTGCATGACCAGCTCTCGGTAGATGTACAAGGCAAAATTGAAAGTCTTGTTCAATGTTAGAGCAACCATAGCTGCTTGTAATGAAGTTTTCAAGCCGACAGTTCCAACTTTCTTTGGTGATAAACATTGAATGATCACATGCATAAAATATCTCCATTGACCGACAAGACCACCCTTCTTGGCTTGTGAATCATTTGGTCTACATCTATAACCCATTCTCTGCAAACAACCCATGATCAATGTATTTGGTAAACTAATAGGATCATCATTCCTTCCAACCAATGATAAAGATGCACGAATATCTTGAGCATATATAGTAATATCTTGATTATTCACCGTAGCTCGAATCACATGTGGTTCAACATCGGTGTCCTGTTGTGCCGCCTCCCAGAACTGTTGAATGTATTGCAGACTGATATGTGGATTAGCAGAAAGTGCAACATTTAATTTTGACTAGTTCAGAAAAGTAATTATTTATTGATAATTGGTCACCTCTGCTAACTCGGGATCAAGTAGTGCCACCTGATTGTGCTTATACTCAACACGACGATCCATGACCTGCTCAGAACATATGATTAGACATCGACAATTTTCAAACACAAACACAAAATAATAAAATAACAAAGTAAAAACAATTTAAAAAAAATCACAACATTGAAAAAATGTCAAGTCTTTTCAACACCGGTCCCCTAGGATAACTTAACAAGTTCGCTTAGAGTTACAAGAGGCGAACTTGTTAAGTTCACCTGAGCATGTTCACCCAAAAACTTGAACAGTCACAGAATTCGACATTAATCAATTTGATGTTATAAACTATAATCAAACACAATACTAACTCACCTACACTTGATTAACTTATATGAACACTTAATTTCATATCTTATCCATAAAATGATGATGAACACATAGAACGACAGTCGCGATTAACCGTTGATGAACAAATCAAAATTGTGATCAAATGGATGGATGATATGAAATGTTGTTACCTTCGTTGAACTCGCAACAGAATTTCGAATAAGGAACAAGAACAAATAACCACCTTAACTGTGTAAGAATTCAAAATCAGACTTAAACTCTCAATAAAGACAAAGTCGCATAATATGTTCGCTCAAGTCAAAGAATATTAGGTGAAAGGTCAAGTTCGCATGATTCCTTATATATGCAATAGATTAAGTCCAACAACCTCAAGCAAACTTAATAAGTTCGCCACACCTTCAGGCGAACTTAGGAAGCGAACATACCAAGTTCGCCTTCCTCGACACTTAGAAAAATTTTGAAATTTTTCATTTTTCAATTTTCAATTTTTCAAACAATTCAATCACCTTTTAACCTATTCAGCAACTCAATCCAAGTAATTAAGAATTTGTCATGGGAGATAGAAACAAAATCTTTTTGGATTTTTCATACAAAACTAAATGAACAAGTAAAGAACATATTTTTGGATTTTTTAAAATTTATGCTAAAACACAATAAAATCTTTTTGGACTTTTTGTAAATGAATTAAAGCAGTGTCACACCCCAACCGACGGCGGAAACGTCGGGACGGGACATGTAGACTGTTCATAAGCTCATGGTTTACTAAAGTGGTGATAATTAAACAATAACTTTCATTTCATATCTCAAGTAATCAAGTACAACTCTTACAAGAATAAAAATACATGAATAACTTTATATAATTTTTAAACTAGGTCCTCAATCTAAGTGAAGCGACTTGAAATCTTAACTCAAACACTGTACCCGAAACATGATAAAATGACAGGGTCAACTATAAATAGTTGGTGAGCATACATAAGTTTTGACACCACAAGTAAAGTTCAAATATTTTGTGTACAATTCATATGATGCATGGTTTATAAAGCATTTATGGAGAATCTAAGTTAAGCTAGATGCACAAATGAAACTTTGTAATTGAAGGGCATAACAACACATGTTATCCTAATGTAGGGCATAACAACACATGTTATCCTAATGTAAAAGTAGGGCATAACAACACATGTTATCCTAATGTAGGGCCTAACAACACATGTTAGCCTGAAGTAATGTATTTGAGTTTACACGTGTATATCATGTATATATAGCCTTAACAATTAGCATTCAAGCATAAAGCACAAATAAACACATATGATCATATTGTAGAATTGTACGTGTGTAATTGCAAATAGTATTTGAATGAAATCATGTTTCACCCCAAATATGTAAATACGAAAAAGGGGCTATGTAAACTCACTTGTATTACTGGTGTAGATAGCACGAGCAAAAAGGTAGCAAAAGTGATTCTTTTGCAAATCACAAAGTTATCTTAAAGTGTAATGTATATGAATTTGAGTTAATTATACGTACAAGGTCTAAGACAATAGTATGGGGATTTGTACAAAAGTGTTTATGAAATTTCATGTAATGGATGAGTGTAAGTGGGTATTTGTTTAAAAATGTGAAATCAAAATATGTATGGGTTAAAGAAAAAAATAATTGTTTTAGGGTTTATTAAAATAGATAAATAATTTAAATAAATAAATTATTTTTATGTACTTATTTAATATAATAATGATGTGCCTATAAAAAGGGGTGTAAATAAATATATATATATATATATATTGGTATATATATATATATATATTTAAGAGGGTTATAAAATGTAAATAAAGCACTGAATGGAATTTTTTTTAATGTAAAATGGTTTATAAAATATTTAAAAAAAAAGATAACGTATTTTATAAAATCTTGACACAATATTTTTATAAAATAGGTAATGTAAATGCTTTGTTTAAAGTTAATAATTTTAATCAAAAAAATTTCTAAATGGTTTTTATATTGGAGAAATGAGATTCTAAACAATTTAAGTTACAAAACTATTTATCTTAAATTGGAAATCTGTCAGTTTTTTACAAATCAGTACTAGAGATAACGGGGTTTTATAAACTAATTTTTATAAATAATTTGGGGCTGTTAAAACGGTTTAAAAAAATAAACGGGGCTGGCCCGGATCGAACCCGGGTCTGCCCGGTGAAGGTAACAAGCGCCAAGCACTGGACTAGTGGTCCGGTAGTTACAAATCTATTTATCTTAAATTGGAAATCTGTCATTTTTTTACAAATCAGTACTAGAGATAACAGGGTTTTATAAACTAATTTTTATAAATAATTTGGGGCTGTTAAAACAGTTTAAAAAAATAAACGGGGCTGGCCCGGATCGAACCCGGGTCTGCCCGGTGAAAGTAACAAGCGCCAACCACTGGACCAGTGGTCCGGTAGTGCTATTAGGATCTGCTTGCAGTGTTTTAAACTAGAGGAGCAAAGGAGCTGGGTTCAGTGGCACGCCAAAAAGGAAGAAATGAGGTGTGGGGCTAGTGTCGAACCCGCGACCTCATCCCTATATGGACAACGCTTTAACCAGTGGACCTGGGCATGTTCCGTTGTTGATTTACAAACACGAATTGGTTTTAATACCCAGCCCACGTTCGTCTCCTTCCCCAATCGTTACTGTCCCAAGCCCTAACCACAATCTCACCTGATTCGATATTGATCGACCACGGGATCATGGGGCTTTTAATCCCCGTATAAAAATGAAACTAAAAACACCAATTTTACCTCGAATGGTCGCAAATTGAGGGGGAACGGCTGGAACAACCGAATCGGCAATCCTTGAGCTCGCCGGAGTTCGGGAGAAGAAATGTGATGGTTGCAGAGGTGTAGAAGGTTTGTGAGAGGGTTTTAGCAAGTGTGGGAGTGATTCAAAAGGACCAATTTCACTTAAAAAATAGGATTCGACTAAGGCTTGACCGTGACAGTTGTTCGACGAATTTACGCGTTAATTAGGTCGATTGGGGATGAATTGGGTCATGAATCTGGTCTGGATTCATGATAGGCTTGATTGTGCGTGATTTGTGGATTCTAATTGCGTCTGATTCCGTGATTGAGAACCGGATGGAACGCGGTTTGACCTTGCAGGGTTAAACTGTTTGAAATTTGAATTATGGCCGCGAATTTGATAAAATTGAAACTGTAAATGGGCTTGGATGTGGTCTTGAAACGATTAAGTACGAATGGAAAGTCCATATCAGTCGAGATTGATCGATTAGGGTGTTGGATTTGTACTAACTTGGACTGTTTGACTTTCTAAAAGTCAAACTAGGTCAAGATGTTGAATGGGGTAAAAATTGAGTCCAATTTTCAAGGGAAGGGTTCAAATTAAGGTGAGAGGTTCAAGGGTAGTTAGAGGGGAGGGGGGTTCAAATTGATCCAGGGTTTAAGCTAGTTTAAAAATAGGAATTATGTATATATATATATATATACATATTTTGTATAAAAACTATAAAACTTTATAAAACTAATTCTTTTATACCCTTTATACAATGGTTTACTTAAAAATGTTGAATAAATTTTTTTTTGTCCAAAACTAAAACAACACAAACATGTGGTTTAAATTTATAATTCCAAATGTGTAATTATATTCATAGTTTTACGAAAAATAATTTATAATGTCAAAATATATATGTGTACTCAAAGTGTGTTATAGAATTAATATGTAAGACAAGGTTTAGATAGTTAAATAGAAATTTTAGTAAAGAAAATAGTGAAAATTTTATGTGACATAATATGTTTAAACAAATGAAGGATTTAATGTAGTGTTTGTATAAACTAAAATAGGATCGGAAGAATCATGGATATTACAGTCTCCCCATGTTAAGGGAATTTCGTCCCGAAATTTAACTAGTGGGGGTCTACTGAATTAGTAAGGAGGTGAGTTTGGATTCTCAATGAACTTTGTCCGTTGGTTTGAGGAGTATAACTAATGAAAAGGTTTAGGTATGTTTCTTAAGGTCAGACATGAATGATGATAGTGGGTTTAGTTTTAAAATGAACTTAAGGAGAAAGTCTGTTGAATAATAATTTGGATTCTAAGGATGAAATGTATTGATGGGAATTAGATGATCGGAGTTTGTTTAAAATGTAATCTAATATGTTCAGGAATTAGCAGTGGATAAAAAAAAAGTTTCACAAACATTGGCCCCGTCAAACAACATAAAACTTTACATGGCAAGAATAACGCTACTTCTGATTTTATGACAGGGCACTTATATACAGGAAGTACCATCCACCATGTCCTTATCATATCACATTAGTTTTGTTATTATGTATCACGATAGGTTTCATGTTATAACACACAACAGATTTCACTATGCCTTTCATGCGCTGATTTTTATAATTACGTGTGCACCCGTAATTATCCAAATCGTTGCATGGTCCACATAGTTCATCCCATTGTGTGTGGGGTCCGGGGTAACACAAAAACACTTAATTCGTAACTATTGTTTTCACGTATGTGTTGCTAACAATAACTATGTCCATAGATAGTAGAGCCAATCAGGTACTAAAGAGTAATAACGTGGCATAATTTAGGGTTCCATAGCTTCCTCGTGTTTGAATAAGAATACGTCAAACCCCGAGTAGCTTTCATGGATAGGGTGAATAGTCATGCCTTGTGTATGATGTACTTAGTCAATTGCAACAATGTAAACAATCTAATTCCTTGTATAATGTAAACACTCATGTTTCATATATGATCTAGTGTTAGGCATGTTGTAAGCAAGTAGGTTTCATGTATAGTGTGAACAATTTGGTATCATGTATAAGCAAATATGTATATTGTGATCACTCTAGTATTATGTATTTTATGAAGGTGTATTGAGTCTCATGCGTATCGGAAACTATCGGATTTTGTAGGCGATCGGGTGTGTTACTTGGCGTTCATGCACAATGTAGGTATATGAGTTTTAACCTTTAAATTCGTTAGTGCTTATATGGACGGTTAATGGCGAAATGATTCACTTTCTGAAGTTGGCTAGCAAGCTCAAGTTTATAGTGACAAACCGTAGTAGGTGTGAATAGTTCCGACAATGACAAAAATAACATAAAGGATTACAATGCATAATTTATTCCAGACTAGATCCCTATTCGATTCCATCTTGCACTAGCTTCAATTGGTTTCATCTACTGCCTCGGCATTGACTTGAGTTTCGTTAGTGTTTATGTTGAAGGCACGCCCACGAGCACCACCTTGGTTTGCATTGGCTATCCTTGGGAATTGGTTTTTGAAGTGGTTTGGATTACCACATTCATAACATGCACGCCCATTAGTAATGGCTGGTACAACTTGATTGGCAACTTGGTGATTGGCTCGGTTCCCTTGGTGGGTTTGACTAACATGTGATCTGGATTGGCAAGTGTTTGCTACATGACCATACCTTCCACAATTGGCACATAGACGGCATGGCATGTTTGGGAAGTGGTGATAGTTGCACGTGTTGCACAGAGGGTTGTTGCCCGCATATGGTTTCTTATTATGGTTTTGGGCTAGGGGAGCTACTTGGTTGATTGGTACAGCAGGGGTAATGACAGCAAAGTTACGTTTCTTATTGGAGTGAGGAGGTTTGGGTTTGTCTTCCTGAGAGGGTTCAGAAGAGGCTGTTGGGTCAGTGACTTTCTTTGCGCCTTTCCTTGTTAGTGTACCCGCCTTCACATGGTTATCAGTTAATGTGGCCGTTAAGCGGATAGCATCTTCAAGGGTAGCTGGATTTCTTCCTAGGACTGTATCTTGGATTTTCATGGGTAGACCACCGATGTACTTCTCAATACCCCGAGTCAGTGGAGTGACCATGTGGGGTACCAAAAGACTTAACTCATGGAAACGAGTTGTGTAAGCTAAACTTTCACCACTGTCTTGGGTAAGATCCCAAAACTCGGCCTCCAACATCTTCATTTCATTACGAGGACAGAATTCCTCGGTCATTAGTCTCTTAATTTCATCCCATGGCAAGGCCATGGTCACATCCACACCCCGGTTCCTCTTCTCACCATTCCACCAAGTGAGCGCCCGTTTCTGAAAGACGCTGGTGGCATAGCGAACCCGAAGATGGTCTGGGCAATCACTGTTGAGAAAAGTGCTTTCAATGCTTTCAAACCATTGATGGAGGCCCGTAGCTCCTTCGGTGCCATAGAACTTGACGGGGTTGCATGAGTTAAAGTGTTTGATAGTGCGTGGGGGTGGGTTGGCACCACCACCACCACCATTATTAGCACAGCTGTTAGTGCCGCCATTGTTGTTATTGGCCTGAGTGTGGTTCACAAGTTGAGTGAGAAGGGCAGCAAGGTCATTGTTGTTGTTGTTGGTCTCGTTGACGCGACGGGGAGGCATACTATAGGTTTTAACAAAACAATAGGAAAGATATAAGAGGTTATGAGGATTTCTTAGATATAAAACAAAGGATAATTTAAAACATCAGTGTTCATAGTTTGGATTGCACTCAAACGGGGATAGTACCATTTGAATGCTATGACATATTAGGGTTAATAAACTTATATAACTTTCAAGGAGACATGCTTTAGCCTATAGGTAAACACTCATCCCGGTAATTCACAAGAAAGCATACGGATCCCTCGGTTGATTAGGATTTATATGAAATGCTTTCCTAGACAGAATACCCAGAATACAGGTGTCACCTTTCCAGATTGCATGTGTCCTCTACTAGTTAACAAAGTTTAAAACCCTAATGAGGTGTGAAAATAAATTTAATAGACTTATGACGTTCCACATGCAATGATGGTAATGACATAGTAGAAAGATTGAGGCTTAGGATAAGGGTAAGGATATTATTGTTTTTAATTTATTATTTAGGTGAAACCTAATAAGTCATATAATATATTAAACATGTAGCACATAGCATGTAGCATATCATATATTCATAGAGCATGGCATAAATGGGTGTCCTAAGGTTATAGTCTAGGTTAGAAGTGTCTAATAACCTAATTCCCTATAACCAAGGCTCTGATACCAATCTGTCACACCCCAACCGACGGCGGAAACGTCGGGGCGGGACATGTAGACTGTTCATAAGCTCATGGTTTACTAAAGTGGTGATAATTAAACAATAACTTTCATTTCATATCTCAAGTAATCAAGTACAACTCTTACAAGAATAAAAATACATGAATAACTTTATATAATTTTTAAAATAGGTCCTCAATCCTAAGTGAAGAGACTTGAAATCTAAACTCAAACACTGTACCTGAAACATGATAAAATGAGAGGGTCAACTATAAATAGTTGGTGAGCATACATAGGTTTTGACACCACAAGTAAAGTTCAAATGTTTTGAGTACAATTCATATGATGCATGGTTTATAAAGCATTTATGGAGAATCTAAGTTAAGCTAGATGCACAAATGAAACTTTGTAATTGAAGGGCATAACAACACATGTTATCCTAATGTAGGGCATAACAACACATGTTATCCTAATGTAAATGTAGGGCATAACAACACATGTTATCCTAATGTAGGGCCTAACAACACATGTTAGCCTGAAGTAATGTATTTGAGTTTGCACGTGTATATCATGTATATATAGCCTTAACAATTAGCATTCAAGCATAAAGCACAAATAAACACATATGATCATATTGTAGAATTGTACGTGTGTAATTGCAAATAGTATTTGAATGAAATCATGTTTCACCCCAAATATGTAAATTCGAAAAAGGGGCTATGTAAACTCACTTGTATTACTGGTGTAGATAGCACGAGCAAAAAGGTAGCAAAAGTGGTTCTTTTGCAAATCACAAAGTTATCCTAAAGTGTAATGTATATGAATTTGAGTTAATAATATGTACAAGATCTAAGACAATAGTATGGGGATTTGTACAAAAGTGTTTATGAAATTTCGTATAATGGATGAGTGTAAGTGGGTATTTGTTTAAAAATGTGAAATCAAAATATGTATGGGTTAAAGAAAAATAATAATTATTTTAGGGTTTATTAAAATAGATAAATAATTTAAATAAATAAATTATTTTTATGTACTTATTTAATATAATAATGATGTGTCTATAAAAAGGGGTGTTAATAAATATATATATATTGGTACATATATATATTTAAGAGGGTTATAAAATGTAAATTAAGCATTAAATGGAATTTTTTTTAATGTAAAATGGTTTATAAAATATTAAAAAAAAATAACGTATTTTATAAAATCTTGACACAATATTTTTATAAAATAGGTAATGTAAATGCTTTGTTTAAAGTTAATAATTTTAATCAAAAAAATTTCTAAATGGTTTTTATAGTGGAGAAATGAGATTCTAAACAATTTAAGTTACAAATCTATTTCTTAAATTGGAAATCTCTCATTTTTTTACAAATCAGTACTAGAGATAACGGGGTTTTATAAACTAATTTTTATAAATAATTTGGGGCTGTTAAAATAATTTAAAAAAATAAACGGGGCTGGCCCGGATCGAACCCGGGTCTGCCCGGTGAAGGTAACAAGCGCCAACCACTGGACCAGTGGTCCGGTAGTGCTATTAGGATCTGTTTGCAGTGTTTTAAACTAGAGGAGCAAATGAGCTGGGTTCAGTGTCACGCCAAAAAGGAAGAAATGAGGTGTGGGGCTAGTCTCGAACCCACGACCTCATCCCTATGTGGATAACGCATTAACCAGTGGACCTGGGCATGTTCTGTTGTTGATTTACAGACACGAATTGGTTTTAATACCCAGCCCACGTTCGTCTCCTTCCCCAATCGTTACCGTCCCAAGCCCTAACCACAATCTCACCCGATTCGATACAGATCGACCACGGGATCATGGGGCTTTTAATCCCCGTATAAAAATGAAACTAAAAACACCAATTTTACCTCGAATGGTCGCAAATTGAGGGGGAACGGCTGGAACAACCGAATCGGCAATCCTTGAGCTCGCCGGAGTTCGGGAGAAGAAATGTGATGGTTGCAGAGGTGTAGAAGGTTTGTGAGAGGGTTTTCGCAAGTGTGGGAGTGATTCAAAAGGACCAATTTCACTTAAAATATAGGATTCGACTAAGGCTTGACCGTGACAGCTGTTCGACGAATTTACGCGTTAATTAGGTCGATTGGGGATGAATTGGGTCGCGAATCAGGTCTGGATTCATGATAGGCTTGATTGTGCGTGATTTGTGAATGCTAATTGCGTCTGATTCCGTGATTGAGAACCGGATTGAACGCGGTTTGACCTTGCAGGGTCAAACTGTTTGAAATTTGAATTATGGCCGCGAATTTGATCAAATTGAAACTGTAAATGGGCTTGGATGTGGTCTTGAAACGATCAAGTACGAATGGAAAGTCCATATCAGTCGAGATTGATCGATCAGGGTGTTGGATTTGTACTAACTTGGACTGTTTGACTTTCTAAAAGTCAAACTAGGTCAAGATGTTGAATGGGGTAAAAATTGAGTCCAATTTTCAAGGGAAGGGTTCAAATTAAGGTGAGAGGTTCAAGGGTAATTAGAGTGGGGGGGGGTTCAAATTGATCCAGGGTTTAAGCTATTTTAAAAATAGGAATTATGTATATATATATATATATATATATTGTATAAAAACTATAAAACTAATTCTTTTATACTCTTTTACAATGGTTTATTTAAAAATGTTGAATATATATTTTTTTGTCAAAAACTAAAACAACACAAACATGTGGTTTAAATTTATAATTCCAAATGTGTAATTATATTCATAGTTTTACGAAAAATAATTTATAATGTCAAAATATATACGTGTACTCAAAGTGTGTTATAGAATTAATATGTAAGACAAGGTTTAGATTGTTAAATAGAAATTTTAGTAAAGAAAATAATGAAAATTTTATGTGACATAATGTGTTTAAACAAATGAAGGATTTAATGTAGTGTTTGTATAAACTAATATAGGATCGGAAGAATCATGGATATTATAAAAAATATATTACCTAAAATCAAAATCTTTTTGGTTTTTCTCTGTACATAGTGAATCACATATTTTTGGTCGAACAGTGCGAGTAAGAAGATCATATCAGTATCTTCGATGAATCACACATACATTCTGAAAATAAAATCCCTAACAGATCTAAGGGTTGACCTATGACATTCTGCATATTCACAGATATTTGGCTCAGCAAACAAGCACTTTGTGCAACAATCTATGATATCTCAGCAAATCATTTTTCAGAATTAACACTTCATGCGTTCATAAACTATCAATTCTTTTGAATATTCTATTTAACTTCTATCTTACAGATATCACAACTTTTCTTTTTCTTCAAATTTCTATTTATACCATTTTCTTTCTCACATCTTTTCATTACGATCACAACACTTTTTATTTCATAAAATAATTCGCGATAAACTTCAAAGTTGTGGTTCCCTCTAATCTGTTGATATTTAAGGATAAAGTCTTCAATCACTCTCTGAATTTGCGGAATTAATCCAGAAATCAAAGTCACACCGAAATGATCGAATCAAATATGAACAAGAAGGATAGAATCAATCACACAAGATGCATTCAACCATGTTGATAATCTTCATTATACCAGCAATGTAAATCATAGAATAACAACAAAACACACAGAAATTCTCTCTGATAGATTTGGAAACAAACAATACAAATGTTAATAGTTACTTGAAAATACAAAAGACAATATTATTTATACTAAAGAGTTTTGATCGAAATCTTCTGAACGAAAAGTGTTTTCGACCGAAAACTTAAAGTTTTCGACCGAAAACACTTTTCGACCGAAAACTTAAAGTTTTCGACCGAAAACTCTAAAGTTATACAAATCTAAACCTAATTGATTTTTATGGACTACTAGGTTCCAACAATCTCCCCCTAGTCCACAGAACATCAATTCTTCACGTGTTGTCTTTTGCAGGCTTGGTCTTGACTTTAACTTTCAGCTTCTTAGCATCCATAGCAGCAAGTCTCTTCTTGATAACTTCAGCTTCATGTCTTCTTGACAAACATCGAGCCACGACTCTCATATACAACTTGGCCTCAGCATTAATCTTCATGCTCATATCACACCTAATAGGATTCTTGTACAAAGTCTTCAGATCTTGATAAAAAAAACTAAACAAATCAATTGGATCAAAGACTCTGAATTCTGGTGACTTATCCTGCACGATCACAGCTTCATGTGTTTTACTGTTATACATCCACTTTTTGAAGCTTTTGATGAACGTCTCTTTTCTTGCTGGGATGTATACATTTGAAACTATATCTTCTGGCTTCACAATGTACCTGAATCTTCTTTTTCCATTCTTGTCCTTTCTTTTTAACTGTCTGCATTCGGGCAATTGTGGTTTGAAGTTTTCAAACTTATCTTTTCCACATTCCTTCTTAAAATATTCTTCAAAGTTAGCGGCAAATGATCATTTTCAAGTGACTTAGCTCTTTAATATCCCAGTATGGCAATGTATTTAACTTTATACTGAATATTCCCATCACCTCTTTTTAACACATACATCTTCTTCTGATCATTATACATCCATGCCAATATTTCCCCAGTCAAAGCTTGTTCTAGACTCTTGATCGTCTGTGTAAGCCTTTCAACAATAGATGGCTTTTCAATAACTGTCCACCAAGAACTCTTATGTGTCTTTGAAGTCTCTGACTTTTCAGTTTGTGTTTCAACATCTTCAGGAACAGTAAACGGTTCTCGTTCATCTACAAGCTTATCCATCTCACCGATCACTGAACCATCTTCTTCAACATAAGTTTGTTGTTGTTCGTATCCATATTTTTTATATTCAATGTTGGTCTGAGTGTCTTGTTTAGCATATTCAGTTGTTCTTTCACTTCCACCAATACCTCCAGCACCACCACTATTATTGTCATTATCTGAAGAATGATTTTCATCTATCTTTTCTCCAGTGATTACAACTTCTTCATCATCTTCTTCCTCCTTCTATGTATCCTCTTGGTCTTCACCAGTTCTTTCCAATCCTTCACCTTCATCATTCAGGAGCATATCAATGTCAAACAAAGTGTAGAAGGAATTGGTTCAGTGGCAGCCGGACTTTGTACGTCTTCAACATTCTCGTCTTGAATAGTAACAATTGGAGAACCAATCTGAGCTATCAAATCTTGAACAATCTTTTGAAGTTGATCAATTTGCTGCTATTGCTGTGCAAGTAAACCCTTTTGTTTATTGCTTTCGGTTTTCAATTCTCTGTTCTCTCTAGTATTTGCAGCTTCTCTGCTTAGCAGGTTGGAGATTTGAGTCTTCAGTTGACTAACTACATCTGCCAATCTATAACTCTTTGATTTCAGGAACTCTTCATCAACCAATCTATAACTCTTTGATTTCTTTGACTTGTGCTTCTCTGGTAATGATCAAGATTAAGTGCCACTGAATTTGCTTGTCTTTCTAACATTATTCATACTACCGAAGATTACTTCTTGCATTGTCTCTATCGGTAGTTCAACACCATCATTTTCCAGATTTGGCAGCAGTGTGTTGATGATCATCTTTACAAATCTTGGATACATCAGAAACTTGTAATTCTGCCTTGGTCCCACAAAGTTGCTAATCATTGGTTCAAAAATCATCCTTGAAAAGTTAAATCTTCTATGAGTCGCCAAACACACCAACGCCCTGCTGAAAACTGCACCAATTTGATCGAAAGCAGACGTTCTGGGAATCATGCAATGGATTAGAACATGAACAAGGTACCCCCATTGTTTCCCAAACATTGTTTTAGTAACTTATCTTTTTAAAAATCTTCCTCCATATCCCATGGTCATTATAATTCCTGAGACTGCAGTATGATTGATCTTGTAAGGAAAATCAACTGAATCTCTGAAGTTTAATACTTCTCTAATCACCTGTTCAGTAACTTTAATCTTATTTCCTCCAACTGAACTTTCAATCCATATTTCTTTATTGACATGCTTGTATTCCGCATTATCCCAAAACTCCCTAACGTGTTTTTCAAACACACGTACTTGTGTAGATATTGTAGTATGGATTCTTGAATTTGCTAAAAACCTAACAATCTCCTCACAGCCTTAAGCCTTCTTTGTATTTGTAGTCAAACCGGCACATATGTTGTGTTTAGGCTCAAACTTTAACCTGTTCATGTCTGTAAAGAAAAAACAACAAGTCAGAAAATTTCAGAAAAAAATCTTTAACTTTTGATATTTCGACCGAAAACTCCCTTAAGTATTATTTTTTCGATCGAAAAACCTTTAAAATCACTTGTCAGGGAAATTCTCACAAACTTGAAAATTTCGATCGAAAACTCTATCAAACATTCCAACATTTCGATCGAAAACTACTACATATGATCATATTCAAAACAACACATTTTGGAACTTTTGATCGAAAACTCCAATAACATATCACCTTTTTCGATTGAAAACTTTGAATTTTCTTTTTGATCAAAAATTTAGAATTTTATCAACTTACAACATTTTGATTGAAAACCTTGATTAACACTACCAATAACCAAACCCTGGTTTTTCGATCGAAAACTCTAATTTTTTAAAAACATTTCAAGCATGGTCGTTTCGATCGAAAACACTTTTCGGTCGAAAACTCATTTCGGATGAATCAGACTTGAATCTTCATTTCCATCCGAAACAGTTTTCGGACCATTCATGAGACTTTTCGATCCATTCAACTATGTTTTTGGTCCATTCAAATATCCATTCAACCTCTACGAATCACGAGAACATACCTGGATGGTAGAAATCAACTGATGAACACAATGACGTCACAATCGAACACTTTTTCACATGAAATCTCAACACTTGTAAAACACGATAAATTTTGGAACGATACGGCCGAGACAAAATACGAGTGGGAAAAAGCTTTTCAATCAAAAAAATTGAATATATAGACTTTTCAAATCTTGACCGAAAACTTCAGTCATGACTTTTCGATCGAAAACTTTTTCAGATGATATCTTTTCGGTCAAGAGATTTCGACCGAAAACTCCAAACTTGATAAATTTTGAAAATTTTCAAACCAATCTTTATTTTATTTTATATTTTATTTATTATTATTAATTTTTTTTATTTAAGTCCATTTTGACATCATTAAGACTTGTACCAATTTTTTAAATAATTTTCACAATTTCACTCATAATCAGGAAAGAAAACACACTTGCACACTAATTTTATCAAGAATGACTTATTATTCTTTTTCAAACACAGAAAACAATTAAACACTTAACAAAACATATAGGTATACATTTATTTCTACTATTTTCCTTTTGACTTTTTCTCAACATGTTTCAACAATTTATTCTATTTTTTTATTTTTTTCTTTTGGTGAACTGAACTGACATAGGATCATAAATTGTATACTGTCTTAACTACACTACATATCAAATCAGGATCTAAACAGTTCAAGATTGATTACCAGTATAATTTTTATCTTAAACTCAAACATCATATTTCAGCAGATATTGTGAGACATTTACAGTAAGATTTATCAATACAAAGTGTATCCAAACATCGAGATGGATTAAGCCAATACGCAACACAAAATTTCACCAAAACATAATCCAATAACCAGCATGAGGGTAGCGTTTTTAGCAAAGGAAAATAATCCAAATGGATTTGATGTGAATCCTTTTGATTCATATATATTGGTTTGTGATGGAACGAACACTGAATCAGTTTGATTCATATGATATATGACATGTAGTGATGGAATTTTGAACACTGAATCAATTTGGTTCATATGAGACATGACTTGTAGTGATGGACATTTGGAATCAGATTTGATTCAGGTATGCGGATATCCATAGGGTATTGGATATGTCAATTGAAATCATGAATGATTCAAAGGGGGAGACAGACTGACTTTCTGGTTTCCATCCGAGATTTCCACCAGAACCATCAGCTATATAAAAATGTTTAACTCTAAATCGTATATTTGACGGGTATAGTCAATAGAGTAAACGAATTGTGCTAAAAACCCATCAAGATCTTGGTCTCATGGTATGTATGGATTCACTTAGCATTCGAAGAATGAAAGTACCGATATTCGATGAGGATAACGCTAAGATTGCGATTTAGTTAATCACACAAATATCACCTAATTTACATACGCATAGCCTACCAGCATATCAAAAATTATAACAGATGTCACCATCATATCCAATTCATGCATAAGCTCAACACACACTTGTACTATCATTTCCTATATATACGTCATTCAGACACACAATTTTTTTTATTTTCAGCCTTTTCTTACTTTCAATTTTAATCACATAGTCACATATTTTTTTTTATTTTTTTTACCAAGAGAATCTAGAATAAAATAAACTCAGCATATTTTTCTTTTTCTTTTATTCTCCCCCTAAAATTGTGATGTGACTTTATTTACTATTTATATCACTTATGAGAACAAACATATCTGACACAAACATTCATTAAGCTAACACACATATAAACCATACACAACATAATTTTAACACTTTAAAAGAAAATCTTTTTGAGGAACAGATTTCTAAGGTCTTTCAGTTCAAAAATGGACTATTTATTATTCTGAAAAAACCTTTTTTTTAAATGAAATCATCCCCCACATCTTAACCAAATAGTTAAACCGATCAGTTAAAAAAGCTTTTGTAAAAATATCGCCTTTTTGCTCTAGGGTATCAACATGGACCACTTTAATCAGCCCATTCTCAAAACAGTCACGAATGAAATGTAACATGATCGCAATGTGCTTTGTTTTGGAATGCTGAATGGGATTTTTGACTATTTCGAGAACTTCCTCGTTGTCACAATAAATCGGAGTTTCCAGGAAATTCACTCCAAAATCTAGCATTTGATGTTGAATCCAAATAACCTGTGAACAACAGCTCGAGGCAGCAGTATACTCAGCTTTAGCAGTTGATGTAGATACATTCGTTTGTTTCTTACACTTCCAAGACACCATTCTCTCCCCCAAAAATTCACTTCCGCCTGAAGTTGACTTCCGGTCCAAGTTACAACCTCCATAATCGCTATCAGTGTAAGCAAAGAAGTTAAATTCAGAATCAGAAAGGTACGATAAACCTAAATTTACTCGACCCTTAAGATATCAAAATATTCATTTAACAGCCGATTCATGAGATTCTTTTGGAGCAGCTTGATATCTGGCACAGGAGCAAACAGCAAACATGATATCCGGTCGGCTTGCAGTCAGATACATCAACGAGCCAATCATTGACAGATACATCTTTTGATTAACTTCAACTCTAGACAAATCCATAGTGAGAGGTTCATGGGGAGCAATTGGTGTTGAAGCTGATTTGCAATCATTCATCTTGAATTTTGTTAGAATATCTTTCACATATTTAGCCTGATGGATAAGAATCCCAGATTCAGACTGTTCAACTTATAACTCCAGAAAGAACTTCATTTTTTCCATCAAGCTCACTTCGAATTTTAATTTAATGACTTCTTCAAATTCCTTGTAAAGAGCTTCATTTGTTGACCCATAGATAATATCATCGACATAAACTTGTACAATTAACAAATCAACATCATATTTCTTCAGCAATAAAGTTTTGTCAATTGTTCCATGAACGAAGCCATTTGATGTAAGATGTGTTGACTGTCAAACCCCAACCGAAGTGGATAGTCGATCCCGAACACATAACAGATCCAATACAGTTGGGTTGGATTGATTGATTACATAGATTGCATTTTCATGGTTTGTTTGACTTTTGAAAGTCAAACCGGGTTATGTAAGAGTCCAAATTTGGGAGGGGTTTAAGTGTTGATAGTCAAAGGTTCAAAATTAAAAAGGTTTGAATGGTTTGGGAGGGGGGGGGGTTTATTTGTGTCAAAAGGTCCAAGAATACTTTATTTTTATTATAAGTATTTTATAGGAGAATAAATTTTATATATATAATAAATTGTATAAAGGGGTTAATCTATATACTTAAATTTTACTTATTTATCCATATGGAAACTACATTTAATATATTTAAAAATTTATAAGTTTTATTTTGAGTTAAGTAATATATATATTATATATATACACATGCTATATTCATTTTTAGTTATTGATACATGATTAGGATATGGAATTAATGGGAGATATCATGTTGTACAAAAGGTCGAAAATAGAATTGTCATTATTGTAAAACAAGAAAAATAAAGTTAAATAATGCTTGAGAAAAAGTACGGATGTTACAGTCTCCCCATGTTAAAGGAATTTCGTCCCGAAATTTAACTAGTTGAGGCGACTGAATCAGCAAAGAGATGCGGGTACTTGAGCTTCATTTTGTCCTCACATTCCCAAGTGAACTCAGGTCCACGTTTAGATTCCCAAAGAACTTTGACAATAGGAATACGGCTTCGCTTGATTTGCTTGATCTCACGGTCCATGATATCTATAGGTCCCTCAACGAAGTGCATCGTTTCGTCAATGCGCACATCGTCAAGATGTATATGGAGGTTCTCATCAGCAAGGCATTTCTTTAGATTGGCCACATTAAATGTAGGATGCACATTGCCAAGCGATAGAGGTAACTCGAGTTTGTAAGCCACTTTCCCAATCCTTTCAAGGATCTTGAATGGACCCACATAGTGAGGTGCCAATTTGCCTTTCTTTTCAAAACGGATCACACCCTTCCATGGAGACACCTTTAGAAGTACAAGGTCACCGACATGGAATTCCAAGGGTTTTCGTCGTTTATCGGTATATCTCTTTTGCCGACTCCTCGCTACTCGAATGTTGTCACGAATTTGAATGAGCTTGTTAGATGTTTCTTGAATTAACTCGGGACCGGTGATTTGTGCTTCACCAATATCGTTCCAACAGATAGGAGAATGACACTTAAGACCATAGAGAGTTTCAAATGGAGCCATGTTGATACTTGTGTGGTAGCTATTGTTGTAATAGAACTCAAGAAACATGAGGTGAAACGAGCATCTCTATCGAAGATTATGTTTAGTGGAACACCGTGATGACTCACAATTTCTTCAATGTAAATTCGGGCCAATTTCTCAACCCGATAGTCCTCACGGATAGGCAAGAAGTGGGCAGATTTAGTGAGGCGGTCAATGATCACCCAAATGCTATCATAAGCACTTGAGGTGCGAGGGAGTTTGGTAATGACGTCCATAGCTAAATTCTCCCATTTCCACATGGGGATTTCCGGTTGTTCAAGTAAACTGGAGGGACGTTGGTGTTCGGTTTGACTTTGGAGCAAGTTTGGCATTTGGCAACATAGAGAGCAATGTCTTTCTTCATACCGGGCCACCAATATTGTTGGTGAAGGTCTTGGTACATTTTATCCGCACCAGGATGAATAGAATAACGAGTCTTGTGAGCCTCGTTCATGAGAAATGCACGGAGATCATCACTATCAGGAAACCAAATACGGTTCGAGTAATAAAGTGAGTCATTGGGTTTAGATTCAAGCTGAAGTTCAACACCACATGATATTTCATCGTACATGTTACCCTCGGTGACCGAGACGTGTTGAGCTTCTAGGATACAATTTTGAATGTCGGTTTGAATTCGGACACAATGAAGCATGACATGGTCCTTTCGACTCAAAGCGTTGGCTACAATATTCGCTTTGTCAGGATGGTAACGAATCTCGCAGTCGTAGTCGTTAAGGAGTTCAACCCAACGTCGTTGCCTCATATTGAGTTTTTTTTGGTTGAAGATGTGTTGGAGACTTTTGTGGTCGGTGAACACCACACATTTTGTGCCATAAAGGTAATGTCTCCAAATCTTAAATGCGAATATGACCGCACCCAACTCGAGATCGTGCGTCGTATAATTCTTCTCATGAATCTTAAGTTGCCTTGATGCATAAGCGATCACCTTACCTCGTTGCATGATAACACAACTGAGACCTTGGTTGGAGGCATCACAGTAGACAACTAGATCGTCATTCCCATCAGGGAGAGTCAACATAGGAGCATTGTACAACTTTTGTTTGAGAGTTTGGAAAGCTTCTTCTTGCTTTGGCCCCTATTCATAAGGTTTACCCTTGTGGGTCAAGGCGGTGAGGGGAACAACAATCTTGGAGAAATTTGAAATGAAACGACGGTAGTAATCTGCAAGGCCAAGAAATGAACGAACTTCGGTGGGGGTCTTAGGGGCATTCCAATTCTTAACAGCTTCGATCTTAGCAGGGTCAACATGAATTCCCTTTTCATTGACGATATGACCCAGGAATTGAACCTCCTTTAGCCAAAACTCACATTTGGATAACTTAGCATATAATTGTTCTTTCCTTAAGAGGTCCAAGACAAACCTAAGGTGTTGTTCATGATCGGCTTTAGTCTTGGAGTAGATTAAGATATCTTTAATGAAGACGATCACGAATTTGTCAAGATATGGCTTGCACACTCGATTCATGAGGTCCATGAAAACCGTGGGTGCATTGGTTAGCCCAAAAGGCATAACCTTGACGTAGCGGCCATATCTTGTTCGGAAAGCAGTCTTTGGAATATCTTCCTCCTGCAAACGGAGTTGGTGATAACCAGATCGAAGATCAATCTTCGAGAAGCAAGTAGAACCTTGAAGTTGATCAAAGAGGTCATCAATTCTAGGCAAAGGATAACAGTTTTTGATGGTAAGCTTGTTGAGTTCGCGGTAGTCAATACACATGTGGAATGATCCATCCTTCTTCTTGACGAATAAGACGGGTGCACCCCACGGTGAATGACTTGGACGGATGAAACCCTTGCCGGAGAGCTCTTGGAGTTGGCTTGCAAGTTCTTTCATTTCAGAAGGTGCAATTCGGTATGGAGCTCTAGCCACGGGGTTGGCTCTGGTTACAAGGTCAATGTGAAATTCCTCTTGTCGAACGGGTGGAAGACCGGATAGGTCTTCGAGGAATACTTCAGGAAAATCCTGGATGATGGGGATGTCTTGAATACTCTTTTCTTTGACATCCTTTTGAACAACATGGGCTAAGAAGGCCACGTACTTCTTTCGTAAGTACTTTTGGGCAGTAGTGCATGACATTAACTTGACTCCCTTGCAAGGCTTTTCACTTTCCCCTGACAGAAGGGGTATTCGGATGCACTTCTCAAAACAGATGACTTCGACATGGTGATTCGACAGCCAATCCATGCCTATGATGATATCAAAACTTCCTAGTGGCATTGGTACAAGGTTGATTGGAAACGTATGATCATTAAGTTCTAGAGAGCAGTCATGAATAATGGAGTTAATTGTAAGAGAGACACCATTTGCTACTTCAACGGTGTAGGTTTTCTCTAATTTGAATCGCATTTTTGCAAGTAAGGGTTCAAAGTTAAGTGACACAAAACTCTTATCTGCACCGGTATCTAATAAAATGGAGGCATATTGACTATTAACGTGGAACGTACCGTTGACCACATCATTGTTGGCCTGAGCTTCATTGGCGTTTATGTTGAAAGAACGCCCACGAGCTCCGCCTTGTTTAGCATTGATGAACTTCGAGCACTGGTCACGGAAATGATTCGGGTTGCCACATTCATAACAAGCACGCCCGTTTGCAATAGCGGGAACACCTTGATTAGCCACTTGCTGGTTGGTTCGGGTTGGTGGGTTGACTTGACATGCAAGTGCCTTGGCTCTACAAACATTGACCATATGGCCATATTTCCCACAGTGGATGCAAAGGCGGCAGGGAATGTTTTGGTGGTGGTGATAATTGCATGTGGTACAGAGTGGGTAGATCCCAACATTTGGCTTCTTGACTGGTGCTTGAGCCATGGGAGCAACTTGGTTAATAGGGATAGCAGGAGTGACCACTACATAATTCTTAGCCTTTCTTTTCTTATTATTGTGGTAAGGTTCAATTTTGGCTTCTCTGATGTGTGCAGGAGGGGTTGCAGTGTCAGGAACTTTCTTGCTTTCACATGCTTCTCCCTAAGACAGTATCCTAAATCAGCCTAGGCAATCCACCAATGTACTTCTCAATGCAACGGTATAAAGGTGTGACCATATGGGGCACAAGGAGATTCAACTCATGGAACCGAGTTGTACAAGCCAGACTCTCACCACTGTCTTGGGCAAGATCCCAAAACTCAGCTTCCAGTTTTTTCACCTCATTATGAGGACAAAACTCTTCGGTCATTAGTCTCTTAACCTCATCCCATGGTAAAGCCATTGCTGCCTCCATGCCTCTAGTTCTTCTTTCCCCATTCCACCACGTGAGCGCCCGTTTTTGAAAGACACTCGTGGCATGACGAACACGAAGGTTATCGGGGCAGTCACTATTGAGGAAGGAGCCCTCAATACTTTCGAACCATTGTAGGAGTCCTGTGGCTCCCTCGTTACCATAGAACTTAAGAGGATTACATGAGTTGAAGTGCTTGAAGGTGCATTGTGGTGGGTTGGCACCACCACCACCATTAGTTCCATGGTTACCATTGGTGGCTCCATTAGCTTGAGTGATTTGAGTTACAAGTTGTGCAAGGACAACAACAATATCAGTGTTGTTGTTGGTCACGTTAGCACGACAGGGAGGCATTCTACAGATTTGCACAACACAATAAAAGATGTAAGAACTTATGAAAGTTGATTGGATTTAAAGAGGATAAGATAATAAATAAAATAGTTAATCATAGTTTGGATTGTACTCAAATAGTGACATAATCACTTGAATATAGTGACATAATCACTTGAATACTATGACACATTAAGGTTAATTAAACTTATATAACTTTCAAGGAGACATGCTTTAGCCTAAAAGTACACACTCATCCCGGGAATTCCCAGGAAAGCATAAGGGTCCCTCGGTTGATTGGGATTTATACGCAATGCTTAAAACCCTAACGAGGAAATAAAGAAATTTTATAGATTTAGATCCATGAAGTTTCCACGTGCTATGACGATGACGATAGAGAAGCAGGTAAGAAGGTGATGTGGCTTAGGGTGTGGGTGAGGATATTGTTTATTTAATTTATTATTTAAGTATAGTCTAATAAGTCATGAATTTATAACAAATAAGGCATAAAAATGAAATAATAATTAACATAATATGCATGTAACACATAGCATGTAGCACATAACATATAATCATGAAGCATGGCATAATGGGTGTCCTAAAGTTATAGTCTAGGTCAAGAGTGTCTAATAACCTAGTTCCCTATAACCAAGGCTCTCATACTGTCACACCCCCAATTTCAACTAATGGAGTTTTACCGTTTGGGAAGTGACGAACCAGGATCTCAGACATTAGTTACTTTGAACGACTCTACATGGGACTCAAAATGAAAATATCATTCAAATCAGAGTATCAATGCGGAAGCGTAAAGAAAGTAAATGCTCAAAATACACGCGCCCAAAACCAAAGTTCAAAAGTCTAAAAAGTCCAAACGTCCAACCAAAACAAGTATAATAGAATAATTCAAACAAACATAAATAAGTTATAATCAAAGCAGTTGAATCCCATGCATGCCCTAACGTGCACCTGTGTCTTATCTTAGCGACCTGAGAAAACATGTAAGAAAATATGTCAACACGAGGTTGGTGAGTTCACAGGTTTCAATATATGTAAATAAACGTTTACCAGATTCATGTTCATTTAGTACGTATCTATAGGTAGCTAACCTATGTTCATGTTCAGCTCAAGCGCTCACTACCGAAGCTGACTGTTTGTTTATTGCCTCCTGCCAGGTCTATCAACACTGGCGGTGTGAGTAGGCTAACATTTCACCCGTTCGATATCTAATCGAGTTAGCGCGACTAACGCGGGTGGGATTTGTCAAACCCAGTAGTACTACTAAATATTACCTCGCTAAGATCCATATTAACGGTCCGATATTAGTTGAGGACTTTCTGTGATAGCGTGTTACGCTTAGCATTTAACATTGATATCATACGAATTACAAAATCCAAAATTTGTTTAATCATGTTTTCTCCCCCAAGTTAAAACAGTAAAAGGGGCCGTGAAAACTCACCTGCGTTGCGTTGTAGGTAGTATCACACAAAGGACAAGATGGAATCACGTGTGTAAGTCTCAAACGACTTACGAATGCCCTAAAGTTATTAACACATAAATTAGGGATAAAAATGGGAATTGTGACAGCGACACGGAATGAGAAACGTCTTAACGAAACGTTCTAATATTCAAGAGTGGACGAAAGTGTCCACGGAGTTAGGAATTTCCTTACGCGACGAATGGTACAAATAATAATGGATAGAACCAGGTGTTTTGTCATTCACAAAAATTAAGAAAAATAATAGTATATATCTACGATTAAATAATATAACTAATTATATTATTAAATAATTTAAACGTCCCACGAGGTATAAAACGATACGAAATAATATATATATATATATATATATATATATTATTTAATAGGATTTGTCACGAGATGAAAATAATAAAAACATATTATTTCTTTTGTTAATAATAACGATAATATTTTATTTATAAAAGTGAAAATAATAATAATATGTTAATAATTCAAACCCAAGCCTACGGGTTGTTTCCCGGGCTAAAACACATTTGTATAATATTATAATAATATAAGGTTTGATTTTTATATTAAAATAATACTAGAAAAACAGTTCAAAAAAAGATGTGGGAGCCCGGCCTCAAACCCGGGTCTCTCCCACACACACACACTGCCTTAACCAATCCCCCCGCTAGGGTCATCGCGATATCATCCGGTTCCAATTGGTTTTATCATACAAATGCAGTGTGATCCCCCCTTATCATGGTCTGATCGAAACCACCCCCAATTCCCACGAATCTGATAATGATCGATCATGGAGACCTAGGGGTTTTGTTAATTGGGTCAATGCGCATCTGTGTGTGTGTTTGATTGAAAAACTAACGTGGTTCAGATTGTTTAATCACTGAAATAAAAACCGAAAACCTTCGTTATGAATACAGAATCAATTTAAGAATTTTTTATAGTGAAATCTGTTGGAATCATAGGGTTTTCATTAAGTTGACGATCGCAAAGCTAACCATGCAATTTAATTGGATTAAAAACGTGTCCTGATTAGCATTCAATTAACCCGAAAGTGCATGAACCCTAGGTTATAGATCCTGATCAATTCGATGATAAGATGTTAAATTGACATAGGGTTAATGTTAAGCAGATTATTACGAGTCTAGTGGTATAGTTTAATTAGATTTAAACAGGTTCTAGACTGGGTTCCGATTAAACTAGTTTTGCATGAACCCTAGAATCAGGGTCATATTCAATTCGATCATGTAAGCCACAAAGAGTATAGGGCTTTCGATCTAGACGTCGAGGCGAGTCTGTAGACATGACCAATTTCAGTTTTCATTATCGGATTGATGGGGTTCGATTAAACCCGAAAGTAAATGAACCCTAGAACTGGTTCAAGTTGAATTAGATAATTTAAGCCCTGATAATGATAGGGCTTTTGATCTATGAATTGAGACGAAACTGAGACTGTAAACAATTACTAGAACGGATGATGGATTGATAGCTTCCGACTAGAACGAGTGCCGTCGGCCTGCGGGTTAGATTCCGGCGACCTTGACTGCTTCTTCGGCGCAATTGGTGTAGGCAAAAGCTTCTGGGAGACTCAACAAAAGTTTGCAGTGGATTTGCTTTCGATAATGATAGAACAAATGATCAAATTGATCGATTTTTGTTATAGGTTCGACGGTTACGATATAATTCGTCATTAACCTGTTTAATTTGCTAATGATGGATGTTTTAATTGATGTTTAAGATCGTTAATGATATTAATCGAGCGATAACGGTTTCAATTTCAACAGAATCGATTTGTAAATTTGAATTTGATTGGATTTGTCACGAGTTTGACTTCAAAAAGTCAAACGGGATTAAATTGAATTGATTTTGACTTTGGGAGTCAATAATTCAAGTTTTGGGAATTGGCAGAACTAGTCCCTACAGTTTAAGATCAGAATTTGGCAGAATTAGCCCTTGGGATTAAATATCGAGTTAACTGGGTTAGATTTTAACAGGAAATTTAACGGAATTTCTAATGGAACTAACTGAAAAGTCTGGATTGTCACAGATACCAATTTGTCACACCCCAACCGACGGCGGAATACGTCGGGGCGGGATAAGTAGACTGTTCTTGAGATCAAGGTTGACTAAATTGTAATATTTTAATCATTAAATTTCATTTCAAATCAAACAAACACAAACCACATTCAACCAGTACATAAGTGAAATACAATTCGTTCTTTAATTAAAATTACCTAGGTCCAAACTTATGTGTAGCAAGTCTTGATCAAAATCACACATTAGCACTTGAAACATGAAATAAGGTCAACTAAAAAGTTGGTGAGTATACACAGGTTTGTACATAGGTAGTGTATAGATGTGAATAAACAAATCCTTACATAACATGATAAAATAAGGCATTTATGGGGAGCTAATATTGTGTAACCAAAGTACAATCAAACCTTTTGTAACTAGCATGCAAATTATGTTGTTGGTAACAATCACCCCAATCTGGGTGGGTTTGTTAGACTCAATAGATCTATCATTGTTAAAAGTCGGCTTGAATAGTTAATGATTGCACATAAATTGCACACAAACAGTTAACACACCTAGTACTCAAACATAAAGCTCAAATTTGCACACATGAATGTAAAGAGGATTTGTGTTTGTGTAGTTTGTGTAAATGAAAACAATTGTATGTATAGAGTTCATGTTTCACCCCAAAAAGTGTAAAAGTGTGAAAAGGGCTATGTAATTGTAACATCCCAAAAAAAAGGGTAATAAATAACTAATAACGCAATTGAGATTTAATCGTCAAAAAAATGAAAGGAAAATGGATGGGCTTGGGCTCAACTCCAACGGGCCGAGGGAAGCCCAGGTATATAAGGGTCAAGACAGCCTCAAACTCCCAAACTTCCACCATTTTCAATTTAGAGAGAGAAAGTAGAGCTCGGGCCTAGAGAGAGAAAGTAGACGGATCGACCCAGAATTGATGGAGCACGTTACTGTTGATCTCGTGAGCAAAACCTCAGAATCAGAATCCCAATCCAGGTAACGATTCGACCTTAACTGAGTTTTTGTTTAATTTGGGATTTTCAGGTTTTGGCTAGATAGGTGACGTTTTTACAGATGAAACTTGAAAATAAGCTTAGGACTAGCATCTAGAATGAAAACCGCACGGTTTGAACAAAGAAAGTTGTAAGATTGGCATGATCAGGTTAGCATGCAAGAATTTCGGACTTGTTGGGGAAGAAGACTGTTCGACAGGCGAACTGATCAAGTTCGCCTGGCAAGGTTGAGGCGAACTTATCAAGTTCGCCTCGCAATTTTGCTTACGGCCATCAAGAGGAGAACTTAGCATGTTCGCCTATTATGTTCTCCTGATTAAGTTTGCCTGACAAGGTTGAGGCAAACTTATCAACTTCGCTTGACAAGTTCGCCTGGCAAGTTCGCTTATGGCCATCAAGAGGAGAACTTAGCATGTTCGCCTATTATGTTCGCCTGATTATGTTCGCCTGATTAAGTTCGCTTGGTTAAGTTCGCTTGGTCAAGTCAGGCGAACTTAGGACAAGTTCGCCTAGACTTTAGGCAGTGAACTTAGCCTTAAGTTCGCCTAGTTCAGCTGAAATAAAAGTGTGTAATTTAAATTAGGTCTGATGTATATGTAATTAACCAATCCAGATAATGTGTGGCACTCATTGGACCGTTGTTAGGACAGGACGAGACTAGCTCATCAGGTGAGTTCTATGTGCCCCCTCTATGTTATGTGCAAACCTTATTAAATGTTTTGGGGCTGAAGTGTATATGCTAAATGAATAAATGTTATGAATGCCAATGTGATCATACGTGATATATACATATATGTATCAAAATGAATGATGAACAAAGAATGAAACGTATGATTATAAAGAATGAATGAAAGAATGACATAACGTGAATGAATGAAATCTTGCTTTATATTTTATATATTGCATGTTATGAATATATGTAAACATTATGGACGCTTCGATGACAACGGCTACTTCGGTAGACGGACAACCACGTGACTATTTTGCAACCGGGAAAAACACGTTCCTTCATCAGCTAGGACGTATGAAAGGCATTAATGGATGGTCGAAGCAATTGCCTTATAATAGTATAACGGTTGCATAAACAATAGTTCACGTGGGAAACGGATGCCTTAGGGCAGATGGGTGAATATGCGGACTACGATGGTAGGACGGTTAAGACGGACGGCCGAAGGTTGGCCGGACGGTTTAATGGAGGATGGTTTCTAGGACCGGACGAGTAAAGGGGCTACGACGGTAGCTTGATGGCGTATGTCTTTGTGACATACGTAGTAAAAGACGGGTTGATCACCCGTATGTGTATGACCAAAGAACGTTCTCACCAAAGTAAGTATATATATGTATATACTCAGTATGAATGATATGCGAGAACAGTAAAGCAAAAAATATGAAAATGTATGTATTTTATAGTATATAAGTATATATATGATACTTAGTGATAAGATAAATGTTATGTCTGATTGTTTTTAAAATAGAACTCACCAGCGTTAGCTGACTTTTAGTATACATTTCAGGTAACAAAAGGAAGGGTCGTGCGAAGGCGTGACGGTTACCCGGCAAGCGACTGACATGCCATTACTTTTATATATGTTAAGACTTCCGCTGTTATGTTATGTATTTGAATGATGTTTGTTTTTTCTACTCTTGAATGTTTTTAAATTAAGTTCAGCATTTATGAGTAAGTCCAACAAGTGAGGTTACCCGAAATAAGGGCCTTACAAGTTGGTATCAGAGAAATAGTTTGAGAGATTCAGACATCCATAAATGTCTGGACTTAAGCTGATTATGGGACCAATGCACGGATGTCAGTACGGGTAGCCAACGCCAATGCCAGCACGGTAAGTAAGTACTAGAGTCAATGCACTTGGATAAGAATAGATACCTTAACTTACAACAAATAGATGTCAATGTCACAACCGATTTGAAGAGTTTTGAACCCGAAAAGCAATGTAAATTAGTAATCACATACCGGTCACTGTAATTAACAATTTACCTTGCTCGTACTGTTCTAAAACTATGATCTGAAGGAATAACATTGATGTATTCCCTTTATAACTATCATGAAACTAGGAACTATGGCTGGTGGAGGAAGAACAGGACGCCGAGGCGGTCGCACTGGCCGAGTCGGTAGACCTCCATTGAATCAAAGGCATGAAGAGGAAGAGAGTGTGCACGCAGAACACACTGAGAGTGTGTATGAAACTAATGTGACCCCAATTGGGGATGGAAATCAAGGGTCTCTACAGTTGGAACCCGAGGTTAGGGATGCTATTGCCTGCGAGGTTGTACTCACTCTAAGGAACATATTGCCTAACCTACTATCCGAGGCACTAAAGAAAGGCAAAGAGGAGGACGAAGAAAACAATGAAGAGAAAGTATATGACAGTGATGGGGATGAAGTAAGGGTGGGATCAAGAAATCGAGGGTGTACTTACAAGGGTTTCAAGGACGGTGACCCACCCAAGTTTGATGGGAACAAGGATTCAGTGGCAACATTTGAATGGATTGAAAGGATGAACGCCGTAATCAACATCAGTGAGTATCGACCGGACCAGGCTGTTAAGTATGTTGCTCATTCTTTCATCAACGAAGCACTAAGTTGGTGGAGGAACATTCAAAGGACTAAGTCACCGAACGCTCTCAACAGGATGACTTGGGAAGATCTGAAGAAGCTCATAATCCAAAAGTTCTGCCCATAGAACGAGATTGATCGTGTGGAGAATGTGTTCCTAAACTTCAAGGTTGGCAACAAGACTCATCGCCAGTATACTTCAAGATTCAATGAGCTGGCCCAACTGGTACCACACTTGGTGGAAACTGAAGACTGTCTGATCAAATACTATGTCAAGGGTCTGCCGCAAAGGGTCCGTGTCCATGTAAAAGATAACCTACCCTCAACCTTCGAGTCGTTAGTGAATCTGAGCGAAATCGTCTATGACGATTATGCCAATGAGGACCCGGCACCTGAGACACAGATGAGAAAGTGGGAGAACCCGTCTAAGGGAAATGGAAAAGGAACTGTTGCGGCTGAGACTAAGAGGCCGAGAACGGATAAACGCGTAGTATTCTCAAAATGCGGAAGACTGCACCGTGGTGAATGTCTAGTTGGCTCAACCATGTGTTATAAGTGCGGGAGACTGGGGCATTACTCCAGAGAGTGTTTAAAGGACGCCAAGTGCCAAAGTTGGGGAAGATATGGGCACCTGACTAGGGATTGCAGAAGAACCGGACAATCTGGTTCGGGAAAGAAGAAGGAAGCTGAAAAAGAACAGCCGAAGGCTAGGACTCGAGCCTACGCACTGACTGAGGAGGAAGCAAGAGGAAACCCTGATGTTGTGTCAGGCACGTTTCTAGTTAATGATGAACATGCTACTATTTTATTTGACTCTAGTGCTAGTAAAAGCTAGATTGCACTATCAACACCATACTAAAGGCCTTTAGCGTACAAACTGACGTTGGTAAGAATTCGGCAGTATTCCAAGTAACAGAGGATTGCATCATAGAAATAGAGGGTCACAAGTTTCCTTATAGATTATTCCTTCTAACCTTAGGAGGATTCGATATAGTATTGGGTATGGATTGGCTAGCTGCAAACGAAGCTCAAATCATATGTGAACGTAAGAGGATACACCTCAAAGATCCTAGCGACAGTCCAATTACGGTTTATGGGTATTGGAATTGCACGACGCCGAACGTCATCTCGATGATCAAGGCCGAAAGTTACATGAGGCGCGGTTGCGAAGCTTATCTGGCGTATGTTATTGACGATAGAATGAAACCGAAGGAACTCAAGAATGTACCCATGGTGTGCAACTTTCCGGAAGTGTTCCCTGAGGATCTACCTGGATTGCCACCTGATCGGTAAATAGAATTTCAGATTGACTTACTGCCAGGAGCTGAGCCAGTTTCCAAAGCCCCCTACCGATTGGCTCCGTCAGAAATGAAAGAATTGATGTCTCAACTAGAGGAATTAACAGAAAAAGGACTTATCAGACCGAGCATTTCACCATGGGGGCATTTGTAAAGAAGAAAGATGGCAGCATGCGCATGTGCATCGACTATCATGAACTGAACAAGAGGACAGTAAAGAACAAATACCCACTGCCTAGAATAGACGACCTTTTTTATCAACTGCAAGGTGCGAGTTGGTTCTTAAAGATCGACCTTAGGTCGGGTTACCATCAGTTGAAAGTAAGAGAAGAAGACGTACCAAAGACCGTGTTTCGCATGCGTTATGGACATTATGAGTTTCTCGTGATGTCCTTCGGATTGACCAACGCAACAGCAGCGTTCATGGATTTGATGAATAGAGTATGTCGACCAATGTTGGATCGATCAGTGATAGTTTTATAGACGACATACTGGTAAATTCGAAAAGCGAGGGTGATCACCACTGCCGCCTAAGAGAGGTTCTGGAGGTACTAAAGAAGGAAAAGTTGTACGTAAAATTCTCCAAATGCGCGTTCTGGCTTAGGGAAGTCCAATTCCTAGGTCATGTGATAGACCCAAACGGCATCATGGTAGATCCTACAAAGATCGAGACAGTAAAGGAATGGAATGTCCCAAAGATACCAACAGAGATATGATGTTTTCTAGGATTGACAGGCTATTATCGGAGGTTCATTCAAGATTTCTCGAGGATAGCCTCGCCACTAACTAAACTGACACGGAAGGAAGTAAAATATGAATGGGGTCCAACCCAAAACAACGCGTTTGAGGAACTTAAGACACAATTAACCCAAGCTCCAGTCTTGGCACTACCTGAGGGAAATGAAGACTAGGTAGTCTACTCTGACGCTTCGGGTCAAGGTTTAGGTTGTGTACTTATGCAACGGGGAAAGGTAATTGCTTACGCCTCACGACAACTAAAGATTCACGAGGTTAACTACCCAACTCACGATCTAGAGTTAGCGGCAGTAGTTTTCACGTTGAAAATATAGAGGCACTATCTGTATGGAGTTAAATGCACCATTTACTCCAATCACAAAAGCCTGAAGTACTTTTTCGAACAAAAGGAATTAGTCATGAGACAAAGGAGGTGGTTAGAGCTACTGAAAGACTAAGATTGTGAGATATTGTACCATCTAGGCAAAGCAAACGTAGTGGCAGACGCTTTAAGTAGAAAGGAAGAATCGACACCTATCCGGATCAAAGCGTGTCGGCTGATTATAACGCCATATTTGATGACTGAAATATCGAAGGCACATGATGAAGCACTATTAGAAAGAAATATAAAACAAGAAAGAATAGTAGGACAACAAAAGAATTTGGATGCAAATGCATACCGAGTACGAACTAGGTTTGGCCGGATGTGGATACCTAAGATTGGCGAGCTTAGAGCCAAAATCCTCGATGAGGCCCATAAGTCTCGCTAGTCTATCCACCCCGGGACAAACAAAATGTATCAAGACTTGAAGAAAGAGTACTGGTGGCCTGGCATGAAGAATGGTATGACTGAGTACGTGAATAAGTGCCTAACGTGTTCACTAGTTAAGGCCGAGCACTAAAACCGTGCGGTAAAATGCAACCTTTACCAATACCGGAATAGAAGTGGGAGGAGATCATGATGGACTTCATTACCAAGCTACCATGAACAGCTAAAGGCAATGATACCATTTGGGTGATCGTCGACCGCTTAACGAAAAGTGCTCACTTCTTGCCAATACGTGAGACTTCTTGTTGGAGCATATTCTGGTGACAACGAGCTTGAAGATATTATATCTTAGTCTTAGAGTCTTTGGCTTGTATTTGATAGAATTATTAGCAACAGTTAAAGGGGAGTCTGTTAGGACATGTTTTGTAACTGTTGATAAAATTCTGTGTAAGTTCATAGAGAGGCGAACTTAACAAGTTTGCCTGGTTTATCAGAGGCGAACTTAATAAGTTCGCTTAGTCTATCTGAGGCGAACTTGTTAAGTTCGCTTAGCCTATTAGAGGCGATGTTAATAAGTTCGCCTATAGCAGATCGTTTGTGTATAAATAGGAGATATCAGTTTCTGTTTAGAAAACAAGACAGATTAGAGACAAGAGAAATTCTGTGAAATCTTGTAAACTGATATTGTGGTGGAAATACAAAGCGTTTATTTACACCGTTGTTGTTGATTGAGTTACACGAGCACGTTGATCATGGATTCCACACGTTATCACCGTGTCGTACCGCGAGTCTAGAGATCCGTCACGCACCGAATTAGGGACCTACACTTCTTCGTTAGAAAAACTAGTAGAAATATTTATCAAGGAAATTGGGAGCAGACATGGTATGCCGCTGTCGATTGTGTCCGACAGGTATACTAGATTCATGTCAAGGTTTTGGAAGAAATTGAATGAAGCGATGGGCACTAGACTGAACATCAGCACCGCTTACCACCCTCAAATCGATGGTCAATCTGAAAGGACCATTCAGACCTTGGAGGACATGCTCCGGGCCTGTATAATTGACTTCGGTGGGAGCTGGGACAGCCATCTATCATTGGCAAAATTTTCATATAACAACAGCTATCACTTAACTATTGGCATGCCGCCATTTGAAATGTTGTATGGGAGGAGATGTAGGACCCCGGTTTGTTGGGGGGAAATTAGACAGAAGGATTTTGCAAGTATCGAAGTGATCAAAGCTACTTCCGATAAATTTGATCAAATCAAGGCTCGAATGAAAGCCGCAAAAGACAGACAGAAATCATACGCGGATAAGAGAAGAAGGGATTTAGAGTTTCAAGTAGGGGACATGGTACTGTTAAAGGTATCACCATGGAAAGGAATCATCTGATTCAGAAAACGTGGCAAACAAAGTCCAAGGTTTGTCAGACCTTTCAAGATTTTAGCAAGAGTGGGTCAAGTTGCTTACAGACTCGACCTACCCATTGAGCTTAGTGGAATACACCCTACATTCCACGTGTCGCACTTACGCAAGTGCCTAGCTGACAACACAGCTCACATACCTTACGACAAGATCGAAGTGGATAAAAGTCTAAATTATGTGGAGGAACCAATAGCCATTCTTGACCAAGCTGAGAAATGACTACGCAATAAGTCGATTCCTTTCTCAAAGTACAATGGAAGCACAGAAAAGGGTTAGAAGCTACATAGGAGAAAGAAGACGAGATGAGGGGACTATACCCTCAAATGTTCAACGTATAATTGGTTTCGAGGACGAAACCTCTTTAAGGAGGGTAGACTTGTAACATCCAAAAAAAAGGGGAATAAATAAATAATAACGCGAACAAGATTTAATCGTCAAAAAAATGAAAGGAAAATGGATGGGCTTGGGCTCAACTCCAACGGGCCGAGGGAAGCCCAGGTATATAACGGTCAAGACAGACTCAAACTCCCAAACTTCCACCATTTTCAATTTAGAGAGAAAAAGTAGAGCTCGGGCCTAGAGAGAGAAAGTTGACGAATCGACCTGGAATTGATGGAGCACGTTACTGTTGATCTCGTGAGCAAAACCTCAGAATCAGAATCCCAATCCAGGTAACGATTCGACCCTAAACTGAGTTTTTGTTTAATTTGGGATTTTCGGGTTTTGGCTAGATAGGTGACGTTTTTAAAGAAGAAACTTGAAAATAAGCTTAGGACTAGCATCTAGAAAGCAAACCGCACGTTTTGAACAAAGAAAGTTGTAAGATTGGCATGATCAGGTTAGCATGCAAGAATTTCGGACTTGTTGGGGAAGAAGACTGTTCGACAGGTGAACTTATCAAGTTCGCCTGGCAAGGTTGAGGCGAACTTTCAAGTTCGCTAAGAGGCGAACTTGGCATGTTCGCCAATTATGTTTGCGTGATTAAGTTCGCCTGGCAAGGTTGAGGCGAACTTATCAAGTTCGCTTGACAAGTTCGCCCGGCAAGTTCGCTTATGGCCATCAAGAGGCGAACTTAGCATGTTCGCCTATTATGTTCGCCTGATTATGTTCGCCTGATTAAGTTCACTTGGTTAAGTTCGCTTGGTCAAGTCACGCGAACTTAGGACAAGTTCGCCTATATGTTCGCCTAGACTTTAGGCAGCGAACTTAGCCTTAAGTTCGCCTAGTTCAGCTGAAGTAAAAGTGTGTAATTTAAATTTGGTCTGATGTATGTGTAATTAACCAATCCAGATCGTGTGTGGCACTCATTCGACCGTTGTTAGGACAGGACAAGACTAGGTCATCAGGTGAGTTCTATGTGCACCCTCTATGTTATGTGCAAACCTTATTAAATGTTTTGGGCTGAGGTGTATACGCTAAATGAATAAATGTTATGAATGCCAATGTGATCATACGTGATATATACATATATGTATCAAAATGAATGATGAACAAAGAATGAAACGTATGATTATAAAGAATGAATGAAAGAATGACATAACGTGAATGAATGAAATCTTGCTTTATGTTTTATATATTGCATGTTATGAATGTATGTAAACGTTATGGGGCTTCGATGAAAACGAAGACTTCGGTAGACGGACGACCACGTGACTATTTCGCAACCGGGAAAAACACGTTCCATCATCAGCTAGGACGTATGAAAGGCACTAATGGACGGTCGAAGCAATTGCAATATAATAGTATAACAGTTGCATAAACAATAGTTCGCGTGGGAAACGGATGCCTTAGGGCAGACGGGCGAATATACGGACTACGGCGGTAGGACGGTTAAGACGGACGACCGAAGGTTGGCCGGACGGTTTAATGGCGGACGATTTCTAGGATCGGATGAGTGAAGGGGCTATGACGGTAGCTTGATGTCGTATGTCTTTGTGACATACGTAGTAAAAGACGGGTTGATCACCCGTATGTGTATGACCAATGAATGTTCTCACCAAGGTACGTATATATATATATATATATATGTATATACTCAATATGAATGATATGCGAGAACAGTAAAGCAAAGAATATGAAAATGTACGTATTTTATAGTATATAAGTATATATATGATACTTAATGATAAGATAAATGTTATGTCTGATTGTTTTTAAACTAGAACTCACCAGCGTTAGCTGACTTTTAGTATATATTTCCGGTAACAAAAGGAAGGGTCGTGCGAAGGCGTGATGGTTACCCAGCAAGCGACTGACATCCCATCACTTTTATATATGTTAAGACTTCCGCTGTTATGTTATGTATTCGAATGATGTTTGTTTTTGCTACTCTTGAATGTTTTTTAATTAAGTTCAGCATTTATGACTATGTTTATGAGTAAGTCCAACAAGTTAGGTTACCCGGAATAAGGGCCTTACAGTAATACTCACTTGAATCAAGGGTGTAGCTAGCATGAAAGACTAGGTAGCAAAATAATCCTTGAAATCTCACAACGTTAACCTAGTGTGTAAAGTATATGGATCTAAATTAATAATGTGTATAATAGTCTATGCCCAAGTCTATGATTGAAATGGATATGTGTACGAAGGGTTGGAGTTGTAGGTGTTAGTAGTTTGTACTTGATAGGGGTGTTGTATAAAATGAAAGATTGAAAATAATAGTTTTAAAATAATTGAATTAGGGTTTGGGTTTGAATAACTAAATAAATCAAATAATTGTTATTTATTTAGTTAGTAAGAAAAATAGTGTAGAAATTATATTTATAAATTAAATAAATAATTTTTACTTTATTTATTTATTTATAAAGATATGTAAATAATATTGGTTCATAAAACAAACCTTAAATATAATTTAAATTCTAAGTGTCTTTGTAAATGTAATTTATTTAAATAATAAATAAATTTATTTATTTGATTATCATTTGAAATGAATATGCTAAAATAAATTTAGTTAAAAATGTACATGTATTATTTAAGTATATAAAACTACATATATTTAGGCATAGTTTTATTAGTTTTAAATTTATAACTTAAGTTTTATAAAACCTTGTAAAAGTATTTATAAAATTTTGTCACCAAATTTATACATTAAATGAATAAATTACTCAAAAGTAATAATATAATTCAAATTGAGTAATTGAGAATTAAATTTATAAAAATAAAGATTTTATGCAAAAATTGTAAATTTTGTTGAATTTTGTTCTAATAATTATAGGATTTATAAAAATAATTTTTATAAAATTTTTGGAGTCTTAAAACGGGTTTAAAAAAATTAATCAGTCCGCAGGGACTCGAACCCGAGTCACTATTGAGAAAGGCCGCATGAAACGAACCACTGGACCAAGAGACGTGTCCTATAATTGAATTGATTCCGAATTGATTTAACATGCGACTGAGTTGGGACCGGGTTTCGGTTTTTAAATGAGGTGCAAAAAGTCTGGCCGGTCGCGCGAGCCGTGGGTTTCAAACCCACACCACCTAGTTCAGGTCCGAGTGTTTTAACCGGCTGAACAAGGTGGTATGCTGGTCTTGTTAGTAAAGTGAAAATTAAAATACGAGAAGTAGGCTTAAATCAAAATCCCCAAATCAGAACCGTAAGAACCCTAATTTGATTTTTGATTTACGGATTCTGTTCTTGCAAATTGACAGGGGCTTTTGACAAGGCCTCAGAAACGAACACAACGACACAAGAGTTACGTATTTTGGTGAAGGAACGTGCGAGAACGACAGGGACTCCGACTGATCTTGGTGCTCGACAGGACTCCAGAGGCATAATGTGGATCGAGTGAATGTTCAGAGGGTTTGAATAGAGTTATACGGCAGTGCGTGGGTATATTAATTCGATTATTTCCATCTTAATTACTCGATTCGCTATCAACGGCAAGTGCAAACTGTCGGGACCCGTTTACGCGAAATTGATTTTATTTTGGATGAGTTGAGACGCCCTAGAAGTTTGGATTCATGCGGTATTAGTCTAGGCATGAGTTACGGGTGTCAATCGTGTCAAAATCCTTGATTGAGAGTTAATTAGAACGTGGTTTGACTTCTGCGAAGTCAAACGGTTTTAATCAATTTTGCGCGTTGAATGGACCTGGGTGAAGTGGATAGTCGATCCCGAACACATAACAGATCCAATACAGTTGGGTTGGATCGATTGATTACATAGATTGCAATTTCTTGGTTTATTTGACTTTTGTAAGTCAAATCGGGTTGTGTAAGAGTCCAAATTGGTGGGGGGGATTAAGTGTTGAGAGTCAAAGATTCAAAATTAAAATGTTCGAATGGTTTGAGGGGGGTTTATTTGTGTCAAAAGGTCCAATAATACTTTATTTTTATTATAATTATTTTATAAGAGAATAAATTTTATATATATAATAAATTGTATAAAGGGGTTAATCTATATACTTAAGTTTGACCTACTTATCCATATGGAAACTACATTTAATATATTTAAGACTTTATAAGTTTTATTTTGAGTTAAGAAATATATATATTATATATATGCACATGCTATATTCATTTTTAGTTATTGATACATGATTAGGATAGTGAATTAATGGGAGATATCGTGTTGCACAAGTACAAGGTCGAAAATAGAATTGTCATTATTGTAAAACAAGAAAAATAAAGTGAAATAATGCTCCGGAATAAGTATGGATGTTACATTGACAAGGTTTCATACCATGTACGAGGCGCTTGATGTAACCCGTACAGTGCTTTATCAAGCTTATACACCTGAAATGGATGAGCTGGATCTTCAAAACCCAGTGGTTGATTCACGTAAACCTCTTCCTTTACCACCCCATACAGAAAAGTTGTTTTCACATACACTTTTGATATACAGTAAACTTCTTGTACGATGCATAAGCCAAAAAGATACGTATGGCTTCAAATTCATGCAACAGGAGCAAAGACATCATCATAATCCAGTCCTTCCTCTTGATAAAAACCTTGTACAACCAGACGTGCTTTGTTACGAACTACAATCCCACGATCATCCTTTTTGTTTCTGAAGACCCACTTCGTTCCAATTGGATATTTTACCTCAGGTAAGTCCACAAGATGCCACACGTTTAAGTTCTTAAACTGAAGGAGTTCTTCTTGCATAGCTTCAATCCAACTTGGATCTTGTATAGCAACAGTAACATTCTTTGGTTCCTCTCGAGATAAGAAGCAGGAGTACAAACAGGCATTAATATTTCCAGCTTGACTTCTTGTCTTAACTCCATCCTCAAGAGATCCAATAATATTCTCAACTGGATGAGTAGAATGAATTCGATGATTTGGAATAGGTTCCACTTCCACAGACTCTGGCATATTTGAATCATTCAACTCAGGTAATTGATCATTTGAATCTTCAACACTTGAAGAACTTGTTTGAATTACATCCTCGGTCTGATCATTTACAGGATACAACTGAACTTCATTAACTGATGGCCATCATCAGTACTTGGAACTTCTTATACTTCAGAATCAACATTAGTGACATAATTGTCAACAAGATCTTCTTGTGTTTGAGTTGATGTAGTAACATTCTCAGATATCTCATTTTGAATCATCACATTATGTGGTCCAACCAAAAACTTTCCAACATCAGTGGCTTGTAGAAGGCTCAGTTACAGTACCCGAAGTACTTGCTTCATTAGAATCCATTTGAAGTTGCTGATCAAAGGTCTTGAAGATTACTTCTGCATCAAAGAACCAGTCAGGTTCATTTTGATCTGGAGGAGTATTTAGTTCTTGCCACTCCACATAGTAAGATTCTTGAACAATTTTGGTTCTCTTGTTGTACACTCTATAAGCATTCTGATATGAAGAGTAACCCAAGAAATAGCATTCATCACCAACAGATGCGAATTTTGGCAATGAATCTTGTGTATTTAATAGTGTACAAGAACAACCAAATGCTCTAAAGAACTTTATGTACGGCTTTCGTTTATAGAATAGTTCATAGGAAGTCTTTGTAAGTTGCTTCACCATAAGAACTCTATTCAAAACATAACATGCCGTGTTTACTGCTTCAGCCTAGAAAATAATAGGCAACTTTGAATCAACAAGCATTGTTCGAGCAACTTCTATTAAAGTTCGGTTCTTCCTTTCAGCCACTCCATTCTGTTGTGGTGTTCTTGCAGCACTATACTGATGTGTTACTCCTTTTTCTGCACAAAACAAATGTATCAGTTGATTTTTAAATTATGTTCCATTGTCACTGAGAATTATTGATACTTTGCTATCACAGATGTTTTCTATTCTTTTGACAAATTAAATGATCGTTTCAGGTGTCTCATCCTTTGTTGCAAGGGAAAACACCCATGAAAAACTTGAAAACTCATCCGTGATAACAAGACAATATGACTTTTTCGCAATGCTTTTAACTCGAACTGGAGCGAACAAATCCATATGTATGAGAAATAAAAGTCTAGTAAAAGTTGTTATGGTTTTTCTTGGATAGGATTTCTTGTGCTGCTTTCCCTTTGCACATGACATACAACTTTCTTCAATTATGAACTCTTTCTTTGGCAATCCTCGCACCAAATCTTTATGCACCAAGTTATTCATGTTCTTCAAATTTACATGATCCATTCGTCGATGGCACAAATAAGATTCTAAACTAGTCGATTTTGATAACAAGCATGAGACATTAACTGGTGTAGTATGATCATTCATATCAACCACATATGTGTTAAATTTTCTTGGAACATGTCTCAGAATCATGTCTTCTGGAATAACCAGTCCGGGCTTTAATAAGCACTCATTTGCTGTAAAGTGGATTGGTATGTCTTTATCACATACTTGAGATACACTGAGTAAATTGAATTCCAATTGAGACACAAAATTGACTTTCTCTAATGTGATTAGGTCATTTGACACTGTTCCTTGACCAGTTATTTTTCCTCCCTTTTTGTCTCCAGCAAACGCAACAAAACCACCATAAAAAGCTCAAAAGTTTTCCATAATTTCTCTTTATCCAGTCATATGCCTTGAGCAACCGCTATCAACATGCCAAGCATTATTAATAGTCCTCCCGGTTAAACTCTGCACATTCAAGACAAACTTAATGAGAAACAGGTACCTAGATCACCTTTGACCCGGGCTGACTTTGACCTTTTACAGTCTTAGTCACAATGACTTGTTCCTTCAAATTTAAATTCTTCTTTGTTCCAACCATATGTGAATACTGTTCATTTTTAACTTTCCAAACATAACCAACATTTTTCTCATATTTCTTAGTCATTTTTTCTTTAGCAAAATAGATTGGTTGGTTAGTTTTCTTCACATATTTTGAACCTTTTGGGATACGTGTGTCCACAAAATTAGGTAGCACATAAGCACGACAAGCATTTGAATAAAAATCATGGCAATTCCTTGAAAGCAAGTAATCACGACTGTATCGTTGTTTTACTCCGGACACTGACACACTGTCGTTCTTAGACGCTCTCCTGAAATGTTGTGTAACTTTGCTCTTAACTATCTCTCTTTGTTCTTTGTGAACCTTGACTCACTAGAATTGTGTTTGCAATTTCTCGCAAAGTGTCCAACTTGAGCACACACAAAGCAATTGTAGCTTTTAGGCTTTGAATTTGACTTTGAACACTTTCCTACTTTACTCTTTAGGCCACAAACTTTCTTTCTTAAATTTCCGTTGCTTTGAACATGCTTAACTTTGACATCAATGAACCGGTCTTTGACATCAATGGATTTGCCTTTGACACACCAAGACTTTCATTGGACAGTTGTTGGTACACTAACTTTGACTTTGACAACTTTATTGCTCTCTTTCTCACTGGTAAGAATATGATTCTCTGGTGCTATGACATCATTTTTCTTTGGTCTCTCACTTGACAAATCATACTCTTGAATCAAAGGATTTCCAAACTCATCTAAGACCACATTACCAGCTAGACTTGAGGCTTTATGATGTGGGACATAATCTCTAGCTGTATGCACCACTTTATCAAAGAAAGTGGATGTTGATGACATTTTAGACACGCAATCAGAATCATCACAAACATTAGTAGAACATGCCGAAACATAAGAAGCATCAGAATCAGAATCAGAAACATGAACATTGTTTACATCAACATTAACACTAGAAACTGAAACAAATCTATTTAGATTACAGTAAACATCTAGGTACTGTTTGCAATCCCTTATAAACTCCCTAGTGCACTGTTTATTGAAAGAAGAAAAACTTTTCACTCCATCAAGTTCACCATCATCATCCACACACCCTGAGTTTATATCTGCACTTATATACATATCATGAAAGTTAGAGTTACCCGCATTCATCAACTCATTTGATTCATGCGGTTCAGAAAATGGTACAAAGTTATCAGGATGTGGAACTTTGTTATAACCCAACCCGTCTTTGATGTAAACAGTTCTCTGTTTACTCACACATTCATCAAAGACATTTTCTTGCATCTTCCACTTTGCAACAATTACCCTTTCTTTTATTAACTCAGTTTCAGATGTGACAAGTTTTTCTGAAAGATCTTTGATTAAAACATCTTTTTTATCCAAATATTCTTTAAATGTTACATTATCTTTCAACAGTGCTTTAATTTTCCTTGTAAATTTACTTCATTTTATTTCAATTCTTTGTTTACCCTTTTTAGCTTATCATTTTCAGCAAGTAAGAACGTGTCGGCTGCATGATAATTTTGCATTCGTTCTACACACAATGAGGAACATATGTCAGATTCACTATCAGAATTTACCTCACTCTCAGATGAAGTTTCATCAGAATCAACAGCTTTGCCCTTTCCTTTAGAATTGTTTTTGAGCGCACAAACACTGGCAATCTCAGCTGGTTTCTTTGAAACTTCAATTTCAGCCATCAAGGCTTCATCCAGTTCATCTTCAGCATCCTCGATCTCATCATCCCATTCAAAGTTGCTAAGTTGTTTGGACATGAGTGCGATTGGTGCCTTCTTTGATTTGTCAGTCTCATCAATCATCTCTACTAGATTAACTCCGCTTCCCTCAACCTTCTTTTTCTTGTCCTTGGTACACTCACGAGCGAAGTGACCAAGTTGTTGACAGTTGTAGCATCGGAGTTTTGCTTTGTCAAAACCAACCTTTTTCCCAAACTGAAGCTTGTCCTTCCCAACCTTCTGCAGATACTTTTTAGCCCTTATAGCTATCATGGCCATCTGCCATTGCAAGTCCATATATTCCAAGTCATCAGGATTGATCTGAACAAGATCCTCTACATCATGCACGGCAGGTTGTAACTTTCTTGTCCCCAAAGCATCATAGCTGCTCATGAAAGCTCCGAACAGAGCAATCTGATCTTCAGGGATTTGTCCAGATGTCTTAATTTTCTCACTAGAGGAGTGTTCACAACAACCTTTTCTTTTCTCAAATTTTGTTCCACTACTTCCTTCACTGCTTCTAGAGAACAGTGCTGCATTTGTTGAACCTAAATTGTTTTGTTTATCCTGGTTGTTCAGTTCTCTCTTCTTTGCATCCAATTCATAAGACTCGAGCAGATAGATAATATCATCAAGGGTTTTACTCTTCAGTTCTGGAGTTGTGTTCTTGATTAGCATACAAGGTATGCTCCAGCAATCTGGCAATGAGTCTAACAGCTTCTTCCCTAGATCATACTCTTCACATTTCACTCCCATTTTTCTCAATCTATTGATCATAGTTGTGAACCTGGTCACATGCTCACTGAGAGTCTCATTCTTCTTATAGCTAAACATGTTGTATTGCTTCAATAGAAGATCGGTTCTGCTTTCCTAAAGAGCTGCATTTCCTTCAAATCTTAAGCACAATTCATTCCACAAACCCTGAGCTGTCTCATGTTGCTCAAAATTCAAATACAACTCAGTCGGGAGTGCTAGAATAATAGATCCCAATGCATTCAAGTACACAGGATAGGTGCACTGCAAAGTTTCATCTTAAGGAGTTGAGAGGCCGACTCCTGGTTATCGCCCCAGTTATAGGCTTTACCCTTCTGGGTTAAGGCAATTAGAGGTTGTGCAATCTTAGAAAATCCTTCGATAAATCGATGATAATAACCAGCTAATCCTAGAAATTGTCGCACCTCTGTCGGAGTCATCTGTGCTGCCCAATTCTTGATGGCTTCAATCTTAGATGGATCGACATGTATTCCTTTCTCATTAACCACATGTCCTAAGAATTGAACTTCCCGAATCCAGAATTCACACTTGGAAAACTTAGCATACAGCTGCTCCTGTTTTAGTAATTCTAGGATTAAACGTAGATGTTCCTTATGTTCCTCCTTGTTCTTGGAATAAATGTGGATGTCGTCGATGAAAACGATGACAAATTGATCAAGGTATGGCTTACACACATGGTTCATGAGGTCCATGAACACCGTGGGTGCATTGGTTAATCCGAAAGGCATGACCATAAACTCATAGTGGCCGTACCTTGTCCTGAAAGCAGTCTTAGAGATATCCTCATCTCGGACTCTCAATTGATGGTAACCGGATCTAAGATCTATCTTGGAATAGAAACTGATCCTTGGAGTTGATCAAAGAGATCATCTATACGAGGCAGAGGATAACGATTCTTGATGGTGACTTTATTCAGTTCACGGTAGTCGATACACATACAGAAAGTCCCATCCTTCTTCTTGACAAACAGAACTGGAGCTCCCCATGGCGATGAGCTAGGTCGAATGAAACCTTTATCCAACAATTCTTGTAGCTGAGTGGATAGCTCTTGCAATTCACTAGGTGCTAGTCTGTAAGGTGCCCAAGCGATCGGTGCCGCTCCGGGTGCTAGATCGATTTAGAATTCAACTTGACGGTGTGGTGGCAGACCAGGCAAATCCTCGGGAAATACTTTCGGATAGTTGCAAACGATTGGAATATCATCAATATTCTTCTCTCCAGATGGCAGCTCGGCGACGAGAGCCAGAATAGCAGTATGCCCTTTTCGAAGACAAATCTGGGCTTTCATGAAGGATATGATGCCCATGACTGCACTAACCTTTTCGCCCTGAACGGAAAGACTTTCTCCACTCAGGAGGGGAATGTGAACGATTTTCTCACGACAGATGATTTCAGCTTGGTTTTTAGATAACCAATCCATGCCGACAATTACATCGAAACTACCAAGTGTGACCGAGATAAAGTCGATATCAAGTTTATGACCAACCAACTCAAGCTTACAACCCTTAAGAATGTGGGTTGCTTCAATTATTTGGCCATCGGCTATTTCTATGATATACTTAGCTTCTAGCAGATTTGGAGTTCCTTTTTATCATATCACTAAGTTTCTTAGATATAAAACTCCTATCAGCACCAGTGTCAAAAAGGACATAAACAAAGTAATTTTTTAAGAAGAACTTACCGGTGACCACATTATGATCATATCGAGCTTCTCTGGATCCTAGCACGAAGGCTCGTCCCTTCGCACCATTCCCTCCATTTTTGCCATTATAGCCACCATTATTATTGTTGCCTTGGTTATTTTTATTACCGTTGTGGCCCTGATTATTTCCATTACCATTACCATTCCCATTACCATTTCCACCCCTCTTCGACTGAGGACAATCCCTTTGAATATGTCCCTCCTTGCCGCAACGAAAACATCCTCTTGTAAATCCTTGTGGTCAAAATGGTTGCTTGTTTTGAAGATCAACCCTACAATATTTTGCAGCGTGACCCATCTTGCCACACCGTTGAGAACGGTTACAAGCACCGACATGGTGGAAATTACACTTGTTGCACTTGGGGGCTCTTCCCGCATAACCGCCCTAACTTTGACCTGAAGAGGTCGTCTGATTGAAGTTCTTAGCAGGCTCAAACTTACGTTGCTGCTACTGAGGTTGATTAAATTGGGATCCCTTGGAGTGGGAATTAGAGTTATGATCAAACTTGCGTTTATGGTTGTTGGTGGATTTAGAAACTGAACCCCTCGGGGGTAGAGTCCCTTGAGTCACCGCCTGATCGGTTAACTTGTGGGCATGTCTGATGGTCTGCTGGATGGTAGTAGGGTTGGATGAGGTGACCATGCTCTGAATCTGAGGCACTAAACCTCCAACGTACAGCTCGATTCTCTAGTAACCAGGAGTCACCATGTGTGGGCACATGGTAGCAAGCTCCTGGGATCGGGTGGTATATAGCTCAATTTCAGAACCTTCCATTTTCAGGTTCCAGGATTCTCCTTCCAACTTCTGAATCTCATCCCGAGGACAGTACTTCTCCTTCATCATTGTCTTAAATTCGTCCCACGGGAATGCATTGGCCATAGCTAAACCCAACATTTGGACCTGTGCATTCCACCATGTGAGAGTCGGGCCCTCCAAAGTACCAGAAGCAAATTTGACCTGATTGGCCAGGGGACAGCTGCACATGGCAAATACCGACTCCATTTTCTCAAACCACCAGAGTAGTCCGACAGCTCCTTCAGCTCCACTAAAGGTGTGGGGCTTACAGTCCATGAATGTTTTGAATGTGCACGCTGGTTGCTGATTTTGTTGACCTGGATTTAGAAACATAGTATAGGATCGGGATTATAAAGCCTAGGAAAGACGTCTTGAGAGACGAATTGACCTCACTAATCAATGGTTATAGTATTTACCTGCAGCATTTTGTGCTGCTAGAGCCTCAGCCACACTATCGTTAATTAGTTTCGCCAGCTCAGCTGTCGTCATGTTAATGGTGCCTCGACCACCAGCACGACCTCCACGTTCTCTTATTTATGTACAAGTAAGGAAACACAACATCTAATATTTCGAAATTAAATAAATTGTAAAGCTACAAAATAAATAACTCAAAACATCAAACTTCTCACGCTTTTATTGAATGGGAACAACCTTGCCCGTCTAGGTTTGAAATAGAAAGAACAAATCAAAGCATAAATGAAAGGAAAGATAGGATATAAAAATCATCAAACATTGGAGGAAATGCATGATAGTGCATCGTCAATCTCCACCGGTTCCTCCTCGAATGGCTCATCCTCAAATGGCTCCTCCTCGGCATTAGAAAGCAGGCATTCCCTTGCCAAAGTGCTGCCTCCATTTGGGCCTCCAGATGTGCCACTCTACTCAAATACCCTTCGACAGCATCATCCAAGGTGTCCACCCTTGCTTCTAAATGCTGAACTCTGTCCACTAGATGGTTATGGATCTGATCCGTCGATGCTAGCTCAACGGTCAAATGCTCAATCTGTTCCTTATTCTCTTCTACTTGTAACTCCCGTTGCAGAATATCAGGTATCTCATAAGTAGTATCTTTCACAATTCCTAATTCCCTAGTCATGTAAAATACAAAAGCTGCAAAAGCTTGTTCCATGGTACATGGCAAGCTTGGTAAGGTAGATGATGAGGAAGTGGAACAAAAATAGGGTGATGGGACATTTCCTATCTCGATCCATCTTTGGATCATTTTGGGGTATGAATCCCAATTGCTCGATGCATCCCTTGCTCGCACGCTACTCGACTCACCCTGCTCAACCGAATTGTCACTAGAACTGGTCTGGCGCCTTTTGTGCTCCGGGGAAGGTAGGATAGGTGCATCATGTCCTGGTTCCTTAGGTGATGGTGGTGGGGTTGACGACATGGTCCTGTAACGTAATATATAAGTGCCAAAAATCCAAACATCTATGACATGTAACTAGTGTGTGAGGTTATAGTCTAGTATGCAATTTTAGTTCTCTATAACCAATGGTTCTGATACCAATCTGTCACACCCCCAAATTCAACTAACGGAGTTTTACTGTTTGGGAAGTGACAAACCAGGATCTCAGTCATTAGTTACATTGAACGACTTTATATGGGACTCAAATGAAAATATCATATCAATCAGAGTAATTGCGAAGCGTGTAAAGAAAGTAAATGCGCAAAACAAACGCGCCTAAAAAGTCCTGTCCAAACATAAATGAAAACAGTGCAAATGTAATATTAAAACATAATTCAAGAGTAGGACTCCATGCATGTCCTATATGTGCACTTGTGCCTTATCTTAGTGACCTGAGAAAACATGTAAGAAAAGATGTCAACACGAGGTTGGTAACTTCACAGGTTTCAGTTTGTAACAATGTTTACCAGGTTAATGTACATTCAATATATAAATCAACAGGTAGCTAACCCATAAACATGTTAACTAATGCGCTCGTAACCAAAAGCTGACTTTTTATATTTTTGCCTCCCACCAGGCCTATCAACCATGGTGCATGTTTAGGTGAATATTGCACCCGTTCAACCTCTAATCGAGTTAGCGTGACTAACGTGGGTGAGGTTTGTCAAACCCAGTAGTACTACTCAAATTAACTCGCTATGTTCATATTAACGGTCCGATGTGAGGACTTAATGATAGATGTGTACGCATAGTCATACAAGTGATAACATATATGAATTACAAAAATCAAAAGCGTTTACGTCATGTTTTCTCCCACAGTTTAAAACAGTAAAAACGGGCTGTGAAAACTCACCTGAGTTGCGTACTAGGTAGTATCACACAAGTATGAGATTTGTATCTCAAGCGTTAGCCCGAAACGGCTCACGGATGCCCTAGAATTATAACATAATAATTAGGGATATAATGGGATATGTGACGACGACACGGAATGTTGAACGTCCTAAAAACGCTCTAACGACCAAGGAGTAGACGAACGTGTTCACAGGAATTGAAAGATTTCTTAACAAATTATTTAGGATAAATACGTCACACGACAATTTGACAAAAGAAAAATAAAGTATATTCGGGCGTTGCACCATTAAACTAATGGTCTAAGAAAATAATATAATATATATTACTTTTAGATTTAATAAAATATCACAATAAGCAATTGCGTGACAAAATAATAAATCTATTATTTTATTCGATGATAACAACGAATGCAAATAATAGAGATAATTATATTATTTATTATTTTAAAATGTTACACGAATTTTATAAACGTAACAATAATAACATAAAAATATATATCGTTTTTAATTGAGATCAAGGATTGGAAATAATATATTATTTTATAAACGAGCTTTAAATAACGAATACGAGTTACAAGACTAAACCCGAGCCTACAGGTAATTTTCTGATTTAAAACATATTAGTATAATATAATAATTATTGTTTTGAAAACATAATATATTAATCAAACATTCTGACAGAAGGTTTATTCACACACGACCGCGCCTAAGGCAAGGCACAACCGTGTTAGGGTCAGGGGCGCGACCGTGCTGGTCAGGGGCACGACCGTGTTGATCAAACATAAGACACAATAAAACCTGACCACTAGGCACGACCGTGTCTGAGTCTGACACGACCGTGTCTAGGGTTCAGAGGCATGACCAGGTCTGAGCACGAGGCACGACCAGGTCAGAGTACGAGGCACGACCGTGCCAAATGCTGGCACGATCGTGTCTCCTAGATACACAGACACAATGCTTAACAAAATAAACCAATAACTCCAAATCCATTTAGTTTCGATCGCGATTGGCCAAAAGTATATGGGGGTTCGGTTAATCAAGTAATTACGAATTTGATGATATGCTTTGATTGCAAAAACATCGAATCTTGATCGATAAATTTCTCGATTGAATACCGAAACCCTAGGTCAAGAACATGAGATCAATTTGGTTTAAATTGGATAAGATTAGTTGTTAAAATCATAGGGCTTTCAATAAATAGAGGATTGCAATTCTAATGACGTAATTTATTTAGATTGAGATTGGGTTTAGAGTATAGGTTGATTATACTAAAAATATGAAGAACCCTAGTTCTTATTCGAGAGGTGTGGGTCGATTGTTTACGCAAAAGTGATCTAAAATTACCGAATTCGAGTGTTTTGATAATGTAATCGACGGTTTTGTATTTAAAAATCATAATGGGGATTAATTTGATAATTGCGGGTGTTAAATCGTGAGATAATGGCTCAATGATGATCGCCATTAGAGACTATACATTACAAACTTAATATTCGAACGGATTTGCGTTTAAAGGCTGTGTTTACATTTTAACTAGGCAAAAGGCATGATCGTGCCAATAAGAGGCGCGACCGTGCCAAAGCATGGCGCGACCGTGCCTATTAGGGTTTCACGTTATTTACAAAACCAGCCCTTACAACTTCAGCTTTGATAGAATTGATCCCTTGGTTTTAGAATTGAGTTAACTGAGTTAGGATTTAACTGAATTTGACTAACAAAGTTAACCTGAAAAGTTTGGATTGTCACATCCAATAACCTTTGCACCTGAAGCTTTTTCATTATAATATTTTAACAAAAAACTAGAATTCTTATAACCCTCAAGCTTTTGTAACAATTTTGTTACTTCTGTCTGTGACACAGCAAGTTCATTAATTTTCTTTTCATACTCAGAGTATGACACATTGAGATGAAAAGCTTGTTCATTGAATTTAATTTGCAAAACTTTAATGTCATCTTTTAAAGATTCAATTTTAGCTTTCAAAACTAATTCGTTTTCCTTCAAAGGTTGGTTCGATATGTACATTGCTTTCATGTCACAGATGAGATTCGTGTTATCATCACACAATCTTGTAATTTTGAATTCAGAATCAGTTCATTTTAAACAAGAACTAACCTATTGTACATGTTTAGTATCTTCCATGAATGCATTCCCCTCAACTAACATCTCAACAATTTTTTCGTAACCTTTCCAGTAGCTCCATCACTGAGCAAATCTTCATTTGAAAATTTCGGTTCACTTTTCTGAGGAACTGACTCTTCACTTTCATTTAAACTCCCAGAATCTGTAGAGTCACCATCATAAGAATTGCTTTCACTTCCATCTTCAGTATGAACTTCTGCTAGAAAAGCTTGACTAACATGACCAACAATATCCTCGACCGTTCAGTGATTGTATTCATCGATGATCTTCTCATTTATTCGCAGAGCGAAAGTGATTATGCCTTTCATCTTTGTGAAATTCTTGAAGTGTTGCAAAGGGAAAAGCTTTATGCAAAGTTTTCAAAGTGCGCATTTTGGTTGCGTGAGATCCAGTTCTTGGGTCATGTTGTGAATGAGAAAGGAATTACAGTCGACCCATCCAAGATAGTGGCGGTAGAAGATTGGTCATCACCGAAGACGCCTTCGGAGATTAGAAGTTTCTTGGGGTTGGAGGGTTATTATCGGTGGTTTATCGAGAATTTCTCTCGGATTGCCTTGCCGATGACGAAGTTAACACGTAAGGAGACAAAGTTTGTATAGGGTTCCGAGCAAGAATCTGCCTTTCATCTCTTGAAGGAAAAGTTGACTAAGGCGCCTATTTTATCTTTCCCGGACGGGACCGAAGATTTTGTAGTAAATTCGGATGCCTCACATTCGGGGTTGGGTTATGTTTTGATGCAAAGGGGAAAGTGAATTCCAATGCGTCTAGGCAATTGAAGACTCACGAGGTGAATTACCCTACCCATGATTTAGAGCTTGCGGCCGTGGTTTTCGCGCTCAAGATTTGGAGGCATTATTTATATGGGGCTAGGTGTACGATTTAAAAGTATCACAAAAGTCTCAAGTACGTCTTTGACCAAAAGGACCTTAATATGAGGCAAAGGCGGTGGCTTGAATTGGTCAAAGATTATGATTGTGAGATACTCTACCATCCGGGTAAAGAAAATGTGGTGGCGGATGCGCCTAGTAGGAAGACGAGCCATACACCTATCAAGGTGAAGTCATTTAAGATGACAATTTTATCATCTCTCATTGATGAAATCCGGGAGGCACAAGTGTTAGCACTTGGTGGTGATTTGAAGAAAGAAAGGATGGTTGCTTATATTGACAAGCTTGGGGAAAATAGCTCGGGGTTAAAGACATGCTTTGATAGAATTTGGATTCCTAGGTTGTCTAGTGTGTTGGCAACTATTTTAGATGAGGCGCATAAATCCAAATAATCTATCCATCTGGGGGCCACAAAGATGTTTTGTGACTTGAGGTGTCATTTTTGGTGGCCGGGTATGAGGCGTGATATAGTTAAGTATGTGGAGAGGTGTCTCACATGCTTAAGGGTAAAGGCGGAGCATCAAAAGTCATATGGAAAGCTTCAATCGCTTGAAATACTGCTTCGCAAATGGGAGAAAATTACCATGGATTTGATCACTAAACTACCAAAGACTCGAAAGGGTTATGATGCGATATGGGTAGTAGTAGATCGGTTGACAAAGAGTGCACATTTCCTTCCAATAAAGGAAACGTATTCTTCGGATAGGTTGGCGGAATTGTATGTGAAGGAAATAGTGACAGTCATGGTGTGCCGGTGTCGATTATATCGGACCGTGATACGAGATTTACTTCTCGTTTTTGGAAGAAATTCCATGAGGATATGGGGACTAGATTGAACCTTAGCACCGCTTATCATCCACAAATGGAAGGTCAAAGCGACCGGACGATTCAAACGCTCGAGAATATGTTGCGAGTGTGTGCATTGGATTTTGGGGGAAATTGGGACGACCATTTAGCGTTGGCGGAATTTTCATACAACAATAGCTACCATTATAGTATTGGTATGCCGCCTTTTAAGGCATTGTATGGGAGGAAATGTAGAACACCCGTGTGTTGGGGTGAAATTGGTCAACGGGAAAGTAAAGAGGTGGTCAATGAAACCATTGGTAGTATTGACCAAATTAGAGCACGTTTGAAGGCGGCTCAAGATCGCCAAAAGTCCTATGCGGATAATAGGAAGCATGCGATTGAGTTTCAAGTGGGAGACTTTGTGCTTTTGAAAGTCTCTCCATAGAAAGGGGTGATACTGTTTTGAAAACGGTGATACTGTTTTGAAAACGGTGGAAGTTAAGTCCACATTTCATCGGACCGTTTAAAGTGATAGTAAGGGTAGGTGCGGTAGCCTACCGTTTGGAGCTACCGGAGAGACTAAGTAGACTTCATAACACCTTTCATGTGTCTCATTTTCGAAAGCGTTTGGCGGATGAATCTACTTTTGTCCCACTGGATGATATTGAATTGGATGAAAAGTTAAATTATATTGAGGAACCGGTGGCAATCTTGGATAGAAAGGTGAAGAAATTGCGAAATAAAGAGATAAGCCAAGTTTTTGTGAGGTGGAAAAATAAGAAGGGGACGGAAATGACTTGGCAAACTGAGGAAGAAATGCTCAAATATTTTCCGAACCTTTTTATGTGAAGTCGGGTTTCGGGGACGAAACCCAAATAAGGGGAGGTGATTTGTAACGAACCAAAATCCGGGTTTCGTTTTCAAATAAATAAAATATTTTAATAAATATTATTGTGAAAATAATATTTATGAAATAAGTTGAAACAAGTGGGTTTCAAGTTAGTAATGGAGTTATGTTAGTTTTTAACAAATTATAGAGTGAAATGGGTAAAATAAAAGTAGAGGGGCCAAAAGTGTAAATGGCAAAATTCTGCCATTTTGACTAGAGGAAAGTCAAAATTGAACTCATTTTGAGTTGGGGTCGTTTGGGAGTAAGAGGAAAAAGGAGAAAATCGATTGTGGAGCTAAAACGTGCATTTGAAGCTTGATTTGTGGGGGTTTTGGCTTGCACATCACTCTCCTAACCTCAAGTAAGTGATTTCCTTCCCTTGATTTCACTTTGAATGTGATATTTGGTGGGTTTTGGAGAAATCCAAAAATTTAGTATGCATGTGGTAAATTAATGTTAGATTGTATATAATCTAGCTAATCTAAAGGTAAAGATAGGTGATTAACATCCTAGAACCCTTTGATTTTGATTTTGAAAAGTTAGGGTTCATATGGTGAAAATTAGGGGTGTTTAGATCATGATGCTAGAATGATGAACTAGTAAAGATTAAGTGTTTAGGTGGTAATAGACACTTTAAAAAACACCAAATTGACCTAATAAAAGTTATTGATAGAGAAATTAGTGTCAAGGTATTGGAAAGAAAACTCAAGTAGGTGGGTTTGTATTGAAAGGGGGTGTTTGGTTATGGGAATAACCCAAACGGGTCAATTTGGGTTGGAAATAGAAATTGAGTTGTGGACTCAATTGTAATGTGATTATGTATGTATGATAGATTACTAAACTAGGTGTATATATTTAGGTAATCAAATTGCAAAGCTAGAAGGTGGTGCGGGATCTTCTAACTCAAAAGGTATGTGCCTTGCACTTACTTAGTATTCATGATAAATGGGTGAAATGTGTGATATGTATGCATACTATGTGGGGAATTTAATATGTATGATGATGGCATGAACTAGTATGTGATAAGAATGAATGTAGTTATAGTAATAAAACTATAATGGATATGTGTAATTGAATGTTTGTGGTTATAGTGGTAGTACTATAACGGTTATGTAAATGAATGTAGTTATAGTTGAATTACTATAATGGAAATGTGAAATGAATGAATGTAGTTATAGTGCAATACTATAATGGATATGAATGAATGAGGTTATGATCTAAGAATCATAATGGATATGAGGTTATGATCTATGAATCATAATGGATATGAGGTTATGGTTAAAATACCATAATGGATAAGTGGTTATGATCTAAGTATCATAATGGATATGAGGTTATGGCCTAAGAGCCATAATGGATATGAAATGATGGAAATGAATGTTAAATGAAAGAAATGAAACTTGTAGTAGAAATGCAAGTGTTATGATCATTAATTGACCAAATGAGTGCAAACGGGTCAACTGGGTGAATGGGTGGAAACAAGTGATAAATACTTGTTTGTTATGTTTATCTTCATTACTAATGGTGAAATATTCATGTGGTTATGTAGGAAAAGCTCTGATGAAAGTCCAAGTCAACTCTGAGGCGTTGGAGAAATTCTCGTACGTATTTTTGGTATTTTGGGGATTCTAAGGAAAATCCTTGTAAAATGGTGTAAATGATTCTTAAAATGATATTTTGATGTTTATAAGAGTTGTGTAAACTATGTTTGAAAGTTTGGTCAAATACCCAAGTGTTGGGTGTTTTTGGTGTCAAGTGGTTTTGGTGAAAAATGGCAAAATTTGACTAAGTGTTGGAACTGGACGGCTGAGTAAACTTTCTGTTCACTCAACCTGTAACATCCCAAAAATAATAAAAACGAATAAATATAGCGAGACCGGTGACTTAGTCAGAATATTTAAACAAAAGGGAGCGGGCTTGGGCTCGGCTTCAATGGGCCGAGGGAAGCCCAGCCATATAAGAGGCAAGGCAGCCCTCTTCTCTGCTCATTTCCCCACTCACGCAAGTTCTAGAGAGAGAAGAGAGCTCGGGTCTAGAGAGAGAAAGTGACGGATCAACTCGGGAATTCAGGAGAACGTTGCTGCTGTGCTCGTGACCATCTTCTCCGAATCAGAAATCCAATCCAGGTAAGCATTCGATCATAATCTGAGTTTTTATGATTTTGTTTGGATTTTCGGTTTTAGCCCAAAAGATGACGATTTTGCGGATGAAACTTTAAAATGAGCTTAGGTATAGCATCTAGAATGAAAACCAAACGTTATGATCTAAGAAAAATCGAGATATTGGCACGATCAGATTCGCATGAAGAAACTTCAGATTTTTGGGGAAGATGGTATGTGCAGACCCATCGAAACTACTTAGTTTCGATATGTGCAGACCCATCGAAACTACATAGTTTCGATATATATATACATACCCATCGAAACTACCATAGTTTCGATATATATATATATATATATATATATATAGGGGAGGGTTCCAGAGAAAACCACAAGTTAAGCGAAAACCAAGAAAACCACTTAAAAAACCAATTTTACCTAATCATAAAATAATGTTTATTTTTTGTTTTATTTTATTTTTATTTATTTATAAGAGTATCAATGTAATATTAAACATTTTTACCAAAAAATATTTTTACACATAGTGTTACGTATACGTAAACATAAAACAAAAAAATTATGGTTACGTATATGTAAATCAATAAAATTGTTTTTGGATACGTATACGTAAATAAAAAAAAATTGCTTGAAATGATTTGGTTTTCTCGGTTTTCGCCTAACTTTGTGGTTTTCTCTTGATCCCTCCCCTATATATATATATATGCAGACCTATCGAAACTACCATAGTTTCGATACGCCCACGATCTGAAGCTAAGATTACACCTAAGTTCCTATCGAAACTACCAAGTTTCGACTTAAGCAACCTATCGAAACTACCAAGTTTCGATATAAACAAATCCATCGAAACTACTAGATTCAAGCATAGTAATGTCTAGTGTCATCTAGGAGCACTACCTTACGTGTATGACTTTATTATACAGATCATGAGTGACATTAGTGACGCTCAGTAGCCAGCTAAGTGTATTTCAGAAACTACTCATCAGGTGAGTTCTATGTGCCCCCTTCTATGTTACGTGCAAATCATTTTAAATGTTTTGGGGCTGAAGTGTATACACTAAATGATTAAATGTTATAAATGTCAATGTGATCATACATATATATATAAATACTTATATATGAAAATGAATTATGAATAAAGAAAGAAGCGTATGATTTTAAAGAATGAATGAAAGAAGGACATAACGTAAAAGAATGAAATTTTGCTTTATATTACATATATATTGCATGTTATTAATGAATGTAAACGTTATAAACCCTTCTATGACAACGGCTACTTCGGTAGACGGACGATCACGTCACTATTTTGCAACCGGGACAAAAACGTTCCTTCGCAAGCTAGGACGTATGAAAAGGTATTAATGGACGGTCGAAGCAAATGCCATAACTAAAGTAGAACGGTTGCATACATAATGGTCGCATGGGAAACGGATGCCCTAGGGTAGACGGACAAAATGACGGACTACGACGGTAGGACGGTTTAAGAGCGGACGGACAAAGGTTGCCGGACGGATTAATGAATGACGGACGGTTTTCTAGAGCCGGACGGTAATGAAATGGGCTACGACGGTAGTTCTGATAGCGATGTCTTCGTGACATTCGCGACAAGTATGACGGGTTGATCTCCCTTAAGATTGTGGCCAATAAGTGTTCTCTCAAAATGAAAGTATGTATGTACATATGTATATACCCTCAATGAATGTTCTGTGAGAACAGTAAAGTAAAGAATATTTAAAAGTATGAAGATATACATATATACATTATATTCATGATAAGGTAAATATTATGTATGATTGTCTTTAAACTAGAACTCACCAGCGTTAGCTGACTTTTAGTATACATTTCAGGTAAAGGAAGAAAAGGTCGTGCGATGGCGTGAAGGTTACCTGACACAAGACTGACATCCCACTTTAATACATGTGTTAAGACTTCCGCTGTCAAATTATGTTATGTTATGTAATTGAATGACGAATGATATGTAATTGAATGATGAATGTTTTTAATTTAAGTTCAGTATTCATGACTATGTTTATGAGTAAATCCAACAAGTGAGGTTACCCGGAAAGGGGCCTTACAAGTTGGTATCAGAGCAATAGTTTGAGAGATTCAGACATCCCTAAATGTCTGGACTCAAACTGATTATGGGACCAACGCACGGATGTCAGTATGGGTAACCAACGCCAACGCAGCACGGTAAGTAAGTACTAAAGTTAATGCTCTTGGATAAGAATAGATACCTTAACTTAGAACAAATAGACGTCAATGTCACAACCCATTTGAAGAGTTTTGAACCCGAAAAGCAATGTAAATTAGTAATCACAAACCGGTCACTGTAATTAATAATTTACCTTGCTCGTACTGTTCCAAACTATGATCTGAAGAAATGACATTGATGTATTCCCTTTATAACTATCAGGAAATTAAGAATTTATGGCTGGTGGAGGAAGAATAGGACGACGAGGCGGTCGCACTGGCCGAGTAGGTAGACCTCCATTGAAGCAAAGACATGAAGAGGAAGAGAGTGTGCAAGCAGAACACACTGAGAGTGTGCACGAAACAGATGTGACAGCAACTGGGAACGATAGTCCAGGGCCTATACAGTTAGAACCCGAAGTCAAAGATGCTATTGCCCGCGAGGTCGTACTTACTCTGAAGAACATATTGTCTGACCTACTATCTGAGGCATTAAAGAAAAGAAAAGAAGAGGATGAAGGGAACAATGAAGAGAAAATTTATGACAGTGAAGAGGATGAAGTGAAAATGGGATCAAGCAATCGTGGGTGTACATACAAAGGTTTTAAGGACGGAGACACACCCAAGTTTGATGGTAGCAAGGATTCGGTGGCTACTTTCGAATGGATTGAGAGGATGAACGCTGTAATCAACATCAGCGAGTGCCGACCGGACCAGGCGGTTAAATATGTTGCTCATTCTTTCACCAATGAAGCACTAGGTTGGTGGAGAAACATTCAAATAACAAAGTCACCAAATGCTATTGCCAGAATGACATGGGAAGACCTGAAGAAGCTCATAATCCAAAAGTTCTGCCCACAGAATGAGATTGATCGTGTGGAGAACGAGTTCCTAAACTTCAAGGCTGGCAACAAGACTCATCGCCAGTATACTTCAAGATTCAACGAGCTGGCCCAACTGGTACCACACTTGGTGGAAACCGAAGAACGTATGATCAAATACTATGTCAAGGGTTTGCCGCAAAGGGTCCGTGTCCATGTAAAAGCCAACCTACCCTCGACCTTCGAGTCGGTAGTCAACCTGTCTGGAATCGTCTACGACGATTATGCCAATGAGGACCCGGCACCAGAGACACAAAAGAGAAAGTGGGAGAACCCGTCTAGAGGCACCGGAAAAGGGAAAGAAACAGCTGAAATTAAGAAACCAAGGTTGGACGGATATGAAACATGCAAGAGATGTGGAAGGCAACATCTGGGCGAGTGTCGAATCGGCACCACCGTGTGTTATAAGTGCGGGAGGCCGGGGCACTACTCCCGAGACTGTTTGAAAGATGTCAAATGTCAAGTATATGGATTGTTTGGACATCTGACAAAGAACTGCAGGAAGGCCGGCCAATCTAGTTCGGGAAAGGAGAGGGAACAGGAACAACAGAAGGCAAGGACTCGGGCCTATGCCTTAACTGAGGAAGAAGCAAGGGGAAATCCTGATGTCGTGTCAGGTACGTTTCTAGTTAATGATGAACGTGCTGCTATTTTATTTGATTCTGGTGCTAGTAAAAGCTTCATATCAAATGCATTTAGTCGTAAACTGGATTGCATTATCAACACCATTGTAAAGGCCTTTAGCGTACAAACTGCCGTTGGTAAAAATTCGGCAGTATTCTAAGTAACAGAGGATGGACATAAGTTTCCTTCTAGATTATTCCTTCTTACCTTAGGAGGATTCGATATAGTATTGGGTATGGATTGGCTAGCTGCCAACGAAGCTCAAATCATATGTAAACGTAAGAGGATACACCTCAAGGCTCCAAGCGGCAGCCCAATTACGGTTTATGGGGATTGGAATTGCACGATGCCGAACATCATCTCGATGATCAAGGCCGAAAGTTACATGAGGCGCGGTTGCGAAGCTTATCTGGCATATGTTATTGATGATAGAACGAAAATGAATGAACTCAAGAATGTACCCGTGGTGTGCAACTTTCCGGAAGTATTCCCTGAGGATCTACCTGGGTTACCACCCGATCGGGAAATAGAATTTCAGATTCACTTACTGCCAGAAGCTGAGCCCGTTGCCAAAGCCCCCTACCGATTGGCTCCGTCAGAAATGAAAGAATTGATGTCTCAACTAGAGGAACTAACCGAGAAAGGATTTATTAGACCGAGCATCTCACCATGGGGTGCTCCGGTACTATTTGTAAAGAAGAAGGACGGCAGTATGCGCATGTGCATTGACTACCGCGAATTGAACAAGAGAACAGTAAAGAACAAATACCCACTACCTATAATAGACGACCTTTTTGATCAACTGCAAGGTGCGAGTTGGTTCTCAAAGATCGATCTTAGGTCGGGTTACCATCAGTTGAAAGTAAGAGAAGAAGACGTACCAAATACCGCGTTTCGCACGCGTTATGGGCATTATGAGTTTCTCGTGATGTCCTTCGGATTGACCAACGCACCAGCAGCGTTCATGGATTTGATGAATAGAGTATGTCGACCAATGTTGGATCGATCGGTGATAGTTTTTATAGATGACATACTGGTGTATTCAAAAAGCGAGGGTGATCACCACTGTCACCTAAGAGAGGTTCTGGAGGTGTTAAAGCAGGAAAAGTTATACGCAAAGTTCTCCAAATGCACGTTCTGGCTTAGGGAAGTCCAATTCCTAGGTCACGTAATAAACCCAAGCGGAATCATGGTAGATCCTGCAAAGATCGAGACAGTAAAGGAATGGAACGTCCCAAAGACACCAACAGAGATACGAAGTTTTCTGGGATTGGCAGGCTACTATCGAAGGTTCATTCAAGATTTCTCATGGATAGCCTCGCCACTAACTAAACTGACATGGAAGGAAGTGAAATATGAATGGGGTCAAACCCAAAACAACGCGTTTGAGGAACTTAAGGCACGATTAACCCAAGCTCCAGTCTTAACACTACCTGAGGGAAATGAAGACTTGGTAGTCTACTCCGACGCTTCAGGGCAGGGTTTAGGGTGCGTACTCATGCAACGAGGAAAGGTAATTGCTTATACATCGCGGCAACTAAAGAATCACGAGGTTAACTACCCAACACACGATCTAGAATTAGCAGCAGTAGTTTTCGCGTTGAAAATATGGAGACACTATCTGTATGGAGTTAAATGCACCATTTACTCCGATCACAAAAGCCTAAAGTACTTTTTCGAACAAAAGGAATTAAACATGAGACAAAGGAGATGGTTAGAGCTACTGAAAGACTATGACTGTGAGATATTGTACCATCCAGGCAAGGCAAACGTAGTGGCTGACGCTTTAAGTAGAAAGGAAGAATCGGCACCTATCCGGATCAAAGCATGTCAGCTGATTATAACCCCAGACTTGATGGGTGAAATATCAAAGGCACAAGATAAAGCACTGTTAGAAAGAAATGTGAAACGGGAAAGGATAGTAGGACAACAAGGGAACTTAGATGCAAATGCATACGGAGTACGAACTAGGTTTGGCCGGATGTGGATACCTAAGATTGGCGAGCTTAGAGCCAAAATACTCGATGAGGCCCATAAGTCTCGTTATTCTATCCACCCCGGGACAAACAAAATGTATCAAGACTTAAAAAAAGAGTATTGGTGGCCTGGCATGAAGAGTGATGTGACTGAATACGTGTACAAGTGCTTAACGTGTTCACTAGTTAAGGCCGAGCACCAGAAACCATGCGGTAAAATGCAACCTTTACCTATACCGGAATGGAAGTGGGAAGAGATCACAATGGACTTCATTATCAAGATACCGCGAACAGCTAAAGGCAATGATACCATTTGGGTGATCGTCGACCGCTTGACGAAAAGTGCTCACTTCTTGCCAATACGTGAGACTTCTTTGTCAGAAAGACTAGCAGAAGTATTTATCAAGGAAATTGTGAGCAGACATGGTATGCCACTGTCAATTGTGTCCGACAGGGATACTAGATTCACGTCAAGGTTTTGGAAGAAATTCAATGAAGCGATGGGCACTAGATTGAACATCAGCACCGCTTACCACCCTCAAACCGATGGTCAATCTGAAAGGACCATTCAGACTTTGGAGGACATGCTCCGGGCCTGTATCATTGACTTCAGTGGGAGCTGGGACAGCCATCTACCATTGGCAGAATTTTCATATAACAACAGCTATCACACAACTATTGGCATGCCGCCATTTGAAATGTTGTATGGGAGGAAATGTAGGACCCCGGTTTGTTGGGGGGAAATTGGACAGAAGGATTTTGCAAGTCTCGAAGTGGTCAAATCTACTTCCGAGAAATTTGATCAAATCAAGGCTCGAATGAAGGCCACAAAAGACAGACAGAAATCATACGCGGATAAGAGAAGAAGGGATTTAGAGTTTCAAGTAGGGGACATGGTACTGTTAAAGGTATCACCATGGAAAGGAATCATCTGATTCAGAAGGCGTGGCAAACTAAGTCCAAGGTTTGTCGGACCTTTCAAGATACTTGCAAGAGTGGGTCAAGTTGCTTACAGACTCGACCTACCCGTTGAGCTTAGTGGAATACACCCTACGTTCCACGTGTCGCACTTACGCAAGTGCCTAGCTGACGACACAGCTCACATACCTTACGACGAGATCGAAGTTGATAACAGTCTAAATTATATAGAGGAACCGATAGCCATTATTGACCGAGCCGAGAAACGACTACGCAATAAGTCGATTCAGTTAGTTAAAGTACAATGGAAGCACAGAAAAGGGTCAGAAGCTACTTGGGAAAAAGAAGACGAAATGAGAGGACTATATCCCCAGTTGTTTAACGATTAGCAGGTTTCGAGGACGAAACCTTTCTAAGGAGGGTAGACTTGTAACATCCCAAAAATAATAAAAACGAATAAATATAGCGAGACCGGTGACTTAGTCGGAATATTTAAACAAAAGGGAGCGGGCTTGGGCTCGGCTTCAATGGGCCGAGGGAAGCCCAGCCATATAAGAGGCAAGGCAGCCCTCTTCTCTGCTCATTTCCCCACTCACGCAAGTTCTAGAGAGAGAGAAGAGAACTCGGGTCTAGAGAGAGAAAGTGACGGATCAACTCGGGAATTCAGGAGAACGTTGCTGCTGTGCTCGTGACCATCTTCTTCGAATCAGAAATCCAATCCAGGTAAGCGTTCGATCATAATCTGAGTTTTTATGATTTTGTTTGGATTTTCGGTTTTAGCCCAATAGATGACGATTTTGCGGATGAAACTTTAAAATGAGCTTAGGTATAGCATCTAGAATGAAAACCAAACGTTATGATCTAAGAAAAATCGAGATATTGGCACGATCAGATTCGCATGCAGAAACTTCAGATTTTTGGGGAAGATGGTATGTGCAGACCCATCGAAACTACTTAGTTTCGATATGTGCAGACCCATCGAAACTACATAGTTTCGATATATATATACAGACCCATCAAAACTACCATAGTTTCGATATATATATATATATATATATATATATATATATATATATATATATATATATATATATATATATATATATATATATATATGCAGACCTATCGAAATTACCATAGTTTCGATACGCCCACGATCTGAAGCTAAGATTACACCTAAGTTACCTATCGAAACTACCAAGTTTCGACTTAAGCAACCTATCGAAACTACCAAGTTTCGATATAAACAAATCCATCGAAACTACTAGATTCAAGCATAGTAATGTCTAGTGTCATCTAGGAGCACTACCTTACGTGTATGACTTTATTATACAGATCGTGAGTGACATTAGTGACGCTCAGTAGCCAGCTAAGTGTATTTCAGAAACTACTCATCAGGTGAGTTCTATGTGCCCCCTTCTATGTTACGTGCAAATCATTTTAAATGTTTTGGGGCTGAAGTGTATACACTAAATGATTAAATGTTATAAATGTCAATGTGATCATACGTATATATATAAACTTATATATGAAAATGAATTAAGAATAAAGAAAGAAGCGTATGATTTTAAAGAATGAATGAAAGAAGGACATAACGTAAAAGAATGAAATTTTGCTTTATATTACATATATATTGCATGTTATTAATGAATGTAAACGTTATAAACCCTTCTATGACAACGGCTACTTCGGTAGACGGACGACCACGTCACTATTTTGCAACCGGGACAAAAACGTTCCTTCGCAAGCTAGGACGTATGAAAAGGTATTAATGGACGGTCGAAGCAAATGCCATAACTAAAGTAGAACGGTTGCATACATAATGGTCGCATGGGAAACGGATGCCCTAGGGTAGACAGACAAAATGACGGACTACGACGGTAGGACGGTTTAATAGCGGACGGACAAAGGTTGCCGGACGGATTAATGAATGACGGACGGTTTTCTAGAGCCGGACGGTAATGAAATGGGCTACGACGGTAGTTCTGACAGCGATGTCTTCGTGACATTCGCGACAAGTATGACGGGTTGATCTCCCTTAAGATTGTGGCCAATAAGTGTTCTCTCAAAAAGAAAGTATGTATGTACATATGTATATACACTCAATGAATGTTATGTGAGAACAGTAAAGTAAAGAATATTTAAAAGTATGAAGATATACATATATATACATTATATTCATGATAAGGTAAATATTATGTATGATTGTCTTTAAACTAGAACTCACCAGCGTTAGCTGACTTTTAGTATACATTTCAGGTAAAGGAAGAAAAGGTCGTGCGATGGCGTGAAGGTTACCCGACACAAGACTGACATCCCACTTTAATACATATGTTAAGACTTCCGCTGTCAAGTTATGTAATGTTATGTAATTGAATGACGAATTATATGTAATTGAATGATGAATGTTTTTAATTTAAGTTCAGTATTCATGACTATGTTTATGAGTAAATCCAACAAGTGAGGTTACCCGGAAAGGGGCCTTACACAACCACCTTGCGATACTCGAAGAATAGGGCAAGGTCTCTTGCGGTACGCGAGAGACTTGTCTTCCGGTCAGGCGAGTTGGCACTCCCTCGTGGTACGCGAAGGGAGGTGACAAAATCCTTGCGGTACGCGAGTGTTAAAAAAAATAAAAAATAAAAGAAAAAAATTCTTGGAATAAAAGCTTCCGCGTGTTAAATGTTTAATTAATTGATTTTCCAATTATGGGTGTTACAGATTCTTCAAATTATGATTTAGAACATTCTAACGGATCAATTTTGGTAAAACAACACAAAATATGAAGAAATCAATCAAAATCCATCTCCAAAATCGCTAAAACCTCAAGAACACAAAAAATTCAGAAAATCTTTATCTTGTTGTGCAAATTCAATCGAAACAATGTTAAACAACAGTAGCTAATCAAGAGCAATGACTCTGATACCACTTGTGAGTCCCATCGGGTCTAACAATCGATCTCTGCTGTAAAACACGTGATACGTACACGAAGTGCGAAATCCTAACGTATACGTACGTCTTGAATACTCACGCATGCAATACAATCACATAAAATACAAGATCTCATAAAAAGCTTCTTGTATTCAATCTGTAAACAGTACACACATAGTAGTTCTAGAGAATACAGAATGTTACAAATGAGAACAACTCATGCACTATTTATAGACAATAGATACTGGATCAGGCGAACTTAACATGTTCGCCAACTTTAGTTTAGGCGAACTTATTAAGTTTGCCTCAACTAGATCAAGCGAACATGTTAAGTTCGCATGTGCAAACTTAAACAAATACAAGACAAAACATAAAAAACATTAAACATAAAGACTAATCTATTACAAGGCTTGTTGTCACAAAACATGCTCCAACATATGTGTGCAATTTGAGCTTTATGTTTGAGTATTAGGTGTGTTAACTACTTTTGTGTGCAATTTACATGTGCAATCATTAACTATACAAGCCGATGGTTAACAAAGATAGATCTATTGATTCTGACAAACCCACCTAGTTAGGGTGATTGTTACTGACAACACAATTTGTTTTTGCGTGCAAGTTACAAAGGTTTGATTGTACAATTTGGTTTCACAATAGTAACTCTCCATTTTTGCCTTATTAACCATGATATGTATGGATTGTGTACACACAACACTTTGATGCTATTTAGAGTCAAAACCTACGTATGCTCACCAACTTTTTAGTTGACCTTGCTATCATCATGTTTCAGGTACAAATGTTTAAGTACGTGTTCATGTTGCTACACTTAGGGATGGAGACCTAGTTAATTAAACATTGAATCATGTTGATGTATCTTTTTTTTCTTTTTGAATGTTGATTGTGTTTTGAACAAATATATAGAAATTGAATTAATCTTAATAATGAAACTTTAGTTTGATCAAGAGCTATGAACAGTCTACATGTCCTGCCCCGGCGTATTCTGCCGTCGGTTGGGGTGTGACAAGTACCCTGTCTTTCCTTAGCCAGAATCTCTCATGGGTCTACACACTCTTCAAGCCATCATGTACTAATAACACTATTATTGGGCTCATGGTCATGATGAGAATCATTGTGGACTGGGCTTTAAGGGCCGAAGGTGAGGTTTATTTATTCCAGCATGCTTCTTCTTCTTGGAGGATAGGTGGGCTTCTTAGTTTATTATTAATAGGCATTAGGCCCCATAGTTTAAATTTTGTTCACAAGAGACGATGGTATCATGTGTGTGAGATTCAGGGTGCATGAAGAATTAGATGTGTATAAGTGTGATGAAACTTAGGATAACACTTAATGAATCAAATAGGTAGCATGTAGATAGCAATGAATATAAGCACAAGAGTTATCAAGTAGTGTGACACATAGACTATTAGGTATTGTATCATGCGGTGTAATTACTTAGAATAACGTGTAAAAAAAATGTTCACACAAAGTAGTAATCATGTAGCATATAGTAGCATGTCATAGTATGGGTGTTCTAAGGTTATAGTCTAGGTCAAAAGTTTCTAATAACCTAATTCCCTATAACCAAGGCTCTGATACCAATCTGTCACACCCCAACCGACGGCGTAAACGTCGGGGCGGAACATGGAGACTGTTCATGAACACATGGTTGACTATGTTGTAATATATTAAATCATCTCATTTCATTTCATAAAACAAACCAAACAGAATCCAACCAAATACATACAATTCAAATACATAATAAGTTTCTTTATTGATTAACTAGGTCCACAACTTAAGTGTAGCAAACTTGATCAACTAAAATATTTGTACCTGAAACATGATAAAAACGAGGTCAACTAAAAAGTTGGTGAGCATACATAGGTTTTGAATCTAAATAGTATCATTGTGTTGTGTGTATACAATCCATACATATCATGGTTAATAAGGCAGTTATGAAGAGTTACTATTGTGAAACCAAGTTGTACAATCAAACCTTTGTAACTAGCATGCAAATAACCAAATTGTGTTGTCGGCAACAATCACCCTAACTGGGTGGGTTTGTTAGAATCAATAAATCTATCATTGTTAACCGTCGGCTTGTGTAGTTAATGATTGCACATGTAAATTGCACACAAATTATAGTTTGCACACCTAGTACTCAAGCATAAGGCTCAAATTGCACACATGAATGTACGATGGAATTGCATTGTGTAGTTTGTAAACATTGTATAATTGTACTCATATTCCACCCCAAAAATGTAAATAGTGTAAAAGGGGCTATGTAAACTCACCTTGAATAGTAGAGAGTTGAACTTGAAACTTGTAGCAACAAGAATGAAGGATGCCCTAATTTAAATAATTACACATATTTAACATATAGGTATGATTAAAATATATAGGAACGGAACGATTTGGACTTCAAGATTTGGAACGAACGAACGAACGAACGAACGAATGAGAGACTATTAAAGATTTGTATTATTGATGCTAAGTTAAACAAGGTGATAATTTATAAATTGTAGTTATAAAAGAGAATTTTTAGGCGTCAACAATAATTATTACTTGTACTTTTAATAAAATAATTATTTTATTAAGACATGGTTAAAATAGTAATTTCGATGGAATAATGTAATAATTTATCATAAACAAATTATGCGATTAGTAATTATTATTATTTATGAAGAAATAAGTTATTAAAAGAATTGCATAACTATTAAAACCCTAATAAAAGACGTATGATAAATATTTTAATAGAATAGTTATAAACATTTATCTTATTATACGCGAGTAAAATTGCAAATATAATGACTTATTATAAAGCATTATGTTTGAACGGTCTAGTTTATAAACATATATACATATAAGTCATGACGTTACAATCAAGTTTATTTTAGAATTTTTAAAAGTCATATATACGAAATAATAAGGTTTATGACAATAAAATATGTTGGTCTTGATTTGTTTGTTTTTTTTAATATATATATATATATATATATATATATATATATATATATATATATTGTAAACGAAATAATACGTACTTAAAATTAAAATGGTCAATTTACAAATGATATTGTAAAAATATGTTATTAGTAATAAAATCATACTACTACCTGTAACATCCAAAATAAAGATAACGGGTTCAAAATGGAATGAACGGACAAAGGTACACGGGCCGGGATTGGGCCGAGTTGGTCGCGAGGTGGGCTTGGGGAGGGGAGGCCTCTCCCATAAATACCCCACATGCACACACATTCTCTTATTTGCAACTTCTAGAGAGAGAAAACTGTAGAGAGAGAAAGTTGACGGATCAAACCGAGATTGAAGGAGCTTGTTACTACTGAGCTTGGGAGCAAGACCTCCGAATCAGAAGCTCGATTCAGGTAACAACTCGAGCTAGATTTGAGATTTTAGCTTATGTTGGGTTTTCGGGTTTTAGGTAAAAAGGTAACGTTTTTACGGATGAAACTTGAAAATAAACTTAGGTCTAGCATCTAGAAGGAAAAACAAACATTTTGAACATATAAAGTTTGGATCTTGACGAGGTCGGATTTGCATGCAAAAGTTGGGTCTTGGTGGGGAAGAAGACTGACCGCAGGGCGAACTTACTAAGTTCACCAAGAACGGGTGGGGAGAACTTGATAAGTTCGCTTATGGAATCAACGGGAGAACTTGGTTATGTTCGCCTGGTAAGTTCGCTTGGTCAAGTCAAGCGAACTTAGGATAAGTTCGCCTATATGTTCGCCTAGACTATGGGTAGCGAACTTAGCCTTAAGTTCACCTAGATCAGAATGAGTAAAAGCGTGGAATTTATATTAGGCCTGATGTATATGTAATTAACCAATTCAGACCGTGTGTGCCGCTCGTTGGACTGTTGGTAGGACAGAACGAGACTAGCTTATCAGGTGAGTTATAGAGTCTTACTTTTAATGTTTTGAACTATGTTTTTGGGCTGGTATGCATACTTACACGATAATGTTTTATGAAATGATGTTTACGAAAGGAAAGTTGAAATGTGTTTATGAAATGTTTTGCCAAATGAGGTTTACGAAATGTTTACAAATGAATTTCTATTTAATAAAATATGCGAATGCTTTAACTGAAAAGAAGTAAAGGTTTTTATGAAAGTCACGAAATAAATGAATCTGCCATGACTTCCTTCGGGAGCTAAGGTATGTATGCATGTATGGGCCTTACCTTTATAGGGGCCTTTGTGGCTGGCGAACGGTTGTACAACTGGGTGGGAAAGGGGTAATGATGGTCACCAATGGGGTATTACTGGGATCCCTAATGAGGTACTATTCTCTGCGAGGGAGTAGTACTTAGGGTGTGGTACGAGCTATCCTTTGGGACGCCGTTCTTGAAGGGAATTGACGGTTATGAATGGTTAATGTGGGTACGTGTGCTCTATGGAGCACCTTACTCAAGGTCGGTGCGTGTACTCTGTGAAGTACCGTGCTGTAATGAGGAATTGACAGTTACGAAAATGCGCAGATTCGGTTTATTGTTGACTTGTGTTTAATGTTATGTTATTGCATGATTTTATATACGCTTTTATTAAATAAATGAATGAAATGGTTTTGGCAAATGGTTATGTGAAAGTTTTATGTAAAGCTAGAACTCACCAGCGTAGCTGACCTTTTAGTATGCACATTCAGGTTAAGGCATGTATAGACGATGGACAGTGATGCTTGGCAAGTGATGAAGAGTTACCCGGTTGATCTACGAAGTCTGGCCTCCCGTTATGTTTGGTTTATATCATGTATATGTTTAAGATGTTGTTACGCTTTCTCATGTTGAACAATGTTATGTTATGTTTGAAATGAAATTTTCCGCTGCGTTATTTGATATTCAAGTTTAAGAACTGTTTGTGAATGAATAAGTCCAACAAGTGAGGCCTCCCGGGTTTGGGGCCTTACAAGTTGGTATCAGAGCAATAGTTTGAGAGATTTGGACACTCCAAGTGTCTGAACTTAAACTGTGAATGGAACCAAAAACGGATGCCAGTACGGCTAACTCAAGCCACAACATTAGGTATGGAGGTAGTTAATATATTTTTGCAAATATAATATGCCTTAGAAGTGTTAGGTTAGGACTAGGGTTCTGATGAAATCACAAAGGTGGTCAAATGGAAATCGAGAGGTAGTGTAATGGTTAATTGTAGATGCCCAGTGTATATTAACATCTTACAATACTTGTTGAATTTTATTTGTTAACTAGGGTGATAACGTTGGATTCCTTGTCTTATAGAACAAAATGGCAAGGAGAGGAAGCGAAAGGCGTGGTGGGGGCCGAACCGGCGGTCGTACCGGAGGCTGAAATGATGGGCGTGGCAGGACCCCTGTGCGCCAAGAGTATAGTGAAGAAGGAAGTGTCCACGCTGAACCGGCGGTTAGTGTGCATGGAACTGAGCAGACACAGGTTGAAGAACAACCTTTCACTTTTGAACCAAAAGGGAGAGCAGCTCTAGCACGTGAATTCACAGAGTTGATGAAGACTTCTTTGCCAGGTTTGTTGGTAGAAGCGTTGAAGAAAGCTAATGGGGAAGGTGGGTCTAACACGGCAACTGGTGCCCAGAACAACGAGACTGACAACGCACCGCCTGCTCGCGGATGCGACTACAAGTCTTTTAAGGCATGTGACCCGCCTGTTCTGACTGGGAAAAAGGACGCGGTGGCTATGTTTGACTGGGTAATCCGTATGGAGGCTGCCATCAGTCTCAGCGAATGTCGGACGGATCAAGTGGTAAAATTTGCTGCTAACTCCTTAAGAGAAGAAGCGTCCCATTGGTGGTAGGGAGTGCGACAAGCTAAGGGAGGTATGGTTGTTGACTCTATGTTATGGAATGATTTGAAGGCGCTGGTTATCAATATTTTTTGCCCAAGGAACGAAATTGAGAAGGTGGAGAGAGAATTTCTGAATTTAAAGGCTTGTAGCATGACTCACCGTCAATACACCACCTGGTACAATGAGTTGGCATGTCTGGTGCCACATCTGATCACTACCGAAGAGAGAAAGATTGCTTGTTATATCCAGGGACTGCCGGACAAGATCAGCACCTTTATCAAAGCAAACACTCCTACCACCTTTGATTCGGTGGTGGAACACAGTGGTGTGGTGTATGATGATCTGGCGTTAAGCGATGCCGCCATTAAGGAACCAAAGAAGAAACCGAGCTTCTCAAACAAGCGAACTGGTGGAAAGATGTTTGGGGATCGCGATAAGAGGGCTCGGGTGGATGAGCCGACCATTTGTAAGAAATGTGGAAAGGAGCATGCAGGTGAATGTAGACTGGGATCTAACTTGTGCTTTAAGTGTGGCAAGACCAGGCACTACTCCCGTGAGTGCCACAACACCTCAAGTGCTATAACTGTGGGGATGCCGGTCATCTGAGTAGGGAATGCCCGAAACCGAAAATGGGAGAAACTGGGAAAGGGAAAAGTATCGAGAAGAAAGATGAGAGGCCCCGGGCAAAGACTCGAGCGTACGCACTGACGCTGGACCAAGCCAGGGTATACCCCGACGTAGTGTCAGGTAACAACTCGAGCTAGATTTGAGATTGAAGGAGATTGTTACTACTGAGCTTGTGAGCAAGACCTCCGAATCAGAAGCTCGATTCAGGTAACAACTCGAGCTAGATTTGAGATTTTAGCTTATATTGGGTTTTCGGGTTTTGGGTAAAAAGGTAACGTTTTTACTTATGAAACTTGAAAATAAACTTAGGTCTAGCATCTAGAAAGAAAAACGAACGTTTTGAACATAAAAATTTTGGATCTTGACGAGGTCGGATCTGCATTCAAAAAGTTGGGTCTTGGTGGGGAAGAAGACTGCCCGCAGGGCGAACTTACTAAGTTCACCGGGTACAGGTGGGGCGAACTTGATAAGTTCAATTATGGCATCAAAGGGCGAACTTGGTTAAGTTCGCCTGGTAAGTTCGCTTGGTCAAGTCAAGCGAACTTAGAATAAGTTCGCCTATATGTTCGCCTAGACTATGGGCAGCGAACTTAGCCTTAGGTTCGCCTATATCAGAATGAGTAAAAGCGTGTAATTTAGATTAGGTCTGATGTATATGTAATTAATGAATTCAGATCATGTGCGACCCTCATTGAACCGTTGTTAGGATAGAACGAGACTAGCTTATCAGGTGAGTTCTAGAGCCCTACTTTTAATGTTTTGAACTATGTTTTGGGCTGGTGTGCACACTTACACGATAATGTTTTATGAAATGATGTTTACGAAAGGAAAGTTGAAATGTGTTTATGAAATGTTTTGCCAAATGAGGTTTACGAAATTTTACATATGAGTTGCTATTTAATAAAACGTGTGAATGCTTTAACTGAAAAGAGGTAAAGGTTTTTATGAAAGTCACGAAAGAAATGAATCTGCCATGAGTTCCTTCGGGAGCTAAGGTATGTATGCATGTATGGGCCTTACCTTTATAGGAGCCTTTGTGGCTGGCCAACGGTTGTAAAACTAGGTGGGGAAGGGGTGATGACGGTCACCAATGAAGGATTACCGGGATCCCTAATGAGGTACAATTCTCTGCGATGGAGTAGTACTTAAGGTGTGGTACGAGCTATCTTTTGGGACGCCGTGCTTGAAGGGAATTGACGGTTATGAATGGTTAATGTGGGTACGTGTGCTCTATGGAGCACCTTACTCAAGGTCGATGTGTGTACTCTATGAAGTATCGTGATGTAATGAGGAATTGACGGTTACGAAAAAGCGTAGATTCGGTTTATTGTTGACTTGTGTTTAATGTTATGTTATTGCATGATTTTATGTATGCTTTTATTAAATAAATGAATGAAATGTTTTTGGCAAATGGTTATGTGAATGTTTTAGGTAAAGCTAGAACTCACCAGCGTAGCTGACCTTTTAGTATTCACATTAAGGTTAAGGCAGGTATAGACGATAAACGGTGATGCTTGGCAAGTGATGAAAAGTTACCCGATTGATCTACGAAGTCTGGCCTCCCGTTATGTTTGGTTTATGTCATGTATATGTTTAAGATGATGTTACGCTTTCGCATGTTGAACGATGTTATGTTATGTTTGAAATGAATTTTTCCACTGCATTATTTGATATTCAAGTTTAAGAACTGTTTTTGAATGAGTAAATCTAACAAGTGAGGCCTCCCGGGTTTGGGGCCTTACACTACCTTTATAAATCACATTTTTAAGAAAATATAATGCTACTACTATCAAAGTAATGAGATTTAGTAAATTGTTAAACTTTATGATCAAAGGGAAAAATATTCTACAAAATAATATCGTAGTTTAAATAATTAAATCTTTGCCTATTCTTAAGGTTTATAAAATTCTTAATGTTTATATATATATATATATATATATATATATATATATATATATATATGAGTGTATGATAGTGTGTGTTAAACAAGAATAAAGAAATAAAAACAGAAAAAAAAGATGGGTCGCTGGGCTAGAACCTATGACCTGATCTGAGCCTACATACAGGCTTACCACTGGACCAAGCCCCCTTACTTTGATTAGAGATTAAAAATAACTACTTTTATCATAGAAACTGGTTGTGTCATCTACCCTAAATCATGAAATCGAAACCCTAGCCCCCAAATCACACAATTAAGCACAGAATGTCGAAGCACGTTTAGGGCTTCGAATCTCGATGTAAAAACGAGTAGGGATTTTATTGAATACATGAGAATCGGACCTGATTGGTTGCGAAAATGAGGGACTTCTCCTCTGTGTCTGTTCGCGATCCAGAGGAGGGAAATAAGACGGGTTTTTGAGACTACTTCGAGTTGTAAATCGATAGGGAAATATAGGAAGGTTATAAACGTGTATTACAACTTGGAATCGACAGGATTTGCGGAATTTTTTAACATGAAATCGTGGTTTTCAAAACCCAATCCGAAACTCCCAAATGGGTTAAAAAACGCAAATCCTCAATCAATTAATGTAATTTCGAGTTGCCATATACTCATAAGCGGTTTAGAAGTTGATTGGGATGATTTGAATCCTGTAATTACAGGGATTGATGAAGGATTGAAAGGGGTTGACTTTTACAAGTCAAAATTGAAGTTTAACTTGGTTCTAGGGTTCAATGCATGAGGAAGGGGTTCAAAAATGGGGTTCAAGTCTAATTTAGGGGGGTTCAATAGTGTATAAATAGGTTATTTGGTTCAAGGGTTTCAAGACCATAATATTTGATTTACATTTATTTTATTTGTTTATAGAATTTGGTTTTATAACATTTATAAAATCTAAATATTACTTATTTAATTATAATTACTTTAAAAAGTGGAAAGGTTCCATTTTTTTTATAAAAACGCATGTTGTTTAATTTGTTTGTTTATTTCAACCAAATATATATATAAATAAATATATATACATATGATGAAATAAAATGTACATAAATTATTAAAACTCAAAAGTTCTATGTTTTGATTTAATTATTATAACAAAATGTATATATTTATAAATATGCATACATGTATTATTTATGGTAGAGAGACAATACGTAATGTGAAGTTAAGAATTCGAGTTGATATAGAAAAGATATAATAATTAATTGTGACGTATTGAGTCGAACAAGTATTGGTCTTTATATGAAGTGTCATTATCGTTTAAAATAAATTAAAATAGTACCAAAAAATCGCGGATGTCACACAAGTTGGTAGAGGAAGAAGTAAAGAAGACAAAGTTAGAATTGGTTGAGTCCCAGAACAAGATTACAGAGTTACTTAGTATGACTGAGTTGACTGTTGAAGAAGGTGACAAGTCTGAGAAGAAGAAGGAGTCTACCAAGAAATTTATGGCAGATGGAGCTTCATCTAGTTCATTATGTGAGGTAGATTCTAATCCATTTGTTCAAATTATTTGTTCTATTTGTCAAGTTATTAAAACAGAAAATGGTCCTTTACATGATCAACTCAAACCTCTTCGTGTTGCAGCATCACTTTACAAAGAAAATGAAAAACGTTTCAAAGAGAAAATTGAAAATCTTAAAAAGGATAAACATGATTTTTTAATTAAAATGAGTGAACAACAGTTCTATTTGGATGTTGCCTACAAAAAGCTAGAGGAAAAGAATCTTGAATTGGCCAAGTTGCATAATGTGATATTGCAACTGAGTTGCAAACTTGAGAAGTTGAAAAACTCTTGTTTTTTGGTGGAACACTACGAGGCTGTTGTTAGACAAGTAAATGGCCAAGGTTTGGGAACAAACGCCATACCTCCCCCAGTAAATGGGAAGTTTCTCAACGAGCCTGTTGAAATTGATCTTTCTTGTTTAGATGATAAGAATGTAGGAAAGGAAACGTCAAAGTCTGGTGTGACTGGTGAATCTGATTCTGATGATTCATTCGATAACAACAAAGTTGAGGGTCTTTTCAAAGAGGTAAATATTGATAATGAATGTAAGGTGCAGAAGAATGTTATCACTAACCGTGACAACTGTATCCTTACTGAACCGGATGTGATTGAAACTAATGACAAACTGAAAAACATGCTTTATGGAAATTTTCAAACTCTAAAAACAACCATAGTTGAAAATTTTGTTAACAGATTTTCAATGGGTTATGAAGAAAATTTTCAAAAGAATTTTCAATCAAATGCTCAAAAACAATCTGTTCAAACGCCATGTGTTATTCATCAAACACCAACCGATGTTCTTCAGAATGAGGCATCAACTTCAAGTGTCAAATCTCCTTATAGAAAGATTTATAAAGAGAAGAGAGCGTGTTTTCATTGTGGTATTGTAGGACACATTGTGGTGAAGTGTCCTCACAAGAAACAGAGTAAGAAACCAGTTGATCCACAACAGGCTAAGTCATCTGTGAAGCTACCAACAAAACTAACGGACAAATATGTTGTTCCACGGGTTCAAAAAGAGAAAAGACCAATGATGCAGAAGAAAGATATTTCAAAAGGAGAACCTGGTAGAGTACCAAAGGCTAGTCTAAGTGTGTCCAAATTGGTTGGTGCATGTAGGTCCCTCAAGGCGTTCTACGGATCTCTAGAGTAGCGGTACGACACAGTGATAATGTGCGGAATCCATGATCAACATGCTCGTGTAAATCAATCAACAAGAACAGTGTAAATAAACTCTTTGTATTTCCACTCACAAACACTGTTTACAAGCTCTCACAGATCTGTCTCTATAGTCTCCGAATCTTGTAATCTAAACACTAAGACTTGCAAACACTTATTTATACGAAAACACAGACCCACACAGCACTATTGGCGAACTTAACAAGTTTGCTACTAAAGATGCTTAGGCGAACTTGTTAAGTTCGCCTCTCTATGAACTTATACAGAATTTTATCAACAGTTACAAAACATGTCCTAACAGACTCCCCCTTAATTGTTGCTAACAATTCTATCAATTACAAGTCAAAGACTCTAATACTAAGACATCGAATCTTCATGCTCGTTGTCACTAGAATATGCTCCAACAGTCTCCCCCTTGACAACAGCTTCAGAAGATTGTCATTCATCCTCAAATATCATCAATACAAATTGTAGTCTTCGTCTTGTTCATCTGCACACTCTCTCTTTCTATCTAAAAGAAAACTTTGGAGAAGGACCCCTTGTCAACTTCTGTCTGCAATATTCAAGTTTATGCAAAGGAGAACAACCAAGAATAACCAACAATTAAGATTTCCATGGAAGCTAGAAAAATAAAATCTATTTGGTTTTTCAAAAATAAGAAAGACAAAATATTTTTGGTTTTTCACTATACAAACTGAACTATTAAATATGAAATCACATCTTTTTGGTTGAACATCATGAGTAAGAAGATCAGATCAGTATAAACAATGCATCAGACACACATTTTGGATAAAGATCCATAAACATTCTATGTGTATCCTATCCGGATTAATTCATTCTTTCATTTCTTTCTTTTCAAGATCAGAAATTTTCAATCAATCATATGAGGTAACATCTTTTGAATCAGATAAGATCAAATCTTTTAAGCTTCAACCAAAACATGTAATGATACGCGAAGAACTTCAAACAAGATGGGATCAGATCATAACATGCTTATAATAAATTACATACGAATTTACAACACATAACATGTCAATCTAAGTTGTCAATATTATAACAATTGAAACCATCAGTATCTTTGTCCCATGTTCTTGTGAATTAAGGTACCATTTATTTTGTAATACAACGTGTACCCCACAAATATACCAACAGAAAAATAAATGTGCATTATCTTCAAAACATATAAGATAATTTTCAATCTCCGGGATGAAATTAAACCATTAAACATGGGAAAATATCAAGCAGAGAATCAGAATGATTCGGAATCGAATGATTCAAATGTCTTGGTTTGGATGTAATATCATGATTGAATGTAACAGAAAGATCTCTTCAGCCGAAAGATTGATTAAGGAATCGATTGATTCAATTAATACAAGGTAATGTGATCCAACTGTTATCTGGATGTATTCAATGGAATCAAGATATTGATCCAAGGGCAAGTATATGTTCCTACAGATGTTGTCAGAAACATATCTTAGTTCAACATCACATTGCATGTTTTTCAGGGCATAGGCAGTGAAGTGAACTGGAAAATTGTGTTTAACGACATAACCGATACTGGTCTCATGAAGTACTTTAGATCTTATATTCTTTATCTGATAATAATCTTTTACACACACACCCGACATACCATGGGTTTAAATCACAGTTGTAACAAAGTTCATTATGTTGTCACACTACTAATGGACCAAAGTTACTCATAGCCTATTGACAATTCATACTACATGCTAGTAACCAAATTAAAATATAAGCGGCAAGCATCAGTTTTTGTTAAGAAAAAAGCAATTATGAAGCTATCATTTCCCATTCTGTGCAGTCTAAGAAGTTCTGATCGAAACTTTTATCACAAATATATTAGATAAGCAATCATAAAGACCAACTAAGGTCATGTGTGACTAAACACCTACTGATGTACTATCATTTCTTCTTATTACTTCAAGTAATGTCGATTTTATCTTTTTAAATTTGTTTGGCTTTTTCAAAATATTTTTGAAAGAAAATTAAAACTTCCATGAAAACATTTTATGAAAAACATTTTACTTGGTTACTTGGGATTAAGCAATTCAATCAAATTAAAAAATTCAAACCGATGTAATCGAATATAATTGAATGCCTCTGCCTTTGTCACCAATACAATTATGTACTCCCCCTGTCCTGTAGACTCCCCCTCAACTAGTCAAATGGTTGCATCAACGACTTTATGCTTACCATCATCATCCTAAGTTTCAGGTTGTCTTTTGGACTTGGTAAAACACTTTCCAAAACTTTGTGTGTGACATATTCTCCCCCTGAGCATCAAGTAGTTGAATCAAATAGATTTACCAACTTCTGTAACGACTCGTTGCTCTTGCAAATGTCATTCCCTGTCATGTGCTATGAATAACCACTATCAACAACCAAATGTTTTTAATAGTCCCTCTTGGTTAATCCTGCACATCTAACAAGAAACATTAATTTGAAATTGGGACCCAAGCCATGGTAGTCATGGGTCGTCCATCTGTATCATAATAAAAGACTTCACTGTAATCACAATCGAATTTCTCATCGATTTTCGGTGATTGCTCCGATGAGTCAGAAACAGAAACTTTAGATTTCCAAACATACTTTTGTTCATTAAGTTCTTTCTGCTTAAAATGTGAAGAGTTTGAACATTTTCTTTCATTTGAAAAGTGATTTGATTGTGAAAACTCTTGTTGTTCTAAACGTTTTCTCAATCTTCTGTTTCTCCTCCGTCTTTGAGGTCTAGAAAGCCTAACCTTAGATTTTGAATTACCATTTGGTGTACCATGAGGTTTAACCACAGTTGGGTTAACATAAGGCTTACCAGGAGTTCTTACCTTTTCTGGAGTAACATGTCGGTTACCTTTGGCATTGTGAGGACAATTAATCTGAATATGACCACAGTAAAAGCAAGATCTCTTCTCACGATATTCTCTCATATAAGGAACCTTCACGCAACAAGAAGCACTTGAAGAATATTCTCCTATATGAACTTCTTTTGGAGTTTGAGAATGAATAAACTTTTTCGTAACAAGTATTTATTCAGGCTTCATCTTCTCAGGACCACATGCTTCTTCCCTTTATTTTTGTAAGGACAATTCACCACAATGTGTCCCATCTCATTATAATGAAAGCATGTACACATGTCTTTATAATCTCTGACATATGAAACTCTCCTTGAGTTTGAAGAACTTCCAAATGTATAACCTCTAGATGAATGAGAATCAACCTTTGTTTCCTCAACTTTAATTTCTTTCAGTTTGCCCTCTACCTTAGCTTCATCAAAATATTCATAATCACTCTCATCAGAATACACCATATCTTCACCTGTGACTGGATTCACCTTCAACACTGTCTTAGGATCGAAATCCTCATCTTTTACAATCTCAGGTGTACCAGAATAATTTCCGTTGAATGGTGATGGAACATAACCAATACCATTAGTTCCCTTCCCCTCTTCAGTACTATTATAGTATCCTATGGTGCATGTAGGTCCCTCGAGGCGTTCTACGGATCTCTAGACCCGCGGTACGACATGGTGATAACGTGCGGAATCCATGATCAACGTGCTCGTGTAAATCAATCAACAACAACAGTGTAAATAAACTCATTGTATTTCCACTCAAAAACACTGTTTACAAGCTCTCACAGATCTGTCTCTAAAGTCTCCAAGTCTTGCAAACACCTATTTATAGGAAAACACAAATCCACACAGCACTATAGGCGAACTTAACAAGTTCGCTCCTAAAGATGAAGTTCGCCTCTCTATGAACTTATACATAATTTTATCAATGGTTACAAAACATGTCCTAATAGTGCACAACATTATGAGACACCTGTGGTAAAATTTTCTAGACCACAAAAAAGAATACTGAACAAAAGGTTGAGAAAATTCGAAAGAGAATTTCTTGAAGGTAAATTTGATCAAAAACGTTTTCCTAGAAACCTAACATGTAAAAGCTCATCTATTTCAAAACCTACTTTTGCAAGGTATTAGCACAAAATCATTATACCTGAGTTTTCAAAACACCAAAATTTTCAAAATGCAGAGGTTCAAAACAATAAGGTTTGGAAAAGAAAATACTCAGTATCTGATTTTGTTTCTGACTCTAAGTTAACCAACACTCTTGATGATGGGTTTGATTGTGAACTTAGAGAGGAGAGTTATGTTGGTAAAGATGGACGACCCAAGACAACTATGGCTTGGGTTTCCTTTTTAAACTAATGTGTTTGTTGTTGGAAGTGCAGAGACAACCAAAGAGAAATATTACTTGAAATTTTTCTATCTTATGTGGGTTAATAATGGTTGTCTCATGGCACATAGTGGATGTGGCACTTCTACCAAATGTCATATTCAGTTGGAAGTGGCAGCATGGCATGACCTTTGCACTCAATGAGTTGTTGAAATAGTCTAACGACTTGATTCTTAGGGGGAAAAGTTGAAGAAGTTATCCAATTTTGGTTTGTAGTAGATGATCTAAGTCTAAGATGATGAAGAATCTTGAAACACAAGAAGTAGGTGATTGGCAAGTGAGTATCAATCTCTTGATGTTGAACCTAGTTCTGGTGTTCAGGGGGAGTCATGTGGACAGGGGAATCTACTCAGGTGAAAAAGTTTTAATTAGGTTGATATATTGTTGTTATTGGTAACTTCTGATGATATTTGAACCTTTTTTGAGTAGATTGTCAAAATGAAAGGAATGTTCAATACCGAGTGAATAACCTTTTCAAAACAAAAAGTTTCTTGGAAGTTAAAATTTATTTCTTTTTAATTCTGTATAGTTTGTTTCAATGTTTCAAATATTTTAGAAAAATCCAAACAAAATAGAAAGTTTCAAAGTTATTTGAAGATACGAGGAAATGATAGCACATCAGTAAGTGATCTAAACGTCTTAGACTGCATATATGGGAAATGATTGCGTCATGATTACTTGAAAATTAAAATTGGTTTTCTGTTGTTAATTTGAATATTTGCAAGTAATTTGAATTGTCAGTAGGCTATAAGCATTTTTAAATCATTAGTAGTATGAAAACTAAATAAATCTACTACAACTGTGATTTGAACTCACGTTTGCATGTGTGTGTGTAAAATAATGCAAAAAGATCATTATCAGATAAATAATGTAAGATTTTGGCAATTATTTTCTTATTAGACAATTTTGGGTTATGTCTTTAGCATAATTTTTCAGTTCACGTCACTGCCCATGCTCACAAGTATGCAATGAGAAGTTGAATCAAGATATGTCTTGACAACAACCGTTAAGCATATGCTACCCCTTGGATCACATCTGATTCCATTGAAGACAAATCCAGATAACAGTTGAATCCCCTTACCTAAATCCTCAAACCCCATACTTATTATCCTGAATCATCATCTGATATTCACAAAAGAAAACCTATCAAACCAAGACAAATGAATCACTCGATTCTGAATCTTATGATTCTTGATAATCCTTATGGATTCTGCTTGATTTTTCCGTGCTAAACGATGTAACTTCATTCTGGAAATTTTGAAAATCATTGAGAAAATATTAGATGCCTTGAGATAGTGCAATTTAAATTTCTGTAGCATAACAGTGGGGTACATGTGGTATATCTAGATTTATTACCTTAACTCACAAGAACATGATACAAAAATACTCATAGTTTTAAATCTTATAATATTGCCAACATGAATTGACTTGCTTGTGTTGCAAATTAGGTATGAATAAGTAGTCATCCATGACATGATCCCATATTCTTTGATATTTATATTGTACCATTTTTTGCTAAATATTTGCCTGATATAATCCTCTGCTCATGACTTTAACCAAAAAGAGTTTGATTGTAAGTATTTCTATACATTCGAATCGGTATCTTGTTTATATTTTTCGTTATTAAAAAAATTAGCTTCTATAGCTCAATTATTGAAAAATACCAAAAAGTTTTTAAGTACAGTTTGTGATATATTTCAGAAAAGCTAAAAATATTTTCATTTAACTTCCACGGAAATCACATTATTCTTATAACTTGGGTATATCTTTAAAAATTTTGTGAAATTGAGCATATTGCGTAAACTTTTGCAAGTGTTTAAGAATCCTTGAATGTAGACAAAGAGTTCTATTTCTTGTGTCATGTTCAAGTTTGAGTGCGGATGTACAGGACAAGGACTACAGATACAAGTTGGACTTCATGATGTGAGCAGACTTGTACACAACTTCTGAAGACATCTGAAGCTTTGTCAAGGGGGAGTCTGTTAGAGCTTATTTGGAAGCATGTGACAAACATCTTCAGAACTGTTGTCAAGGGGTAGTCTGTTGAAGCATGTTTTGTGACAAGCAGCTTGAAGATTGTTTGTATTTTATGATAGTAGTTTGTATCTGATCGAGTTGTATATTTGAGTCTTTGTTCATGTATGTTTTGGTTATGTTGTAGTGTTTTATGTACTTATAAGTACACAAGAAATTTGTTCATGCGTACTTATAAGTACACATGAAATTTGTTCATGCGTACTTATAAGTACACAGCAAGAAATTTGTTCATGCATACTTATAAGTACACAACAAATTTGTTCCTGCGTACTTAGAAGTACGCATGAACAATTTGTTCATGCGTAGTTAGTGACTCTATAAATGGCTAATAGGGTTCTTGTTGAAAAAGGGTTGAACGAGTTCTTGAGAGAAAACCCTTTGTAATCAGTTGTTTGATGCTAATAGACAAATTTTTATATACTTGTGTTCGTTATCATTGTATCTAGTCATCTTGTTCAAGATAATCACAGAGGATTCCGCACTCTATTGATTGGTTTCATCTCCTATACGTCAATCGATCTAACACCCGAGACCTACATATTTTAAGTTATCCATTTCAAAAATCAGATCAACATTGTGTTTTCTGTAAATTTCTAACTTATTTATGCATAACTGAGAGCATAAATTAACAGTTACCTTAGGTGGAGTAGCAAAAGATGATGTGGCATAAGACTCTCCAACAATATCTCCCCAGTCATATCCACCAGTTTGTTGGCTGATTAAAGCTTTGGAGTTGGCAGCAGTGTTTCCTCCTGCAGAGGTTCCAGCTTCATTTTCCTTTTGCTCCCTTGGTTTGGTGCACTCCTTGGAAAAATGACCTGGTTCATGACAATTATAACATCGAAGATTTGATTTGTTAAAACCAATCTTTTTCCCTGTATCTTCACTCCATCTGAATTTACCAGTCTTGTTGATGAAATTTTCAGCTCTGAAAATGGCCATTTCCGGCTGCCAAGAGATATCCAGCTCCTCCACATCTTCTGGGTGGATTTGATTGAGCTCGGCAGTGAGTACCTCTGAGGGTGATAGATTTCCTAAAACAAATGCTGCATAGCAATTTATAATTCCGGTACATAGAGAGGTGTTTACTTCAATTAGCTTAGCTTGTTGTGCAGAATATGCTTGCTACTTAGGAGCAGGAGTTTTGGCTGTAGCAGCAATACCAGGAGTCACATCTCCATCTCTAGATCCTCCTTGTGAAACACTTGAAAGAAATGCACTATTACTTGTGATTCCCTTTGGTCTGCTGATATTCAAGAACAAAGTGTTCAAACACTCTCTTGAATGGTGGAATCAATCCAGATATCAAACAACACCGAGAAGATCAAATCAAATACGAACATGAAAGAATGAAATCAAACGTATGAGATGCACACAATTAAAATGATAATCTTCATTTTGATAGCAATGTGAATACCAGAATCAACCAATACACAATGAAAATTCTCTCTGATATAACATGGAATCAAAATGACACAAATGAGAATTCTATTTTGAAAATACAAAAGACAAGACTATTTATACTAAAGAAGTTTCGATTGAAATCTTCTGATCAAAAAGTATTTTCGGTTGAAAATACTTTTCGACCGAAAACTTAAAGTTTTCGACCGAAAACTCTAAAGTTATACAATTCTAAAACTAATTGATTTCTATGGACTACTAGGTTTTAACAATCTCCCCCTAGTCCACAGAACATCAATTCTTCATGTGTTGTCTTTTGCAGGCTTGGTCTTGGCTTTAACTTTTAGTTTCTTGGCATCCAGAGCAGCAAGTCTCTTCTTGATTACTTCAGATTCTTATCTTCTTGACAAACACCAAGCCACGACTCTCATGTACAGCTTAGCTTCAGCTTTATTCTTCGTGCTCATATCACACTTGATTGGATTCTTGTACAACACCTTCAGATCTTCATCAGATAAACTGAATAAGTCATCTGGATCAAAAACTCTAAATTCTGGTGACTTATCATGCACGATCATAGCTTCATGAGTTTTGTTGTCATACGTCCACTTTTTGAAGCTTTTGATGAATGTTTCTTTTCTTGCTGGGACGTATATAGTAGAAACTATATCTGCTGGCTTCACTATATACCTGAATCTTCTTTTATCATTCTTGTCTTTTCTCTTCAACTGTCGGCATTCAGGTACTTGTGCCTTGAAATTCTCAAACTTGTCTCTACTACATTCTTTCTTCAAGTACTCTTCAAAATTAGCAGCAAACGTATCGTTTGAAGGATTGATCATCTTCAAGTGACTCGGCTCTCTAATATCCCAGTATGGCAAAGATTTCATCTTTGAGCTCCGATCAAAATACTGGATATTTCCTTCTCCTCTCTTAACCACATACATCTTCTTATTATCATCATACATCCAAGCCAGAATTTCTCCAGTCAATGCTTGTTCTGGACTCTTGATTGTTTGTGTAAGCCGTTCAACAATGGATGGCTTTTCAATCACTGTCCACCAAGAGCTCTTGTCTATCTTTGTAGCCTTTGACTTTTCAACTTGTGGTTCAACATCTTTAGGAACTGTAAATGGTTCTCATTCATCAACCAGCTTATCCATCTTCCCAATTACCGAACCATCTTCTTCTACGTACGTTTGATGTTGTTCATATTCATATTTCTTATATTCAGTGTTGGTCTGATTATCTTGTTCAGTATCTTCAGACAGTCTTTCACTTCCACTAATACCTCCAGCTCCACCACTGTTGTTATCATCATCTGAAGGATGATTATCATCTCTCCTTTCACCAGTGATAACCACTTCTTCATCATCTTTTTCTTCCTTCTCAGTTTCTTCTTGATTCGCATCAGTTCTTTCTAAACCTTCACCTTCATCATTAAGAAGCATATCAACATCAAATAACATGTTATATTTATACATACTTGCTTCAAAGACTAGAGTTTGAACTTGTTCACTTGTTGAAGGAAGTGGTTCAGTGGCTACCGGACTTTGTACATTTTCAACATTTTCTTCTTTAGCTGTAACAATCTGAGCACCAGTCTGAGCGATCAATTCTTGCACAGTCCTTTGAAGTTGATCAATTTGCTGCTGTTGTTTTTCAAGTAAACCTTTCTGTTTGTTGCTTTCTGTTTTCAGCTCCCTTATCTCTCTTGTATTTGCAGCTTCTCTGCTTTGTAGATTGGAGATTTGAGTCTTTAATCGGCTAATTACATCAGCAGTTTCTATTGTAGCATAATTCAAGAACTCTTCATCAATTAACCCATAATTCTTTGATCTCTTAGACTTCTGCTTCTCTGGTACTTCTTTTGCCTTACCCTTGCCCTTATTAAGTGTTGTAGTTGTTGTTTTTTTTTCTTTTATAACTCTGGATCTGTAAACACGATACCCTTAGACGGAGGAGGTCTAGAAGGTACGGTCTTTGAATTTTCTGGCTCTATCCTCTTCTTAGATGGAGTTGTTGCTGTTGCTGTTAATTGTTCATCTGAATCTTTCAACACTTCAGTATTTACACTTAAGATATCTTCAGTTTCTGCTATGAATTCTTCTGTGTGACTTAACAATGGCTCTGTAAGCTCATCATTCACCTCAGGAACCCTGGTATCTTCAAAATTCAGATTATTTGCTTCATAGAAACCCATGTGTGTATCAACCCCAGGTTCTTCAACTTGAACTTGAACCTCTTGCTAAATTTCAAGTAACACATTTCTTTGACCACCATCATGACCTTGATCGTCATCATTTCCTTGATCATTATTATTACCTTGATCATTTTCATCATTGTCACTATTAATTCCACCTTCAATGTCCTCAACCATTAAATCATCTATCTCATCTTCAAGGTTAAAATCTGGATCAGGATTCTCTTCAAGCATATTTGGAAATAGTGGTGTCACAGTGCCACTAAACTTGCTTGTCTTTCTCACATTATTCATACTGCTGAAAATTACTTCTTCCATTGTCTCTAACGGTAGTTCAACACCATCATTTTCTAGATTTGGCAGAAGTGTGTTGATGATCATCTGTACAAACCTTGGATACATCAAAAACTTGTAATTCTGTCTTGGTCCCACAAAATTGTTGATCATTGCTTCAAAGATCATTCTTGAAAAGTTAAATCTTCTATGAGTCGCCAAACAAACTAACGCCCTGCTAAAAACTTCACCAATCTGGCAGACGTTCTTGGACACAAGCAAAGAATTAGAACATGAACCAGATATCTCCACTGTTTCCCAAACATGGTCTTTGTGACTTGTCTTCTTAAGAAAGTTCCTTCATACCCCATGGTCATAATAATTCCAGATACTGCGATGTGATTGATCTTGTAAGGAAAGTCTGCTACATCTCTGGAGTTTAATACCTCTCTTATCACTTGTTCAGTAACTTTAATCTTGTTTCCTCCAACTGAACTCTCAATACATATCTTTATTCACATGCTTGTATTCTACGTTATCTCAAAACTCCCTCACGAGTTTTTCAAACACACGTACTTGTGTAGATATAGTTGTATTAATTCTTGAGTTTGCTAAAAATCTAACAATCTCTTCATATCCACGTGCCTTCTTTGTAGTTGTAGTTAAACAGGCACAGATGTTGTGCTTAGGTTCAAACTTTAACCTGTTCATATCTGTAAAGAAAAAACAACAAGTTAAAAAATTTCAGAAAAAATTCTCAACTTTTGACATTTCGATCGAAAACTCCCTTATGTACAGTTTTTTCGATCGAAAACCTTTAAAACCCCCCCTTTTGTCAGACAAGTTGAAATCCTCACAACTTTGAACTTTTCGATCTAAAACTCTATCAACATTCCAACATTTCGATCGAAAACTCTTACACATGATCAAAGATTTAAAAACAAACATTTTTGGAACTTTTCGATCGAAACTCTAATCAACATATCACCTTTTTCAATCGAAAACTCTGAGTTATATTTTTGATCAAAAACTTAGAATTTTATCAACTTACAACATTTTGATCGAAAACCTGCATTAATACTACTAACAACTAACTCCTGGTTTTTCGATCGAAAACTCTGATTTTTTCAAAAAGATTCAAGCATGGACTTTTCGATCGAAAACACTTTTCGGTCGAAAACTCATTTCGGATGAATCAGACGACTCTTCATGTCCATCCGAAACACTTTTCGGACCATTCAAGAGACTTTTCGGTCTATTCATACTAGATTTCGGTCCATTCAAATATTCAAAGTTAAACTAAGGCTTTGGATCTAACCTATCGACCTCTACAAATCACAAGAACATACCTGGATGATCAAAATCGACTGACGATCACAATGACATCACTATGAATGCTTTTTCCCACGAAAATATAACACTTGCAAAAACTCGATGAATCTCTTTGAAATGGCAGTCACGAGCAAATGAAGTGGGAAAAAGTTTATCGATCGAAAATTTGAATATAAATACACTTTTCAATTTTTTACCGAAAACCTTTTGGACTTTTCGATCGAAAACCTTTTCAGATGATTTCTTTTTGGTCAAGATATTTCGACCAAAAACTTCAAACTTAAATCTTTGAAAAATTTTCAAACAATTTCAAATCAACTTTATGATCCTTTTTTTATTTATTTGAGTCAATTTTGACATCATTAAGACCTGTTCTAATTTTTAATAATTTTCACAATAACACTCATCACCAGGTAAGGATACACACTTACACACTAATTTTTCAAACACAGAAAACAACTAATCACTTATTTAAAACACATAGTTACACATTTATTTTCACTATTATGACTTTTTCTCAACTTACTTCAACAATTTATTTTATTTTAATTTAATTTTTTTTCTTTTGGTGTACTGAACTGACATAGGATCGTAAATGTATACTGTCTTAACTACATTGCATATCAAATCAGGATCTAAGTTCAATAATGAATGCCAGTATAATTTTTAGCTTAAACTCCAACATCATATTTCAGCAGACACTGTGTGACATTTAAGGTAAGATTTATCAATACAAAGTGTATCCAAACATCGAGATGGATTAAGCTAATACACAACACAAAGTTTCACCAAAACATAATCCAATCACCAGCATGAGGGTAGCGTTTTTAGCATAGGAAAATATTTCAAATGGATTTTATGTGAATTCTTTTGATTCATAAACCTTGGTTTCTAATGGAACAAACACTGAATCAGATTGATTCATATGAGATATGACATGTAGTGATGGATTTTTGGAATCAGATTTGATTCGGGTTTATGGATATCCATAGAGTATTTAATATGTCAACTGAAATCGCGAATGATTCAAAGGGCGAGACAGACTGACTTTCTGGTTTCCATCCGAGATTTCCACCAGAACCATCAGCTGTATAAAGATGTTTAACTCTGAATCGTATATTTGACGATTATAGTCAATAGAGTAAACGAATTGTGCTAAAAACCCATCAAGATACTGGTCTCATGGTATGTATGGATTCACTTAGCATTCGAAGAATGAAAGTACCGATATTCGATGAGGATAACACTAAGATTGCAATTTAATTAATCACACAAATATCGCCTAATTTACATATGCAGAGCCTACCAGCATATCAAGAATTGTAACCGATGTCACCATCATATCCAATTCATGCATAAGCTCAGCACAAACTTGTACTATCAATTCCTATTTATAAGTCAATCAGACACACTTATTATTATTTTTCAGATTTCTCACAGATCAAATACACTCAGCATATTCAGTTTTTATTTTTCTTTTTCTTTTATTCTCCCCTAAAATTGTGATGTAACTTTATTTACTATTTATATCACTATGAGAACAAACATATCTGACACAAACATGTAGTAAACTATCACCCATATAAAGCATACACAACACAATTTTATTACTTAAAAGAAAATCTTTTTGAGGAACAGATTTCTAAAGTCTTTCAGTTCAAAAATGGACTTTTTTTTTATTCTGAAAAACCCCTTCTTTTATTTTATTTTTTTTAAAAACTTTATTAAAAATAAATCATCCCCAACATCTCAACCAAAGAGTTAAACCGATCAGTTGAAAAAACTTTTGTAAAAATATCGGCTTTTTGCTTTAGGGTATCGACATGGACCACTTTAATCAGCCCATTCTCAAAACAGTCACGAATGAAATGTAACCTGATCGCAATGTGCTTTGTTTTGGAATGCTGAATGGGATTTTTTACTATTCCGAGCACTGCCTCGTTGTGACAATAAATAAGAGTTTCCAGGAAATTCACTCCAAAATCTAGCATTTGATGCTGAATCCAGATAACTTATGAACAACAGCTTGAGGCAGCAGTATACTCAGTTTTAGCAGTTGATGTGGATACATTAGTTTGTTTCTTACACTGTTAAGACACCAGTCTCTCCCCCAAAAATTGACATCCAACTTATGTTGGCATCCTGTCCAAGTTACAACCCCCATAATCTTTTTTAGTATAAGCAAAGAAGTTAAATTCAGAGTCAGAAAGGTACCATAAACCTAAATTTACTCTACCCTTATGATATCGAAATATTCGTTTAACAATTTATTCATGACATTCTTTTGGAGCTGCCTGATATCTGGCACGGGAACTGTCACACCCCGACCGATGGCGGAATCATCGGGGCGGGACATGTAGACTGTTCATAAGCATATGGTTTACTAGATTGAATATATTAAACATCAAATTTCATAACAAGTAGTCCAAACACAACCAAATCCAAGGTAGAACAAAATTGAAATACATAGAGTTCTTTTATTTAAATTAACTAAGTCCAAGCCTATGTGTAGCACATCTTGATCAATCTCACACATTAGAACCTGAAACATGAATAAAATAAAGTTAACTAAAAAGTTGGTGAGTATAACACAGGTTTATATATAGATAGCATATAGTTGTAAAACAAATCCTTACATAACATGATAAATAAGGCATTTATGGGGAGCAGCTATTGTGTAACCATGTACAATCAAACCTTTGTAACTAGCATGCAAAATTGTGTTGTCGGTATCAATCACCCCAATCTGGGTGGGTTTGTCAGACTCAATAGATCTATCATTGAAAACCGTCGGCTTGAATAGTTAATGATTGCACATAATCGCATACAAAGGTTAGCACACCTAGCACTCGGGCATAAAGCTCAAATTGCACACATGAATGTAAATAAGATTTGTACTTGTGTTGTTTGTGTAAATGTAAACATGTATTTTGAATAATGTTCATGTTTCAACCCAAAAATGTAAAAGAGTAAAAGGGGCTATGAAATACTCACTTGGTTTGAAAGCGTAGCTAACAAAGATACTATATAGAATAAAGATCCTTGAAATGCACAAGTTAAACTAAAGTGTAATGTATATGGTATTAATAGTGTGCACCAAAGTTTAAGTCTAGAGTTGCATTTGGACTTGTGTAAAAAGGTCATTGATTTGTAAATGGGAGGTATTGAAATAAATGTATAAAGTTTGAAAGAATATTTTTAGAACATTTTGATTAAGATTTGAGTTTGAATAATTAAATAAGTAATGTAAATAATTATTGTTTATGAAAATATTATAAGTGTTAAATGAAATTAAGTGTAAATAAATAATTGTCTTTGTTTAAACATAAAGTAAATAAATAATCATTATTTTATTTATTTATTTATAAATTGTAACTTAATCATTTAAATACTTTTTAAATGAAAGGTTTATTATTAATTGTAAATTTAATTTTATAAACTTTAAATAACTATTTTTCTATTTATTAGATATTTGTTCTTTCTAAATAGGATTAAATGCAATTTTATAAAAATCAACTATTTTTATTTTGTAATTTAATCAGAATATTTATTGTTTGAAAAATATATAAGATTTATAATTCTGCCAAGAATTTAACTCACACACGACCGTGCCTGGGAAGGGAACGATCGTGCTCGAACCACGGGCGCGACCATGTTAGTCAGGGCGCGACCGTGTTGATCAAATAGAATGCACAATTTGTTTGTTCTCTAGGCACGATCGTGTTCTGGACTAGGCACGACCGTGTCTTGGGTTTTGAGGCATAACCAAGTCTAGCCAAAGGTATGACTAGGTCTGAGTGTGTGAGGCACGACCGCGCTGGGATTTGACGCGACCGTGTCTCATGAAGCACGACCGCGCTAGAATACTAGCGCGACCGTGTCTGTCCCAAAACAGAAACGATTTGGCTAATTCTTATATTGTTAATGTTGGATTCCATTGGGCTATCATCCATTAGATCATCACGAGTCTTTCTGTATAAATTAATTGTATTTAAAACGTGTCTAATGTTCGTTTCGATTAAATCATTTTTAACGAAAATGTGGATTCGGGTTCGTGGTGATTTACATAATGAAAGCCCAAATTGACGTGGGGCTTTTGATCTAAAGACTAAATCGATAGAGGACAAGGTTTCAATTACCCGGAAGGACGACGGATGGATAGCGTTCGATAGAAATGAGTTCCGGCGACGACGAGAGTGGCTTCCGGTGTCTTCTGCTGTGATTCCGGCTAAACCAAAGAGTCTAGGAGCTTTAGGGAGAATCGAGTAGCGTGACTCTGCTTCTTGATTGAGAGAATTCGGATCGCAAGGAGGTTTTGTGTTTTCTTTGAAATGCTTGAGAGAATTTTTGAGATTAATTGGATTAATCTGAGACGTTTGTTGTAATTGGAAGTGTCATTGCTTTAATGGTAATGAGGTGTAAATCGGTTACGGAAATTCAACTATCGGGTGATTAAAACTGTATTTACGTTTCAACTGGTACTAGGCGTGACCGTGCCCATTTGAGGCGCGACCGTGCCTAGGCACCGGGCGCATCGTTCCAAGGCTGGTCACGCGACCGTGCCAAAGCACTCGGCGCGACCGTGCCAGAACGAGGCGCGACCGTGCCTATTAGGGTTTCTTGTAAATTTTCAACATCAGACCTTGTAACTTTGGTCTTTGACATATTTGTATAATTAGATACTTATGTAGTGTTTTAGTAGGTTATAATCGTGTAAAATTTGCGGGTTAACATTGAAATATAGTATTTAATTGATGGTACGAATAGAACAAAACAGTGCACTAGAATTTGGTTTGAAATGCATTACATTGAATTTGAAATACGGATACTAAAAATCAGAAATGTTACAGTCTCCCCATGTTGAGGGAATTTCGTCCCGAAATTTAGCTAGAGGAAACTACGGCATCAGTGAAAAGATGGGGGTACTTGAGCTTCATTTGGTCCTCTCGTTCCCAAGTGAATTCAGGACCACGCTTAGACTCCCATGGAACTTTGACAATAGGAATACGACTTCGCTTGAGTTGCTTGATTTCACGATCCATAATTTCTACCGGTTTCTCAACGAAGTGCATCGTTTCATCAATGCGCACATCAGCAAGTGGTATATGGAGATTCTCATCAGCGAGACACTTCTTTAGATTAGATACATGAAATGTAGGATGCACATTGCCAAGAGATGGAGGTAACTTGAGTTTGTAAGCCACTTTCCCAATCCTTTCAAGGATTTTGAATGGACCAACATAGCGAGGGGCTAACTTGCCTTTCTTTCCAAAACTAATTACACCCTTCCACGGGGACACTTTAAGAAGAACAAGGTTACCGACTTGGAATTCCAAGGGTTTTCGTCGTTTATCGGCATAACTCTTTTGTCGACTTCTCGCTGTTCGGATGTTGTCCGGATTTGAATAATCTTGTCAGAAGTTTCTTGAATTAGCTCGGGACCGGTGATTTGTGCTTCACCAATCTCGTTCCAACAGATAGGAGAATGACACTTGCGACCATAAAGAGCTTCGAATGGAGCCATGTTGATACTTGTGTGATAGCTATTATTGAAAGAGAACTCAATGAGGGATAAATGTGAATCCCAATTTCCTCCAAAATCGATTACACAAGCTCTAAGCATGTCTTCAAGTGTTTGGATTGTTCGCTCGGTTTGACCATCAGTTTGGGGATGGTAACCCGTGCTCAAATCCAATCGTGTGCCAAGAGCGGTTTGGAGAGATTGCCAAAATCGAGAAGTGAACCGGGCATCTCGGTCGGATATTATGTTCAAGGGAACACCATGACGGCTCACAATTTCATCAATGTAAATTCGGGCTAGGTTCTCAACCCGATAGTCTTCACGGATAGGCAAGAAATGAGCAGATTTGGTGAGACGATCAATGATTACCCAAATACTATCATAACCACTCGAGGTGCGAGGGAGTTTGGTAATAAAATCCATGGCTAAGTTCTCCCATTTCCACACGGGAATTTCCGGTTGTTCAAGTAATCCAGAAGGACGTTGGTGTTCGGCTTTGACTTTGGAACACGTTAGACATTTGGAAACAAAGTGAGCAATGTCCTTTTTCATACCGGGCCACCAATATTGTTGGTGAAGATCTTGGTACATTTTATCCGCACCAAGATGAATAGAATAACGAGTCTTGTGAGCCTCGTTCATGAGAAATGTACGAAGATCATCGCGATTGGGAACCCAAATACGGTTCAAGTAATAAAGTAAGCCATTGGGTTTTGATTCAAGCAGAAGTTCAACACCACACGACATTTCCTCGTACATGTTACCCTCGGTGACTGAGACGTGTTGAGCTTCTAAGATGTGGATTTGAATATCGGTTTGAATTCGGGCACAATGAAACATAACATGGTCCTTTCGACTCAAAGCGTCGGCTACAACATTCGCTTTGCCGGGATGGTAACGAATCTCGCAGTCATAGTCGTTAAGGAGTTCAACCCAACGTCGTTGCCTCATATTGAGTTCTTTTTGGTTAAAGATATGTTGAAGACTTTTGTGGTCGGTGAACACCACACATTTTGTGCCATAGAGATAATGTCTCCAAATCTTCAATGCGAATACGACCGCACCCAACTCGAGATCGTGCGTCGTATAATTCTTCTCATGAATCTTAAGTTGCCTTGATGCATAAGCGATTACTTTGCCTCGTTGCATGAGGACACAACCGAGACCTTGGTTAGAAGCATCACAGTAGACAACTAATCATCATTCCCATCAAGGAGAGTCAAAATGGGAGCATTGCACAACTTTTGCTTAAGGGTTTGGAAAGCTTCTTCTTGCTTTGGTCCCCATTCATAAGTCTTACCCTTGTGGGTCAAAACGGTAAGGGGGACAACAATTTTAGAGAAGTTTGAGATGAAACGACGGTAATATCCCGCAAGACCAAGAAATGAACGAACTTCAGTGGGAGTCTTCGGGGTATTCCAATTCTTAACCATTTCGATCTTAGCAGGGTCAACATGAATACCCTTGTCGTTGACAATGTGACCAAGAAATTGAACTTCTTTTAACCAAAATTCACATTTGGAGAATTTGGCATATAGTTGTTCTTTCTTCAAGAGATCCAAAACCAATCTAAGATGTTGCTCATGATCGGCTTTAGTCTTGGAATAGATTAAGATGTCATCGATGAAAACTATCACGAACTTATCGAGGTACGGTTTGCACACACGATTCATGAGATCCATGAAAACTGCGGGTGCATTGGTTACACCAAAAGGCATAACCATGAACTCGTAATGACCATACCTTGTTCGGAAGGCAGTCTTTGGAATATCGTCTTCTTGCACACGGAGTTGGTGATAACCAGATCGAAGATCAATCTTCGAGAAGCAAGTAGAACCTTGAAGTTGATCAAAAAGGTCATCAATTCTAGGCAAAGGATAACGGTTTTTGATAGTAAGTTTGTTGAGTTCGCGGTAGTCAATACACATGCGAAATGATCCATCCTTCTTTTTGACAAATAAGACGGGTGCACCCCACGGTGAATGACTTGGACGAATGAATCCCTTGTCGGAGAGCTCTTGAAGTTGACTTGCAAGTTCTTGCATTTCAGAAGGTGCAAGACGGTATGGAGCTCTAGCCACGGGGTTAGCTTCGGGCACAAGATCAATGCGAAATTCTACTTGACGAACGGGTGGAAGACCGGATAAGTCTTCGGGGAATACTTCAGGAAAATCTCGGATAATGGGGATATCTTGAATACTCTTCTTTTTAACATCCTTTTGAATGATATGGGCCAAAAAGGCCACGTACTTCTTTCGTAAGTACTTTTGAGCAGTAGTGCATGACATTAATTTAAGCCCTTTGCAAGGCTTTTCACCAAAGACTCTCAACGTTTCTCTCGATGGTAGAGGTATTCGAATACACTTCTCAAAGCAAATGACTTCGGCATGATGATTCGATAGCCAATCCATGCCTATGATGATATCAAAGCTCCTTAGTGGCATTGGAACAAGGTTGATTGGGAATGTGTGATCATTAAGTTCTAAAGAGCAATCATAGATAATGGATTCAATTGTAAGGGAGTCACCATTTGCTACTTCAACGGTGAAGGCTTTCTCTAATTGGGATCGTGTCTTTGCAAGTAAAGGTTCAAAATTAAGTGACACAAAACTTTTATCGGCATCGGTATCGAATAAAATGGAGGCATATTGACTATTAACAAGAAACGTACCATTGACCACGTCATTGTTGGCTTGAGCTTCATTGGCGTTTATGTTGAAAGCACGCCCATGAGCTCCACCTTGTCTAGCATTGACTAACTTTGGGCATTGATCACGGAAATGGTTCGGGTTGCCACACTCATAACATGCTCGCCCATTTGTAAAAACGGGTACACCTTGATTAGCCACTTGGGTGTTGGTTTGGTTTGGTGGGTTGACTTGGCCTGTAACATTTCTGATTTTCATCATGTAATCGTTTGATTTCAATAAACAAACACATTTCAGTTTTGATTCGTGTACAAACAAACTACGATGCAGTTACATATACAAACTATTCTATTACAATAACAAATTAAACAAAAACACCATTATCTCACAAGCCCCGAGGACCGAAACTGACAAAACTCAAAAACTACAAAACTAGGCAAGCACGGTCGCGCCTAGGACTAGGCACGGTCGCGCCTGCAGACCTAAGCACGGTCGCGCCTAAAGTAGGCACGGTCGCGCTGATGAACCCACTTGACTCTGCAGAAGTCAAATCATACCATACCCGCTGAATTCGCGAAATTTAAAATGGAGAAAAACCGGTCTTCGCGCGTCAGACCATACTCCACTGAATTCCGTCTGAAACACGCATCAAATGTCGTCCAATTTGCACAATTTTTTTAATCCCATTCACACCACAACCGAGTCTCTCGAATTCGTGGATATAAAGCAACTTGCACGATTTCTACGCCTTCATATAAGCCCACTCAGTCTCCCAAAACTCTCGTTCGACGCTCAAACAGTCTCTGGAGTCCAATCGATCGCCAAGAAGCTCGACTCTTTGACCCGTAGCCGACTGCATTAAATTGCCCATTGTTAACGAGTAAGTAACACTTCCTTAGCTTCGTATCTACCCCTAGGATGAAAGCCCTATACTAAATCGTAGTTATATCACACAATCAATTCGATTTTTAACCAAAGAGCCGAAAACTAAACTTTTACTCAAACTACCAGTTAAACACGATATAAATACAATCAAACTATGTAGATACATTCGCAAGCACCTAATCTATGAAAGCCCTAAGAATACAGAAGCATTTATTATAAGAATCGATCGAATTGTGTCTGAAAAAGACCCGACACGGTCGCGCTCATCACTGAGCGCGGTCGTGCCTGACCAAGCACAATCGTGCCCCAGGTGTGGCCCGGTCGTGCTTACCGAGCAAACAAGTCTTGATCAAAAACAAACACTAGACGCGGTCGTGCCAGATACGAGCACGGTCGTGCTCTATGTCCAGAACCTATGAAGTACATTCTGACTCGACCACGTGCGTGTTTCAGAGCACCACGGTCACGCCCGGCAACGAGCGCGGTCGTGCCCTACTAGAGCACGGTCGTGCTCCTTGACCAGAATCAATTATTTTTCTGTTTTTAAGTCTATTTAACATATTTTAGCAAAAAAATTTCAAAATGTAATTATAAAAGTTACGTTATAAAATCCCAAGACCCGGGAATTATTTATAAACCAAATCTTTGATTTAGAAATTTAAAACGATTAATTCCCGATAGTTTCAAAACCGATGAAAACATGAGTTTATATAATCATTTTTATAAAACTATTTATACAAATATATATTTTGATTTAAACAAATATCGTTTATTTAAATTTTATTTAAATAAATATATATATATATATCTCTACTAATTTATTATTCCAAAACCAACCCTAAACACACAAACCACCAACGAACCCACTTTGGACACAAAATAACACAAACAGTGACACGTGTTATACCCTCATTCGATAGGTCAAACGTAGCGACCTACAACACGCTTGGTATTTTTGTTGATCTGTGCAAACTACACGCTCCAACACAAGTGAGTTACATAGCCCCTTTTTTACTCTATTTACAAACTTTTGGGGTGGAACATGCGTTCTATTTACTATGTTTACAAACTACACAATATACAATTCCACCCTACAATCATGTGTTACAATTTTGAGCTTTGTGCTTGAGTACTAGGTGTGTAGACCAACACGCAGTTTGCTATTCACGTGCAATCATTAACTATTTTATAGCCTACAGTAAACAGTGATAGATCTATTGAGTCTGACAAACCCACCCAGGTAGGGTGACTGTTACTGCCAACACGCGTTTGTTTTGCATGCTAGTTACAAAGGTTTGATTGTACTACCAGGTCACACGATGGTATCTCTCCATAAATTCCTTAATTGCCATGTTTGTATGAATTGTATGCACACGACACTATATTCTATTACATGACACGAAAACCTATGTATTCTCACCAACTTTTTAGTTAACTTTGTTTTTAACCATGTTTCAGGTGACAATGTTTGAAGTATTACAAGCTACTACATATAGGATTTGGACCTAGCAATTAATCTAAACTATTTATATTTTGTAATCGCTACATTTGGTTCTTGTATGGTATGAACTTGCTACGTGTAATGAAAATGAATGTTTAAATTATTCAAACTTTAGCAACCATGAGCTATGAACAGTCTGCACAGCTTCACGCCCCGACGTTTTCCGTCGTCGGTTGGGGTGTTACAGATTGGTATCAGAGACTTGGGTATAGGGAATTAGGTTATTAGACACCATTGACCTAGACTATAACTTTAGGACACCCAACAATGCCATGCTACATGTTTTATGTGATACGTGCTATTTGCTATATGTCACATGCTTTATGTGTTAGTTATTTGATACTTAAAATGTTTAGACTACATGACTTAATAAGCATGCGTAAATAATAAATTAAATAAATCGTATCCATACCCGTATCCTAAGCCGCATATCCTCCTTAACTGCTTCTATGTCATCATCGCCATAACTTGTGGAAAAACTCATACTCGTAGACATTAGTCTATCAAAAATATTTTTATATACCCGTTAGGGTTTTAGACTCTGTTAATTATTAAAGGACATGTGCAATCTGGAAGGGTGACACCTGTATTCTGGGTTTTTTGTCTAGGAAAGCATTTCATATAAATCCCAATCAACCGAGGGATCCGTATGCTTTCCTAGGAATTCCCGGGATGAGTGTTTACCTATAGGCTAAAGCACGTCTCCTTGAAAATTATATAAGTCTAATTAACCTTAATATGTCATTGTGTTCAAGTAGAAATGTGATTACTTGAAAACAATCCGAACTATGAAATAAATGTGTTATTTTTCCTCCTATCCTAAATTTCAACGGATTTTTATAAATTCTCACAACACTTTTGTATCATTCTCTTTTCATAGAATGCCTCCTCGTCGTAACATCAACCGCAACAACACCGACAACGCCAACAATAGCACCAACACCAATACCGGCAATGCCAACAACAACAATAATACCGACCTTGCTGCTCTCCTCACTCAGCTAGTAACTCAACTAACTCAAGCCAATAGCAACAACAATGGGAATGCCAGTGGTAGTGCTAATACTGGTAGTGGCGGTGGTGCCAACCCGCCACAATGTACCTTCAAGCATTTCAACTCTTGCAATCCCCTGAAATTTTATGGTACCGAAGGAACCACGGGACTCCTTCAATGGTTCGAAAATATTGAGGGCACCTTCCTCAATAGTGACTGTCCGGACAATCTACGAGTCCGCCATGCCACTAGTGTCTTCCAAAAACGGGCACTAACCTGGTGGAATGGGGAAAAGAGAACAAGGGGAGTAGAAGTAGCAATGGCTCTGCCATGGGATGAGCTGAAAAGGATCATGACCGAGGAATTCTGTCCTCGAAATGAGATGAAGAAACTGGAAGCGGAATTTTGGGATCTTACCCAAGATAGCGGTGAAAGCTTGGCGTACACCAACCGTTTTCACGAACTGAGCATGCTGGTACCTCACATGGTTACACCTTTGTCTAGGTGTATTGAAAAATATATCGGTGGCCTACCGAGACAAATCCAGGACATTGTTCTGGGAAGAAATCCTGCAAACCTAGAAGATGCTATTCGTCTAGCTGCCACACTGACCGATAATCACGTTAAAGCAGGTACTCTTACCAAAAAGGGGGCCAAGAAAGTTTCTGACACCACAACTCCTCCTACTCATGTCAAAGAAGTTCAAAACGAACAGTATCGAAACACCAGGAAGAGAAAGGCGAAATATTTTGCAGTAGTCACTCCGGCCGCCCCAATTAATCAAGTTGCACCCTTGGCTCAAAATCCAGCCAAGAAAGCTTATGGAGGTACCTATCCACTCTGCAACAACTGCAACTATCATCACCCACAAACTATCCCATGTCGCAATTGCAATCATTGTGGGAAACTTGGCCATACGGCCAATATCTGCCGACAAAAGGCACTTACTACTCAAGCCAACCCGGTTAATCAACCCGGAGCTAATCAAGTGGTTCCAATCAATGCAAATGGACGGGCTTGCTTTGAATGTGGCAACCCGAACCACTTCCGAAACCAATGTCCAAAACTTGTGAGCAATAATCAGGGCGGAGCTCGTGGACGTGCTTTCAACATCAACGCCAATGAAGCTCAAGCCAACGATCATGTGGTCAACGGTACGTTTCTTGTAAATAAACAATTTGCATCTATACTATTTGATACCGGGGCCGATAAGAGTTTTGTGTCACTTAACTTTGAACCTTTACTTGCAAAAACACGATCCAAACTCGAGAAAACCTTCACCGTTGAAGTAGCGGATGGAAACTCCATCACTATTGACTCCATCATTCATGACTGCTCACTAGAACTCAATGGTCACACGTTTCCAGTCAACCTTATACCAATGCCGTTGGGAAGCTTTGACGTCATCATCGGCATGGATTGGTTATCTAAAAACCATGCCGAGGTCATGTGCTTTGAAAAGTACATCCGAGTACCTCTTCCACCGGGAGACATATTGAAAGTCTTTGGCGAGAAACCTTGCAAAGGACTCAAACTGATGTCATGCATAACTGCCCAGAAATACATTCGAAAGAAGTGCATGGTTTTCCTAGCTCATGTGATTCAAAAAGAAGACAAGGAGAGAAGAATAGAAGATATTCCCGTCATTCGGGAGTTTCCCGAAGTCTTTCCCGACGACTTACCCGGTCTTCCACCTGTTCGGGAAGTAAAGTTTCGAATCGATCTTATACCCGGAGCAAACCCTGTGGCTAAAGCTCCATACCGGCTTGCACCTTCCGAATTGCAAGAGCTTGCAAGTCAACTTCAAGAACTCGCTGACAAAGGTTTCATACGGCCAAGTCATTCACCGTGGGGTGCCCGGTCTTGTTTGTTAAAAAGAAGGATGGTTCATTCCGCATGTGTATTGACTATCGAGAGCTCAACAAGCTTACAATCAAAAACCGCTACCCGTTACCTAGAATTGACGACCTCTTCGATCAACTCCAAGGTTCTACTTGTTTCTCGAAGATTGATCTTCGATCTGGTTATCACCAACTGCGTGTCCGAGAAGAAGATATTCCAAAGACCGCCTTCTGAACAAGATATGGTCATTACGAGTTCACGGTTATGCCTTTTGGGTTGACCAATGCACCTGCTGTCTTTATGGATCTCATGAACCGCATGTGCAAACCATACCTTGACAAATTCGTGATCGTTTTCATCGATGACATCTTGATCTATTCCAAGACTGAGGAAGAACATGAACAGCACCTTAGACTGATTTTGGATTTCCTGAGAACCGAACAATTATACGCCAAGTTATCCAAATGTGAATTTTGGCTAAAGGAGGTTCAATTTTTGGGTCATGTTGTCAATAAAAAGGGAATACATGTCGACCCTGCCAAGATCGAAGCTGTCAAGAATTGGAGTGCTCCTCAAACCCCTACCGAGGTTCGTTCGTTCCTTGGTTTAGCGGGTTATTACCGAAGATTCATTTCCAATTTCTCCAAGATTGCTGTTCCCCTCACCGCCTTGACACATAAAGGTAAACCTTATGAATGGGGGCCGAAACAAGAAGAAGCTTTCCAAACTCTTAAACAGAAGTTATGTGATGCTCCTATTCTGACTCTTCCCGAAGGAAACGATGACCTAGTCGTCTACTATGATGCCTCTAACCTAGGCCTTGGTTGTGTTCTCATGCAACGAGGCAAGGTAATCGCTTATGCATCGAGGCAACTCAAGATCCATGAAAAGAACTATACGACGCACGATCTGGAGCTAGGTGCAGTCATATTTGCCTTGAAGATTTGGAAACATTATCTATATGGCACGAAATGTGTGGTATTTACCGACCACAAAAGCCTCCAACACATCTTCAATCAAAAAGAACTCAACATGAGGCAACGACGTTGGGTTGAACTACTCAACGACTACGATTGCGAGATTCGTTATCATCCCGGCAAGGCTAATGTTGTAGCCGATGCGCTGAGCCGTAAAGAACGCGTCATGCTCCAAAGTGTCAAGATTCATTCCGACATTCAAACCCGTATTCTAGCAGCTCAACACGTCTCGATTACCGAGGGCAATATGTATGAGGAAATGTCGTGTGGTGCTGAATTCCAACTAGAGACTAAAAACAATGGCTTGCTTTATTTCTTGGATCGTATTTGGGTTCCCAATCGCAATGATCTCCGGGAATTCCTCATGACTGAAGCACACAAGTCTCGGTATTCTATCCATCCCGGTGCTGATAAAATGTATCACAATCTTCGACCACAATATTGGTGGCCTGGTATGAAGAAAGACATTGCACTCTATGTTGCAAAATGTCTATCCTACTCTAAAGTCAAGGCCGAACATCAACGTCCTTCCGGTTTACTTGAACAACTTGAAATCCCCGTGTGGAAATGGGAAAATCTAGCCATGGACTTCATTACTAAACTCCCCCGTACTTTAAACGGCTATGATAGCATTTGGGTAATCATCGACCGTCTCACAAAGTCCGCACACTTCCTGCCCATCCGTGAAGACTATCGGGTTAAGAAATTGGCCCAAATCTATATTAACGAAATTGTGAGTCGACATGGTATACCTTTGAACATAATCTCCGACAGAGATGCTCGTTTCACTTCCAGATTTTGGCAATCTCTGCAAAAGGCACTTGACACTTATTGAATTCTCCTACAATAACAGCTACCACACCAGCATCAACATGGCTCCATTCGAAGCTCTTTATGGTCGCAAATGCCGTTCTCCCATCTTTTGGAACGAGATTGGTGAAGCACAAATCACCGGTCCCGAGTTAATTCAGGAAACATCCGACAAAATCCTTCAAATCCGTGACAACATCCGAGTAGCGAGAAGTCGACAAAAGAGCTATGCCGACAAGCGACGAAAACCCTTGGAATTCCAAGTGGGTGACCTTGTGCTTCTCAAAGTATCCCCTTGGAAGGGTGTGATCCGCTTTGGAAAGAAAGGCAAGCTAGCACCTCGTTACGTAGGCCCGTTCAAGATCCTTGAAAGAATCGGGAAAGTGGCTTACAAACTTGAGCTACCTCCAGCACTCAACAATGTTCATCCAACCTTCCACGTGTCCAACCTGAAGAAATGTCTTGCTGATGAGAACCTCCACATACCTCTTGACGACGTGCGCATTGATGAAACGAAGCATTTCGTCGAGAAACCAGTGGAAATCATGGATCATGAAATCAAGCAACTCAAGCGCAGCCGCATCCCTATAGTCAAAGTCCGTTGGGATTCAAAACGCGGTCCTGAGTTTACTTGGGAACGCGAAGACCAAATGAAACTCAAGTATCCTCACCTATTCACAAATTCTGCAACCTCAACTAGTTGAATTTCGGGACGAAATCCCCTCAACAAGGGGAGACTGTAACATTTCTGATTTTCATCATGTAATCGTTTGATTTCAATAAACAAACACATTTCAGTTTCGATTCGTGTACAAACAAACTACGATGAAGTTACATATACAAACTATTCTATTACAATAACAAATTAAACAAAAACACCATTATCTCACAAGCCCCGAGGACCAAAACTGACAAAACTCAAAAACTACAAAAACTAGGCAAGCACGGTCGCGCCTAGGACTAGGCACGGTCGCGCCTGCAGACCTAAGCACGGTCACGCCTAAAGTAGGCACGGTCGCGCTGATGAACCTACTTGACTCTGCAGAAGTCAAATCATACCATACCCGCTGAATTCGTGAAATTTAAAATGGAGAAAAACCGGTCTTCGCGCGTCAGACCATACTCCACTGAATTCCGTCTGAAACACGCATCAAATGTCGTCCAATTTGCACAATTTTTTTAATCCCATTCACACCACAACCGAGTCTCTCGAATTCGTGGATATAAAGCAACTTGCACGATTTCTACGCCTTCATATAAGCCCACTCAGTCTCCCAAAACTCTCGTTCGACGCTCAAACAGTCTCTGGAGTCCAATCGATCGCCAAGAAGCTCGACTCTTTGACCCGTAGCCGACTGCATTAAATTGCCCATTGTTAACGAGTAAGTAACACTTCCTTAGCTTCGTATCTACCCCTAGGATGAAAGCCCTATACTAAATCGTAGTTATATCACACAATCAATTCGATTTTTAACCAAAGAGCCGAAAACTAAACTTTTACTCAAACTACCAGTTAAACACGATATAAATACAATCAAACTATGTAGATACATTCGCAAGCACCTAATCTATGAAAGCCCCAAGAATACAGAAGCATTTATTATAAGAATCGATCGAATTGTGTCTGAAAAAGACCCGACACGGTCGCTCTCATCACTGAGCGCGGTCGTGCCTGACCAAGCACAATCGTGCCCCAGGTGTGGCCCGGTCGTGCTTACCGAGCAAACAAGTCTTGATCAAAAACAAACACTAGACGCGGTCGTGCCAGATACGAGCACGGTCGTGCTCTATGTCCAAAACCTATGAAGTACCTTCTGACTCGACCACGGGCGCGTTTCAGACCAACACGGTCACGCCCGGCAACGAGCGCGGTCGTGCCCTACTAGAGCACGGTCGTGCTCCTTGACCAGAATCAATTATTTTTCTGTTTTAAAGTCTATTTAACATATTTTAGCAAAAAAATTTCAAAATGTAATTATAAAAGTTACGTTATAAAATCCCAAGACCCGGGAATCATTTATAAACCAAATCTTTGATTTAGAAATTTAAAACGATTAATTCCCGATAGTTTCAAAACCGATGAAATCATGAGTTTATATAATCATTTTTATAAAACTATTTATACAAATATATATTTTGATTTAAACAAATATCGTTTATTTAAATTTTATTTAAATATATATATATATATATATATATATATATATCGCTACTAATTTATTATTCCAAAACCAACCCTAAACACACAAACCACCAACGAACCCACTTTGGACACAAAATAACACAAACAGTGACACGTGTTATACCCTCATTCGATAGGTCAAACGTAGCGACCTACAACACGCTTGATATTTTTGTTGATCTGTGCAAACTACACGCTCCAACACAAGTGAGTTACATAGCCCCTCTTTTACTCTATTTACAAACTTTTGGGGTGGAACATGCGTTCTATTTACTATGTTTACAAACTACACAATATACAATTCCACCCTACAATCATGTGTTACAATTTTGAGCTTTGTGCTTGAGTACTAGGTGTGTAGACCAACACGCAGTTTGCTATTCACGTGCAATCATTAACTATTTTATAGCCTACAGTAAACAGTGATAGATCTATTGAGTCTGACAAACCCACCCAGGTAGGGTGACTGTTACTGCCAACACGCGTTTGTTTTGCATGCTAGTTACAAAGGTTTGATTGTACTACCAGGTCACACGATGGTATCTCTCCATAAGTGCCTTAATTGCCATGTTTGTATGAATTGTATGCACACGACACTATATTCTATTACATGACACGAAAACCTATGTATTCTCACCAACTTTTTAGTTGACTTTGTTTTTAACCATGTTTCAGGTGACAATGTTTGAAGTATTACAAGCTGCTACATATAGGATTTGGACCTAGCAATTAATCTAAACTATTTATATTTTGTAATCGCTACATTTGGTTCTTGTATGGTATGAACTTGCTACGTGTAATGAAAATGAATGTTTAAATTATTCAAACTTTAGCAACCATGAGCTATGAACAGTCTGCACAGCTTCACGCCCCGACGTTTTCCGCCGTCGGTTGGGGTGTGACATGGCCCGCAAGAGCTTTGGTCCTACAAACATTAACTGTATGGCCATATCTCCCACAATAAGTACAAAGGCGACATGGGATGCTTTGGGGATGATGGTAGTTACAGGTGGCACAAAGTGGGTAGATTCCAACATATGGCTTTTTGGCCGGCGTTTGAACCATAGGTGCAGCTTGGTTAATAGGAATAGCAGGAGTGACCACAGCATAGTTTCTAGTCTTCCTTTTCCTATTATTGCGGGAGGGTTCAGTTGTGGCTTCTTTGTTGTGGGTAGAAGGGGTTATAGTGTCAGAAACTTTCTTGGTGCCCTTTTTAGTAAGAGTCCCCGCCTTCACATGATTATCGGTTAAGGTAGCGGACAAACGGATGACATATTCAAGTGTTGCGAGATTCCTTCCTAGGACAGTATCTTGAATTTGTCTAGGTAGTCCCCCAATATACTTTTCAATGCAGCGGGACAGAGGAGTGACCATGTGGGGCACAAGAAGACTCAACTCATGGAACCGAGTGGTATACGCCAAGTTTTCACCACTATCTTGGGCAAGATCCTAAAACTCAGCTTCAAGTTTCTTCACTTCATTTCGAGGACAGAATTCCTCGGTCATTAGTCTTTTAACCTCATCCCAAGGTAAGGCCATTGCTAAATCCACAACCCTATTTCTTTTCTCCCCATTCCACCACATGAGTGCCCGTTTTTGTAGAACACTTGTGACATGACGAACACGAAGGAGTCCGGTAGCTCCTTCGGTACCATAGAACTTGAGGGGATTACACGAGTTGAAATGCTTGAAAGTGCATTGAGATGGGTTGTTACCACCATTTCCACCATTACCAGCATTACAACTATTACTACCATTTCCACCATTGTTGCCATTGGTGTCACTATTAGCTTCAGTGAGTTGTGTCACGAGTTGTGCAAGAATAGCAGCAATGTCGGTATTGGTGTTGGCGGCGGGAGCACGACGAGGAGGCATTCTACAGATTTTCACAAGACAAGAAAAAGATGTAAGAACTTATGAGAATTGTTTGGATTTAATAGAATATGATAACAAAATAAATAGATAATCATAGTTTGGATTGTACTCAAATAGTGATATAATCACTCGAATACTATGACACATTAAGGTTAATTAAACTTATATAATTTTCAAGGAGACATGCTTTAGCCTATAAGTAAACACTCATCTCGGGAATTCCTAGGAAAGCATACGGGTCCCTAGGTTGATTGGGATTTATGCGAAATGCTTTCCTAGACAGAAAACCCAAAATACAGGTGTCACTCTTCCAGATTGCACGTGTCCTCAAATAATTAACAAAGCTTAAAAACCTTAACGAGGAAATAAAGAAATTTTATGGATCTAGCTTCATGAAGTTTCCACATGCTTTTAGAAAGATAAAGATAGAGAAGAAGATAAGAATATCATGAGGTTTTAGGATATAGGAAAGGATATTGTTTATTTTAATTTATTATTTAAGTATATACTAATAAATCATGGATTTTTTTTTTTTTTTAACAATTATGTTATCAAATAAAATAATAACTAACCATAGTAAGCATGTAGTACATAGCATGTAACACATAACATATAACATATAGCATGTAGCATATAACATGTAATCATGAAACATAGCATAAGTAGGTGTCCTAAAGTTATAGTCTTGGTCAAGGTGTCTAATAACCTAATTCCCTATAACTTGGCTCTGATACCAATCTGTCACACCCCGACCGATGGCGGAATCATCGGGGCGGGACATGTAGACTGTTCATAAGCACATGGTTTACTAGATTGAATATATTAAACATCAAATTTCATAACAAGTAGTCCAAACACAACCAAATCCAAGATAGAATAAAATTGAAATACATAGAGTTCTTTTATTTAAATTAACTAAGTCCAAGCCTATGTGTAGCACATCTTGATCAATCTCACACATTAGAACCTGAAACATGAATAAAATAAAGTCAACTAAAAAGTTGGTGAGTATAACACAGGTTTATATATAGATAGCATATAGTTGTAAAACATGTACAATCAAACCTTACATAACATGATAAATAAGGCATTTATGGGGAGCAGCTATTGTGTAACCATGTACAATCAAACCTTTGTAACTAGCATGCAAAATTGTGTTGTCGGTATCAATCACCCCAATCTGGGTGGGTTTGTCAGACTCAATAGATCTATCATTGAAAACCGTCGGCTTGAATAGTTAATGATTGCACATAATCGCATACAAAGGTTAGCACACCTAGCACTCGGGCATAAAGCTCAAATTGCACACACGAATGTAAATAGGATTTGTACTTGTGTTGTTTGTGTAAATGTAAACATGTAATTTGAATAATGTTCATGTTTCACCCCAAAAATGTAAAAGAGTAAAAGGGGCTATGAAATACTCACTTGGTTTGAAGGCGTAGCTAACAAAGATACTAGATAGAATAAAGATCCTTGAAATGCACAAGTTAAACTAAAGTGTAATGTATATGGTATTAATAGTGTGCACCAAAGTTTAAGTCTAGAGTTGCATTTAGACTTGTGTAAAAAGGTAATTGATTTGTAAATGGGAGGTATTGAAATAAATGTATAAAGTTTGAAAGAATATTTTTAGAACATTTTGATTAAGGTTTGAGTTTGAATAATTAAATAAGTAATCTGTCACACCCCGACCAATGGCGGAATCATCGGGGCGGGACATGTAAGACTGTTCATAGCATATGGTTGACTAAATTGAAATATATTAAAGTCAAATTTGCATTTCAAATAATCCAAGTACAAAACCAAATTCAAAAAAGATACATAAAATAACTCATAAAATTCTTGATTTAATTTGCTAAGTCCAAATCCTATGTTGAACACGTCTTGAATCAATCTCACATATTGGGGCCTGAAACATGAATAAAATAAAATCAACTAAAAAGTTGGTGAGTATAACACAGTTGTATGTAGATAGCATATAATTGAAAACAAATCCTTTACATGACATGATAAATAAGGCGTTTATGGGGAGCAGCTATTGTGTAACCAAATGTACAATCAAACCTTGTAACTAGCATGTAAAAATTGTGTTGTCGGTTTCAATCACCGCGTACCATGGGTGGGTTTGTCAGACTCAATAGATCTATCATTGAAAACCGTCGGCTTGTATAATTAATGATTGCACATAAGAGCATACAAAGGTTAGCACACCTAGCACTCGAGCACAAAGCTCAAATTTTGCACACATGTATGTAAATAGAATTTTTGCACTGGTGTTGTTTGTGTAAATGTAAATGTGTAATGTGTAATGCGTATAGAGTTCATGTTCCACCCCAAAAGTGTGAAAGAGTAAAAAGGGGTTGTGAATACTCACTTGGTATGGAAGTGTAGCTAACAAAGATTATGGATAGCAAATATGATCCTCGAAATGCACAATTTAACCTAAAGAGTAATGTGTATTGAATCAAATGGATGCATAAAGTTTAAGTCTAAAATGAAAGTTGAATTTGTGTATAAAACTATTGATTTGTATTTAAAAAGTATTGAATAAACTACATAGAGTTTGAAGTAAAATATTTTTGAAACAATTTGATTAGGTTTGAATTGAATAATTGAATAAATATATAATTATAGTTTATGAAATAATGTAAATATTAATTGTAATTAAGTATAAATAAATAAATGATTTTGATTTAAAATGTAAATTAAATAAATAATCATTATCTCATTTATTTATAAATTTTGTAACTTAATTATTTAAAATATCATTTAAGTGTAAGATAATAATTATAAATTAAATTTTCATAAACTTTTAAATAAATTATATTTATGCCAAGATTAAACTTTTAATCCATTTTTAAATACAGAAAACATATTTTTATAAAATCTGAAACATTTACTGATTAAAATATAAAAATTTATAATTCTGTTAAAAGGTTCTGAGTCTCACACGACCGTGCCTCGGAAGGGCACGATCGTGCTCAAGCCACGGGCGCGACCGCGCTAGTCGGGGCGCGACCGGGTTGATCAACAGGAGCACAATCTAGACAAGTCAACAGGCACGACCGTGCCTTGGCCCGGCACGGTCGTGTCTATGATCTTTAGACACAACAGAGACTAGCCCAGCGGGCATGACAGGGTCTGGACAGGAGGACACGCCCGCGCTGCTATTCGACACGACCGCGTTACATGAGGCACGGCCGCGCTAGATGATTAGCGCGACCGTGTCTTTTCCAAATCAGACACGAATTTACAAATTCTTGTATTTTAAACGTTGGAATTGTTAGGGCTTTTGATTAATGGTTTATTACGAGTCTTTTCATATAATCTAATTGTATGTACATCGCGTTTAAGTAGGGGTTCGATTAAATCATTTTTAATAAAGCATGAGTTCTGATTCGGATCGATTTCTATAATGGAAGCCCAAATTGATTAGGGGCTTTCGATACAGATACTCAAAATGAATGAATGAAAGGATTCAATTACCCTAAACAGCAGCGAATTGATAAAGAATGGTAGGGAGGAAGTTTCGGCGACGGCAAGACTGGTTTCCGGCGACTTCTGCGGCGGTTCCGAATGCTTCAGCGGCTTCGGATGATTCAGAGATGATTTGGGAAACGATTGACTGGATTGCTTGAGATAATTCTGATCGAAAAAGCTTGAGAGAGTTTTTTTCTTGAATTGAGAGAGTTTTTCTTGAATTGTTGAAATGAAACTGAGGCGTTTTGAGAATTTGAAAAAGTGGTAATACAATTGTTAAGGGAAAACAAACGTATGACTGTTACGGATTCGAACGATCGGGCGATTAAAGTTGCAGTTACGTTTCAGCTGTTACACAGGCGCGACCGTGCCTAAATATGGCACGACCGTGCCTAGGCACCGAGCGCGATCGCTCCAAAGCAGGTCGCGCGACCGTGCCAAAGCACTTGGCGCGACCGTGCTAGGACGAAGCACGAACGTGCTAGACTAGGGTTTCTTGACATTTTCAACTTTAGTCCTTGACTTTTCAGTTTTGATAAGTTTGAATAAAATAGTTTCTTGTATAGTGTTTAAATGTATATAATCGAGCAAAACTTGTAAATTTGTATTGAATCATGGCATTTCGTTTAAGGTAAACAAAATAATAAGGCAGTGCACGAACATTGAATTTGAAATTGCATTACATTGAATTGAAATATGGATACTAAATTCCGAGATGTTACAGTCTCCCCATGTTGAGAGAATTTCGTCCCGAAATTTAGCTAGAAGATACAACAGTATTAGTAAAAAGATGAGGGTACTTGAGCTTCATTTGGTCTTCTCGTTCCCAAGTGAACTCAGGACCACGCTTAGATTCCCAACGAACTTTGACAATAGGAATGCGACTTCGCTTGAGCTGCTTGACTTCACGATCCATAATTTCCACCGGCTTCTCAACGAAGTGCATCGTTTCGTCAATGCGCATGTCGTCAAGCGGTATATGGAGATTTTTATCGGCGAGACACTTCTTTAGATTAGATACATGAAATGTAGGATGCACATTGCCAAGAGATGGAGGTAACTCGAGCTTGTAAGCCACTTTCCCAATCCTTTCAAGGATTTTGAATGGACCAACATAACGAGGTGCTAACTTGCCTTTCTTTCCAAAACGGACCACACCCTTCCACGGAGACACCTTTAGAAGAACAAGGTCACCGACTTGGAATTCCAAGGGTTTTCAACGTTTGTCGGCATAACTCTTTTGCCGACTCCTCGCTACTCGAATATTGTCACGGATTTGAATGATCTTGTCGGATGTTTCTTGAATTAACTCGGGACCGGTGATTTGTGCTTCACCAATCTCGTTCCACATATAGGAGAACGACACTTGCGACCATAGAGAGCTTCGAATGGAGCCATGTTGATACTTGTGTGGTAGCTATTGTTGTACGAAAACTCAATGAGGGATAGATGTGAATCCCAATTGCCACCAAAATCGATTACACAAGCTCTAAGCATGTCTTCAAGAGTTTGGATTGTCCGCTCGGTTTGACCATCAGTTTGGGGATGGTAAGCCGTGCTCAAATCTAATCGAGTACCAAGAGCCTTTTGGAGAGATTGCCAAAATCGAGAAGTGAACCGAGCGTCTCTATCGGATATTATGTTCAAGGGAACACCATGACGGCTCACAATTTCATCAATGTAAATCCGGGCTAATTTCTCCACTTTGAAGTCTTCACGAATAGGCAAGAAGTGAGCAGATTTGGTGAGTCGATCAATGATCACCCAAATACTATCATAACCACTCGAGGTGCGAGGGAGTTTGGTAATAAAATCCATGTCTAAGTTCTCCCATTTCCACACGGGAATTTCCGGTTGTTCAAGCAAACCAGAAGGACGTTGATGTTCGGCTTTGACTTTGGAGCAGGTTAAACATTTGGCCACATAAAGAGCAATGTCTTTCTTCATACCGGGCCACCAATAAAGTTGGCGAAGATCTTGGTACATTTTATCCGCACCAGGATGAATAGAATAACGAGTCTTATGAGTCTCGTTCATGAGAAATGTACGGAGATCGTCGCGATCGGGAATCCAAATACGGTTCAAGTAATAGAGTAAGCCATTGGGTCTTGATTCAAGAAGAAGTTCAACACCACACGACATTTCTTCATACATGTTACCCTCGGTTACCGAGACGTGTTGAGCTTCTAAGATACGGGTTTGAATATTGGTTTGAATACGGGCACAATGAAGCATAACATGGTCCTTTCGACTCAAAGCATCGGCTACAACATTCGCTTTGCCGGGATGGTAGCGAATCTCGCAGTCGTAGTCGTTAAGGAGTTCGACCCAACGTCGTTGCCTCATATTGAGTTCTTCTTGGTTGAAAATATGTTGAAGACTTTTGTGGTCGGTGAACACCACACATTTCGTGCCATATAGGTAATGTCTCCAAATCTTTAACGCGAATACGACCGCACCCAACTCGAGATCGTGCGTCGTATAATTCTTCTCATGAACTTTGAGTTGCCTTGATGCATAAGCGATTACTTTGCCTCGTTGCATGAGAACACAACCAAGACCTTGGTTAGAAGCATCACAATAGACAACTAAATCATCGATTCCATCGGGGAGAGTCAATATAGGAGCATTGCACAACTTTTGTTTGAGGGTTTGGAAAGCTTCTTCTTGTTTCGGTCCCCATTCATAAGTCTTACCCTTGTGGGTCAAAGCGGTAAGAGGGACAGCAATCTTTGAGAAGTTTGAGATGAAACGACGATAATAACCCGCAATACCAAGGAATGAACGAACTTCGGTAGGAGTCTTTGGGGCATTCCAATTCTTAATCGTTTCAATCTTAGCAGGATCAACATGAATTCCTTTGTCATTGACATTATGACCAAGAAATTGAACTTCCTTTAGCCAAAATTCACATTTGGAGAATTTGGCATAAAGTTGTTCCTTCTTTAAGAGATCCAAAACCAATCTAAGATGTTCTTCATGGTCGGCTTTAGTCTTGTAATAGATTAAGATATCATCAATGAAGACGATCACGAATTTATCAAGGTACGGTTTGCACACACGATTCATGAGATCCATGAAAACTGCAGGTGCATTGGTTAATCCAAAAGGCATAACCATGAACTCGTAATGCCCATACCTTGTTCGAAAAGCAGTCTTAGGAATGTCATCTTCTTGAACACGAAGCTGATGATAACCGGATCGAAGATCGATCTTCGAGAAGCAAGTAGAACCTTGAAGTTGATCAAAGAGATCATCGATTCTAGGCAAAGGATAACGGTTCTTGATAGTAAGTTTGTTGAGTTCGCGGTAGTCAATACACATGCGAAATGATCCATCCTTCTTCTTAACAAATAAGACGGGTGCACCCCACGGTGAATGACTCGGACGGATGAATCCCTTGTCGGAGAGTTCTTGAAGTTGACTTGCAAGTTCTTGCATTTCAGATGGTGCAAGACGATAGGGAGCACTAGCAACGGGGTTAGCTCCAGGTATAAGATCAATGCGGAACTCTACTTGACGAACGGGAGGAAGACCGGATAAATCCTTAGGAAAAACCTCGGGAAAATCTCGAATAATGGGAATGTCTTGGATACTCTTCTCCTTGACATCCTTTTGAACAATGTGAGCTAAGAAAGCAATGTACTTCTTTCGTAAGTACTTTTGGGCGGTAGTACACGACATCAACTTAAGTCCCTTGCAAGGCTTTTCACCAAAAACTCTTAAGGTTTCTCCCGATGGTAGCGGAATTTGGATACACTTTTCAAAGCAAATGACTTCGGCATGATGATTTGATAGCCAATCCATACCTATGATAATATCAAAGCTTCCTAGTGGCATTGGAACAAAGTTGATTGGGAATGAATGATCATTTAGTTCTAAGGAGCAATCATAAATAATAGACTCAATTGTAAGGGAGTCACCATTTGCTATTTCAACGGTGAAGGTTTTCTCTAATTGGGATCGTGTCTTTGCAAGTAAAGGCTCAAGATTAAGTGACACAAAGCTTTTATCGGCACCGGTATCGAACAAAATGGAGGCATATTGACTATTAACAAGGAACGTACCATTAACCACGTCGTTGTTGGCTTGAGCTTCGTTGGCGTTTATGTTGAACGCACGCCCACGAGCTCCACCTTGTCTAGCATTTGCAAGTCTTGGACATTGATTACGAAAATGGTTCGGGTCACCACACTCGTAACAAGCACGCCCATTGGCAATGGCGGGAGCACCTTGGTTAGCCACTTGAGGTACGGTTCGGTTTGGAGGGTTGACTTGGCCCGCAAGAGCTTTGGTCCTACAAACACTAACCATATGTCCATATCTCCCACAATAAGTACAAAGGAGACATGGGATGTTTTGGGGATGATGGTAGTTGCAGGTGGCACAAAGTGGGTAAATTCCACCATATGGATTTTTGATCGGTGTTTGAACCATAGGTGCAGCTTGGTTGACGGGAACAGCAGGAGTAACTACAGCAAAATTTCTAACTTTCCTCTTTCTATTATTGCGAGAGGGCTCGGTTGTGGCTTCTTTGTTGTGAGTAGGAGGGGTTATGGTTTCAGAAACTTTCTTAGAACCCTTTTTGGTAAGAGTTCCAGCTTTCACATGATTATCAGTTAAGGTAGCGGCTAGACGAATAGCATCCTCCAGAGTAGCAGGATTTCTGCCTAAGACAGTATCTTGGATTTGTCTTGGTAGCCCACCAATATACTTCTCGATACATCGGGACAAAGGAGTGACCATGTGGGGCACTAGAAGACTCAACTCATGGAACCGAGTTGTATATGCTAAGCTTTCCCCACTATCTTGGGCAAGATCCCAAAATTCAGCTTCTAACTTTTTCACTTCATTTCGAGGACAGAACTCCTCGGTCATGAGCCTTTTGACCTCATCCCAAGGTAGGGCCATAGCTACATCAACACCCCTATTCCTTTTCTCCCCATTCCACCAAGTAAGTGCCCGTTTTTGTAGGACACTTGTAGCATGACGAACACGGAGGTTGTCGGGACAGTCATTATTGAGAAAGGTATTCTAAATGCTTTCAAACCATTGAAGGAGTCCAGTAGCTCCTTCGGTTCCATAAAACTTTAGGGGATTGCACAAGTTGAAGTGCTTGAAGGTGCATTGAGGTGGATTGTTACCACCATTTCCACCATTTCCACCATTATAACCACTATTGCTTCCATTTCCACCATTGTTGCCATTGGTGGCACCATTGGCTTGGGTGAGTTGTGTCACCAATTGGGTGAGAATAGCAGCAATGTCGGTGTTGGCGTTGGTTGCGGGAGCACGAAGAGGAGGCATTCTATAGATTTTCACAAGACAAGAAAAATTGTAAGAACTTATGAGATTTGATAGGATTTAATAGAATGAGATAGCAAAATAAAATAGATATTCTTGGTTTGGATTGTACTCAAAAGTGACAAAATCACTTGAATACCATGACACATTAAGGTTAATTAAACTTATAAAATTTTCAAGGAGACATGCTTTAGCCTATAAGTAAACACTCATCTCGGGAATTCCCAGGAAAGCATACGGGTCCCTCGGTTGATTGGGATTTATGCGAAATGCTTTCCAAGACAGAAAACCCAAAATACAGGTGTCACCCTTCCAGATTGCACGTGTCCTCAAATAATTTAACAAGTTTAAAATCCTTAACGAAGAAATAAAAATTTTAGAGATTTTTGCTTCAAGAATTTTTCCACATGCTTAGAAAGGATAAAGATAGAAAAGAAAATAGAAATATTATGAGGTTTTAGAATATAGGAAAGGATATTATTTATTTAATTATTAAGAATATCCTAATAAGTCATGGATTTAAAACACATAAGTCATCATAATGCAATAATAAGTAATCATACTAAACATGTAACATATAACATATAGCACATAGCATGTAACACATAGCACAAAAATCATGAAGCATAGTATAAGTGGGTGTCCTAAAGTTATAGTCTAGGTCAAGGTGTCTAATAACCTAATTCCCTATAACCAAGGCTCTGATTCCAATCTGTCACACCCCGACCGATGGCGGAATCATCGGGGCGGGACATGTAAGACTGTTCATAGCACATGGTTGACTAAATTGAAATATATTAAAGTCAAATTTGCATTTCAAATAATCCAAGTACAAAACCAAATTCAAACAAGATACATAAAATAACTCATAAAATTCTTGATTTAAATTGCTAAGTCCAAATCCTATGTTGAACACGTCTTGAATCAATCTCACATATTAGGGCCTGAAACATGAATAAAATAAAGTCAACTAAAAAGTTGGTGAGTATAACACAGTTGTATGTAGATAGCATATAATTGAAAACAAATCCTTTACATGACATGATAAATAAGGCATTTATGGGGAGCAGCTATTGTGTAACCAAATGTACAATCAAACCTTGTAACTAGCATGCAAAAATTGTGTTGTCGGTTTCAATCACCGCGTACCATGGGTGGGTTTGTCAGACTCAATAGATCTATAATTGAAAACCGTCGGCTTGTATAGTTAATGATTGCACATAAGAGCATACAAAGGTTAGCACACCAAGCACTCGGGCACAAAGCTCAAATTTTGCACACATGTATGCAAATAGGATTTTTGCACTGGTGTTGTTTCTGTAAATGTAAATATGTAATGTGTAATGCGTATAGAGTTCATGTTCCACCCCAAAAGTGTGAAAGAGTAAAAAGGGGTTGTGAATACTCACTTGGTATGGAAGTGTAGCTAACAAAGATTATGGATAGCAAATATGATCCTCGAAATGCACATTTAACCTAAAGAGTAATGTGTATTGAATCAAATGGATGCATAAAGTTTAAGTCTAAAATGAAAGTTGAATTTGTGTATAAAACTATTGATTTGTATTTAAAAAGTATTGAATAAACTACATAGAGTTTGAAGTAAAATATTTTTGAAACAATTTGATTAGGTTTGAATTGAATAATTGAATAAATATATAATTATAGTTTATGAAATAATGTAAATATTAATTGTAATTAAGTATAAATAAATAAATGATTTTGATTTAAAATGTAAATTAAATAAATAATCATTATCTCATTTATTTATAAATTTTGTAACTTAATTATTTAAAATATCATTTAAGTGTAAGATAATAATTATAAATTAAATTTTCATAAACTTTTAAATAAATTATATTTATGCCAAGATTAAACTTTTAATCCATTTTTAAATACAGAAAACATATTTTTTTAAAATCTGAAACATTTACTGATTAAAATATAAAAATTTATAATTCTGTTAAAAGGTTCTGAGTCTCACACGACCGTGCCTCGGAAGGGCACGATCGTGCTCAAGCCACGGGCGCGACCGCGCTAGTCGGGGCGCGACCGGGTTGATCAACAGGAGCACAATCTAGACAAGTCATAAGGCACGACCGTGCCTTGGCCCGGCACGGTCGTGTCTATGATCTTTAGACACAACAGAGACTAGCCCAGCGGGCATGACAGGGTCTGGACAGGAGGACACGCCCGCGCTGCTATTCGGCACGACCGCGTTACATGAGGCACGGCCGCGCTAGATGATTAGCGCGACCGTGTCTTTTCCAAATCAGACACGAATTTACAAATTCTTGTATTTTAAACGTTGGAATTGTTAGGGCTTTTGATTAATGGTTTATTACGAGTCTTTTCATATAATCTAATTGTATGTACATCGCGTTTAAGTAGGGGTTCGATTAAATCATTTTTAATAAAGCATGAGTTCTGATTCGGATCGATTTCTATAATGGAAGCCCAAATTGATTAGGGGCTTTCGATACAGATACTAAAATGAATGAATGAAAGGATTCAATTACCCTGAACAACAGCGAATTGATAAAGAACGGTAGGGAGGAAGTTCCGGCGACGGCAAGACTGGTTTCCGGCGACTTCTGCTGCGGTTCCGAATGCTTCAGCGGCTTCGGATGATTCAGAGATGATTTGGGAAACGATTGACTGGATTGCTTGAGATAATTCTGATCGAAAAAGCTTGAGAGAGTTTTTTTCTTGAATTGAGAGAGTTTTTCTTGAATTGTTGAAATGAAACTGAGGCGTTTTGAGAATTTGAAAAAGTGGTAATACAATTGTTAAGGGAAAACAAACGTATGACTGTTACGGATTCGAACGATCGGGCGATTAAAGTTGCAGTTACGTTTCAGCTGTTACACAGGCGCGACCGTGCCTAAATATGGCACGACCGTACCTAGGCACCGGGCGCGATCGTTCCAAAGCAGGTCGCGCGACCGTACCAAAGCACTTGGCGCGACTGTGCTAGGACGAAGCACGACCGTGCTAGACTAGGGTTTCTTGACATTTTCAACTTTAGTCCTTGACTTTTCAGATTTGATAAGTTTGAATAAAATAGTTTCTTGTATAGTGTTTAAATGTATATAATCGAGCAAAACTTGTAAATTTGTATTGAATCATGGCATTTCGTTTAAGGTAAACAAAATAATAAGGCAGTGCACGAACATTGAATTTGAAATTGCATTACATTGAATTGAAATATGGATACTAAATTCCGAGATGTTACATAATGTAAATAATTATTGTTTATGAAAATATTATAAGTGTTAAATGAAATTAAGTGTAAATAAATAATTGTCTTTGTTTAAACATAAAGTAAATAAATAATCATTATTTTATGTATTTATTTATAAAGTGTAACATAATCATTTAAATACTTTTTAAATGAAATGTTTAGTATTAATTGTAAATTTAATTTTATAAACTTTAAATAACTATTTTTCTATTTATTAGATATTTGTTCTTTCTAAATAGCATTAAATGCAATTTTATAAAAATCAACTATTTTTATTTTGTAATTTAATCAGAATATTTATTGTTTGAAAAATATATAAGATTTATAATTATGCCAAGAATTTAACTCACACACGACCGTGCCTGGAAAGGGCACGATGGTGCTCGAACCACGGGCGCGACCATGTTAGTCAGGGCGCGACCGTGTTGATCAAATAGAATGCACAATTTGTTTGTTCTCTAGGCACGATCGTGTTCTGGACTAGGCACGACCGTGTCTAGGGTTTTGAGGCATAACCAAGTCTAGCCAAAGGTATGACTGGGTCTGAGTGTGTGAGGCACGACCGCGCTGGTATTTGACGCGACCGTGTCTCATGAAGCACGACCGCTCTAGAATTCTAGCGCGACCGTGTCTGTCCCAAAACAGAAACGATTTGGCTAATTCTTATATTGTTAATGTTGGAATCCATGGGGCTTTCACCCATTAGATCATCACGAGTCTTTCTGTATAAATTAATTGTATTTAAAACGTGTCTAATGTTCGTTTCGATTAAATCATTTTTAACGAAAATGTGGATTCGGGTTCGTGGTGATTTCCATAATGAATGCTCAAATTAACATGGGGCTTTTGATCTAAAGAATAAATCGATAGAGGACAAGATTTCAATTACCCGGAAGGACGACGGATGGATAGCGTTCGATAGAAATGAGTTCCGGCGACGACGAGAGTGGCTTCCGGCGTCTTCTGCTGTGATTCCGGCTAAACCAGAGAGTCTAGGAGCTTTAGGGAGAATCGAGTAGCATGACTCTGCTGCTTGATTGAGAGAATTTGGATCGCAAGGAGGTTTTGTGTTTTCTTTGAAATGCTTGAGAGAATTTTTTAGATTAATTGGATTAATCTGAGACGTTTGTTGTAATTGGAAGTGTCATTGCTTTCGTTAATGGTAATGAGGTGTAAATCGGTTACGGAAACTCAACGATCGGGTGATTAAAACTGTATTTACGTTTCAACTGGTACTAGGCGCGACCGTGCCCATTTGAGGTGCGACCGTGCCTAGGCACCGAGCGCGATCATTCCAAGGCTGGTCACGCGACCGTGCCAAAGCACTCGGCGCGACAGTGCCAGAACGAGGCGCGACCGTGCCTATTAGGGTTTCTTGTAAATTTTCAACATCAGACCTTGTAACTTTGGTCTTTGACATATTTGTATAATTAGATACTTATGTAGTGTTTTAGTAGGTTATAATCGTGTAAAATTTGCAGGTTAACATTGAAATATAGTATTTAATTGATGGTACGAATAGAACAAAACAGTGCACTAGAATTTGGTTTGAAATGCATTACATTGAATTTGAAATACGGATACTAAAAATCAGAAATTTTACAGGAACAAACAGCAAACATGATATCCGGTCGGCTTGCAGTCAGATACATTAATGTGGCAATCATTGACCGATACATCTTCTGATTAACTTCAATTCCAGACAAGTCCACAGTGAGAGGTTCATGGGGAACAATTGGTGTTGAAGCTGATTTTCAGTCGTTCATCTTAAACTTAGTTAAGATATCTTTCACATATTTAGCATGATGGATAAGAATCCCATATTCAGACTGGTCAACTTGTAACTCCAGAAAGAACTGCATATTTCCCATCAAGCTCACTTCAAATTTCAATTTCATGATTTCTTCAAATTCCTTGTAAAGAGCTTCATTCATTGACCCGTTGATAATGTCGTCGACATAAACTTGTACAATTAACAGATCTGCACCAAATTTCTTCAGAAATAAAGTCTTGTCAATTGTTCCATGAACAAAGCCATTCGATGTAAGATGTGTTGACAAAGTTTCATACCACACACGAGGCGCTTGATGTAACCCGTACCGTGCTTTATCAAGCTTATACACTTGAAATGGATTATCTGGATCTTCAAAACCTGGTGGTTGATTTACATAAACTTCTTCCTTTACCACCCCATAAAGAAATGTTGTTTTCACATCCATTTGATATATGGTAAACTTCTTGTATGATGCATAAGCCAAAAAGATACTAATAGCTTTAATTCGTGCAACAGGAGCAAAGACATCATCATAATCCAGTCCCTCCTCTTGATAAAAACCTTGCACAACCAGACGTGCTTTGTTACGAACTACAATCCCATGATCATCCCTTTTGTTTCTGAAGACCTACTTTGTTCCAATTGGATATTTTGCCTCAAGTAAGTCCATAAGATGCCACACGTTAAATTTCTTAAACTGAAGGAGTTCTTCTTGCATAGCTTCAATCCAACTTGGTTCTTGTAGTGCAACAATAACATTCTTTGGTTCTTCTTGAGATAAGAAGCAGGAGTACAAACAGACATTTATATTTCCAGCTTGACTTCTTGTCTTAACTCCATCCTCAAGAGATCCAATAATATTCTCAACTGGATGAGCGGAATGAATTCGATGATTTGGAATAGGTTCCACTTCCACAGACTAGCATATTTGAATCATTCAAATCTGATACTTGATCACTTGAATCTTCAACACTTGAAGAACTTGTTTGGATTACATCCACATTTTGATCATTTACAGGATCCAACTAAGCTTCATTAATTTTTGGTTCATCATCAGTACTTGGAACTTCTTGTACATCAGAATCAACATTAATGACAGAATTATCAACAAGATCTTCTTGTGTTTGAGTTGATGTAGTAACATTCTCAGACATCTCATTTGAAACCATCACATTTTGTGGTCCAACCAAAAACTTTCCAACAGATAGTTCACTACTTGTAGAAGACTCATTTACAGTACCTGAAGTACTTGCTTCATTCGAATCCATTTGAAATTGTTGATCAAAAGTCTTGAACAATAAGTCAGCATCAAAGAACCAGTCAGGTCCATTTTGATCTGGAGGAGTATTTACTTCTTGCCACTCCACATAGTAAGATTCTTGAACAATTTTGGATCTCTTGTTGTATACTCTATAAGCTTTCTTATACGAAGAGTAACCCAAGAAATAGCATTCATCACCAACAGCTGCGAATTTTGGTAATGAATCTTGTGTACTCAACAATGTACAACAACAACCAAATGCTCTGAAGAACTTGATGTATGGCTTTCATTTAAAGAATAGTTCATAGGAAGTCTTTGTAAGTTGCTTCACCATAAGACTCTGTTTAGAACATAACATGCCGTGTTTACTGCTTCAGCCCAGAAAATAATAGGCAACTTGGAATCGACAAGCATTGTTCGAGCAGCTTCTATAAAAGTTTTGTTCTTCCTTTCAGCCACTCCATTCTGTTGTGGTGTTCTTACAACAGTATACTGATGTATTATTCCTTTTTCTGCACAAAACGAATGTATCAGTTGATTTTTAAATTATGTTCCATTGTCACTGTGAATGATTGATACTTTGCTATCACGGATGTTTTCTATTCTTTTGACAAAATCAATTATCATTTCAGGTGTCTCATCCTTTGTTGCAAGGAAAAACACCCAGGAAAATCTTGAAAAGCCATATGTGATAACAAGACAATATGACTTTTTCACAATGCTTTTAACTTGAACTGACCGAACAAGTCCATATGTATGAGAAATAAAGGTCTAGTAAAAGTTGTTATGGTTTTTCTTGGATGGGATTTCTTGTGTTGTTTTCCCTTTGCACATGACATGCAACTTTCTTCAATTATGAACTCTTTCTTTGGCAATCCTCGCACTAAATCTTTATGGACCAAGTTATTCATGTTCTTCAAATTAACATGACCCATTCTTCGATGCCACAAATAAGATTCTGAACCAGTCGCTTTTGATAACAAGCATGAGACATTTACTGGTGTAGTATGAACATTCATGTCAACCACATATGTGTTGAACTTCCTTGGAGCACGCATCAGAATCATTTCTTCTGGAATAACCAGTCCAGGCTTTAAGAATAAGCACTCATTTGTAGTAAAATGGACTGGTATGTCTTTATCACAAACTTGAGAAACACTTAGTAAGTTGAGATCCAATTGAGACACAAAATTGACTTTCTCTAATGTTATGAGATCATTCGACATTGTTCCTTGACCAGTAATTATTCCTCCCTTTTTATCTCCAGCAAACACAACAAAGTTTTTCAGAATTTCTCTTTGTCCAGTCATATGCATTGAGCAACCGCTATCAACATGCCAAGCATTATTAATAGTCATCCCGGTTAAACTCTGCATATTCAAGACAAACTTAATGAGAAACAGGTACCCAGGTCATCTTTGACCCGGGCTGACTTTGACCTTTTACAATCTTAGTCACAACAACTTGTTCTTTCAAGTTTATATTCTTCTTTGTTCCAACCATATGTGAAGACTGTTCATTTTTAACTTTCCAAACATAACCAACATTTTTCTTATATTTCTTAATCATTTTTTCTTTAGCAAAATAGATTGGTTGGTTAGGTTTTTTCACATATTGTGATCCTTTTGGGACACGTGTGTCCTCAAAATTTGGTAGCACATAATCACGACAAACATTTGAATATAAAGCATGACAATTCCTAGAAAGAAAGTAATCACGATTGCATCGTTGTGTCACTCCGGACTCTGACACATTGTCGTTCTCAGATGCTCTCCTGAAATGCTGAGTAACTTTGCTCTTAACTTTCTCTTTGTTCTTTGTGAACCTTGACTCACTAGAGTTGTGTTTGCAATTTCTCAAAAAGTGTCCAGCTTGAACACACACAAAGCAATTGTAGCTTTTAGGCTTTGACTTTGACTTTGAACACTCGCCTACTTCACTCTTTAGGCCACAAACATTCTTTCTTAATTGTCCTTTGATTTGAACATGCTTATCTTTGACATCAATGAACTGGTCTTTGACATCAATGGATTTACCTTTGACACACCAAGACTTTCTTTGGACAATTGTTGGTACACTAACTTTGACTTTGACAACTTTATTGCTCTCTGTCTCACTGGTAAGAATATGATTCTCTGGTGCTATGACATCATTTTTCTTTGGTCTCTCACTTGACAAATCATACTCTTGAATCAAAGGATTTCCGAACTCATCTAAGACCACATTACCAACTAGACTTGAGGCTTTATGATGTGGGACATAATCTCTAGCTGTATGCACCACTTTATCAAAGAAAGTGGATGTTGATCAAATTTTAGACACGCAATCAAAATCATCACAAACATTAGTAGAACATGAAACATAAGAAGCATCAGAATCATGAACATTGTTTACATCAACATTAACACTAGAAACTGAAACATATCTATTTAGATTACAGTCAACATCTAGGTACTGTTTGCAATCCCTTATAAACTCCCTAGTGCATTGTTTATTGAAAGAAGAAAAACTTTTCACTCCATCAAGTTCACTATCATCATCCACACACCCTGAGTTTATATCTGCACTTATATACATATCATGAAAGTTAGAGTTACCCGCATTCATCAACTCATTTGATTCATGCGGTTCAGAAAATGGTACAAAGTTATCAGGATGTGGAACTTTGTTGTAACCCAACCCGTCTTTGATGTAAACAGTTCTCTGTTTACTCACACATTCATCAAAGACATTTTGTTGCATCTTCCACTTTGCAACAATCACCCTTTCTTTTATTAACTCAGTTTCAGATTTAACAAGTTTTTCTGAAAGATCTCCGATTAAAACGTCCTTTTTATCCAAATATTCTTTAAATGTTACATTATCTTTCAACAATGCTTTAATTTTCCTTGTAAAATTTTCATCATTTTGTTTCAATTCTTCGTTTATTCTTTTTAGTTTATCATTTTCAACAAGTAGAAACGTGTTTGTTGCATGATAATTCTGCATTCGTTCTACACACAAAGAGGAACATATGTCAGATTCACTATCAGATTTTACCTCACTATCAGATGAAGTTTCATCAGAATCAACAGCTTTGCCCTTTTCTTTAACATCAATTTTGAGCGCACAAGCATTGGCAGTCTCAATTGGTTTCTTTGAAACTTCAATTTTAGCCATCAAGGCTTCATCCAGTTCATCTTCAGCGTCCTCAATTTCATCATCCCATTCACAATTGCTGAGATGTTTGGACATGAGTGGAGTTGGAGCTTTCTTTGATTTGTCAGTCTCATCAATCATCGCTACTAGCTTAACTTCGCTTCCCTCAATCTTCTTTTTCTTATCCTTGGTACACTCTCGAGCGAAGTGACCAAGTTGTTGACAGTTGTAGCACTGGATTTTTGCTTTGTCAAAACCAACCTTTTTACCAAACTGAAGCTTATCCTTTCCAACCTTCTGCAGATACTTTTTAGCCCTTACAGCTATCATGGCCATCTGCCATTGCAAATTAATATATTCCAAGTCATCAGGATTGATCTGAACAAGATCCTCTACATCATGCATTGCAGGTTGTAGTTTTCCTGTCACCAATGCATCATAGCTGCTCATGAAAGCTCTGAATAGAGCAATCTGATCTTCAGGGATTTGTCCAGATGACTTGACTTTCTCACAAGAGGAGTGTTCACAACAACCTTTTCTTTTATCAGATTTTGTTCCACTACTTCCTACACTGCTTCCAGAAAATAGTGCTGCATTTGTTGAACCTGAACTGTTTTGTTTATCCTGGTTGTTCAGCTCTCTTTTCTTTGCATTGACTTCATAAGACTAGAGCAGACAGTTAATATCATCAAGAGTTTTACTCTTCAGATCTGGAGTAGTGTTCTTGATTAGCATACAAGGTATGCTCCAGCAATCTGGCAATGAATCTAACAGCTTCTTTCCTAGATCATACTCTTCAAATTTCACTCCCATTTTTCTCAATCTGTTGATCATAGTTGTGAACCTGGTCACCTGGTCACTAAGAGTCTCATTTTTCTTATAGCTAAACATGTTGTATTGCTTCAATAGAAGATCGGTTCTGCTTTCCTGAAGAGCTGCATTTCCTTCAAATCTTAAGCACAATGCATTCCACAAACCCTGAGCTGTCTCATGTTGCTCAAAATTCAGATACAATTCAGTCGGAAGTGCTAGAATAATAAATCCCAATGCTCTGTTATCTCTCTCAATCAGCTTCGTATATTCCTCTGAATATAGATCAGGATCTGTAATCGGTACTAACCCATCAGCATTTGCAGTCTTGGGAATATGAGGACACTTCACAATTGATTCCCAAAGTGTGTGTTCAGTAAATTTGAAATACACCTTCATCATTATTTTCCAATTGGAAAATTATGATATTGATTTCAGCATAGGTGGTGATTTTCCAATAACCCTCTCAGTATCGTACACCTTTCCAGCCATTTTGTACTTGCAATTTGAAACTTGGTCGAAATCAGAAAATTTCCTAACTTAGAACTTTTCGGTCGAAAACTTGACTGGTCTAAAACTCTTTTTGAACAAGACTTTTTGGTCGAAAAGTCTGATTATTTCAAACACATATGAAATTTATCCTGACTTTTGGCACTACTTTGCGATTGAAAAATATAGGCTTTTCGGTCGAAAACTGAATTCGGCTTCTTCGAACAGACTTTTTGGGCAATTCAACAGAAGAACACTTGAATTGACCAAAAACTTTCTGTGATGATCTGAATAAAAAATGAGGCTTCCAAACTTGATACAACTTCATCTCCATCAATATTAGCTTCAAATCAACAACAATGGCACCCAAATTACTTCAATTCGATCAATTTTGACTTAAATTCTTCTTGAATACCAAGAGCTTTTAACCAACAACTCTGATACCACTTGTGATTCCCTCTGATCTGCTGATATTCAAGAACAAAGTGTTCAAACACTCTCTGGAATGGCGGAATCAATCCAGATATCAAACAACACCGAGAAGATTGAATCAAATACGAACATGAAAGAATGAAATCAAACGTATGAGATGCACACAATCAAAATGATAATCTTCATTTTGATAGCAATGTGAATACCTGAATCAACCAATACACAGTGAAAATTCTCTCTTATATAACTTGGAATCAAAATGATACAAATGAGAATTCTATTTTGAAAATACAAAAGACAAGACTATTTATACTAAAGAAGTTTCATCGAAATCTTCTGATCGAAAAGTATTTTCGGTTGAAAATACTTTTCGACGAAAACTTAAAGTTTTCGACCGAAAACTCTAAAGTTATACAATTCTAAAACTAATTGATTTCTATGGACTACTATGTTTCAACATTACTACTCTGTGCACCTACATAATTTTTTTGTATTCACATGGTTAACCTTCCTCTACTGGTCATCAAGATCGTATGATTTGATAATAGAAATCAAATCATTTAGAGTGATTTTGTTCAGACCTTTAGTTCTTTTCAGCAGAGCTACATTCCAGTCCCAGCTCTGTGGCAAACCATTCAAAAGTTTCCTATTCAAGTCACCATCACTAACAACAATCTGTGCACCTCTCATTTGTGATACTAACTTTGTAAATCTATGCAACTGAACTTCTAGATATTCACCCAAAACATGATTGAGCATGTTAAACTGTTGTAGAAGCATCTCTTTTCTACTTGCCTTCATATCATCATTCTCTTCAAATGCTTGAGCAAGAGACTCCCAAAGCTGTTTAGCAGAGGTACATTCCTTAAAGTTATGACTTATATCAGGTGAGAAGGCCATAGTTAAGGATGCTAATGCTTTTAAGTCTCTTTCAACCAGCTCAAAACCTTCATCAGTGTAGTTTTCTATCTGCTTTGGTGCTTTGGTATCATCTTCTTTGTCATATGTAGGGATTTGTGGTCCGTTGAGTATGCTTCTCCATATCTTGGCCTCAAACAATAGAACGTGATTTTGAAACCTAAACTTCCAGTCCACATAATATTCAACACAGGTAAGCCTTGGTCGTTTAGTACCTGTCCCAATTTGCAAATCTAACAAGCTATTTAGATACATGGTGAGTTATTGAGAATTCATTCTATTAGAGTAAAAAGTCAAAAACGAACCTGTGAAGACAAAACAAATACCGTGAATAGTGTCTTAGCCGTGAACCTAAAGAAACCCGTGAATTAGGTTAATATCGTGAGCCTAGTGTAACTCGTGGACCCAATGAAGCTGTGAACACAGTGAAGCAGTGAACTGATGTCGTCCAGACGGTCTATATAAAAACTACTAAAACCTAACCTAGACTCCTGAGTAATAAATGGAATACCTATGGACTAAACCGCACTAAGAGGCAAGTGTACCTATCGAGTGTGGCACAGCTTAATGGTAAACTGGATTATCGAACCCTAGAGACACTGAATACTAATACTAGACTCTGACTCAGACTAAAGATTGAATTGGTTTAGGGGTTTACTACACTAAGGATTATAACTATTAATGCAGTAAACTAAGATCGACTCAACTATCAAGACAAAGAATAAAAGTGAAATCAAGAATGGGAAGAATTCCACCTGGGTCAGAATCCTACTTACAAAGCACAACTTCTACCGGTTCTGGAACAATGATAGATCTGGGTTTCTAAGGAAACAACTCTAAACAACCTAGTGGATCCCTAATCACTCTCAGGGTGTCACCAACTAAGCTACCTAAAGGTGTAATAACTCACCAGACTGTTGGATCACTTCTCAAGTATTTCCAACTATGATAAAGTACCCTAGTAGACAGATTACCTTTCAGTCTCACAGCCCACCATACATTCAATAAATGCATGGGGTAATCCTAAGATAATAACTATGACTTGACCTAGAAACGATCACTAGACACCTAATACTAACGTCCTCTCAGACTGTTAACACTCGAATTCCTAATAACGAAGACTAGAAAACTAATTCTCACCTCTCGGGTATTGAACTAGGACACACATTCACTTCTAATCATCAGTCAAAGACAACTCCTATGGTCACTACGTCTAGCAAACCACACAACAATCACAAACCCTAAGATCTATGACCAAGATATGCAAATCAAACTGGTAGACAACCACAATCAGCATACATACTTGAAATCAATCATACAATCAGAAGTAAACATGCATATTCATCATACTAATCAACCCAAGATCTTTACAAGATCATAAAATCATCATTCAAATCCAAAAACCGATAAAAATCAATACTTTACGAAGCATTCATCATAAGACCTAGGTAGTACCAACTTTTAGCCTAGAATCATGTCAATAACAACTAGAACAGAAACAAATAACAGAAACATGGTTTCAAACATAGCAATCAAACACAAAGTATCAAACTTTAAACCCTAGAACGTTATTACAATGAACCTGGAATCCAAAATGTAACATCCCTAAAATAGTAAATAAATAAATAAATACTAACGCGATCGAGATTTAATCAACAAAAATGAAAGGAAAATGGATGGGCTTGGGCTCAGCTCCAACGGGCCGAGGGAAGCCCAGGTATATAAGGGCCAAGAGAGCCTCAAACTTGCAAACTTCCACCCTTTGCAAAGTTAGAGAGAGAAAGGAGAGCTCGGGCCTAGAGAGAGAAAGTTGATGGATCGACCCGGAATTGAAGGAACACGTTACTGCTGAGCTCGTGAGCAAAACCTCCGAATCCGAATCCCAATCCAGGTAACGATTCGACCTTAATCGTAGTTTTTGTTTAATTTGGGATTCTCGGGTTTTAGCTAAATAGGTGACGTTTTTACGTATGAAACTTGAAAATAAGCTTAGGACTAACATCTAGAATGAAAACCGCACGTTTTGAACAATGAAAGTTGTAAGATTGGCACGATCAGATCCGCATGCGAAAGTTAGGGTTTTTGCGGGGAAGCAGATCCTGCGTACTTATCAAGTACGCAAGAAGCAAATCCTGCGTACTTATCAAGTACGCAAGAAGAAGGCCCTGTGCACTCAACATGCCGGTTAGTAAAGTCAGTATAGTCGCCTAATTTAGAATGGTTTAACCATTAAAGTCGGGATTAGGTCTGATGTATCTGTAATTAATCAATCCAGATCATGTGTGGCACTCATTGGACCGCTGTTAGGACATGACGAGACTAGCTCATCAGGTGAGTTCTCTGTGCCCCCTTTATGTTATGTGCAAACCTTATTAAATATTTTTGGGGCTGAAGTGTATACGCTAAATGAATAAATCTTATAAATGCTAATGTGATCATACGTGATATATACATATATGTATCAAAATGAATGATGAACAAAGAATGAAACGTATGATTATAAAGAATGAATGAAAGAAGGACATGACATGATTGAATGAAATCTTGCTTTATATTTTATATATTGCATGTTATGAATGTATATAAACATTATGGACGCTTCGATGACAACGACTACGTCGGTAGACGGACGACCACGTGACTATTTTGCAACCGGGACAAAAACCTTCCTTCATAAGCTAGGACGTATAAAAGGCACTCATGGACGGTCGAAGCAAATGCCTTACTACATGCAGAACGGTTGCATACATAATAGCCGCGTGGGAAACAGATGCCCTTGGGCAGACGGGCGAATGAACGGACTACGACGGTAGGACGGGTTTAGGCGGACGGACAAAGGTTGCCGGACGGATTTATGTTACGACGGACGGTTTTCTAGAGCCGGATGGTTTATCAAAAGGACTACGACGGTAGTTCTCATGGCGTTTGTCTTTGTGACTCACGCGACAATTATGACGGGTTGATCACCCATATGTGTATGACCAATGAATGTTCTCCCCAAAATAAGTATGTATGTACATATGTATATACTCAGTATGAATGTTATGTGAGAAAAGTAAAGCAAAGAATATGCAAATGTACGTATATTATATATATATATATATATAATACTTAACGATAAGATAAATGTTATGTCTGATTGTTTTTAAACTAGAACTCACCAGCGTTAGCTGACTTTTAGTATACATTTCAGATAAAGAAAGGAAGGGTAGTGCGAAGGCGTGATGGTTACCCAGCAAGTGACTGACATCCCACTTTTATATATGTTAAGACAATGTTATGTTTTTAATTGTTAAGACTTCCGCTGTTATGTTATGTTATGTTATGTTATGTTATGTTATGTTATGTTATGTTATGTTATGTTATGTTATGTTATGTTATGTTATGTTATGTTATGTTATGTTATGAATTCGAATGATGTTTGCTTCTGCTTGTAAGGCCCCAAACCCGGGAGACCTCACTTATTGGATTTACTCACCAACACATAGCACTTAAACTTAAGACATACAATATCACAGCGGAAACGATTTAAAATCTCAACATACGCAGCGGAAACATAACATGTCTAAACAACTGAAACTTGTCAAATACAATTGAAACTTGTCTTAATCAACATAATCGAAAGAAACATAAACAGGATGTCAGATGCTGATCTTCGGGTAACTCTTCTCGCCAAGCCAAGCATCTAATTCCATCTACTGCCACCTACACTTAACTGATGTGCATACTAAAAATCAGCAACGCTGAGTGAGTTCTAACGCTTACTTTAAATCAACTATATAAAAGATTTACTAAAACATATAAATTGCCAATAAGGCTAAACTTAACACGCTTTACTTTTCAAACAGTTTAAAACGTATAATAAACTGTCAATTCCTCTTTACTGTACTGCCCTCATGGCTTACATCCATGAACCGACAAGTACCTGGTCAATGCCCCCATGATCAACGACCATGAACCGACAATACCGCTTATCCGTCAATTCCTTGTCACTACTATACCGCCCCCATGGTCAACGACCATGAACCGACGAGTACCTGGTCAATGCGCCCATGATCAACTACCATGAACCGACAATATCGCTTATCCGTCAATTCCTTGTCACTACTGTACCGCCCCATGGTCAACGACCATGAACCGACGAGTACCTGGTCAATGCCCCCATGATCAATGACCATGAACCGACAATACCGCTTCTCCGTCAATTCCTTGTCACTACTGTACCGCCCCCATGGTCAACGACCATGAGCAGACGAGTACCTGGTCAATGCCCACATGATCAACGACCATGAACCGACAATACCCTGGTCAATGCCCCCATGATCAACGATCATGAACCGACAATACCGCTTAACACTACGGGGAGGTTGCGTTGACCTCCCGAGCAACCGCCGTCACTCATCCCAGTTGTACAACCGTTAGCGAACCCAAAGGTTATTACTAATGGGTAGAACCCATATCTGACATCTTGTACAAGTAATATCTGTCCCAAGGACCTTTATAGCTGGTACACATTCCCGAAGGAAAACTGTTCACTTTACTGTTCATAAAACTTTCTGTAAATCTTGTTCATAACTTAACATGTATTATGTCTTTGTTTATGTATATAAAAATATAGTAAATGCTTGCCATAAATACCTTTACTTTTACTGAAATATATCTTAACACATATATCATGCCTTTGTTTATGTATAATAAATATAGTAAACGCTTGCCAAATGATATATCTTGCTTACTTGAAAATACTAACACATATATTATGCCTTTGTTTATGTATAATAAATATAGTCAACGCTTGCCAAATAATATATCTTGCTTTACTGAAAACATACTAGCACTTATATTATGCCTTTGTTTATGTATATGAAAAAATAATAAACGCTTGCCAATAATATAATCGTACTTTACTAAAATGTACTTTTGCCTCTTTTAAACTTTTCACTAAAACATAGCTTTTCCCTTCAGTTTATAATATATAAAATATAATAAACGCTTTACACTAAGTATGCACACCACCCCTAAAGAAGGCAAAAAGGGGATTAGAACTCACCTGATATCTTAGTTGCAATGTTCTATTGGATCTCACACAATCTGATCAATCATAACAATTGACACGTATCAGACTTAACTCAACGCTAAATGGTTTCATCATTTCTCGCTAGGCGAACATACTGACTTCACTAATCCAGCTATATATGTATACCCATAGACCTGATGCTTGCGCACTTGGCAAGTGCGCAGAGCCTTGTTCTTGCGTACTTGATAAGTACGCAGACTTTGCTTCTTGCGTACTTGATAAGTACGCAGGCTTTACTTCATGCGTACTTGATAAATACGCAGGCTTTACTTCATGCGTACTTGATTAATACGCAGTACCTGCTTCAAGTGTACTTAATAAGTACGCAGGGTCCTCTTCTTGCGTACTTGGTAAGTACGCAGTATCAGCTTCATGCGTACTTGATAAGAACGCACGAACTGCTTCCTCGCAAAAACCCTAACTTTCGCATCCGGGTCTGATCACGTCAAGATCCCGAACTTGTTTACATTCAAAATGTTTGCTTTTCATTAAGGAACTTAAATTTATGTTTTTCCTTCAGTTTAATCCGTAAAAACGTTACCTTTTCCTCCAAAATCCGAAAAACCCAAAAACGAACAAAATCTCAGATCTAGGAGAATCGGTTACCTGTAAACGCTTCTTCTTCACAGCTAATCGTTCCAGATACGTATGCCTACGGTCCTATGAGCTCATATTCGAAAATCAGGACTTTCTCTCTCTAGACTCTCTCTCACTTTCTCTCTCTAGAAATCCGGGAATGAGGTTGGGAGTGAGGGTTTTGGGCTGATTTTGGGGCTTATAAGGCCCGACCCTTGCCCCTTTCGGCCCATACACCCCGGCCCAAGCCCGCTTCCCTTCTTTTCTTATTTAAGTTTTTAATTCTCGTGAATTCTTTCACGCTCTAAAACTCGGGCTGTTACAAGTCTACCCTCCTTACAATAGGTTTCGTCCTCGAAACCTATCATAAGCTAAACTGATAGCTAATCACAGAATGGGTGGCATAAACCATAGCTATGCAAGGCAGCTTGGTCATGAAGGCCATTGTGATTAACTACCATTGGGAGCTTAACTTTGGTCGATCTCAAATTCTAAGGCACCTAGACTAATGGGGCTAACTAATTTAGTAAGGAAATAATAACATAAACTTGCCAAATCACAAATAAGAGCTTGCAACGTACCTTACTGAGTCATCTAATAGACCCTCGCCTTGGCTCTATTCATGTAGGGTTCCTTCTCTGCACCCTTTCCCTTTCCAGATCCCCCCGCTTCCGTTTCCTTGGGTTTCCTACAATCTCGGCTCACGTATCCCTGTCCCCCACAATTGTGGCATCTTGGCCTTTTCAGGCAGTCCCGTGATTGGTGTCCAAACTTGCCACACCTGAAACATCCCACCTGACTCGCCTTACACTCACCTCCATGTCTCCTTCCACATTTCCTGCATAGACCCTCAGCTTCTACCCTTGCCCTCCTATCGTTAGGACCCTGGAGTTCCTCAGCAGTGCGCTTAGCTGCCTGTTTCTTGGGTGCTTCAGCAATGACTTCAGAGGCGATGTCATCATACACAACTCCGCTCAGGACAACCACCGACTCAAAGGTACTCGGTGTGTTGGTCTTTACAAAGGTACGTATCTTTGGAGGCAACCCCTGAATATAATAATGAATCCTCCTCTCCTCTGTCGTTACAAGATGAGGCACCAGGCGTGCCAACTCGTTGTACTTTGAAGTATATTGCCGGTGAGTCATGAGTCCAGCTTGGAGAGTCAAGAATTCCCTTTCCACCTTATGGACCTCATTCTTAGGACAAAACTTTTCAGTTACCAACGCTTTCAGGTCGCTCCACCTCATCAATCCGACCGCTTGGTCACCCTTAGCCTGTTTCATAGTTTCCCACCAGTGTGCTGCTTCTCCTTTCAATGACTTCGCAGCGAACATGACTGCTTGTTCCGGTCGACATTCACTAAGACGAATGGTCGACTCCATGCCGTTAATCCAATCTAAGGTATCTGATGCTTCCTTCTCCCCAGTATGCACGGGTGGATCACAACCCCGAAACGCCTTGTAGTCGCAGTCGCGAGCAGGCGGTGCAACATTCTCTACCAGATTTGGTCCTCCCATTGTTGGAAGCATCACAGGCTCTTCAGTTGTGTTAGGGCTCTGCTTGGCCTTCCTCAAGGCTTCGTCCAGTATGGCCGGTAAGGTTTCCTTCAGCAGTCGGGTAAACTCACGGCCAATAGCCGCTCGCACGGCTGGTTCAAACTCAAACGGTTGGTCATCTCCTTCCACATGTTCAGCATTGTGCTGACTAATCTCTGTCTCAGTATGGGTAGTGTGAACACTCCCCTCAGTCACTTGGTTTGTGCTAGCTCCACCGTGGCGGCTTGTACACCCACCACGTCTTCCTCCTCCATCCCCTCTAGTTCCTCCACGTCTAGCCATTTCTAACTGAAAGATAGAGAACAAAAGGATTTAATTTCATCATGCTAGGGAATATGTAGAACACAATAAGTAAGGTAAGATGTTAATATACACTGGCCATCTACAATTAACCATTACCTCACTTCTTGTTGTTCTATTTATTCGCTTTCATGGCTCCACTAAAGCCTCTATTCTTATCTTGACACTCTAAAAGGTAAACTTTACTTACTATACGCTTCTGATGCTTTGGCTTGAGTTACCCGTTACTAGCATCCGCTACTTCGTCCCATTCTCAGTTTATGTCTGGACATCGGGGATGTCCAAATCTCTCAAACTATGGCTCAGATACCAACTTGTAAGGCCCCAAACCCGGGAGGCCTCACTTATTGGATTTACTCACCAACACATAGCACTTAAACATAAGACATACAATATCACAGCGGAAACGATTTAAAATCTCAACATACGCAGCGGAAACATAACATGTCTAAACAACTGAAACTTGTCAAATACAATTGAAAGTTGTCTTAATCAACATAATCGAAAGAAACATAAAAAGGATGCCAGATGCTGATCTTCGGGTAACTCTTCTCGCCAAGCCAAGCATCCACTTCCATCTACTGCCACCTACACTTAACTGATGTGCATACTAAAAATCAGCAACGCTGAGTGAGTTCTAACGCTTACTTTAAATCAATTATACAAAAGATTTACTAAAACATATATATTGCCAATAAGGCTAAACTTAACACGCTTTACTTTTCAAACAGTTTAAAACATATAATAAACCGTCAATTCCTCTTTACTGTACTGCCCTCATGGCTTACATCTATGAACCAAAAAGTAACTGGTCAATGCCCCCATGATCAACGACCATGAACCGACAATACCGCTTATCCGTCAATTCCTTGTCACTACTGTACCGCCCCCATGGTCAACGAACATGAACCGACGAGTACCTGGTCAATGCCCCCATGATCAATGACCATGAACCGACAATACCGCTTATCCGTCAATTCCTTGTCACTACTGTACCGCCCCCATGGTCAACGACCATGAACTGACGAGTACCTGGTCAATTCCCCCATGATCAACGACCATGAACCGACAATACCATGGTCAATGCCCCATGATCAACGATCATGAACCGACAATACCGCTTAACACTATGGGGAGGTTGCGTAGACCTCCCGAGCAACCGCCATCACTAATCCTAGTTGTACAACCGTTAACGAACCCAAAGGTTCTTACTAATGGGTAGAACCCAAATCTGACATCTTGTACAAGTAACATCTATCCCAAGGACCTTTATAGCTGGTACACTTTCTCGAAGGAAAACTGTTCACTTTACCGTTCATAAAACTTTCTGTAAATCTTGTTCATAACTTAACATGTATTATGCCTTTGTTTATGTATATAAAAATATAGTAAACGCTTGCCATAAATACCTTTACTTTTACTGAAATATATCTTAACACATATATCATGCCCATGTTTATGTATAATAAATATAGTAAACGCTTACCAAATGATATATCTTGTTTACTTGAAAATATTAACACATATATTATGCCTTTGTTTATGTATAATAAACATAGTAAACGCTTGCCAAATAATATATCTTGCTTTACTGAAAACATACTAGCACTTATATTATGCCTTAGTTTATGTATATGAAAATATAATAAACGCTTGCCAATAATATAATCATACTTTTCTAAAATGTACTTTTGCCTCTTTTAAACTTTTCACTAAAACATAGCTAATCCCTTCAGTTTATAATATATAAAATATAATAAACGTTTTACACTAAGTATGCACACCACCCCTAAAGAAGGCAAAAAGGGGATTAGAACTCACCTGATATCTTAGATACAATGGTCTACTGGATCTCACACAATCTGAACAATCATAACAATTGACACGTATCATACTTAACTCAACGCTAAATGGTTTCATCATTTCTGGCTAGGCGAACAAACTGACTTCACTAATCCAGCTATATATATACCCCATAGACCTGATGCTTGCGCACTTGGAAAATGCGCAGAGCCTCGTTCTTGCGTACTTGATAAGTACGCAGACTTTGCTTCTTGCGTACTTGATAAGTACGCAGGCTTTCCTTCATGCGTACTTGATAAATACGCAGGCTTTACTTCATGCGTACTTGATAAATACGCAGTACCTGCTTCATGCGTACTTGATAAGTACGCAGGGTCCTCTTCTTGCGTACTTGGTAAGTACGCAGTATCAACTTCATGCGTACTTGATAAGTACGCACGAACTGCTTCCTCGCAAAAACCCTAACTTTCGCATCAGGGTCTGATCACGTCAAGATCCCGAACTTGTTTACATTCAAAATGTTTGCTTTTCATTAAGGAAGTTAAATCTATGTTTTTCCTTCAGTTTAATCCGTAAAAACGTTACCTTTTCCTCCAAAACCCGAAAAACCCAAAAACGAACAAAAACTCAGATCTAGGAGAATCGGTTACCTGTAAACGCTTCTTCTTCACAGCTAATCGTTCCAGATACGTATGCCTACGGTCCTATGAGCTCAGATTTGAAAACCAGGACTTTCTCTCTCTAGACTCTCTCTCACTTTCCCTCTCTAGAAATCCAGGAATGAGGGTTTTGGGCTGATTTTGAGGCTTATAAGGGCCCGACCCTTGCCCCTTTCGGCCCATACACCCCGGCCCAAGGCCGCTTCCCTTCTTTTCTTATTTAAGTTTTTAATTCTCGTGAATTCTTTCGCGCTCTAAAACTCGGGCTGTTACACCGCTACTCTCGAATGTTTTTAATTTAAGTTCAGTATTTATGACTATGTTTATGCGTAAATCCAACAAGTGAGGTTACCCGAGAAAGGGGCCTTACAAGTTGGTATCAGTGCAATAGTTTGAGAGATTCAAACATCCCTAAATGTCTGGACTCAAGCTGATTATGGGACCAACGCACGGGTGTCAGTATGGGTAACCAACACCTATGCCAGCACGGTAAGTAAGTACTAAAGTTAATGCACTTGGATAAGAAAAGATACCTTATCTTAGAACAAATAGATGTCAATGTCACAGCCGATTTGAAGAGTTTTGAACCCGAAAAGCAATGTAAATTAGTAATCACAAACCGTTCACTGTAATTAAAAATTTACCTTGCTCGTACTGTTCTAAAACTATGATCTGAAGGAATGGCATTGATGTATTCCCATTATAACTATCAGGAAACTAGGAACTATGGCTGGTGGAGGAAGAACAGGATGCCGAGGCGGTCGCACTGGCCGAGTCGATAGACCCCCATTGAATCAAAGACACGAAGAGGAAGAGAGTGTGCACGCAGAACACACTGAGAGTGTGCATGAAACAGATGTGTCCCCAACTGGGAACGACAATCAAGTGTCTCTACAGTTGGAACCCGAGGTCAGGGATGCTATTGCCCGCGAAGTTGTACTCACTCTAAAGAAAGTATTGCCTGATCTACTATCCAAAGCACTAAAGAAAAGTAGAGAGGAGGATGAAGGAGACCATGAAGAGAAAGTGTATGACAGTGATGGGGATGAAGTAAAGGTGGGATCAAGCAATCGTGGGTGTACTTACAAGGGTTTCAAGGATGGAGACCCACCCAAGTTCGATGGAAACAAGTATTCAGTGGCTACGTTCGAATGGATTGAGAGGAAGAACGATGTAATCAACATCAGCGAGTGTCGACCAGACCAGGCTGTTAAGTATGTTACTCATTCTTTCACCAATGAGGCACTAAGTTGGTGGAGGAACATTCAGATAACAAAGTTGCCAAACGCTCTTGCCAGAATGACATGGGAAGACCTGAAGAAGCTGATAATCCAAAAGTTCTATCCCCGGAACAAAATTGATCGAGTGGAAAATGAATTCCTAAACTTCAAGGCTGGCAGCAAGACGCACCGCCAGTATACTTCTAGGTTCAATGAGCTAGCTCAACTGGTACCCCACCTTGTGGAGACAGAAGAACGAATGATTAAGTACTATGTGAAGGGCCTACCTCAAAGGGTCCGTGTTCATGTAAAAGCTAATCTACCATCGACCTTCAAATCGGTAGTCAACCTGTCTAGAATCGTCTATGACGATTATGCTAACGAGGACACAGCTCCCGAAGCTCCAAAACGGAAATGGGAGAACTCGTTCAAAGGAAATGGAAAGGGAAACTACACCGCTGAGGTGAAGAAGCCTAGGGCAGAAGGGTATGAAGTTTGTAGGGAATGCTCAAGGAAACACCAAGGCGAATATCTTGTTGGCTCAACCATGTGTTATAAGTGCGGGAGGCCGGGGCATTACTCTCGAGATTGCTTAAAGGACGTCAAGTGCCAAAGTTGTGGAAGATGTGAACACCTGACAAGGGATTGCAGGAAAACCAGACAATCCGGTTCAGGAAAGGAAAAGGAAGGTGAAAAGGAACAGCCGAAGGCTAGGACTCGAGCCTACGCCCTGACTGAGGAGGAAGCAAGGGGAAACCCTGATGTTGTGTCAGGTACATTCCTAGTTAATGATGAACATGCTGCTATTTTATTTGACTCTGGTGCTAGTAAAAGCTTTATATCCAATGCATTTAGTCGTAAACTAGATTGCACTATCAACACCATAGTAAAGGCCTTTAGCATACAAACTGTCGTTGGTAAAAATTCGGCAGTATTCCAAGTAACAGAGGATTGCATCATAAAAATAGATGGCCATAAGTTTCCTTCTAGATTATTCCTTCTCACCTTAGGAGGATTCGATATAGTATTGGGTATGGATTGGCTAGCTGCCAACGAAGCTCAAATCATATGTAAACGTAAGAGGATACACCTCAAAGCTCCTAGCGGCAGTCCAATTACGGTTTATGGGGATTGGAATTGCACGATGTCGAACGGCATCTCGATGATCAAGGCCGAAAGTTACATGAGGCGCGGTTGCGAAACTTATCTGGCGTATGATATTGACAATAGAATGAAAACGAAAGGACTCAAGAATGTACCCGTGGTGTGCAACTTTCCAGAAGTATTCCCTGAGGATCTACCTGGGTTGCCACCCGATCGGGAAATAGAATTTCATATTAACTTATTGCCAGGAGCTGAGCCCGTTGCCAAAGCCCCCTACCGATTGGCTCCGTCAGAAATGAAAGAATTGATGTCTCAACTAGAGGAATTAACAGAAAAAGGATTTATCAGACCGAGCATTTCACCATGGGGAGCTCCGGTACTATTTGTAAAGAAGAAGGACGGCAACATGCGCATGTGCATTGACTACCGCGAATTGAACAAGAGGACAGTAAAGAACAAATACCCACTGCCTAGAATAGATGACCTTTTTGATCAACTTCAAGGTGCGAGTTGGTTCTCAAAGATCGTCTTAGGTCGGGTTACCATCAGTTGAAAGTAAGAGAAGAGGACGTACCAAAGACCGCGTTTCGCACACGTTTTGGGCATTATGAGTTTCTCGTGATGTCCTTCGGATTGACCAACGCACCAGCAGTGTTCATGGATTTGATGAATAGAGTATGTCAACCAATGTTGGATCGATCAGTGATAGTTTCTATAGACGACATACTGGTATATTCGAAAAGCGAGGGTGATCACCACTGCTACCCAAGAGAGGTTCTAGAGGTGATAAAGCAGGAAAATTTGTACGCAAAATTCTCCAAGTGCGCATTCTGGCTTAGGGAAGTCCAATTCCTAGGTCATGTGCTAAACCCAAACGGCATCAAGGTAGATCCTGCAAAGATTGAGGCAGTAAAGGAATGGAACATCACGAAGACACCAACAGAGATACGAAGTTTTCTTAGATTGGCAGGCTACTATCGGAGGTTCATTCAAGATTTCTCGAGGATAGCCTCGCCGCTAACTAAATTGACATGGAAGGAAGTAAAATATGAATGGGGTCCAACCCAAAACAACGCGTTTGAGGAACTTAAGACACGATTAACCCAAGCTCCAGTCTTGACACTACCTGAGGGAAATGAAGACTTGGTAGTCTACTCTGACGCTTCGGGTCAAGGTTTAGGATGCGTACTTATGCAACGAGGAAAGGTAATTTCTTACGCCTGGCGGAAACTAAAGACTCATGAGGTTAACTACCCAACTCACGATCTAGAGTTAGCGGCAGTAGTTTTCGCATTAAAAATATGGAGGCACTATCCGTATGGAGTTAAATGCACCATTTACTCCGATCACAAGAGCCTGAAGTACTTTTTCGAACAAAAGGAATTAAACATGAGACAAAGGAGGTGGTTAGAGCTACTGAAAGACTATGACTGTGAGATATTGTACCATCCAGGCAAGGCAAACGTAGTGGCTGACGCTTTAAGTAGAAAGGAAGAATAGGCACCTATCCGGATCAAAGCGTGTCAGCTGATTATAACGCTAGATTTTATGAGTGAAATATCAAACGCACAAGATGAAGCACTATTAGAAAGAAATATAAAACGGGAAAGAATAGTAGGACAACAAGGGAATTTGGATGCAAATGCATATGGTGTACGAACTAGGTTTGGCTGGACGTGGATACCTAAGATTGGCGAGCTTAGAGCCAAAATACTCGATGAGGCCCATAAGTCTCGCTATTCTATCCACCCCGGGACAAAAAAAATGTATCAAGACTTGAAGAAAGAGTACTGGTGGCCCGGCATGAAGAATGATGTGATCGAGTACGTGAACAAGTGCCTAACGTGTTCACTAGTTAAGGCCGAGCACCAGAAGCCATGCGGTAAAATGCAACCTTTACCAATACCGGAATGGAAGTGGGAGGAGATCACGATGGACTTCATTACCAAGCTATCACGAACAGCTAAAGGCAATGAAACCATTTGGGTGATCGTCGACCGCTTGACAAAGAGTGCTCACTTCTTGCCAATACGTGAGACTTCATCGTCTGAAAAGCTAGCAGATATATTTATCAAGGAGATTGTGAGCAGACATGGTATGCCGCTGTCGATTGTGTCCGACAGGGATACTAGATTCACGTCAAGGTTTTGGAAGAAATTCAAGGAAGCGATGGGCACTAGACTGAACATCGGCACCGCTTACCACCCTCAAACCGATGGTCAATCTGAAAGGACCATTCAGACCTTGGAGGACATGCTCCAGGCCTGTATCATTGACTTTGGTGGGAGCTGGAACAGCCATCTACCATTGGCAGAATTTTCATATAACAACAGCTATCACTCAACTATTGGCATGCCGCCCTTTGAAATGTTGTATGGGAGGAAATGTAGGACCCCGGTTTGTTGGGGGGGAAAGTGGACAAAAGGATTTTGCAAGTCTCGAAGTGGTCAAAGCTACTTCCAAGAAATTTGATCAAATCAAGGCTCGAATGAAAGCCGTAAAAGACCGACAGAAATCATACGCGGATAAGAGAAGACGGGATTTAGAGTTTCAAGTATGGGACATGGTACTGTTAAAGGTATCACCATGGAAAGGAATCATTCGATTCAGAAAATGTAGCAAACTAAGTCCAAGGTTTGTCGGACCTTTCAAGATTTTAGCGAGAGTGGGTCAAGTTTCTTACAGACTCGACCTACCCGTTGAGCTTAGTGGAATACACCCTACGTTCCACGTGTCGCACTTACGCAAGTGCCTAGTTGACAACACAGCTCACATATCTTACGACGAGATGGAAGTGGATAACAGTCTAAATTATGTGGAGGAACCAATATCCATTATTGACCTAGCTGAGAAACGACTGCGCAATAAGTCGATTCATCTAGCTAAAGTACAATGGAAGCACAGAAAAGGGTCAGAAGCGACATGGGAGAAAGAAGACGAGATGAGGGGACTATACCCTCAATTGTTTAACGTATAAGCGGTTTTGAAGACGAAACCTCTTTAAGGAGGGTAGACTTGTAACATCCCTAAAATAGTAAATAAATAAATAATAACGCGATCGAGATTTAATCGTCAAAAATGAAAGGAAAATGGATGGGCTTGGGCTCGGCTCCAACGGGACGAGAGAAACCCAGGTATAAAAGGGCCAAGAGAGCCTCAAACTTGCAAACTTCCACCATTTGCAAAGTTAGAGAGAGAAAGGAGAGCTCGGGCCTAGAGAGAGAAAGTTGGCGGATCGACCCGGAATTGAAGGAGCACGTTACTGCTGAGCTCGTGAGCAAAACCTCTGAATCTGAATCGCAATCCAGGTAACGATTCGACCCTAATCGGAGTTTTTGTTTAATTTGGGATTCTCGGGTTTTAGCTAAATAGGTGACGTTTTTATGGATGAAACTTGAAATTAAGCTTAGGACTAACGTCTAGAATGAAAACCGCATGTTTTGAACAAAGAAAGTTGTAAGATTGGCACGATCAGATCCGCATGCGAAAGTTAGGGTTTTTGCGGGGAAGTAGATCCTGCGTACTTATCAAGTACGCAAGAAGCAGATCCTGCGTACTTATCAAGTAAGCAAGAAGAATGTTCTGCGTACTTATCAAGTACGCAAGAAGAAGGCCCTGCGCACTTGCTAAGTGTGCAGGCAACAGGCCAGTTAGTAACGTCAATATAGTCGCCTAATTCAGAATGGTTTAACCGTTAAAGTTGGGATTAGGTCTGATGTATGTGTAATTAATCAATCCAGATCGTGTGTGGCACTCATTGGACCGATGTTAGGACAGGACGAGACTAGCTCATCAGGTGAGTTCTATGTGCCCCCTTTATGTTATGTGCAAACCTTATTAAATGTTTTTGGGGCTGAAGTGTATAAGCTAAATGAATAAATGTTATAAATGCTAATGTGATCATACGTGATATATACATATATGTATCAAAATGAATGATGAACAAAGAATGAAATGTATGATTATAAATAATGAATGAAAGAAGGACATGACATGATTGAATGAAATCTTGCTTTATATTTTATATATTGCATGTTATGAATGTATGTAAACGTTATGGACGCTTCGATGACAACGACTACTTCGGTAGACGGACGACCATGTGACTATTTTGCAACCGGGACAAAAACGTTCCTTCATAAGCTAGGACGTATAAAGGCACTCATGGACGGTCGAAGCAAATGCCCTATTACATGTAGAACGGTTGCATACATAATAGCCGCGTGGGAAACGGATGCCCTTGGGCAGATGAGCTAATGAACGGACTATGATGGTAGGACGGGTTTAGGTGGACGGACAAAGGTTTTCGGACGGAGTTATGTTACGACAGACGCTTTTCTGGAGCCGGACGGTTTATGAAAAGGACTACGACGGTAGTTCTCACTACGTTTGTCTTTGTGACTCACGCGACAATTATGACGGGTTGATCACCCATATGTGTATGACCAATGAATGTTCTCCCCAAAGTAAGTATGTATGTACATATGTATATGCTCAGTATGAATGTTATGTGAGAACAGTAAAACAAAGAATATGCAAATGCACGTATATTATATATATGTATATATATAATACTTAACGATAAGATAAATGTTATGTCTGATTGTTTTTAAACTAGAACTCACCAGCGTTAGCTGACTTTTAGTATAAATTTCAGGTAAAGAAAGGAAGGGTCGTGCGAAGGCGTGATGATTACCCAGCAAGCGACTGACATCCCACTTTTATATATGTTAAGACAATGTTATGTTTTTGGTTGTTAAGACTTCCGCTGTTATGTTATGTTATGTTATGTTATGTTATGTTATGTTATGTTATGTTATGTTATGTTATGTTATGAATTCGAATGATGTTTGCTTCCGCTACTCTCGAATGTTTTTAATTTAAGTTCAGTATTTATGACTATGTTTATGAGTAAATCCAACAAGTGAGGTTACCCGGGAAAGGGGCCTTACACAAAAGCTTTGATCTTGCAATCGAATAGCTTCATCTATCCTCAAAATCGCCCTTGTACTCTCCTTAGACGGCTAAGATACGAACTCCCCTCATTATGGCATTCAAAATCTATTTAATTGGAATTTATTGTTTTTACGGAAATTAGACCTCTCGCGTATCGCGAGAAAAGATGACCCATCCCTCGCGTACTGTTAGGGAAAAATTCATCACTCGTGGATCTAGGAATCCTCGCGTACCACGAGGCCTGGAAGCTATCCCTTCGCGTACCGCGAGGGAACAAAATTCTATCTTTTTGACTTTCAATCTCTTGGGCTTCATTCTCGTGCTCGGTTTCTTCGGGTTTTCACTTGTATTCATCATAAGCACCGCTTGTATTCATCATAAGCACCTGAGAACATAACAAAGACTCAAATCTATACAAAAACGACTCAAAAAGAATACAAAACTAATTAAAACAACACGAAAACCTAGGAATAAAGATGTGTGCTTTGCACTACATCAAACATCCCCACACTTTACCTTTTTTGTCCTCGAAAAAGTCTGCAATGGAATCATAACTGAGATAAAACTTAAATAAACATCATTTACAGATTAGTTAAACATACTCACACGTTAAGAAGCAATAATCAGTATTTCTGTCCGATTAAACCCAAGCACCAACTTTCTAGCCCCCGATTGTGTTCTAAATTCTACATTTACCAAGCATATCAATCTATCTATGGATCCCACACTTTCGAGCTACAGTTCTGCCTAATCTCGTCTCGCGGTCATGTCTAGGTACGGGTTAAACCATATAGATTTCTCCCACCACGTTAAACTAAGATTTACATGTTTTAGAAATTAAGATGAATGAATGGATGTAATGAGTTGAAATGAATAACCTCCCAAAAGGTAGCACATAGGTGCATCTCTGTAACATCCTAGAAATTTTAAACTAGTAGTTTGGCTTAGTGGATGACCCGAACCTACATTAATTGAGAAGATACTGAAAGGATTTTATACGAGGTGCATTTAAACTACCCGGAACGTCACGTTTGGATGTTTTAAAAGATAGTTCGGGATCAAAGTGTGCAATTCGGAATTGGAAAGACCTGAAGCGTAACTCGTAAGGATATTTAAACATCTTTAGCACAAACCCTAGGTCATTATTAACCTAGGTGGTGCAACGGCAGAGAGGATAACGCAAGGGAGAGTTTCCGATGAAGAGTGGCTCTAGGCTGTGGTTCAATGGCTCTAGCACAATAAAGTAAGTCATGTTTATGTCTTTGTATTATTATCCATGTCCAGTTATGCATGAAAACCCTTTTAGGGTTGATCCTCGTTACAACGAGCAAAGGATGGGGTGAGGACGGCGGTCCGGTGGCGACCGTGGACGGCGGCAGCACCGTGTGGAGCAAGGCAGTTTGGCGAAGGCGCAACGAGGCTGTAATTACTATTGGTAAAGGTGGTTCACGAAGGAGTTCGGTGGGATGCAAGAGGCTGACTTAGGGTGAAAGCGTCGACGAAGACGACGGGAACTCGTGGCTGTTCCGGTGACTGTTAAACGCGACAACAATGGAGGAGGCTGTGGTGGCGTGATGAAGAGACGGCAGTGGCCAGGACTGGCCATGGTAGCATGGTGGTGATGCGGGGTGACAACCGGTGATGATGGAGAGGGTGTGTTACGGTGAGCGGAGGGAGGACTGTCGAGGGTGGTGGTGTTCGACGGACGCAGGTGCGTACGCGGCGACGATGATGATGGCAGTGGTGGTTAGACCAGGAGGACGTCAACAAAACACAATGATAGTACACGACAGTTGGGTTAGGGTTTCGTAAGGCGCACATGCAAGGAGGACCCGACACGGGTTCATACGTTAGCATGGTTAGGCTTTTACGCTTCATGGCTTGCATGTGGGTATGAGACCCGGTTCGATTACGTGTGCTCTCGAGGGAATTCAGTTGCATTGTTAGGGTGTGCATGCATGAGATGAAGCCGGTGCGGGTATGCGAGTTCCAAGTAAGCCAAGGACGGTCCGGATTACATGAACGTGTGGAACTAGGGTTACGTAGGGGTGATATGTCAAGCTAATGAGGCTGACTATCGGGATTTATTTTATTTATACGACATGCAACGTATGTCTAGAACGTGTTCTGATCACGTGATCACACGTTTGTCAGGTTTTGCATTCGAGCGTGGACGGACGAGTTGCAAGGCAAGGACTGAGACTCGGCATAACCAGTGAGTTTCTAATCCCACACTTCTTTAAATGTGTTTAATGTTTTTGGGGCTATCGTACATACTTAAGAGACAATCTTAATCTATTTAACGTGCTAAGAGTTTCGGATTCTAATCCGAAAATTAAATGAGTCTTAAGGGGTCGTAGGGCCTATGGTGTGTCCACGAGAATGTGCTAGCTAGAGATATGAGTTATGAATGTGTGACGTGTTAGGTGTGGATCAGGGGGAGTCGGGCTTTAAGCTAAATGCCTATGATTTTATGTGGAGTATATATATATTGTTCTAGTGTCATGTGTAGTTAACGAGTCATGTATATGATGTGTGATATTATGTGCTTTATATTTGTGTGACGTGTTTGCATCGTTGTCTATATGACATGGAAAATGGGAATTGTGAAGGATGAGGTTCGTCGGGAAGTCACCAACGGTAACATTTGTTAACAGGTTAATGATGAGCTCAGGTGCGTCGAACGCCCTGACGAGGGTGCAGTGATGAGGTATGTGTTTGCATGCTTACATATGTGTTAATTTGCATGCAAGTGATATGTTATATTTACTGTGCGTGAGATAGTATTAATGTGATGTGTAGATGATATTAATGTGGCAAGCAGCATTAGATTGACCGTTGTGTCAGGATTTTAATGCGGTGTTGATAACTGTTGTGTCAGTTGATTGGTAAGAGCCTTAGTTAAGGCCGAATAAGTCAAGGTCTAGGGTTTTGTTGTGGTTAACCAAGTGTTGAGATAATACGTGTGCTAGAGTACGAGTTATTAGTATAGTAAGTTCGATCTACGTCGATGAAACTGCGGGATTATTATTATTATGGGATGAGTCTCGGGTGAAGAACAGTTATGGGATATCAGGTGATAGCAGGGGTTATCTAAAAATTAAATGAATTATAAAACTATTTTATAAGGACCGAGAGTCCTGAGTAAAGTTTAAATAACTTTCATGACGAGTTGGCTTTTAATTAAATTAAACTATTAGAACTCACTCGGCGTAGCTGACTTTGTGTGTACGTTAGATTGTTTTGCAGGTAAGCGTAGCATTAACGTATCTTGGCTTGGAGGTGGTGTTACTCGGATCGGTGTGAAGGCATTCGTGAGGTAAACTGAATAACATTAAATAGCAATAAATGTTCTTAGAAAGCCTTCCGCTGTAATTTGAGTAACAATAAATGTATTTTAAATGAGAATGACCCGTTATGAGAACCAACAGTAGGATGCCTGGGGTCGTACAATCTCCCAAGTCACCATCCCAGAAGGTAGCACATAGGATACAGTCTATCAATTAAGCACATACAAATCCAACTTAGAGGCGTATCCACCGAGTCACCATCCCGGTGGGAAACACTAAAATCAGATCTGATTTATCCAAAACAATGATCACTTAAGTCCTAACCCATGGGTGTATCAACAAGTCTCCATCCTGGAGGGTAACACGTAGGTCAAAACTCAAGTTTTCACTCGATTAATTATACTCATGATCAGATGGAATTATAGATGCGGGCGCCACCAAACTCGGATTTATTTTCATAAAAAGAGAGTGGTGTGCAATGAAATTTTAAAACCTCTAAATATTATCTTAACGTGGTACCTATAACCCTATGTTGACAGTTTCAGCTTTACCGACACCCTAAGATGATTACCCACAAGATATCATGATTTAATTCAATTATTTAACCTAATCAACACGCACAAGCTATTTAAGCTTACCAAAACATCACAAATTAGACGCGTTTTCTATCATTTATTTCATTTAAACTCAACAACATTTCCAATCATACATATCATCTTCCATTTATTATGCGAACACTTTGTAATTCATAGGACATTTTTTTGATTGTTTTTTTGTATTTTTGACTTTTTTATAAAAGAAAAACAAACCTAACTAAACTAGACTCAAGACGTTTCCCATCCCCACACTTGAACGACACATTGTCCTCAATGTGAACCGAGAAACAACGAAAAATAAAAAGACAAAAATATAATAGGAATCGACTTAGCTGGTAATGTATGCAAGTTATGTGTCCAGCTTCGCTATTCCTCTTGTGCACCGTATAGCATTTAATTCGCGGCTGCACACAACTCTGTCGGGTTCCTTTTACATGAATGTGATATTAGAATCGACTCCGCCCTAATGGAGATTGAGTACGGGCGGTGTGATCTATATCTGCAAAAATACACTCAAGCAACCCAAAACAGCATCAAAAAGACTCAAAATACAGACACGATAAAATTTATACAAACTCTACACTCGGGTTCTCACCCGAGAAACAAAACACTCTAATCAGGAGGCTTCTCCTTTATGCCGCCCCTTCCGGCCCATTTAGTATGATTGGTCTACCACCTATTTGACAAAATCTGATGGCAGACCTTAAATTGGTTTTGAAAAATCTAAACGGGTCGATCCACCAATACTGAAACTTACCTGGACCAAACCTGATACGTGGCATGTAGTACGGAGAATGGATGTATATGCACTTTAGTGTCTTCTGCTTCTGATTGTACAATCTTCGAATCCTTAACCGGATTTAATCCTTAGGTTTTCCTTGTGCCTTTTCTTTCTTTCCACAATCAAAGTGTAGAGTCATAGGCATTGATTCACTCACATCCTCGTGGCTCTCGTCACAAGGCTCTTTCAGCGTCCCCACACTTGGCTCATTCTGTAGTATTTCTTCAATAAGCTTTAATTCTCCAAGTAGATCCAAAACTCTTTCTTCTTTCGGAGTTGGCAAATTTATCAACTCATCTCCAAATTCATTCTCCCAAGGTGAGACCTGCTCCTCTTCAATCATCTCAACCAAAGACTCATTTAGTGTCTCGCCGGGATGTACCTCACTATCATCCTCTATCTCAAACAACCTGGCTAATCCTTCTTTAAAGCACTCATCTTCAATCGGGGTTTGAGGGATCTCAATCAGCTCTTCTTCCTCAATATCTCTTTCATCGTCACTCCAAAAGCCATCATCAATATCCCATGGCGTGGGACACCAAAATTTTGGCTCGATGTCCTGTTCAACCGGAGGTGGGACTTTGCCGTCCATTTTTATCTCCGGATTTGGAGTTTCCTGTGACTCCTGCACTGTATCATCATCACAATCATCCCAAGAAAAATCATACATGCCCGGCCGAAGTTGCTTAACACCCTACAGATCCAAGGTGGGACTTTGACGTATATTTTTGTCCTCGGTTTTATCTGCGATTCCTGTGAAATATCATCCTCACAAGACAAGTGTAAAGAATCGTATGGATCATTGTGATCTTGCATAGAATCAGTATAGAATTCATCAGTTTTGCAATCAAGGTCAGAAAACTTACTTGGAGATAGGACTTGTGCTTCACCTTCTGTCACTATGAATTGAAGTTCATCCATTTTTGCCTTTAGTTCTAGAATTTCCATAATCACCTCTCCTGATGCAGTTTCAGTTCCGATGACATTCCCTTCACGATCATAAATCACACGCTCTATATTCCTCCGCCGATGTGACCCTTGCTCATTTGCCTCTTTGCACCACGCACTTAACTCCTCTTGGGTTTTATAATCCTCATATGGTTGTACCTGCAGATAAGAATGATCATTACAATCTGCAGAATATCCCGATGAATGTGGGCAATGATGAGTAAAATGGGGTCCTCCACAGATCTCACACATAATGACAAAATTAAATGGATAGACTCAAGATACAAGCTAGACACACTAAAAACAAAGAAAGACACGGACAAGTAGACGCTCTACGACTCAAGACACAAATAAGAGCAAATAAACACTTAAGTTCAATCAAAGTTAGATAAGCTATCCCCTAAGTCTCCCCAAAAACGGCGCCAAAAACTTAATGCCGTCCAGACGGTCTATATAAAACTACTTAAACCTAAACTAGACTCCTAATAATAAATGGAATACCTATGGACTAAACCACACTGACAGGCAAGTGTACATATCGAGTGTAGCACAGCTTAATGGTAAACCGGATTATCGAACCCTAGAGACACTGAATACTAATACTAGACTCTAACTCGGACTAAAGATTGAATTGGTTTGGGGAGTTTACTACACTAAGGATTATAACTAATAATGTAGTAAACTACGATCGACTCAACTATCAAGACAGAGAATAAAGGTGAAATCAAGAATGGGAAGAATACCACCTAGGTCGGAATCCTACTTTCAAAGCACAACTTCTACCGGTTCTGGAACAATGACGGATCTGGGTTCTAAGGAAATAGCTCTAAAACAACCTAGTGGATAAGGTGTAATAACTCACCAGTTTGTTGGATCACTTCTCAGGTATTTCCAACTATGATAAGGTACCCTAGTAGACAGATTACCTTTCAGTCTCACAGCCCACCATACATTCAAGAAATGCACGGGGTAATCCTAAGATAACAACTATGACTTGACCTAGAAACGATCACTAGACACCTAATACTAACGTTTTCTCAGACTGTTAACACTCGAATTCCTAATGACGAAGACTAGACAACTAATTCTCACCTCTCGGGTATTGAACTAGGACACACATTCACTTCTAATCAGCAATCAAAGACAACTCCTATGGTCACTAAACCACACAACAATCACAAACCCTAAGATCAATGACCAAGATATGCAAATCAAACTGGTAGACAACCACAATTAGCATACGGACATGAAATCAATCATACAATCAGAAGTAAACATGCATATTCATCAAACTAAACAACCCAAGATCTTTACAAAATCATAAAATCATCATTCGAATCCAAAAACCAACATAAATCAATACTTTATGAAGCATTCATCATAAGACCTAGGTAGTACCAATGTTTTAGCCTAGAATTATGTCAATAACAACTAGAACAGGAGAAAAAGACAGAAACATGGTTTCAAACATAGAAATAAAACACAAAGTATCAAACTTTAAACCCTAGAACGCTATTACAATGAACCCGGAATCCAAAATCTTTGATCTTGCAATCCAGTAGCTTCCTCTATCCTCAAAATCGCCCCTGGACTCTCCTTAGACGGCTAAGATACGAATTCCCCTCATTATGGCATTCAAAATCTCATTTAATTGGATTTTAGGGTTTTTTGCAGAAATTAGACCTCTCGCGTATCGCGAGAAAAGATAACCCATCCCTCGCGTACCGCGAGGGACAATTTAGTCGCGCCCGGATCTAGGAATCCTCGCGTTTGTGACAACAGACTCCCCCTTGACACCAGCTTGGTCTTTATCTCCAGGTCTTGTTCTTCCAATTATTTGGTAATGAGCTCCCTGCATAAATTCCATTCTTTAAAAAAACATACAACACCCTTTTGTACTACAATGCCTGCTCTCTGCATTCATCTATGTACATGATCTCTCTTCGCCTTAGCATCTTCTGATCAGACTTTGAGAAGTTAACAAGGTTCATAGCATCAAATAATTTCACTATAACCTTCCCACTCAAATCTTCTATCACAGCTTTACCCGTATAAACATCAACATACCACCATTTAAGATCATTCTAGTAGTCATATGGAATCAGCTTAAGTGGAATCTTTGGAACAGATCTCACAAGCTTGAACTTGTATCTCCAAATCACCTTTTGAGTAATTGGATCAACTTCTTTAATTCTCTTTCCCTGTTGAGGTTTCAGTTTTTCATACTTCCCAGATCCACCTTCAATTCTAATAATCTTCGCTATTGAGTTAACTATGCCATTGCTCGATCTGTTAATCAAGAGCTTTGTTGACAACCCATTGACTTCACATCTCGACAAAGAATTAAAATACTTAATCCTTGGCTTCAAGTATTGTACACAATCAGATGTCTTTAAGGCAAAAAGCTTGAACTCGTCTTCATAAAACCAACTGATAATCCTACCAGAGCACTTGTCCTTATTTACATATCTTTCTTTCTAGACTGGTGTAACTGGAGAAACTGGTAACTTAGTTCTCCAACTCTTCACCATCTCAACCCACTGTGCCTTTGTCATTCCAGTATTCTTGTACATCTCTGTATCTTCAGGTACGCTCTCTGCAGTATCAGAGTTGTGTTTATCAGGATTAGGATTAGACTCCTCAGATTTTGCAACCCTTAATGATAAATATTCAGGAATAACATCATCATCAAAGACATCCATGTCAATCAATCTGTCACACCCTTCATATACAACCTTCTATTTATCATTTTCCAATTCAACCTCTACAATCTCTCCTTCCTCTAGCTCATCATCAACTATATCCTCATCATCTGTCAATTCATCCAGATCCAATAAGCATTCTATTTTATTTGCATCATCTACATCAGAATCTTCAAAGATTGAATAATCTAGCATATCAGCATCAATATCTGCAGGTTCTTTATCATTTGTGCTTGTCATCATAGTAGCTTCAACAATAATCTCTGACTCCCACTGAGTTAATGATGTAGGGTTAATATCAGCATTTTGACGCTCACCCGAACCATCACCAACATCTGGTTCATCATCATCATCCTTTTGAGTACCAATACTATGACATGAAGCTTTTTCAACCATCACAGCCTTCTCCCCCTGAGCGTCAAGACGCTCTACTAGCTGACTGATAAGGAGTTGCATTTTTGTAATCACCTTATTCTGATCATTCATGGCTAGAGCACGCTGAGTTTCACTCTTAATCAACACGTCTACCTGTGTTTGCAACCCAGAAACCTGTGTTTCCAAGGCATGAATTCTTGCATCACGAGGATCTCTTGTAGATGGACCTGCTTCATCTTGAGTTTTAGATACAGTTGGAGTAGCATGAGGAGTATTAGATTGGGAAGGAATAGGAGTTATAATCAATGAATCTACAAACTCTCTATCTTGTTGTGTAGTAGATTGTTTAGCTTGAATAGCCGAAGCCATCAGTTTAGGACCTTTAGCAGCACGAGCTTCATCATCAGAACTGGATGATTCGTCTTGTAACTTTCTTTTTCCAAGTACTGCATTGGGAGGAGGACCCCTTACAGACTTGCGTCTTGGTACAGAATGTGTATGAGCAAAGAAAGAAATATCTTGGTAAGAAGAAGGTGTCTGTACCAAGACGCAAGTCTGTAAGGGGTCCTCCTCCCAATGCAGTACTTGGAAAAAGAAAGTTACAAGATGAATCATCCAGTTCTGATGATGAAGCTCGTGCAGCTAAAGGTACTAAACTGATGGCTTCGGCTATTCAAGCTGCATATTCTACTACACAACAAGATAGAGAGTTTGTAGATTCATTGATTATAACTCCTATCCCTTCCCAATCTAATACTCCTCATGCTACTCCAACTGTATCCAAAACTCAAGATGAAGCAGGTCCATCTACAAGAGATCCTCGTGATGCAAGAATTCATGCCTTGGAAACACAGGTTTCTGGGTTGCAAACACAGGTGGATGTGTTGATTGAGAGTGAAACTCAGCATGCTCTAGCTATGAATGGTCATAATAAGGTGATTGCAGAAATGCAGCTCCTTATCAATCAGCTAGTAAAGCGTCTTGACGCTCGGGGGGAGAAGGCTGCGATGGTTAAAAAGCTTCATGTCATAGTATTGGTACTCAAAAGGATGATGATGACGAACCAAGTGTTGGTGATGGTTTGGGTGAGCGTCAAAACGCTGATACTAACCTAACATCATTAACTCAGGGGGAGTCAGAGATTATTTTTGAAGCTACTATGATGACAAGCACAAATGATAAAGAAGCTAAAGATATTGATGTTGATATGTTAGATTATTCAATCTTTGAAGATTCTGACGTAGATGATGCAGAAAAAATAGAATGCTTATTGGATCTGGATGAATTGACAGATGATGAGGATATAGTTGAGGATGAGCTAGAGGAAGGAGAGATTGTAGAGGTTGAATTGGAAAATGATAAACAGAATGTTGTTGATGTCGTCTAGACGGTCTATAAAATAACTAACTAAACCTAACCTAGACTCCTAAGGATAACTGCTAGGTGAAATCAAGAGATGGGAAGAATACTACCTAGGTCGAAATCCTACTTGCAAAGCACAACTTCTACTGGTTCTGGAACTATGATGGATCTGGGATTCAAAGGATAACTGCTAAAGACAACCTAGTGTATCCCTAATCACTCTCAGGGTGTCACCAACTAAGCTACCTAAAGTGTAGTAAACTCACCAGATTGTCGGATCACTTCTCAGGTATTTCCAACTATGATCAAGTACCCTAATGGACAAATTACCTCTCAGTCTCACGGACAAATTACCTCTCAGTCTCACCGTCCACAATACATTCAGGGAATGCACGGGGTAATCCTAGAATAACAACTATGATTCAAAATAGCAACAATCACTAGACACCTAAACCAACTTCCGCTCAGACAGTTGACACTCGGATTCCTAATGACGAAGACTAACCGACTAATTCTCACCTCTCGGGTATTGAACTAGGAAGAACACTTAACTCTAATCAACAATCAATCACAACTCCTATGGCTACTATGTCTAACAAACCACCATAGTCACAAACCCTAAGATCTATGATCATGATACGCTGATTAAACATGGCAGACAACCACAATCAACGCAAGAAATTTAAATCAATCACACAATCAGAACTAAAGTATGCATATACATCATAATCATCATACAAAGATCGTTTACAAAATCATTAAATCATCATACGAATCCAAAACCGATAAAAGTTGAAACCTTTAACAAGTATTCATCATGTGACCTAGGCAATATTAAGGTTTTAGCCTAGATTCATGTTCAAAACATCAAAGCAGAAGTAATTAAACATAAACATGGGTTCAAACACAAGAAACAAAGATAAAGATTCAATCTTGGAATCGAAAACGCTTAAATAAATGAACCCGGTGTCCAAAGTCTTCAACTTTACACCTGATTCCACCTCCTTAGCCCCAAATCGCCTCTGATAATGCTCTAGACAGCAAGAATACGAACTTCTTGCATCATGTGATTACAATTTGACTTCAAAGTTGATTAGGGATTTTTTTTTGGATTTCACAGGCCTCTCGCGTACCGCGAGAGGTGAAACATGGTTTCTCGTGTACCGTGAGAACCAAAATAGTCACGCCCGGATTTGGAACTTCTCGCGTACCGCGAGACAGGCACCTCTGATCTTCACGTACCGCGAAGAGTTTAAATTCCATATTTTTGCCTTTGGAACTTCGGACTTTATTCTCGTGCTCGGTTTCTTTGGGTTTTCACTCATTATTACCATGAGCACCTATAAACATAAAGTAGACTCAATACAAACCAAAAACGACTCAAAACGAATACAAAACCAAGCAAAACGACACTAAAACCAAGGAATAAAGATGTGTGCTTTGCACAACATCAAACATCCCCACACATAACCTTTTTTCATCCTCGAAAAAGTCTGCAATTGAATCATAACTGAGATCTAACTTTAATAATTAATTACCAATTAGCACAAATATACTCACGCGTTAAAAAGCAATAATCAGTATTTCTGTCCGATTACACCCAACCACCAACTATCTAGCCCCCGTAATGTGTTCTAATTCCAATTTATACAACAATCTATCTATCTATGTAACTCACACTTAGAAGCTACAGCTCTATCTAATCCCGTATCAAGGTCATGTTTAGGCACGGGTTAAACCATGTAGATTTGCCCACCACGTTAAACTAAGATTTACATGTTTTTAGAAATCAATTGATTATGGAATGAGTAGTATTAATTATATATGAATCACCCTCACCTAGGGGTGCGTCTCCCAAGTCACCATCCTGGAAGGTAGCCCAGAGGATGCTGTCTATCAATTAGGCTCATAAGAATTAACCCATAGGCGTATCCACGGATTCACTATCCCCATGGGAAGCACATAGGTCAATCTTATTTATCTAAGTACTGATCACTCAAATCCCAACCCATGGGTGTATCCACAAAGTCACCATCCCCATGGGAAACACGTAGGTCAACACTCAAGCTTTCAGTTTTAATTATACACATTATTTAGATGGACTTATGGTTGCGGGCCCACCAAACTCAGATTTATTCTCATAAAAAGAGAAATGGTGTGCCAAGAATAGTTTTTAAAAACCTCTAAATATTAGCTTAACATGGTACCTATCACCCTATGTTGATAGTTTCAGTATTACAGACACCTTAAGATGAGTACCCACATGATTTCATGAAATTATTACGTGATTAATCATAAGTAACACTCACAGGATATTTAATCTATTCAAGTCGGTCGGGTCTACCAAAACATCACTAATTAGACGTGTTTTCTATTATTTATATCATTTAAACAAACAAGTAGATCCAGTTTTATTATCATTTTCCATTTATTATGCAAAACTTATACTTTCAAAGGACATTTTTTCAAAATTTTTAATTTTTTTGTATTTTTGGATTTTTATAGAGACACAAACTAAGACTTAGACACTCACATCCCCACACTTGAAAGACACGTTGTCCTTAATCTGAAGCAAAACACAACTCAAAATAAAATGCAAAAATAAAAATAGGAAGCAACTTAGCTAGTAATGATAAACACACAAATGTGCAGCTTCGTTCTTCCTCGTGTGCACCGTATAGCATTTCGGTCATGGTTGCACACACTGCTGGGTTGCCTTTACAAAGTGATAGAAGCATTCATCCTGCCCGAATGGAGATTGAGTACGGACAGGACGAAGAATACCTGCAAAATAAACCTCACAACAAACCCGCAGCATTAAACTAACTCAAATAAAAGACTCACTGACTCAAACTAACACTGGATAGATTGCAAGGACACGTACCCGATGCGTGGCAAACACATAGACATGAACGCCACAGAAAAATAAATCATCGGTTACGAATGGTTCCTAAGTTTCCCATGGTCGGTGGAGTCGGTGAATGAGATGATGGATGATGGAAGAATGATGGTGTGATACATGTTAGATGATGAGTATGGTGGTGATATGATGGTAGGGTATGATGGATAGTATAGTGGTTGTGGATGGTGATGGTAGTGATGGGTGAATGAGAATGGGTAATGGACGATGTGGGAAACCATGGGAAAACAAAGGGCAAAATAGCTGCGTACCGCGAAGACTCGAGACAAATCCCTCGCGTACCGCGAGGGACAAGACTTCAGACGGCTCGTCTCTTTTGTTTCTCGTGTACCGCGAAAGACTTGAGTTCCTCCTTCGCGTACCGCGAGGAGCAGTTGTTCACAGAAAGTTAAGAAGAAAAATCAATTTTTATACATAGAAAATTTTTCACCTCCCTAAAAACGTTTTCACCCAATTTTCCCAAGACTCGTTCCAATGATAAAAACCAATGTAAAACATATGTGGAACTTCGTTCCCAATGATTTCTCTCACCGAATCAATCATGAATCCCTGCAAGACATGACACACACAAAACATAATACCAAAAAATAACACAGAAAAGACATGGACTCAGACCAAGTAATGCATACAAACTCTACATCCCGAGCACTTGCCTGAGATTCAAACAAGCCTATCAGGGGGCATCTCCTTGATCCTAACCGGAACCGCCTTCATCCTCCGCGGTCTCCCGGTTTTCTAGCTCAACGATAAACACATTAACACTGTATACCCCTTGTATCTATTACCCCTATCTTTTCACCACTGCTTAAAACTACCAGGTCCGAAGATAACATTGTTCAAATATCCTAGCAAGCTGTCACCCTTAAACATCCCCACACTTGGGGTTCGAATTCTCCCTAAACCAGATGAATCTATCAAAGTACGGGTTCTCTTACGGGGTGGCCTAGACCTAGGGGGACTGGAACTAGGGTTTGGTTTAACACTCACCCACTCAGAACGCACGACAGTGACGAGTAGCGGTTCAAGAATGGGATTTACTATGGATATGATCTCTAAACCTCCACGAGGTCTCCGGGATCCTCAACACTCTCATATAACTTCCCCACACTTGGGGTTTTGCCTATGATTGCATCTAACTCTACCATTATCCCCAGCAGATCATCAGGCCTCTCATCACCGTAATCGCCCGGCTCCTCTAACAACTTTTCTAACTCTACCGCCCAATCAGATGGTTCTTTTAAACTAGGGGCGGGTTCACCATCTTCTAACACCATATCAGAGTCCTTATGGTAGTCCATGGAGGCATCAAACATACACACGGATTGGCTATGCTCACGGACTGTGTGGCATCAAAAATAACTGACTCATCCCCCACACGAAGTGTGAGTTTCCCGTCAAAGACATCGATTACTGCCTTGGCGGTGCGCAAGAATGGGCGCCCAAGGATGAGTGGGACTCCATCATCTACTTCCATATCTAGAATGACAAAATCCACGGGGAAGACAAATTTGCCTACTTTTACTAGAAGATTTTCCACAATTCCCCGTAGATATTTTACTTAATGGTCAGCCACGGCTATTCTCATGCGCGTTGACTAAGGTTCACCTAGGTCTAACTGCTTATATAAGGAATAGGGCACCAGATTGATGCTAGCACCTAAATCAGCCAACGCGTGGTGCAAGGGAAAACTTCCGAGACACGGAATCGTGAAACGACCTGAATCTCCCAGTTTCTCTGGCAGCTTGTTCCGCACCACTGCAGAACATTGCTCACTAAGTGAGACTTTAGAGACCTCCTCGAGCTTCTTCTTGTTGGAAAGAAGGTCTTTCAAGAACTTACCATATTTTGGCATACTCTGGAGGGTCTCAATGAGCGGAAGATTGACCTTTAGAAGTTTAAATATGTCAAGGAAATGACCGTGCTCCCTAGCTTGCTCAAATGGCAGCAAACGTGCTGGATAGGGAACACGAGTTAGGTCCATCTCGGGGCTCTTCATCTCTACCCCCTTCTTCTCCTCCTCTGCCTTCTCGGCGGGAACCTCGACTATCTTCTCCTCATCCACCTGCTCTTCGGCCATCTTAGCGTCGATCTCAGCGAATCGATCCATCCAATCAATCTTCTTGACCTCTTCAGGTGACGGAATGTTGTACTTGTTGGAGTGGGAGTCATCCTCTACAACCTCTTGCTCCTCCACACTCCTGGCCGACACGGCCATCACTGAAGCGTTGGAGCCTAAAGATTGACCTCCCTGTCGATCCTTCAGACTCTTAGCGATGTCCTCAACCATGCGTTGCAGATCATGGAAAGCGAATTGCTGATTCTTCAGTAGTGTATCATGGTTGTCCAATCTCTGCCTAGCTTCCATGTCCCTCTAGACCAGGTGGGCAAGCATCTATGTCTGATTCTTTATCATCTCCTTTATCGCACTCGTGTCGACACTGCCTCCTGAGCTAGCTCCTGTATCTCATCCTTCATTCTGCTGAAACTGCTAGCGACCATTAAACCCCGATGGGTTGTTTCCAGATCTCCATCCCGAGCCAAATGAATTTTGATTGTTGTACCCTCGGTTCTAATACTGGTTACCAGCATTGCTCACATGCTCTGGATTTTTGACTGGGCAGTCCCGGGTATCGTGTCCTCCCCTGCACACTTCACACCGTTGAGCACTAAGCTTTAGCTCCTTTATCTCATTACCATCGAGGCGAAGGCAGCAGCCACGCTAGAATCAGGAGTGACCTGATGCACACCTCTATAAGATGAGGTGGATGATCTAGCACTAGGAATGGAAGTCCTAGTAGATGGATGCTGTTGTTCGGCTTAAACGAAGCTCTCGAACATTTCCTCGTACTCAGTAGGCTCGAGTCTATCCATGATATGACCTCCCGCAGTTGTGTTAAACATTTGTTGCTTCTCAAAGGTGAGGCCATTATAGAACTTCTCCACTATCGCCCAGTCTAACAGCCCATGTTGGGGACATCGGCTCAACAGCGTGTTGAACCGCTCCCAGGCCAAATGATAAGGCTCGTCGGGATCCATCCAGAAGGAGTGTATTTGATTCCTGAGGCGATCCGCCTAGGAAGGTGGATAGTACTTTTTGTAGAACTTGGCCTGAAGATCCTCCCAAGTGGTAATAGAGTTATCCGGGAGGGTGTCAAACCAAGTGGATGCACGTCCGGAGAACGAGAATGGAAAGAGATGTGGGTAGATACCGTCCTCAGATACAACCATGATATTAAAGGTATCACATATACGAACAAAACGGGACAAGTGTCCGGGTGCATCCTCATCCTCTAGGCCATTAAATTGAGTAGCATGAGTAATCGTATTCATGGCATGTGATGAGATCTGCCAAGAATTGACATTAGAAATAGCAGGGCGAGTGATCAAAGATCTTGTGCATGCTCTGGTGTGTACTGTACGCCTCGCTGGAGGATCAACGTCGCCCATAGTAGGAAATGGAATAGGGCTAACAGGACGTACCTAGTTTTTGCACAATTGTTTCAAACGCTCCCAAAAGTCGTGAGTGCGCTCGTGAAGCTCTCGTTCAGACTCAAAGAAAACAAAATAAACCAAAAATCAAACAAAGAACTAGTCAAAGCTAATATCGCTATTTCCATGTGTCCCCGGAAATGGTGCCAAAAACTTGATGTCGTCCAGACTGTCTATAAAATAACTAACTAAACCTAACCTAGAATCCTAAGTAATAAATGGAAAATCTATGAACTAAACAGCACTAACAGGCAACTGTACCTATCGAGTGTAGCACACAATCAGAACTAAAGTAAGTATATACATCATAATCATCATACAAAGATCGTTTACAAAATCATTAAATCATCATACGAATCCAAAACCGATAAAAGTTGAAACCTTTAACAAGTATTCATCATGTGACCTAGGAAATATTAAGGATTTAGACTAGATTCATGTTCAAAACATCAAAGCAGAAGTAATTAAACATAAACATGGGTTCAAACACAAGAAACAAAGATAAAGATTCAATCTTGGAATCGAAAACGCTTAAATAAATGAACCCGGTGTCTAAAGTCTTCAACTTTACACCTAATTCCACTTCCTTAGCCCCAAAATCGCCTCTGATAATGCTCTAGACAGCAAGAATATGAACTTCTTACATCCTGGGATTACAATTTGATGTAAAAGTCGATTAGGGCTTTTTTCGGATTTCAGAGGCCTCTCGCGTACCGCGAGAGGTGGAACATGGTTTCTCGCGTACCACGAGAACCAAAATAGTCACGACCGGATTTGGAACTTCTCGTGTACCGCGAGACATGCACCTCTGATCTTCAAGTATCGCGAAGAGTTTAAATTCTAAATTTTTGACTTTTGAGCTTCGGGCTTCATTCTCGTGCTCGATTTCTTCATGTTTTCACTCATTATTACCACGAGCACCTATAAACATAAAGTAGACTCAATACAAACCAAAAACGACTCAAAACCAAGTAAAACGACACTAAAACCTAGGAATAAAGATGTGTGCTTTGCACAACATTAGTTGTATATGAAGGGTGACGGATTGATTGACATGGATATCTTTGATGATGATGTTATTCCTAAAGATTTATCAGAAGGGGTTGCAGAATCTGAGGAGTCTGATCGTAATCCTGATAAAAAAAACTCTGATACTGCAGAGAGCGTGCCAGAAGATACAGAGATGTACAAGAATACTAGAATGACAAAGGCACAGTGGGTTGAGATGGTGAAGAGTTGGAGAACTAAGTTACCAGTTTCTCCAGCTGCACCAGTCCAGAAAGAAAGATATGTAAATAAGGACAAGTGCTCTGGCAGGATTATCAGTTAGTTTTATGAAGATGAGTTCAAGCTTTTTGCCTTAAAGAGATCTGATGGTGTACAATACTTGAAGCCAAGGCTTAAGTATTTTAATTCTTTGCCGAGATGTGAAGTCAATGGGTTGTCAACAAAACCCTTGATTAACAGATCGAGCAATGGAATAGCTGACTCAATAGCGAAGATTATTAGAATTGAAGGTGGATCTGGGAAGTATGAAAAACGGAAACCTGAACAGGGAAAGAGAATTAAAGAAGTTGATCCAATTACACAAAAGGTGATTTGGAGATACAAGTTCAAGCCTGTGAGATCCGTATCGAAGATTCCACTGAAATTGATTCCTTATGACTTCCTGAATGATCTTAAATGGTGGTATGTTGATGTTTATATGGGTGAAGCTGTGATAGAAGATTTTAGTAGCAAGGTTATAGTGAAATTATTTGATGCTATGAACCTTGTTAACTTCTCAAAGTCTAATCAGAAGATGCTAAGGCGAAGAGAGATCATGTACACAGATGAGTGCAGAGAGCAGGCGTTGCAGTACAAAAGTGTATTGTATGTTTGTTTAAAGAATGGAATTTGTGCAGGGAGCTCATTACCGAAGAATTCGAAGAACAAGACCTGAAGATAAAGACCGAGCTGTTGTCAAAGGGGAGTTTGTTGGAAATTTTAGTGTGACAACTAGCTTGTGTAATAGATTAGTATTTATGTTCTGTTTTGTCTTGTAAATGTTAAGTTTGTAACATGCGAACTTAACATGTTCGCCTGATATGGTTGAGGTGAACTTAACAAGTTCGCCTGAACTAAATATCAGCGAACATGCAAGTTCGCCTATTTCAGTTGTATTGTCTATAAATAGTGTTGTAGTTGTCTCATTTGTAACAATTTGTAATTCTGAAACTACAACTTGTATGCACTGTTTACAGAGATAATACAAGGAGCCTTATGATATCTTGTCTTGCGTGTGATCTTATCGTGTGTGTGAGTATTCGAGACATACGTATACGTTAGGATTCCGCACTATGTGATCGTATTGCGTGTTTTATGACTGATATAGATCCGTAGACTCGCTGGGACCTACATTTGGTATCAAAAAAATTAAGAATAAAATATGTTGGAACTTATTCTAGTGACAACGAGCTTGAAGATTTTATGACTTAGTCTTAGAGTCTTTGACTTGTAATGTGATATAATTGTAAGCAACGGTTAAGAGGGAGTCTGTTGGAAACTGTTTTGTAACTGTCACTGAAATTCTATGTTGTAAGTTAGCGAAGCTATCAAGTTCGCCTAAGGAACTTAGAGTAAACTTGATAGGGGAACTTGCTAAGTTCGCCTAAGCTTGATAGGGGCGAACTTAACAAGTTCGCCTGTGGTGCTTTGTGGTTTCCCTATAAATAGAGATTTACTTGTCAGTTTTAGAATCATAGATCAGAATAGATCAGAGTTGATCAGTGTAGAACAGATACTGAGAGAACTTGTAAACTGGTATTGTAGTGGAAATACATAGAGGTTTATTTACATAGTGTTGTTGACTGATTTACACGTTGCACGTTGATCATGGATTCCGCACATTATCACCGTGTCGTACCACGAGTCTAGAGATCCGTCACACCCGAGCTGGTACCTACAAGTGGTGTTAGAGCCTTTGCTCTTTATTAGCTACAGATTCGTAGTGTTTTCATGTACAATCAACATAAAAAATCAGAGATTTTGAAGACTTTTTCATCTTTCATGTTCTTGGTAAAAATGGAGAAATTTTGATCAATTTGGATTGATTTTGGATTGATTTGAAGAAATTGAACCGATAGGATTGTTCCAAATCAGTTCCTACACATTCCTACGGTTAGGTATTGTCTAATTTGATCATATACATCAGAAATCATGACTTTCAGAGGTCTGAGTTCGTGTTTTCGTTTTTTCTGAAGTTTCAGCGTTTCAGGCGAACTTGATCATTCAGATACAGGCGAACTTAACCAGGTGAACTTACCAAGTTCGCTCAGTTAAGTTCAGGCGAACTTATCAAGTTCGCTCGGGCAGTTTCAGGCGCTCAGGTTGCCAAGTTCATTAAAAAAAGGTTGTTTGGAGGGAAAATTGTTCTTGTTCAATTTTCTGAAGGAACATTTGTATGCTTGTTTCGGTCCATTTTTAAGAATAATGTAATTTTGGAATTTTTTTTACTTCCATAAAAAGATTTTTTTGGAAGGAAATTTTTTCTTGGTTGTTTTTCACAAAATTCTCTAGATGATGAATTTTTCGAAGAGTATGAGAGATTTGTTGGAGAAACAATTCATGGTTTTCAAGTATTTGGAGGATGAAACTGTTGATGATATCGTTTCCAGATACTAGCATCTTTTGAGAGAGTTGGTAAAATGTGATGTTTCTAATACTAATACTAAGGTGAACGAGAAGCTGTTGGATGCTCTTCCACCTAAGTTTAAGAAATACTCAGTGTTCATCAAGAAAAATGAGGATTTCCCGATATGTCTCTAGAGGACTTGATTGCTACATTTTGTTCTTATGAAGAAGGTGATATGACTAAACTTAGTGACAAAAGTGATTATTAAAGTAACTAGTTTTCAGAATCAATTGATAGAGAAAGTTTTCACTCTTCTTCTTCTTCAGAGATAAAAGCTGAAGTTCACACTGATGTTGGTTCTGATAATAGTTCTTCAGACAGTGACTTGAGTGATTCTAGGAATGTTGCTGAAATTGAAGAATCTTTCATTCAGAATGCTGAGCCAAAATTTTAAACTAAAGAATTGCTTGATGATGGAGTTGCTGGGAAAGTGACTGATAAAATTGATGAGATGTTATCTGAAGCAAATTCATCCATGGCTGGTTCGAAACATGTACATAAGGTTGTTTCTTCTTCTAAATGCATTTATTTAGATTTGAAAATTGTAAGGTTGTGTGATGACAACACAAATCTGATCTGTGACATGAAGGCAATATACACAACAAATCAAGTTTTGAAAGAAAATGAAAAGCTTTTAAATGCAAGAATTGAATCATTGAAAGATGATATCAAAATTTTACAAATAAAAGTAAATGAACAAGCTTTTCACATTGATGTGGCATATTCTGAATATGAGAAAAAGATAAATGAACTTGCCCAGTCACAGAGTGAGGTTACCAAATTATTGAGAAAGCTCGAAGGTTATAAGAATTCCAGTTTTCTATTGGAATATTAATGAGAAAGCTTCAGGTGAGAAAGTAGTTGGTGGTGTTGGTTTATGTCCTTCATTTGATGATAAGGATGTTGGAAGTGGTGTTGGTTATTGTCCACCTTTCAATGGTAATTACACTTCTCGTACTACTGAGGTTGTGACAGATGACGATTTGGAACCAAAAACCATCCTCAAGGTAAATCCTGTTACAGGAGAGGACGTGGTTTATGATGACTCAAGTGACGATGAAACATTTGATCCAGATAAATCTGAAGGAACAATGAAAGACTTCAAGTTTGATGAACCAGTTGTGGTAAGAAAATCACCAGGGATCAGTGTATTTTGACTGAACCGGATGAGAAGGTTGAACAACCAAAACCAAAATTCACATATACACCAGTTAAACCTTTTGTGAGTAGTGGTTTTGATTTTCAAGAAAATAATAATATTGAGAAAATAACAACTCTTGAGTTTTACAAAAGGAAAGTTGAATCAGAAAACCAAAAGGTTGTTCAAACTTCAAACATTGTCTCTCAGTGTTCATCATCCAGCTCCAAAGGTGTTCAAAGGGAAAAGTATGTCAAAATTTACAAAGAAAGACGAACATGTTTTCATTGTGGCATTGTTGGTCATATCTTGATAAATTGTCCAGATAAGAATGTGGGAAAGCGTCTAGAAGATCCCAGGTTGGGAAGACTTTTATTAAACCACCAGTAAAGCCAGTGGTGAAATCTGTTCCTGTGAAGAAACCTGATGTTTCTAAACCTGATGTAAAGGTTTCATATGTACCGGTGGAAATAAAGTCACAGATTCAGCCACCAAAATATATGAATCAAAGTGAAGCGTCTAGTTCTATAGGTTCAAGAGATATGACTCCTCAAGATCCTTACGAAAGGAAGTTTATTGAGAGGAGAAGTTATTTTTATTGTGGTGTAGTGGGTCACATTTGTGTGAATTGTCCTTCAAAGACCCAGACTTCTGATACACCAAAGACTAGACCATGTGTGACAAGATCTGTTGGTACAAAGTCTCTGAATTCACAATCAAAGGTTAGGCTCTCTCGACCTCAGAGACGGAGAAGAAACAGAAGATTGAGAAAATTGTTGGTCCAACAAGACTTTTCACAATCTCAATATGTTTCAAATGAACCAGAATGTTCAAACACTTCGATTTTTAAGAGGAAGGAACTTAATTAACAGAAGAATGTTTGGAAAAGAAAAGTTAATGTTTCTGATTCATCGGAGCAATCTCCAAAATTGAGGAGATATTCGAATTTGAATTGCGTGAAGTCATTTATTTTGATACAGATGGACGACCCAGGACTACCATGGCTTGGGTTTCCCTTTCGGACTAATGCTTCTTGTTGAATGTGCAGGATTAACCAAGAGGGACTATTAATACGATTTGGTTTGTTAATAGTGGTAGTTCATAGCACATGACAGGGAATAACATCTGCAGGAGCAACGAGTTGTTTGATAACTGATAAGTCTATTTGATTCAATGACTTGATGCTTAAGATGGAGATAATGTCTCACACAATGTTGTTTTGGAAAGTGTTTGACCAAGTCTAAAAGAGAACATGAAAATTAGGATGATGATGGTGAGCATAAAGTCATTGATGCACAACCATTTGACTTGTTGAGGGGGAATCTACGGGACAGGGGGAGTACAGTATTGTGTTGGTGACAAAGGCAAAGGCATTCAATTACATTCGATTACAATGGTTTGAGTTTTTGATTGTTTGAAATGCTTAATGCTTTATCTTGTGTAACCAAGTAAAATGTTTTCTGGAAAAGATAGCTTCATGACTACTTGACATTGCATGTATATAATCTTTTAATATGAATATTTGCATGTAATTTAGATTGTCAGTAAACTAGAAGCGTTTTTAGTCCATTAGTAGTTTGAAAACATAATGGTCTATGTCACAATTGTGATTTGAACCCATGGTATGCCGGGTGTGTGTGTTAAAAGATCATTATCAGATAAAGAATATGAGGCTTCAAGTATTTCAGGAAACCAGTATCGGACTATATTGATTAGCACAATTTTCCAGTTCACTTCACTGCCCATGCCCTGAAAAACATGCAATGTGAAGTTGGACTAAGATATGTTTCTGACAACATCTATTAGAACATATACTCGCCCTTGGATCAATTTCTTGATTCCATTGAATATATCCACATAACAGTTGGATCACGCTACCTTATGTCATTGAATCAATCGATTCCTTTATCAGTCTTATTGTTGAAGAATTCCATCGGTACAATCTCACTGTTACTATTGAATCATGATACTTCATTCAAAACCAAGTTATATGAATCATTTGATTCTAAATAATTCTGATTTCATACATCCTTCGGGATCTATTTCTTTACCTGTGCTAGTTGAGATAGTTTCATCCTGGAGATTGATCTAATCTTTGCTAAGTCTCGTATGTATTGAAGATAATGCAATTTAAATTTCTGTTGGCATATTTGTGGGGTACACATTGTTTTCATATAAATGGTACTAACTCATAAGAATGTGGGATAAAAACGCTTGTAGTTTCAAATCTTATAATGCTAACAACTTGAATTGACATGTAGTATATTACAAATTCAGTATGAATAAGTTAGCATGTCATGATTTGATCATGTTTACTTTGAATTTTATCGCGTATCATTTCATACAAAATGTCAAGTGGTGATTAAAAGTTGTGAGAAAGAAAATGATACAAAGAGTTCAAAATGAATAGATAAAGAAAAAGAAAGTTGTAAAGTCTGTGAGCTGATATTTGAATATAAATTTCAAAATAATTGATAATTTATGACAATATGCAGTGTTAGTTCTGAGAAATTGTTTGCTGAAATATCATAACGTGTAGCACAAGTTGTTTGACTGTTGAGCTGAGATCTGTATATATATGCAGAATGTCATAGGTCAACCCTTAGATCTGCTAGGGAATTTTATATTCAGAATGTGTTTGTGATATATCAAAGATACTGATATGATCTTCTTACTCGTAGTGTTCGACCAAAAATATGTGATTCTATATGTACAGAGAAAAACCAAAAAGATTTTGATTTTAATTTTCTTTACCGCTTTATTCCATATTGAAAAATTCAAAAAGATTTTTTTTTTCTTATGTTTTGAAAAACCAAAAATATTTTATTTTTCAAGCTTCCATGGAAATTTTACATGTTGGTTATACGTGGTTGTTCTTCTTTGCCATAAATGAAATTTGCAGATAGAAGTTGACAAGGGGTCCTTTTCCCAAGTTTTCTTCTAGAAAGTAAGAGAGAGTGTGCAGATGTACAAGACAAAGACTATTATCTGTTTGAGGACTGATGACGATCTTCTGAAACTATTGTCAAGGTGGAGTCTGTTGAAACTTATTCTGGTGACAATGAGCTTGAAGATTCTATGTCTTAGTCTTAAAGTCTTTGACTTGTAATGTGATAGAATTGTAAGCAACAGTTAAGAGGGAGTCTGTTGGAAAATGTGTTGTAATTGTCGTTGAAATTCTATAAGTTCGCCTAAGGAACTTAGAGCGAACTTGATAGGCGAACTTGTTAAGTTCGCCTAAGCTTGTTAGGGGCGAACTTAACAAGTTCGCATGTGGTGCTTTGTGGTTTCCCTATAAATAGAGGTTTACTTGTCAGTTTTAGAAGCATAGAACAGACTAAAACAGTGTAGATCAGAAACTGAGAGAACTTGTAAACTGATATTCTAAGTGGAAATACAAAGAGGTTTATTTACACCGTGTTGTTGATTGATTTACACATTGCACGTTGATCATGGATTACGCACATTATCACCGTGTCGTACCGCGAGTCTAAAGATCCGTCACGCCCGAGCCGGGACCTATAGTACCGCGAGTCCTGGAAGCTATCCCTTTGCGTACTGCGAGGGAACAAAATTCTATCTTTTTGAGTTTCAATCTCTTAGGCTTCATTCTCGTGCTCGGTTTCTTCGGGTTTTCACTTCTATTTATCATAAGCACCTGAGAACATAACAAAGACTCAAATCTATACAAAAATGACTCAAAACGAATACAAAACTAATTAAAACGACACGAAAACCTAGGAATAAAGATGTGTGCTTTGCACTACATCACACAAAGACCGAGTATCCAGAACCCGTGAACTAGTCTTCCCGTGAACCTGAACCGAGTGGACTTCTCGTGAACCTGAACCGAGTAGGCTTTCCGTGAACCCTGTAGCCATGAATATAACCCGAGTAACCAAAACTGTGAACCTTGATCCGCGTAGACTTCCCGTGAAACTAGCCCTAGATCAGGCTTGGACTTGATTTTAATTCCAAAATTAATCCCGAAAATCAAGGGATTCAAATTTTGAAATTTAAGAATCTCCCAAAGAATACGAAGAACACAGCAGCAAAGATAACTCAAAAACTTGATAAATTTCAATCCAAACTCCTTCTCCAACAGCAGCAAACTCAGTAGTTTTAGCAGAGACATATGAAGAACTACCATAGAACAGTAATAACAATCAACAGAGAACAATACGTAATACCTTGAAATCTGATTCTTGAATCGTTGATATCCAAAACCGGGCCTTGAATGACTTCAATGGCTCGTATACCAATTGTAAGTCCTAATATCTATTCGGATCTTAGAATAAACACACTAACACGAACAAGATATCAAGTCTCACAATCAATAGGCGAAACTATTGATAGTGGTAATTCAAGAACAAGAAACCCAATGTAAAACACCTTGTATTGATCAAGATAATTACAAAGAAAAATACACAAAAAAACCGCAAACCCTACTCGGTTAGGGTATACAAGTATTTATACCTAGAATTAATAATACTAGGCTTTCCATACAAGTACTCGGCTCCAAAGCCGGCCCAAAACATATCCCACCCGTGAACCCTTGTTCACGGTCACACCTTACATATAAACAAAAAAGCTTAATCATAAACATGGGTCCAACATCAATGACATGCTTAAAAGATTAAAGTAGTAAGGGGAGCTATTTGTTGTAAATAATACATTTGTTAATAGGGAAATAATATGTTTGTTTAATAAAGAAATAATATGTTCATTAATACAAGTTTATATATATATATATATATATATATATATATATATGTGTGTGTGTGTGTGTGTGTGTGAATAATGATCTTGTTTACAAATAACGACTAAGTATTTAAATAATATTTGCTTGAATATGTAGATAATTATGTTAATAAATTATACGTTTCCATAAATTAAATAGTTAAATAAATTAAATGAATAATAAAGAGGGCATAAGTTAAATAAATGGGTAATAAAAATAGTTAATATGAGTTCTAAATAAAATGATTATATAAATATTTGATTAGAGTTTATTAGTTTTTAATTCTCTAAAATGATTAAATATTTATTTAAAATTGTTAGGTTAACGATCTGGTTCATATAATAATCTCGAGTCTTGTGAGTTTTATAAAATAATTTTTATAGCAAAAATGAGATTAAAATTTTGTTTTAAAAATGATTAAAAAAAGATTTCAGACCACGGGACTAGAACCTGGGTCTGCTCGGAAAGAAATAAGGCGCGCGGCCACTAGACTCGGCTGGTCTTAGTGTTAACAAGCCGACCTGGTTATGTTTTAACCAGTGAAGACAGTGGAATCGGGCTACATGTGACATCCGACAATTTCAGGTTAACTCCGTTAACATTCCTACGTTAGTTCAAACATTATTCATTGCAAACTCAGTTATCTCAGTTAGTCACACGTGCATTGCATTTAATTAAGTTAATTAAATGTGTCAGTTAATTCACACACAACGGCAATTCGTAGAATTTTCGGATCGCACTTGAGTCTAACCCGGAACGTTGGTGATTAATCAAGATTAATATTTCAAACATTTAATAATTTATATTTAATATAAATTATGAGTTTTATGTGATACGTGACTTTACGTGAACTATGTGGATTTTCTTGTTATCGCGCATGTTTATCGGATATTAATCGTGTTAATTATTTTTATAAAAATTAGAGTTTTTATAAATATAATAGTTAAGAGATTTAATTAGTAATTAAGTATTAATTATAATTAAATTAGCCCATGGACCTTTAGAAAGCTCATAATCCCTTTAAAAACTCATACATGCAAATATGTATAAAAGGAAAATTATAAAATTAAAAACCCTAATCCCTATTTTTTGTTGTGGCAGTCGACCCCCCCCCCCCCATTCTCTCCTTGAGCCGAGAGCTTCAAACCACCCAAACACGCATCGATCGAGCTCCAATCGTGAAACCAGAAGTGAATACGTACTATTCTAGACATTCCTAACATTCCTACGTAAGTTATTTTATTGAATTCCGTCATTATTTCATTATTATTTTTGAGATCGAAACCCTAGATTATCCAAACTTAATGATTTCTAAATATGATAATGAATTAGTTAATTGTATATTATTGTTGTATCGTATTGATGATTTGATGAACGTATATGAAACCCTAGTTGTTATACGATATGTAAATTGAATTTTGTTGATTATGTGACATATATGAATCGCATGCTAGACGTGAATTATGATTAATATAGTTGTAATTATATTAGTTGAAAGATTTGGGAATGATTAGACATGTTAATTGTGTAAACAAAGCGTGTAATGGACGACCTACTAAAAGAGAAAACTTTATTAAAAAGTGATGGTTGAATGTGAAGGTTTCTAGGTGTATATGATGTTATAAATTTACTCTAGTATGTTAGTATGATTGTAATGAGGCTTGTTAAAGGGTTATTGAATGCAAGTAGCTTAAATAGATCATAGATTACTAAAAGTGGAAACTTTTGTGATTTGGAACTTGATGTCTAAACTTAATGATGTGTGTCATGATAATCTGTTATATATTAGCATGTGTAGATAGACATGGAATGATGATACGAACGTGTTATAAATAATGTGATTCATTTGAAAGCAAACCTGAGTTTATATTATTTTTAAAAATAATAAATTAATGTAACGTTTATTGTTGACGTAGTTTGCCATGCTAAATTAGTTATGACTTAGGTAGCATGAAACGTGAATTATTTGTGTGCTAAGCGTGTTGTTATGCAAGTCAAACATTTAATCACTAAACGGGTCACCAACGGGTCGTCGAGTCAAACTTAGTCAAACTTGGTCAAACTAATAAATATTTTCTAAACCCTTAAAACAATGAGATTGTTTGGATACTTAGGGTTCCTATCGTCTTGCACAATCACACACTTATGTCGTCAAGCATTCTAAGTTCGCTTTCTTTCGCACGCACTCTAAGGTGAGTTTCACGGCCCCTTTTCTTATGATTTAAACTTGGGGGAGAAAACATGGGTACAAACATTTAGATCTTACATTTCATTTATATCACTTGTTGTACTAAGCGCAAACATATCATGCAAGTCCTTACTTATCGAACCGTTTAATATATGAGATAGCGAGGTAATCTTGAGTAGTACTACTGGGCATTGACAAGCCCCACCCGCGTTAGTCGCGCTAACATGACAGGTAGTCAAACGGGTGTAACATTGACCTAAACATTTACCATTGATCATGATAGTCATGGTAGGAGGCAGTTCAAACAAAAACAGTCAGCTTCGGTGCCGAAACGCTTTAGTAACATGTAATTAGGTTAGCTACCTATGATATAAATTGTAAATGGTTTTATCTAGTAAACTTTACAAACATTGAAACCTGCGAACTCACCAACCTAGTGTTGACACGTTTTAGCATGTTTTCTCAGGTCATTAAGGTACAAGAACAAGCTAAGGCATGCATGCATTCGAAGTCCATCATTTTAAAACTCAAGAACTATTTATTTTATTTATTGTTGGATTATTTATTTTGGCGTGACTATTTTGGCGCATGCTTTTCATTTAACTTTTCGCTTCCGCGGTCTTACATTAAATCAGTGTTTTCATTACTAGTGTTGCATCGTGACTATGAGCAATACTAGTAGTTTTCTTAAACTCTTATAGAGTCGTTCAAAGTAACTAATGACTGAGATCCTGGTAGGTCACGCTCCTAACGATAAAACTCCGTTAGTGGATTTTGGGGGTGTGACAGATTGGTATTAGAGACATTGGTTATAGAGAACTAGGAAATGCATACTAGACTATAACCACGTACATGCATTAGTTACACAGCACTTACACTCAAACATGGCACTCACTCATCCCGTTACAGGAAATGTCGACCCCGCCTAATTCACCCGCATCCCCAGTCGTTCAGGAGCACGATGTTCCTACCGTACCTTTGCCAGAGCCGAGGAGACGTCGACTCAACCAGATCAATACCACTGTAGGGTATGAAGAGCCTATTCATGTGCATGCCAGAGGTAACACGCAGGAATGGGATTGGTATTCCGATAGAATCAGGAACTGGATCCGCGAGGAGGAAGTCCCACCTCCACTCACTGCTGACATTGCTTCTTCTTCATCATCTTCTGTGCGAGCTTTGCCACCATTGCAGTACCCCTTTGAGCAGGTGTTTGCTGCATTTGTAGCTAGGATGGACCGGGAGATCCGAAACATGAGAGATGCAGCAGGGGAGATTTCTGGTATATTAGAGCGACAGATTCTGATGAATCAGAAAATTGACAAACTGACTTCAGATTTAGCAGTCACTGATAAAGTCCATGAGAATTTGGCAAATGGATGTGTGGATATGGAAGACCGGCTGAACACTGCAGAGTGCAACCTAGATATACTCCACACCAGGATTGAGCAAGTGGAGGCTCGACTCGCAGCTGCTGAAGCAGTAGGAGTTGCACCAGATGATGCACCCGCAGGAGATCCGGCCGAGGACGAGGATGCAGCATCTGATATTACATCAGCTAGCAGTGGCATTTGATATCTTATCTTCATTACTCATTTACGTCTTTTCTTTTGAACCTAGATGGGCAGGGTTGTTCCCATCCAACAGATGTTTCTAGAATTTTGATGTTTGGTTGAATTTAGTTGTAATCGTTACAATTTATTTTATCAAGTATTACTATTATTGAAATATTAGATGTTGTGGTTTGAATTTCTTTTGTTTACTGGTACTTGTATGATGATAAAATGCGATGTATTTTTCTCATTATTGTATGTTGTGAATGTAAAGATAATGTCTGGAAGAGGAAATGGACGTGGTGGACGCGCCGGAGGACGCGGTGGTCGTGGAAACATTAACACTGCAGCCGAGTTCGCGGCACTCATAAATGAGCGTGTGGCTGAAGCGGTAGCAGCTAGTCAAGCCGCTGTTAATGCTGGAGGTAAAGCAAAATATTATCGACTCTAGTGAGTCATCATTCATCCTAAACTCAAATTCGAATACAGTATCCCTAAGCACATTCTTGTTTACAATTCAGGTCAACACAACCACCAACAGGTTTGCACTTTCAAGGCGTACATGGATTGCAAGCCTCACTCATTCAGTGGAGCTGAAGGGGCTGTTGGCTTACTCCACTAGATGAAGAAATCTGAATCCGCTTTGCCATGTGCAATTGTCCACCGAATAATCAGGTGAAGTATGTATCTGGCACACTTGAGGGTCCGGCCCTTACTTGGTGGAACTCCCAGGTGCAAATGCTAACTCTTGAGATGGCAAATGCATTGCCATGGGACGAATTTAAGACTACGCTGCGGGAGGATTATTCTCCCCGCGATGAAGTACAGAAACTTGAGGGCGAGTTCTGGAACCTCAAGATGGAGGGATCTGAAATTGAAGCCTACACTACTCGTTCGCATGAACTGGCGAACTTGTGTCCGCAAATGGTAACACCTCCCTATAAGAGGATCGAGAAATTCATTGATGGTTTGGTTTCGCAAATTCAGAGCATGGTGACATCTTCTAATCCTACTACATTCCAGCAAGCAATCAGGTTGGCTCACAGGCTAACCGATCAGGCAGTCGCTCAGGGCACCCTACCCCCTAGAGGTGCGTTATCAAAGACAACTGACAACAAGTGGAAGTTTGACAGTTCATTCCCCAAAACCTTCCAGTCAAACCCACCTTCTCAGCAGCAACAACAGCATCGTAAGCTTGAACCGTCAAAGAACAACAAGCAGTCTACCTCTTCTCAACAGAATCAAGGTTCATATGTTGGCAAGTACCCGAAGTGCAACAAATGTAATTTTCACCATCATGGAGCATGTGACCGGTACCGTTGCCATCGGTGTGGAAAGATGGGTCATTTGGCCAAAGACTGTAGAGTAGATCTGCAGAACAAACAGACACCACCTGGAGACGCACCCAAAGGCTGTTTTGAGTGTGGTAAAGAAGGGCATTTCAAGAAATATTGCCCGCGGTTGAAGAGAAATGGAAACGGGAATGGAAATGGCAACAATCATCAGGGCGGTAATGGAAATGGTAATAACCACCAGGGTGGAAATGGTAATAACAACGAAAATGGTGCAAAGGGCCGAGCATTTGTGATTGGATCGGGAGAAGCTCGGAATGATCGGAACGTGGTTAACGGTATGTTTCTCTTAAACGATCATTTTGCTTCTGTACTTTTTGATACTGGCGCCGATAGAAGTTTTATATCTAGAGAACTTAGTAGTCAGTTAGGAATAAACCCAACTTTACTAGAACATCATTATACCATAGAAATAGCAGATGGTAAAGTAATCGAGGCAACCCACATTATCAAGGGATGTCAGTTAGAACTTTCTGGTCACAAACTCGACATCGATCTCATGCCAGTTACACTTGGCAGTTTTGACATAATTGTGGGCATGGATTGGTTGTCTAAAAACCAAGCTGAGATCATCTGTAGTGAGAAGATCGTTCGTATACCTCTTCCTAGTGGAGAGATCCTATCCGTTCAGGGCGAAAGAAGTGGTGCAGTCATGGGCATCATATCTTTCATGAAGGCTCAGAAGTGTCTACGTAAGGGTCATACCGCAATTCTAGACCTTGTCGCTGACAAGTCCACATAGGAGAAAAAGTTAGAAGATATCCCTATCGTTCGTGAATTCCCAGAAGTATTTCCTGAAGACCTACCTGGTCTTCCATCTCATCGTCAAGTCGAATTCCAGATCGACCTAACACCCGGAGCAGCGCCTATTGCTCGGGCACCCTATAGATTGGCACCAAGTGAGTTGCAAGAGCTATCGACTCAACTACAAGAGTTGTTGGATAAAGGTTTTATCCAACCGAGCTCATCGCCATGGGGAGCTCCAGTCCTATTTGTCAAAAAGAAAGATGGAACTTTCCGCATGTGCATTGATTACCGAGAGTTAAACAAGGTAACAGTCAAGAACCACTACCCACTACCCCGCATTGACGATTTATTCGACCAACTTCAAAGGTCAAGTTTCTACTCGAAAGTCGACTTAAGATCTGGATATCATCAGCTGAGAGTTCGAGGTGAAGATATATCCAAGACTTGATTCAGAACCCGGTACGGCCATTTCGAATTTTTGGTCATGCCATTTGGATTAACCAACGCACCCGCGGTGTTCATGGACCTCATGAACCGTGTGTGTAAACCTTACCTGGACCAGTTTGTCATTGTTTTTATTGATGATATCCTCATATACTCTAAGAGTCAGGAAGAGCATGAGGAGCATCTGCGTTTGATCCTTGAGCTACTGAAACAGGAGTAGCTGTACGCTAAGTTTTCCAAATGCGATTTTTGGATTCGCGAGGTTCAATTTCTAGGACATGTGATCAATGAGAAAGGAATACATGTCAATCCAGCCAAAGTGGAAGCTATCAAGAATTGGGCAGCACCAACAACTCCAACCGAAGTTCGGCAATTCCTAGGATTGGCCGGATACTATCATAGTTTTATCGAGGTATTCTCAAAGATTGCCCAACCTCTCACCGCCTTAACCCAAAAAGATAAACCCTATAATTGGAGCGAGACTCAAGAATCAGCATTCCAGCTACTGAAGCAGAAACTATGTAGCGCACCCATCCTATCTCTATCGGAGGGAACGGATGACTTCGTGGTGTATTGCGATGCCTCCATCCAAGGTCTCGGTTGTGTGTTGATGCAACGTGACAAGGTTATTGCATACGCTTCTCGACAGTTAAAAATCCATGAAAAGAATTACACAACTCACGATTTGGAGTTAGGAGCCGTGGTGTTTGCACTCAAGATATGGAGACATTACTTGTACGGTACCAAGTGCATCATCTACATCGATCACAAGAGTCTTCAGCATATTTTTGAGCAGAAAGAGTTGAACATGCGTCAACGTCGTTGGATCGAGTTATTAAACGATTATGATTGTGCAATCAAGTACCATCCGGGCAAAGCTAATGTGGTGGCCGATGCCCTAAGCAGAAAAGAAACCAAACCCCAACGGATTAGAGCATTACAACTCACTATTCATACAGGATTACCCGAACAAATCCGCAATGCCCAACTCGAAGCCTTAAAAGAGGAGAACTTACCATTAGAATCCACTCGTGGTATGGAGAAACAACTTGAGGCTAAAGCAGATGGTATTCGCTATTTCGCGGAACGAATATGGATACCAGTATATGGAAACCTAAGAGACCTAGTCATGGATGAAGCCCACAAATCCCGATACTCTATCCATCCGGGATCTGACAAGATGTATCACGATCTAAAAGTTTTGTATCGGTGGCCGAACATGAAAGCCGACATAGCCACCTGCGTGAGCAAGTGCCTGACTTGTTCCAAGGTCAAGGTGGAGTACCAAAAGCCATCTGGATTACTTCAACAACCGGAAATACCAATGTGGAAATGGGAGCAGATTTCCATGGATTTCATAACCAAATTACCCCGAACCCCTACAGGATGTGACACATACTGGGTTATAGTGGATCGCCTAACCAAATCCACTCATTTCCTTGCTATCAAGGAGACCGATAAAATGGAAAAGTTAACTCGCCTCTATCTTAAAGAAGTAGTCTCCCGACATGGAGTGCCAATCTCCATCATTTCCGATAGAGACGCCCGATTCACCTCACGTTTCTGGCAATCATTATAGAAAGCTCTAGGCACGCGCCTGGACATGAGTACAGCGTATCATCCTCAAACAGATGGCCAGAGTGAGCGTACCATTCAAACCCTAAAAGACATGTTAAGGGCTTGTGTGATCGATTTCGAAAACAGTTGGGAGACTCACTTGCCTTTAGTGGAATTCTCTTACAATAACAGCTATCATACTAGCATCAAAGCAGCACCGTTTGAGGCTTTGTACAGTCGAAAATGCCGATCACCAATTTGTTGGGCTGAAGTTGGAAATAGCCAACTTACTGGTCCTGAACTTGTGCATGAAACCTCGGAGAAAATCATGCAAATTCGAAACCGTATGGCGGCAGCTCGTGACCGTCAAAAGAGTTATGCAGACAAGCACAGAAAACCGCTAGAATTCCAAGTGGGCGACAAAGTATTATTAAAGGTCTCACCGTGGAAAGGTGTGATTCGTTTTGGAAAACGAGGAAAGTTAAACCCGCGTTATGTTGGACCATTCGAGATAGAGAAAAGGATCGATCCAGTAGCATACCAACTGAACCTACCAGATACACTCAATGGAGTGCACAATGTCTTTCATGTCTCAAACCTAAAGAAGTGCCTATCAGATGAGACACTTGTAGTTCCACTCAAGGAGTTGGAAATTGATAAACAACTAGGTTTCATTGAGGAACCAGTTGAAATCATGGACCGAGAGGTCAAAACTCTCAAGCGCAGTAAGATACATATTGTCAGAGTTCGCTGGAACTCGAAGCGTGGACCGGAGTTCACTTGGGAACGAGAGGATCAGATGATGAAAAAGTATCCTCACATTTTCAAACAGTCAACAGCAAACACAATAGCTACTAACTAAATTTCGAGACGAAATTTATTTCAACAAGGGGATGATGTGACAAATCCAAACTTTTTGTTTCAGACGTCACCGACTTCGTTTAATTTTCGGGACGAAAATTCTTTCAACAAGGGGATGATGTGACATCCGGCAATTTCAGGTTAACTCCGTTAACATTCCTACGTTAGTTCAAACATTATTCATTGCAAACTCAGTTATCTCAGTTAGTCACACGTGCATTGCATTTAATTAAGTTAATTAAATGTGTCAGTTAATTCACACACAACGGCAATTCGTAGAATTTTCTGATCGCACTTGAGTCTAACCCGGAACGTTGGTGATTAATCAAGATTAATATTTCAAACATTTAATAATTTATATTTAATATAAATTATGAGTTTTATGTGATACGTGACTTTACGTGAACTATGTGGATTTTCTTGTTATCGCGCATGTTTATCGGATATTAATCGTGTTAATTATTTTTATAAAAATTAGAGTTTTTATAAATATAATAGTTAAGAGATTTAATTAGTAATTAAGTATTAATTATAATTAAATTAGCCCATGGACCTTTAGAAAGCTCATAATCCCTTTAAAAACTCATACATGCAAATATGTATAAAAGGAAAATTATAAAATTAAAAACCCTAATCCCTATTTTTTGTTGTGGCAGTCCACCCCCCCCATTCTCTCCTTGAGCCGAGAGCTTCAAACCACCCAAACATGCATCGATCGAGCTCCAATCGTGAAACCGGAAGTGAATACGTACTATTCTAGACATTCCTAACATTCCTACGTAAGTTATTTTATTGAATTCCGTCATTATTTCATTATTATTTTTGAGATCGAAACCCTAGATTATCCAAACTTAATGATTTCTAAATATGATAATGAATTAGTTAATTGTATATTATTGTTGTATCGTATTGATGATTTGATGAACGTATATGAAACCCTAGTTGTTATACGATATGTAAATTGAATTTTGTTGATTATGTGACATATATGAATCGCATGCTAGACGTGAATTATGATTAATATAGTTGTAATTATATTAGTTGAAAGATTTGGGAATGATTAGACATGTTAATTGTGTAAACAAAGCGTGTAATGGACGACCTACTAAAAGAGAAAACTTTATTAAAAAGTGATGGTTGAATGTGAAGGTTTCTAGGTGTATATGATGTTATAAATTTACTCTAGTATGTTAGTATGATTGTAATGAGGCTTGTTAAAGGGTTATTGAATGCAAGTAGCTTAAATAGATCATAGATTACTAAAAGTGGAAACTTTTGTGATTTGGAACTTGATGTCTAAACTTAATGATGTGTGTCATGATAATCTGTTATATATTAGCATGTGTAGATAGACATGGAATGATGATACGAACGTGTTATAAATAATGTGATTCATTTGAAAGCAAACCTGAGTTTATATTATTTTTAAAAATAATAAATTAATGTAACGTTTATTGTTGACGTAGTTTGCCATGCTAAATTAGTTATGACTTAGGTAGCATGAAACGTGAATTATTTGTGTGCTAAGCGTGTTGTTATGCAAGTCAAACATTTAATCACTAAACGGGTCACCAACGGGTCGTCGAGTCAAACTTAGTCAAACTTGGTCAATCTTGGTCAAACTAATAAATATTTTCTAAACCCTTAAAACAATGAGATTGTTTGGATACTTAGGGTTCCTATCGTCTTGCACAATCACACACTTATGTCGTCAAGCATTCTAAGTTCGCTTTCTTTCGCACGCACTCTAAGGTGAGTTTCACGGCCCCTTTTCTTATGATTTAAACTTGGGGGAGAAAACATGGGTACAAACATTTAGATCTTACATTTCATTTATATCACTTGTTGTACTAAGCGCAAACATATCATGCAAGTCCTTACTTATCGAACCGTTTAATATATGAGATAGCGAGGTAATCTTGAGTAGTACTACTGGGCATTGACAAGCCCCACCCGCGTTAGTCGCGCTAACATGACAGGTAGTCAAACGGGTGTAACATTGACCTAAACATTTACCATTGATCATGATAGTCATGGTAGGAGGCAGTTCAAACAAAAACAGTCAGCTTCGGTGCCGAAACGCTTTAGTAACATGTAATTAGGTTAGCTACCTATGATATAAATTGTAAATGGTTTTATCTAGTAAACTTTACAAACATTGAAACCTGCGAACTCACCAACCTAGTGTTGACACGTTTTAGCATGTTTTCTCAGGTCATTAAGGTACAAGAACAAGCTAAGGCATGCATGCATTCGAAGTCCATCATTTTCAAACTCAAGAACTATTTATTTTATTTATTGTTGGATTATTTATTTTGGCGTGACTATTTTGGCGCATGCTTTTCATTTAACTTTTCGCTTCCGCGGTCTTACATTAAATCAGTGTTTTCATTACTAGTGTTGCATCGTGACTATGAGCAATACTAGTAGTTTTCTTAAACTCTTATAGAGTCGTTCAAAGTAACTAATGACTGAGATCCTGGTAGGTCACGCTCCTAACGATAAAACTCCGTTAGTGGATTTTGGGGGTGTGACAGATTGGTATTAGAGACATTGGTTATAGAGAACTAGGAAATGCATACTAGACTATAACCACGTACATGCATTAGTTACACAGCACTTACACTCAAACATGGCACTCACTCATCCCGTTACAGGAAATGTCGACCCCGCCTAATTCACCCGCATCCCCAGTCGTTCAGGAGCACGATGTTCCTACCGTACCTTTGCCAGAGCCGAGGAGACGTCGACTCAACCAGATCAATACCACTGTAGGGTATGAAGAGCCTATTCATGTGCATGCCAGAGGTAACACGCAGGAATGGGATTGGTATTCCGATAGAATCAGGAACTGGATCCGCGAGGAGGAAGTCCCACCTCCACTCACTGCTGACATTGCTTCTTCTTCATCATCTTCTGTGCGAGCTTTGCCACCATTGCAGTACCCCTTTGAGCAGGTGTTTGCTGCATTTGTAGCTAGGATGGACCGGGAGATCCGAAACATGAGAGATGCAGCAGGGGAGATTTCTGGTATATTAGAGCGACAGATTCTGATGAATCAGAAAATTGACAAACTGACTTCAGATTTAGCAGTCACTGATAAAGTCCATGAGAATTTGGCAAATGGATGTGTGGATATGGAAGACCGGCTGAACACTGCAGAGTGCAACCTAGATATACTCCACACCAGGATTGAGCAAGTGGAGGCTCGACTCGCAGCTGCTGAAGCAGTAGGAGTTGCACCAGATGATGCACCCGCAGGAGATCCGGCCGAGGACGAGGATGCAGCATCTGATATTACATCAGCTAGCAGTGGCATTTGATATCTTATCTTCATTACTCATTTACGTCTTTTCTTTTGAACCTAGATGGGCAGGGTTGTTCCCATCCAACAGATGTTTCTAGAATTTTGATGTTTGGTTGAATTTAGTTGTAATCGTTACAATTTATTTTATCAAGTATTACTATTATTGAAATATTAGATGTTGTGGTTTGAATTTCTTTTGTTTACTGGTACTTGTATGATGATAAAATGCGATGTATTTTTCTCATTATTGTATGTTGTGAATGTAAAGATAATGTCTGGAAGAGGAAATGGACGTGGTGGACGCGCCGGAGGACGCGGTGGTCGTGGAAACATTAACACTGCAGCCGAGTTCGCGGCACTCATAAATGAGCGTGTGGCTGAAGCGGTAGCAGCTAGTCAAGCCGCTGTTAATGCTGGAGGTAAAGCAAAATATTATCGACTCTAGTGAGTCATCATTCATCCTAAACTCAAATTCGAATACAGTATCCCTAAGCACATTCTTGTTTACAATTCAGGTCAACACAACCACCAACAGGTTTGCACTTTCAAGGCGTACATGGATTGCAAGCCTCACTCATTCAGTGGAGCTGAAGGGGCTGTTGGCTTACTCCACTAGATGAAGAAATCTGAATCCGCTTTGCCATGTGCAATTGTCCACCGAATAATCAGGTGAAGTATGTATCTGGCACACTTGAGGGTCCGGCCCTTACTTGGTGGAACTCCCAGGTGCAAATGCTAACTCTTGAGATGGCAAATGCATTGCCATGGGACGAATTTAAGACTACGCTGCGGGAGGATTATTCTCCCCGCGATGAAGTACAGAAACTTGAGGGCGAGTTCTGGAACCTCAAGATGGAGGGATCTGAAATTGAAGCCTACACTACTCGTTCGCATGAACTGGCGAACTTGTGTCCGCAAATGGTAACACCTCCCTATAAGAGGATCGAGAAATTCATTGATGGTTTGGTTTCACAAATTCAGAGCATGGTGACATCTTCTAATCCTACTACATTCCAGCAAGCAATCAGGTTGGCTCACAGGCTAACCGATCAGGCAGTCGCTCAGGGCACCCTACCCCCTAGAGGTGCGTTATCAAAGACAACTGACAACAAGTGGAAGTTTGACAGTTCATTCCCCAAAACCTTCCAGTCAAACCCACCTTCTCAGCAGCAACAACAGCATCGTAAGCTTGAACCATCAAAGAACAACAAGCAGTCTACCTCTTCTCAACAGAATCAAGGTTCATATGTTGGCAAGTACCCGAAGTGCAACAAATGTAATTTTCACCATCATGGAGCATGTGACCGGTACCGTTGCCACCGGTGTGGAAAGATGGGTCATTTGGCCAAAGACTGTAGAGTAGATCTGCAGAACAAACAGACACCACCTGGAGACGCACCCAAAGGCTGTTTTGAGTGTGGTAAAGAAGGGCATTTCAAGAAATATTGCCCGCGGTTGAAGAGAAATGGAAACGGGAATGGAAATGGCAACAATCATCAGGGCGGTAATGGAAATGGTAATAACCACCAGGGTGGAAATGGTAATAACAACGAAAATGGTGCAAATGGCCGAGCATTTGTGATTGGATCGGGAGAAGCTCGGAATGATCGGAACGTGGTTAACGGTATGTTTCTCTTAAACGATCATTTTGCTTCTGTACTTTTTGATACTGGCGCCGATAGAAGTTTTATATCTAGAGAACTTAGTAGTCAGTTAGGAATAAACCCAACTTTACTAGAACATCATTATACCATAGAAATAGCAGATGGTAAAGTAATCGAGGCAACCCACATTATCAAGGGATGTCAGTTAGAACTTTCTGGTCACAAACTCGACATCGATCTCATGCCAGTTACACTTGGCAGTTTTGACATAATTGTGGGCATGGATTGGTTGTCTAAAAACCAAGCTGAGATCATCAGTAGTGAGAAGATCGTTCGTATACCTCTTCCTAGTGGAGAGATCCTATCCGTTCAGGGCGAAAGAAGTGGTGCAGTCATGGGCATCATATCTTTCATGAAGGCTCAGAAGTGTCTACGTAAGGGTCATACCGCAATTCTAGACCTTGTCGCTGACAAGTCCACATAGGAGAAAAAGTTAGAAGATATCCCTATCGTTCGTGAATTCCCAGAAGTATTTCCTGAAGACCTACCTGGTCTTCCATCTCATCGTCAAGTCGAATTCCAGATCGACCTAACACCCGGAGCAGCGCCTATTGCTCGGGCACCCTATAGATTGGCACCAAGTGAGTTGCAAGAGCTATCGACTCAACTACAAGAGTTGTTGGATAAAGGTTTTATCCAACCGAGCTCATCGCCATGGGGAGCTCCAGTCCTATTTGTCAAAAAGAAAGATGGAACTTTCCGCATGTGCATTGATTACCGAGAGTTAAACAAGGTAACAGTCAAGAACCACTACCCACTACCCCGCATTGACGATTTATTCGACCAACTTCAAAGGTCAAGTTTCTACTCGAAAGTCGACTTAAGATCTGGATATCATCAGCTGAGAGTTCGAGGTGAAGATATATCCAAGACTTGATTCAGAACCCGGTACGCCCATTTTGAATTTTTGGTCATGCCATTTGGATTAACCAACGCACCCGCGGTGTTCATGGACCTCATGAACCGTGTGTGTAAACCTTACCTGGACCAGTTTGTCATTGTTTTTATTGATGATATCCTCATATACTCTAAGAGTCAGGAAGAGCATGAGGAGCATCTGCGTTTGATCCTTGAGCTACTGAAACAGGAGTAGCTGTACGCTAAGTTTTCCAAATGCGATTTTTGGATTCGCGAGGTTCAATTTCTAGGACATGTGATCAATGAGAAAGGAATACATGTCGATCCAGCCAAAGTGGAAGCTATCAAGAATTGGGCAGCACCAACAACTCCAACCGAAGTTCGGCAATTCCTAGGATTGGCCGGATACTATCATCGTTTTATCGAGGTATTCTCAAAGATTGCCCAACCTCTCACCGCCTTAACCCAAAAAGATAAACCCTATAATTGGAGCGAGACTCAAGAATCAGCATTCCAGCTACTGAAGCAGAAACTATGTAGCGCACCCATCCTATCTCTACCGGAGGGAACGGATGACTTCGTGGTGTATTGCGATGCCTCCATCCAAGGTCTCGGTTGTGTGTTGATGCAACGTGACAAGGTTATTGCATACGCTTCTCGACAGTTAAAAATCCATGAAAAGAATTACACAACTCATGATTTGGAGTTAGGAGCCGTGGTGTTTGCACTCAAGATATGGAGACATTACTTGTACGGTACCAAGTGCATCATCTACATCGATCACAAGAGTCTTCAACATATTTTTGAGCAGAAAGAGTTGAACATGCGTCAACGTCGTTGGATCGAGTTATTAAACGATTATGATTGTGCAATCAAGTACCATCCGGGCAAAGCTAATGTGGTGGCCGATGCCCTAAGCAGAAAAGAAACCAAACCCCCAACGGGTTAGAGCATTACAACTCACTATTCATACAGGATTACCCGAACAAATCCGCAATGCCCAACTCGAAGCCTTAAAAGAGGAGAACTTACCATTAGAATCCACTCGTGGTATGGAGAAACAACTTGAGGCTAAAGCAGATGGTATTCGCTATTTCGCGGAACGAATATGGATACCAGTATATGGAAACCTAAGAGACCTAGTCATGGATGAAGCCCACAAATCCCGATACTCTATCCATCCGGGATCTGACAAGATGTATCACGATCTAAAAGTTTTGTATCGGTGGCCGAACATGAAAGCCGACATAGCCACCTGCGTGAGCAAGTGCCTGACTTGTTCCAAGGTCAAGGTGGAGTACCAAAAGCCATCTGGATTACTTCAACAACCGGAAATACCAATGTGGAAATGGGAGCAGATTTCCATGGATTTCATAACCAAATTACCCCGAACCCCTACAGGATGTGACACATACTGGGTTATAGTGGATCGCCTAACCAAATCCACTCATTTCCTTGCTATCAAGGAGACCGATAAAATGGAAAAGTTAACTCGCCTCTATCTTAAAGAAGTAGTCTCCCGACATGGAGTGCCAATCTCCATCATTTCCGATAGAGACGCCCGATTCACCTCACGTTTCTGGCAATCATTATAGAAAGCTCTAGGCACGCGCCTGGACATGAGTACAGCGTATCATCCTCAAACAGATGGCCAGAGTGAGCGTACCATTCAAACCCTAAAAGACATGTTAAGGGCTTGTGTGATCGATTTCGAAAACAGTTGGGAGACTCACTTGCCTTTAGTGGAATTCTCTTACAATAACAGCTATCATACTAGCATCAAAGCAGCACCGTTTGAGGCTTTGTACAGTCGAAAATGCCGATCACCAATTTGTTGGGCTGAAGTTGGAAATAGCCAACTTACTGGTCCTGAACTTGTGCATGAAACCTCGGAGAAAATCATGCAAATTCGAAACCGTATGGCGGCAGCTCGTGACCGTCAAAAGAGTTATGCAGACAAGCACAGAAAACCGCTAGAATTCCAAGTGGGCGACAAAGTATTATTAAAGGTCTCACCGTGGAAAGGTGTGATTCGTTTTGGAAAACGAGGAAAGTTAAACCCGCGTTATGTTGGACCATTCGAGATAGAGAAAAGGATCGATCCAGTAGCATACCAACTGAACCTACCAGATACACTCAATGGAGTGCACAATGTCTTTCATGTCTCAAACCTAAAGAAGTGCCTATCAGATGAGACACTTGTAGTTCCACTCAAGGAGTTGGAAATTGATAAACAACTAGGTTTCATTGAGGAACCAGTTGAAATCATGGACCGAGAGGTCAAAACTCTCAAGGGCAGTAAGATACATATTGTCAGAGTTCGCTGGAACTCGAAGCGTGGACCGGAGTTCACTTGGGAACGAGAGGATCAGATGATGAAAAAGTATCCTCACATTTTCAAACAGTCAACAGCAAACACAATAGCTACTAACTAAATTTCGAGACGAAATTTATTTCAACAAGGGGATGATGTGACAAATCCAAACTTTTTGTTTCAGACGTCACCGACTTCGTTTAATTTTCGGGACGAAAATTCTTTCAACAAGGGGATGATGTGACATCCGGCAATTTCAGGTTAACTCCGTTAACATTCCTACGTTAGTTCAAACATTATTCATTGCAAACTCAGTTATCTCAGTTAGTCACACGTGCATTGCATTTAATTTAGTTAATTAAATGTGTCAGTTAATTCACACACAACGGCAATTCGTAGAATTTCCGGATCGCACTTGAGTCTAACCCGGAACGTTGGTGATTAATCAAGATTAATATTTCAAACATTTAATAATTTATATTTAATATAAATTATATGAGTTTTATGTGATACGTGACTTTACGTGAACTATGTGGATTTTCTTGTTATCGCACATGTTTATCGGATATTAATCGTGTTAATTATTTTTATAAAAATTAGAATTTTTATAAATATAATAGTTAAGAGATTTAATTAGTAATTAAGTATTAATTATAATTAAATTAGCCCATGGACATTTAGAAAGCCCATAATCCCTTTAAAACCCATACATACAAATATGTATAAAAGGAAAATTATAAAATTAAAAACCCTAATCCCTTTTTTTTGTTGTGGCCGTCGACCCCCCCCCCCCCCCCCGCCATTCTCTCCTTGAGCCGAGAGCTTCAAACCACCCAAACACGCATCGATCGAGCTCCAATCGTGAAACCGGAAGTGAATACGTGCTAGTCTAGGCATTCCTACGTAAGTTATTTTATTGAATTCCGTCATTATTTCATTATTATTTTTGAGATCGAAACCCTAGATTATCCAAACTTAATGATTTCGAAATATGATAATGAATTAGTTAATTGTTTGATATTGTTGTATCGTATTGATGATTTTATGAACGTATATGAAACCCTAGTTGTTATACGATATGTAAATTGAATTTTGTTGATTATGTGACATATAGGAATCGCATGCTAGACGTGAATTATGATTAATATAGTTGTAATTATATTAGTTGAAAGATTTGGGATTGATTAGACGTGTTAAATGTGTAAACAAAGTGTGTAATGGACGACTTACTAAAAGAGGAAACTTTATTAAAAAGTTGTGAAGGTTTCTAGGTGTGTATGATGTTATAAATTTACTCTAGTATGTTAGTATGATTGTAATGAGGCTTGTTAAAGGGTTATTGAATGCAAGTAGCTTAAATAGATCATAGATTACTAAAAGTGAAAACTTTTGTGATTTGGAACTTGATGTCTAAACTTAATGATGTGTGTCATGATAATCTGTTATGTATTAGCATGTGTAGATAGACATGGAATGATGATACGAACGTGTTATAAATAATGTGATTCATTTGAAAGCAAACATGAGTTTATATTATTTTTAAAAATAATAAATTAACGTAACGTGTATTGTTGACGTAGTTTGCCATGCTAAATTAGTTATGACTTAGGTAGCATGAAACGTGAATTATTTGTGTGCTAAGCGTGTTGTTATGCAAGTCAAACATTTAATCACTAAACGGGTCACCAACGGGTCGTCGAGTCAAACTTGGTCAAACTTGGTCAAACTTAGTCAAACTTGGTCAATCTTGGTCAAACTAATAAATATTTTCTAAACCCTTAAAACAATGAGATTGTTTGGATACTTAGGGTTCCTATCGTCTTGCACAATCACACACTTATGTCGTCAAGCATTCTAAGTTCGCTTTCTTTCGCACGCACTCTAAGGTGAGTTTCACGGCCCCTTTTCTTATGATTTAAACTTGTGGGAGAAAACATGGGTACAAACATTTAGATCTTACATTTCATTTATATCACTTGTTGTACTAAGCGCAAACATATCATGCAAGTCCTTACTTATCGAACCGTTTAATATATGGGATAGCGAGGTAATCTTGAGTAGTACTACTGGGCATTGACAAGCCCCACCCGCATTAGTCGAGCTAACACGACAGGTAGTCGAACGGGTGTAACATTGACCTAAACATTTACCATTGATCATGATAGTCATGGTAGGAGGCAGTTCAAACATAAACAGTCAGCTTCGGTGTCGAAACGCTTTAGTAACATGTAATTAGGTTAGCTACCTATGATATAAACTGTAAATGGTTTTATCTAGTAAACTTTACAAACATTGAAACCTGTGAACTCACCAACATAGTGTTGACACGTTTTAGCATGTTTTCTCAGGTCATTAAGGTACAAGCATAAGCTAAGGCATGCATGCATTCGAAGTCCATCATTTTCAAACTCAAGAACTATTTATTTTATGTATTGTTGGATTATTTATTTTTGGCGCGACTGTTTTGGCGCATGCTTTTCATTTAACTTTTCGCTTCCGCAGTCTTACATTAAATCAGTGTTTTCATTACTAGTGTTGCATCGTGACTATGAGCAATACTAGTGGTTTTCTTAAACTCGTATAGAGTCGTTCAAAGTAACTAATGACTGAGATCCTGGTAGGTCACGCTCATAACGGTAAAACTCCGTTAGTGGATTTTGGGGGTGTGACACTACAAGTGAGCACGCGCAAAAACAAGGTGCGACGATCAAACCCGTGACCTTGTTCATGTGAGATGAGGGTTTAAACCAATGGACCTGGGCTTGTGCCTTGGTCTATATCGGGCGCGAATTTTATTTAATATCCAACCCCAACTGCCCTCTTCCCCAACTCGCCACCCGAACCAAACCCTAACCCCAATGTCAACCGATTCGTACCCGATCGAACCCAAATTTAGAGGGCTTTCATTCCTTACATCAAAACGAAACTAAGGGTACCGATTTTACCTGAAATGGTTGAGGATTGAGGGAGAACGACAATGGGGCCGTCGTCGGATTTCTTTGAGCTCGCCGGAGTTCTGGAGGAGTAATGCAATGAATACATAGGTGTAGAAAGTTTGTGGCATCTGTAGTGAAGGTGTGGGTTCGATTTTATAGTCTAATTTCGTGTTAAATGCACGAATTGATGCGAGACTTGATTGGCGACGGTTATACGACGATTGAATTCAATTTCTTTGATTGTAGGTGTAATTGATGCGTTAAAATGGATCCAGTCAGTCGCATGATGGTTTACAATGGATCAATTACAATTTTAACACATGAATATGTTGAATTTTGCACGAATTTGAGAGGATTGGGTTCGGTTTGACTTTCAAAAGTCAAAGCTGCGTATTTTGTTTAAAAAAATGTAAAGGGTCCAAATTGAGGGGTCTAATGTGATCAAGAGGTTTAATGGTTCAAACTAAATGTTTTATAAAATTGTCACACGCGCGCACACAAACACACACACACATATAATATATATACATATTTGAAACTAATCAATGGGTTGCATAAATATATAATTTATAAGAATGTAAAATAGATTTATATTTAGAATTTAGAAAACTCACATATATATACTTATATAAAAGAGTGGAGTCTAGATACACATTGCCATGTTTTATTATAAATACATTGTCAAGTATTTATATATAATCATATTTATTCATTTGCATAATTAAATGAAATAAGTATATGTGTGTGTAGATATATTTATATATAACCATAGGGATGTTGCATAATAAATGCATAACTTGTAATTAGTATAACAAAATGAAATGATCCAAAATTGAAATAATGTTATTACACAAATTAAAGCATGAGAAAAAAAACCCTAAATGTTACACATGGCTTGATTATACGCTTTAGAACCTTATATGTTTTCACATTTATGCTGTATACTTGATTTGAACCTATTGAATTGTAAACCATTTATAACTTTTGTTGGTGTCAAAACCTATGTCACTTACCAACTACTTGTAGTTGACATTTACTTAACATGTTTCAGGTGTACCCGTTTGAGGACAAGTCTTGATTATATAGGACTATGAACCTAGTTATATTTAATTCAAACTTTGATTATGTCATGTTTCTTTTGTACTATGTATATCTTATTTCCTTGTATTGAATACTTAATATGTTTGAATAAATATTGAACCTTATTAAATAGTTGATCATGTGCTTTTCAACAACCGTGTCAGCCCCCGCGTATAATCCGTCGTCGGTCGAGGTGAGACACTTGGCGACCCGCTTCATTTCGTCGGCATATCCCTTCTCCGATTTACAACCACCATGGAGACTTGCTTCAATCAACCACCACCCCCTCTTTCGTCCCCATCAGCGAGTTCAGATCAAGCAATGTTGAAGGATCACCATTAGAAACCATCACGATCAAGGGTAGTAGTGGCTTTTGAAATTTGGTTTCAGATCAACAGTAGGTATCAAAAGCTCAAGCCTTTTAAAATTAATCATCTTTCAGGCACACCAAAGATTGTGAAACCACATAAAACCATTGATGGAGAGGTATAAATTTAATCAAAAACACCCACCATAAATTCAATCAAGATCTGATCTATTTTATTCGGAAGAAGACGACATAGTTAAATCGACCTTAGTCCGTTGAATCATGCAAATTTATCACCCTCTTGATGCTTACCAAACTCACTTATGTTGAATGAGAACTTGAAAAGTAGTATATTGGAGTCGGGATTGAACCATCTTGTGCGTCGATGGTTCTAAAGGGTGTTGTTATGGTGAGCAAAGAGGGGTGTGGTGATAGAAAACGACAATGGAGGTTTCTGATCGTCTCCCCCATCAAATCAGAGTGTGGCTGACGAAGCTTCTAGTTAGTTTTGGGTAGAAACTTTGGTAGAAACACATTAGAGATAGACCAAAAGTGTTGATATAATAAGGAGGTGGACCCATACAAATTAATATGTTGTTTTTGTATTTATTAATGTCAAGGGTATTTTAGTCTTTTTATATCTACTTAACAGAAAATTTTAATCCTCATCCACTCCAGGGACTATCAGTGAAACAAAATGAAAGTTTTATTGGGTTAAACCTGTAATTTCTTAAAATTAAAGTCTAAACTCGTAATTTAACCAAACCACAGGGACCATCCTGTAAATAACTCTTATGTAATTAAACTGGACGGATGTACAAGATAAAAGAAAATCATAGGAACAGGCGTGACAATACTTTTGATATAAAACTAAGGGGGTGTTTGGGATTACTTATTTATGCTACTTATTAACTTATTAACTTATATAAGTTAATAAGATGTTTGGTTAAACTAACTTATTGACTTATTTATGATATTTTTAAGAAGTAAAGAAAACTTACTTATGACTTATTACTTATTAACTTTTCAAGAAGTATATAAGTTAATAAGATGTTTGGTTAAACTAACTTATTGATTTATTTATGATATTTTTAAGAAGTAAAGAAAACTTACTTATGACTTATTACTTATTAACTTTTCAAGAAGTTAATAAGCAGAATAAAAAAAAACAAGCCCTAAGTAGCATCAGATTTTCTGACATTTCCTCTTTTTAATTTCTCTTAAATTCTGTTTCTGCCATTTCACCACCTTCAACCTCTCTGCAACTCGACTCTTCTTTTAATGGCTTCTCTTATTGACCTAAATCTTTATCCTGATTCTCCCGCTGACGTCACCGGCGCTGCCTCAACCCTAACTGCCCCCAAACTCGAACCTAAAGAAGAACCGTTCGACGTTCACACCAATTACACAAACCCTAATTTCGATTTCAGCTTCAACACACAACCAGAGATATCACAACCTGCCGAACAAGCCGTTGATGAAACCGATGTCTATTCCGAATTCAACAGGATTTCGAAGATGTTCCAGACTGCGTTTTCCGGTTCACCGGAGAAATACGATGACGCTACGTTCACCGATCCCGACTCACGAGCAATTGTGCCGGTTCGGGAAGAAAACCAGCACTCAGCCGTCGCATATTCGTCTCGCCGGAGGAATCAACAGCGGTCAGGCGAGTTAGTTAGGGTTACGAACCTAGGGTTTGAAGACGAAAGGTATTTTCGACACGTGGTGAGAAAAACTAGGATGATGTACGATTCGCTTAGGGTTCTTGTGTCCATGGAGGATGAGAAGCGTAAAAGTAATAATAATTTATTCGGACGTAGTCGTAACGCTCGCGGCGATTTGAGATCTGCTTCTGTTATGAAAGACCGTGGCCTTTGGTTGAACCGCGATAAAAGGATCGTTGGTGCGATTCCTGGAGTGTATGTTGGTGATATATTTTTTTTCAGGATGGAGATTTGTGTTGTAGGAATGCATGGTTTACCTCAAGCAGGGATTGATTACTTGACCTCAAGTCAGAGCTCAAATGGAGATCCAATTGCTACTAGTATAATTGTTTCAGGTGGATATGAAGATGATCAAGATGCTGGTGATGTTATTATATACACAGGTCATGGAGGGCAAGACAAGTACTCAAGGCAAGCGGATCATCAAAGATTAGAAGGCGGAAACCTTGCGATGGAAAGAAGTATGCGATATGGCATTGAGGTGCGTGTTGTTCGTGGCTTTAGGTATGCAGGTAGCCCTAGTGGTAAAGTGTATGTTTACGATGGATTGTATAATGTTGTTGATTCTTGGCTTGAAGTTGGAAAATCTGGTTTTGGTGTTATTAAGTTTAAGCTTGTTAGGATGGAGAATCAGCCTGAAATGGGGAGCGCGATTCTTAAGTATGCTGAGAGTCTTAGAAATGGACCGTTGCAGAGTAGGCCTAGGGGATATGTGTGTATGGATATGTCGATGAAGAAAGAAAACGTGTCTGTGTTTCTTTTCAATGACATTGATGATAATCATGAGCCGATGTTTTATGAATATTTGACATCATCTGTTTTCCCTCCTTTTGTGTATCAATGCGGGGGCAACGGTGGTGGATGTAATTGTGTTTCTGGATGTACAGACGGTTGTTTTTGTGCTAAAAAGAATGGTGGTGAATTTGCTTATGATCAGAATGGTTTACTTGTTAGAGGGAAACCGTTAGTATTTGAATGTGGACCACATTGTAGTTGCCCTCCTAATTGTAGGAATCGTGTCAGCCAAAACGGTATTAAGAACAGATTTGAAGTGTTCAGGTCGAAGGAAACAGGCTGGGGAGTTAGATCTTTGGACTTGATACAAGCTGGTTCTTTTATCTGTGAATACACGGGAGTTATTCTCACAAGAGAAAAAGCACAACTCTTTAGCATGAATGGTGATAGTTTGATCTATCCAAATCGGTTTGGTGAGAGATGGGCAGAATGGGGAGATTTGTCCCAAATATTTTCAGATTATGTGCGTCCGTCATATCCATCTGTACCGCCACTCGATTTTGCAATGGATGTTTCTAGAATGAGGAATGTTGCTTGTTACTTGAGTCACAGTTCTTGTCCAAATGTTTTAGTTCAGCTGGTGTTATATGATCATTCCAATTTTGCATTCCCTCACCTTATGCTGTTTGCGATGGAGAACATTCCTCCTATGAGGGAACTTAGTCTTGATTATGGAGAGGCTGATGAATGGACAGGGAAATTGGCCATTTGTAACTAAATTAACATGGAGTAGCTTTTTATGTACCTGAATGCAGATTCATGGATGCATGACGCACTGAGGTAACTACAGTTTTTCATCTTGGTAACTTAATGGTTATCATGAGTACCACGCATAGACAAAACCGGTTTGTGTTGGTTAACGGGTTAAAATGGGTTCAGTTGATCACTTGATCTGAAGTCCTTGTCCATTGTTTTATAAAAAATGTAAATAATTAGTATGTGGAGATAGATTACAAAAGTTATATTATTTCTATAATAATATAGTTTTTGACGGTAAAATGATTTAGGAGGTTTATGCAATAAAATAAACTTTGTGAGAAATCGGAGAATTTGGACTTTATGCATTACAATAAACTTTTAAAAAACTAAATATTTTGACTTTACCTTTTTGACCTGTTTGAGGTAAAATGCAACTTGAACTAACCCATGTGTGACTTTTCTTGCACATTTAAATGCCTTGTTGTCTTGTTTTTATTGATGTACTTTACTTTCATCCGAGGTATATTTTTAGTTGCAACTTTGGGTTGCAATTGCATCTGGCATGAAGCATTTGTTTGTGTTGATATTACTAGATTTTCTGTGTCATGGATGTGAATCCAATTCTGTGTTTGCTGGCTGTAGAAACTATTTTTCTTCTCTTAGTTCATTATCCTTCATCAGTCATCATTTTATTTATCATCTTCTGTTTATGGATCATTGGACCATTTTGTTGTACTCTAGTTATTGTTCATATAAGATCAACCTGAACTTGATTTCATGTTCATCTATAGTTCCGAAGGCTGTTCTTTTTCATGTTTTTATTGCTTTGGTCAATTGCCTTAACATTGTTGCGTTTACTTGGCACAATCATATCTGCCACTCAGTGTTGTAAAAATCGCGCCTAGGCGCCGATTAATCGCTAGGCGGACAGTGAAGGTGGAATTTTGACCTAGTCGGTCTAAAAATCGCTGGGCGGTCCAAATCGAGTCTAGTCGGGCTAGGCGGTCCAAAATCGGGTCTAGTCGGCCCACTTTTTGGGCTTTTTTATGATTTTTAGCCCAAATCGGGTCTAGTCGGGCTAGGCGGTCCAAGACGATGATGAATTTTTGAACCATTCTATCTAGTAGCATGTTAATGTTTGTGTTTTGAACTATTTAATCTTTGAATTTTGAAGTATTTAATCTTTAATTGTTTATGTTTGAAATATTTATGTGCATATAAAAATTCCAATCCGATTAATCCCGCCTAGGCCCAGGCCCTACCCTACCACCCGACTATCGCCTAGCGATTTTTACAACACTGCTGCCGCTTCACTTTGCTTGTTTTGTTTAGTATAGAAATTTACATGAGTGTACACAGTAAGATGAACTGTCATAGGAGGAAATATCCACCTTCTTTACTTAACTGCCACTACACTTTGCTTGTTTTGTTTGGTATAGAAATTTACATGAGTGTACACAGTAAGGTGAACTGTCATAGGAGGAAATATCCACCTTCTTAAGTTAACTGCCACTTCACTTTGCTTGTTTTGTTTAGTATAGAAATTTACATGAGTATACACAGTAAGGTGAACTGTCATAGGAAGAAATATCCACCTTCTTAAGTTAGGGAGCGCTTTTGATTAGTTTGTCAACTTGGACATGCTTGATATCCATGTGCTAAAAACTTTGGTGTGTTGAGACTTGAGAGATGGTCTTTTTACCATTTCAATTGTGGATAGGCTTACTATTTTGTTAGTTTTTTAATCTCATAATTTCTTTCTTACTATTTTTTGCTTTGCTTTAGCTCAAATGCTCCTTATTTGTTTTTGTTTCCTAAATGATGTACTCTACGTTTTTTTAACATCATAACATAATAAATTAAATGTTATATCGATTCATAATTTGAAGTTTATCCAGGAGTACCTTCGTCGGCTATGTCTTCAAGTTATATTTAAATCACACAATCTATTTTTTATGTTACCAATATTAGAAAGATGAGTTATATTGGTAACTAGGTTGTTCCCAGCCGCGCGTTGCGGCGTGAATGAACCTGTTTTGGTGTGACATGTAAGGGACACAAGCAAAAGCTAACAGTTAGTCCCAGCCGACATTTATATTACATAAGAAGTAAGTTCGACCTGAGATTTACATCAGGACTAATGGTTATATACTGACAGTTTTGCAAAAAAGCATCAATTGTTTAACGGAAGCCTGGGAAATGCTGGGTCTTTTCCTGTCTTTCATGGGTTGGGCGTGTCTGGATAGCGCCGCTTCTTTGTGTCACCTAAATTTTCACCTGCGTCATGGAAAAGATGAGTATTTTTTTGGAAACCTAGAAGATAAAACTTTTGCAAGAAAATAAGGCAATAACACACGGTTACAGACACAATTGATCATTGACCGCAATCTTCTCTTTTCTCTCAAATTTGAAGTCGGTAAAAAATAACATAAAGCAAAAACAGCAAATAGCTATTAAATAACAAATTTAATAACCTAGTACACATTTGATTATTAGCGTGTCATAAAAACTTTTAAGAAACATATAATTGGTAGTATGCAAAACGAAACAAACACACAAACATAACACCAAATAGAAACAGTCATAAGACAACATTAATGGGAAAAAAACTTCTGCTACATGAACAATCACATTCAAATAATGGCTCGTGGTGTTAACCGTTTGAGTCCAGGAAAAAAAGTGCAGCAAGAATTAAAATAGAAGATATAGATATAATAAGATTAGTGCAGACCATTATGTTAATGTTAGTGCACATAGTAGTTGAAATCTCACTGCAGACTATTATCACCCAAAGTTGGTTTAGTTGAGGTTGTCACCATTTTGAGATTGAAAGCACAGATTAAAAGTTCTCAGATGAAACTAAAATCCAATATTCTACATGCAGGTTGTAGGAAAATTTTCAATGACGATTCCTCATATTGTATCAAAATGTCATCGAGTACAATTGAATTGAGATATAAAAAATAAAAAATCAAAGTATCACACTTATATTAATAAGAGAAACGCTTGGAAAAAATAAAATAAAAACCCAGCCATACCACTTGAATCGGTAAAAAAAACATGTTCGTTACCAACAAAATCGAGAACATGAAAAGGTAAGGTTATGAAATGAAAATGCAAAAGGAATACAAACAGAATTAGAGCATAGATATCTTCTCAAATGAACCTGATTGCAACAAATGCTCATATCAAATGACCAATCAAACACACACTATAGTTATCCTCAATTTTCTAACATGTGTATGAAGATGGTGTAAGTTCATCCATCTACTCACATTGTGATATGACATAGATGCTAAAACAACCTTTTTTAAAATAATTTAAAAATAAATAAATAAAACCTTGGTGTGTTGATCTCACTAAGCTCTAGTAGCAGCTCATTTCTTGTGCAGAAGTAGCAAAAGAATAATGAAAGCATTTATTTTACTTAAAAGGTCAAAACAGGTACGTACAATCGGTAGGAACTCGACTAAAACCAGCTGTGAATTCTCGCATACCTGCATTTACAAACTAAACACCAAAATGTCCAGGTTGGGTCCACCAGATTAAACACACAACCTGAACATATCGTAAGTATCATTCATATATTTTTATCATTGGTATATTATTTCATCAATTTTAATATAGATTTCCAGAAACATAAGAAAAATAATTTGTACATATAGCTTCTTAGCATCCCTTCTACTGGTCAACCCACAAAGAATAAAACTTGAATAGCTTGGAAATAGCCTCTAAGTTTCTGTAATGTGAAAAAAAAAAAAAAAAAAAAGTTAAACTTTACTTATATTTATAATATGAACAATATGAGAGTTGTTCTACCACCAAATATGTGGGATCCTGTAATGTTGCATATGTAGAAACTTCAGCAGCAACAGACACGTTATATGGCTACTTTGCCCTCCATAGTTATTCAAATACCCTGGTTTAAGATTCCAATCTCAAATAGAGCGGGAATTGTATATTTGACCAAGAAAACAGAAACTGCGTAACCTACTTATTCATAAAAGAATTTAAAAAAATAAATAATAAATAAAACCTTGGTGTGTTGATCCCTCCTTATACAATTGACTGACCTATCTCCCATTTGATAAAAAACCAATACAAATTCAGCAGCAAAAAACCGCAACCTAAAACTATGAAACTTCTATATCAAACATGTGAGGCATACGTACATGCAGGAATATACCTTTGTGAAGACGCAATTCGCCTGCACTTTGCTTCTGAATCAGAGGCTCCGGTTATAACTTTTTGCAAGTTTCTATGGTTGTGTAGTGGTATTGTAAATGTAATCCTAGTTCATATAAATAACAATAAGTAGCTGCTAAAACGGCTATGTTACATGCTACTACCATTTGTCCATCTACGAATGCATCTGCTTAATAATGTACAGATTTCTAACATTACCAACACAGAGCAAACAACCTTGATCCAATTCACTTTAGACATTTGTATTGTCAAAGGTTGCAACAACAAAGTGGTGACTCCATCTGTCAAAAAAAATGTCAGAAATTAGAATCGTCAAAGGTCAACGATATATTCATTATTAGTTAAAAGTGCTCACCATTCAAAATCAGGATATAATGGTAAAATCTCCACGGGCTGAAGCCTTTTATTAGTAGCATGAACATGATGTGATTTGCATGCCTCAAATAAACACACTATAAAGATGACCATGCTGATTCAAAGAATAAGGAATGTCAACAAAAAAATTCTTAAAAAATGTATGATGCAAGTTTTACTTTTTTTTTTTACATTTTCTTGAGCTTGCTATCCTCCTCATCCATTGGCTGATCAAACTTTTGATGCAAAGCCGACATGTCTCCTTTTCCTTCATTCTCCTTACCCACAACGCCTTCCATTCCAAACAAATTCACCCCGTGCACTTGCAATCAAACCACTAAAATTGCATCAAATCCACAAAATGGGACTCAATGAGGTGAGATCGGCCAACTCTCAAATACAAATTGCAAACCCAACACCGATTATGAGTGAAAAAAATTCTAAAAAGCAAAAATCGAAAACTATACTTACCAGGGCTGCCGAAGAAACCGTCGCTATTCACTTGTTAGAACCCTAAATCACCCATGTTGGAAAGCGACCATCTCCTCTCTTTCCCCGATTTTTTCGGGGACTTAATTCCCTGCATCTTTCTTCCCCAAACGTGAAACTTCCAAAACCCTAAAGTGACGGCTCACTACGATTTAACCACGACTGCCTATTCAACCGAGAAATCCACCCGTCCACCTGACCGTCTTAACTCTCTCTTTCTCTTATTTGTCTCCCAAAAACTCTATAGCAGACGTCTAGCAGTTTTAGTACACTCTTCATCTCATCAACTATGTCTTACCTCACTCATACGCTCAACCGTCGTCGCCTCAACAGCATAAGAAAGCGCCAGGCGTTGGGCAAGCGCCAGGCGTTGGGCCAACATCGACGTTGGTGGATGGGATGAAAGAAAGAGTGAACTAAAAATTACAATTACAATAGAGGGGGGCATAGATAGAGTAGGATTAGGGTTTCTAGTTTAGCCACCAAGAAACATAAACATGGGCCTAATTAACTTAATAATAACCCAACCTAATAGCTTCTCCATGTGAACTAAAAATAAACCAAAGCCCAAAGGCTTCACCAATCCTAACAATCTCCCACTTGAAGCCTTTGCAAGAACCAACAAATTCTATCCAAGTAAATCCCATATCAAGTAACTCCAACAATCATCAAAACAAGTCTTCTAAGCTTCCAGTTCCCATAAACAAGCTAAGACTTCAATCAATTCAATCCACCTAGTTGTAGCGACCTTTGCATCAGTTTTTCGAAAGGCCCATTGAAGCTCCCAAGAGCTCCAATCCGGTCATCACAGACCCAATCATGGCAAAACTGGCCAATGACTCATCCTCAATCTCAACCGACACCCACTCACTCGAACTACCGACTCCAAAGACTTCCAGAGGGAAACACTCTCCATAAATACAGCAAGCACCCAGGAGAGAATTTCCATTTGGAATTCCGGTCTTCAAAACCCAATGGTGTTTTGAACTGTACCCAGAACACACCTCGTGCTCCCACTGTTCCCAAAACCTCTAACTTTGTTTAAACCTCCGAATGCACTCAGTTGACATCCTCGTGGCTCCAGGATTCATGCTTGCAATATGAATCCACATAGCTCTACCCGATTTAGCGAGCCAGACTTTACTCCACAGAAGTTGGTTAGCTTCTTCCGGTGATACATAAACCCGTACCATCCTAAAGTTATCAAACAACAGATTCACCAATGCTTCACAGAAGTTATTAATGGGTCATACTAGAATTTTCACTACCTTCGCCGAGTCCCAATGCATCAACCCCAGACACATCCTCAAAAAAAAAAACAGAATTCAAATCATTGACATCGATTCTTCAAATGTCCCACCTCTATGCAGCTCTACCAAGTCAACTATGTCCAACCCCCACTGTACTTGTTATCCCAACCCATTGCCAAACCAACATTCCATGAGACGATCCCCCAATTGTACTCCCTTGACAAATGTTTTCACCTAGCACAAGATCCCAGATCCCCTCAAATGTCGAACCACCGATCACCACCGAACAAGAAATAACTTCACAGTTCCAAACGAATAAGAAATAACTTCACAGTTCCAAACGAACAAGAAGTAGCAATCACAATTTTAGACCAGTTAACAGGCAATGATTGTAACAGCAAGAAAGCTTCATGGAGAGCAAGCGGTACCAAGGGCTCTTATGACCGTACACACGATCAGTTAACGCAAACCCTAACCGGAAGATCTTCCAAACGAGCAATATCAAATGACTTCCTTTTTTTCATTTATATCGTCACCAGCAAACTAACTGACATGTGAATTCGAACTCAGATCAGACGATTCTCCCAGAACCCCTCGGCAACCACAGCTGATAACCAACATCTAAAGATCACGAGCAGAACACTAGCGGCACCGAAGGTTTGAAAACCCTAACCTTTGATTTTTTTTTTAACCAGAATCACCCACGGACTTTAATTCAAGAAGCAAACAATCCCAGCAAAATTCCAAAAGTTGACCACGGCTTTACCCCACCAAGATGAAAACCGAAACCCTAATTGCAATCCAGTGTATTAAACGAGACTTATCCCGAACCTCGAAACAAGGGGAAGATCGAACAGTACTCACGAGCCTAAGCTCTGATACCCGTTGTTAGGTATACGCGGCAGAACACAACACACAATCTAAAACACGGTATCACACAGTCATAGTTGTCATAGAAACCATAACGATCGCTATAGCGCACTATGTAGCGAAACGGCCTATGGTTGCTATATGGTGTTTAGCGAATGAATAGCGAGCATATAGCGAATATTTTTTTTTTCTTAAATTATTTTTTAATTTTTTACTTGATTAATATAAATAGCGTTGCTAATAACCCTAATATATGAAGATTTAGATGATTATTGATTATAATTGCTATAAATCCTACAATAATTGAATATAAAATATTTCTAAAATTTTATACTAGTGTATCACTAAACGTGAAATAGTGCGCGCTATTTCATAGCTATCTCTACGTAGCGTGTAGGTTTCTTATCGCTATTCGCCATTGATAACTATGCACACGGTACATAAATTATAAACAATAAACATGACAAGAATTTTACGTGGTTCGGTCCCAGGGGACCTTCATCCACGAGCTGCAACGAGGTTATTCATTATTCAAGTGCAAAGATTACAATTACAATAGAGGGATATAAATAAAGTAGGATTAGGGTTTCTAGCTTAGCCACCAAAAAACATAAACATGGGCCTAATTAACTTAATAATAACCCGACCCAATAGCTTCTCTATGTGAACTAAAAGTAAACCGAAGCCCAAAGGCTTCACCAATCCCAATAGGTGTACTTAATTGTGTAGCACTATAGCAAGGGTAAGATTCATGCATCGATTTCATAGGAAAAACATGCATGAAATGAATATGATTCGATTCCAACAGGGGCATATGGGAATGTAAAGGAATGAATGGTACTAAAGGTTGGAGGGAAGTAATGGGTAGTAATTGCATCATCAAGTCGGAGTTATTGCTTCATCAATGTTTAATTTTAAATACTTGTTATTGTTTTTAGTTTGAGTGTCTTAGTTTTTATCTAATTTGCCATTTTTGGGGTTTTAGACATGTTTTAGGCTAAATACGGGCCATTTTTGGATTGTTAAGACCAGTTTTCTCAGAATTTGTATTATTTTGGTAGAATTTTCAGGATTTGGCCGGAATCACACTAGAATCTGACCGGAATCTAGTCGGAATCTTGCTCGAAGGTCACCGGAGGGCCTAGGCGCACGCCCGAAGGGCTTTAGACAACATAGCCCCCCTCGAATCTGGCCAACTAACCTTGTTTTTGTTTGTTTTAATAAATCAAATTTTTGGTTTCTATCATTGGTTCCATTGTCGGGAAACACGATGGGTCAGACCCGGAGCAACCAGATTGGAGGCAGCGGAATTTACCATGATTCAATCGCTGCTCAATTGGCGATTGTTTCTGAAAAAATTTGATTCCTTGTTATCCTTGAAGAATGATATTGCAGCGATCAGGGAAGCTTGGCTAGCAAGGCAAACACAGGTAACCAAGGAACCTGAGGATGAACCTCACAGACCATTCCCAGAACTGAATATGGAGGAATTTTCTGGCGACAACCCTGGGGATGATGAAGATCGAATCGAGCATGTCGTGGATGATCAATTCAGGATCGTCAATAATGTTCAGTTGAAGAAAGGAGATTGTGTTGAATCGAAGGTCGAAGATGGTGTTCTATTAAAAAAACCGCAATTTGGAAAACGACCAAGATAGTATGAAAACCCAGGCTGGTTTAAAGGGCCGTGAATTGAATTTTGTGGACGAAGATGGGGGGAGGCAGTCTCTTACGAACGAGACGTAACACCAAACTTCCGGAATCACCTGGTCTCCCATCTTCATTTCGTTCGAGACCGTTGCGGGGTCCAAGAAGCCGGTCAAGCTACAATTGAATGACTAATTGCTTGGTTAAACAACTATCGGATTCTCGAGTTGAGGACAAGTCTGTTCTCCGGGCAGGTTGTATTGATACGATTCCAGCAAGGGCATATGGGAATGTAAAGGGAAGAATGGTACTAAAGGTTGGAGGGAAATAAAGAGTAGTAATTGCATCATCAAGTCGGAGTTATTGATTCATCAGTGTTTAATTTTAAATACTGTGTTCTTATTTTTAGTTTGGGTGTCTTGGTTTTTATCTAATTTACTTATGTGATCATAATTGTGGAGATTAGCCCCTCTCGAATCGGGCCAACTATACTTGTTTTTGTTTATTTTGATAAATCAAATTTTCAGTTTCTATCAAAATACCACTTAACTACTAGTTAAACTCGTTAAAAAAGTTTTGAGTTTAGGTTAAAACTAATTGGATTTCAAAGTAAATTTAAAAGTATTGGAAGAACAATTAACAAATTGATAAAAGTAAATGAAGTATTCGTTTGGACTCAGTCCCCCCTCACATAACTGTAAGCATATCTTTGGTTGCTCATTAAACTTTTCTTGCAAATAATTCTCTGATCTGGTAACTATTCCTTCGGTTAAACTATATTCAATTAAAGTTTTTTGTGCAAATCATGTTAACCTAGCATAACAGTTTCATTCTTAGCTTGTGTCACACCCCGCCAAGGCGGAAACGCGAGGCACGACGTTCATGGTTTCCAAAGCATATGATTACCGCAAACACATACATGATAAATGGATACATAAACAAGTTTAATGTTTTACATTCCAAAACGTAATTGGGTTTACAAAAAGTGAAGATTTCTCAAATATGACTCTATTACAATGAGTTATACAAGAGAAATCCTCCTTGAGTCGTATCCATCGTGCATGCATGTAATCTACATTGCTAACCTTGTAGTCACGTCAATTTCCTGAAAAACATACTTAAAATTGTCAACACGAGGTTGGTGAGTTCACAGGTTTAATCAAATAGTTCTTTGTAAATTCTGTTGTTCGTAAATAGTTCTTGTTGCATGTGATAACCAGAATAAGTAAAGTGTGACCCATTTGTAAACTAGCTAGGAATACAAATAATATGTTCATACATGAGGCGTAACCAAACCATGACATGTGTGAGCCCCTAATAATCGTTATCAGGTTCTATGCGGCCATAAATCCTCCAGATTGTGGTTAGCGCGACTAACCATGACCGGGAGACGTCACTCTCCATAGTACTATTCATAGGACCCTAGGCTACAGTTAATGGTTACTACGTTGTTCCAGGGGACTTTAGCGGCCTCAAATTGTTGTTCTCATCTCATGTAAACATAAAAGTCGTGCCTTATTCTCTTGTTATCCCGAAAACAGTAAAAAGGGGCCGTGAAACTCACCTTGAGTTTGTGTATCCTTGTAATGATACTTGTTGTAGTCAGACTTGACTATTCGTACCCTAGATACCAAAGGGTAAATTGTGTTAAGACCGAACGTCTTATATTGCAAATTGTTCACCGACTTTGTAAATCTGGTTGTTTTTGTTTTAAAACATCCTCTTGGTTGTTCAATACTTGTTTTGTTATAAAAACAGTTCTAAGTTACTGCCCAAAAGGGGACTGACACAGGTATCGAAACTTCGTAGTTTCGATTGGGCAATTGAGTGTTGAAACTTCCTAGTTTCGATTGTGCAGATTAGATATCAAAACTTCCTAGTTTCGATTTGAGCAATATGTATCGAAACTACCTAGTTTCGATTGAGTGATAAGTATCAAAACTCCTAGTTTCGATTGAGTAAATAGGTATCGAAACTATAGTTTCGATTGAGTTAGCTGGTATCGAAACTCCTAGTTTCGATTACTGGACTTCTGTTTTGACAGAATCAGTCCTGCATATTTATGTTTTAAGACTTGAATTTGACACACTTTTCTTGTTATCTTACTTGCGATTGAACATTTTGTATGCTTAGATACGGTTTTAAAGAAAATAAAGTGGATAGTATTGAGTTTTTACCTTTAAAACAGAGATGGCGATTTTGAGAATAACAGAGAAATGATCTTGAATCTTTTGCTAAAGTCTTTTCAGAAACACTTGAAATTCTTCTTAAAACACCGAATTTTGGTTGATTTTGCTTTTGAAACTGGACTTCGAATTGAAGAGAATTGGAATGTTACCGTATGAAAATGAGAAATATGAAAAGGAAATGTGAAGTTGAGACTGAGAAGGTATGGTTTTATCTGAGTTTTTCTCAGGTATGATATGGGACGAGTGAAGAGGGGAGTGGTCTTCTCTGGCTTCGGCCGAGAAAGTCAAAAAGTGGTTTGAGGGTTAATAATTAGTTTTAAGTATTAGTTTATTAAGAGTATTAATCTCAATTAGAGTTTTAAGGGGGTAATTTAATTCGGTTTAGATTCTCCACGGTATTATAAATTTATTCTAAAAATAATTTATTGTTCCACGTAAAGTTTGTGTAATATATATGCCTATATATTTTTCTGGTCATTTGTGATGGAAATTGGTAACTCCTAGAATTACCAAAATATAAAATGAGACAATGTGCGGTCTTTGTTAGACCTTAATGTCCTTGTTTGTGAAATTAAGTAAATCACAAAAGTAATTATAATGTAAACTTGTTTAATACATGTACGGATATTGACCTGAAATGTCGGGTGTCACAGCTTGTAAGATTGTGATTGATTCACGAAAGAGGAGATAAAATTAAGATCGTGATTGATTCACGAAAGAGGAGATAAAATCAAAGAAACAGTAGGAGTTCAATTTTACCGTTTTCATTAAATTACTTACTAGTAAATATGCTATTTGCAGAGCCGTTAAAATATTATAGTGTATTCATTAATGAATATATATATTTATATATATATATATGGGAAGGTTCCACTAAAAGGTGGTTTTTCGCTAAAAAATGCTAAGAAGTGGGTCAAACGAACTCCGATTGAGCTCATTCCAGCGGCGTTGGAACCGTCTCATCAAACTCTAATCCGGACCCAAAAACCTAAACCTCCCTCCACCCGCACCCCCAAAAACCTAAACCCCCCTCCAACCCCACCCCAAAAATCCTAAAACCACCACCCCCCACCCCCCACCCCCACAAAACCTAAACCCACCCCCAAAAACCTAAACCCCCCACACCCCCAAAAAAACCTAAACCATAACATCTAAACCCTAAAAGCTAAACCCTAAGGTTAAACCATAAGGCTAAAACCCTAAAATTCAAACGTAAAATCTAAACCATAAAAGCTAAGATGATAGAGTTCGACGAGACGGTTCCAACGCCGCTGAAATGAGCTCAATCGGAGTTCGTTTGATATCGTTTCTAAGCGTTTTGATCATTTCTTAGAGTTCTTAGCGAAAACATACTTCTTATTTAATTTGGTTTTGGCTGTGTCTACGATTAAAAACCCCAAATCACGATATGAACGGACCCTAGAATCAAGATCATGACCAATTCGATGTTATACCATTAAATTAACATAGGGATTTCAGCAAATAGACGTTTGCGAAACTGATCATGTCCTTTAATTGAGTTTAGATTGCGATTAGATTAGGGTTCAATCAAAACATAAATGTATGAACCCTAGATTCGGGTTCATACCAAATTCGATGCTGCAAGCCCTAGATATGTTAGAGCTTTTAATCTGCGAATGAAAACGAAGCTAAAGAGATAATTGGTTACCAGAATGTGATACGGATTGAAGGAGATCGAGTAAACCAAGTGCCGACAGTGATGGGGTTGGCCTTCGGCTATTCCCACAGCTTCTCCGGTCGAATTGTCGTGCGTAACAGCTTTAGGGATGAGCAATTTAGGTGAGAGTGAGTTCGATTTGTGAAAACAATACTCAAATTCGTCGAATTTGATAAAGGGGGCTACGGTTTCGACGGTTACGACTTGATTAACCATAATTTGATTTAATTCTTGTGTAATGATGGTGTTAATTGCTCAATGATGGTCGATTAATGGCTACAACGTGCATATCGGTTACAGATTTCAGCAGGAAACGATCGTGAAGCTTGAATTTGAATTGAGGTTTGCGATTTTGACTTTCAAAAGTCAACTAAGGACAAAACAAACCAAATTTTGACTTTGCTTGGTCAACAGATAGGGTTTAGGTTAATTACCGGTTTGATCCTTGCTGTTTGAATTTAGATGTTGACAGGATTAGACCCTGGGGTTAGATTTTGTTAAATAAGTTAAGATTTAATTAGATTTAGTTGACGGGGTTAAGTTTTTAACAGAATATTTAACGGGATTGTTAACGGAGTTAACATGAAAAGTCGGATTGTCACATCATCCCCTAGTTGAAAGAATTTTCATCCCGAAAGTTAAATAAAATAATTAAAAAAAATTTCCGAATGTCACATCATCCCCTAGTTGAAAGAATTTTCGTCCCGAAAATTAAAATAGTACCTTAAGAATCTGACGTGGAGTGCTTGAATAAATGAGGATACTTGCGCATCATCTGATCCTCACGCTCCCACGTGAATTCCGGTCCTCGCTTCGAGTTCCAACGGACTCTGACAATAGGGATTTTACTGCGTTTTAACGTTTTGACTTCCCTATCCATGATTTCCACTGGTTCTTCGATGAAACGTAACTGTTCATCAATGTGTAGTTCCTCAAGAGGAACCGCGAGTGACTCGTCTGCTAGACATTTCTTCAAGTTTGAGATGTGAAAGACGTTGTGTACACCACTAAGTCCTTCAGGTAGGTCCAGTTGATACGCTACTGGACCAATTCTCTTCACTATCTTGAATGGTCCAACATAACGAGGATACAGCTTTCCTCGTTTCCCAAAACAAATGACACCCTTCCAAGGTGAGAGTTTTAACAAGACCATGTCCCCTACTTGAAATTCTAACGGTTTACGACGCTTATCGGCATAACTCTTTTGACGATCACGAGATGCTGCCATACGGTTTCTAATTTGAATGGTTTTCTCCGAAGTTTCAAGTACGAGTTCAGGACCTGTAAGTTGACTATCCCCAACTTCGGCCCAACAAATAGGAGAACGGCATTTCTGAACAGATAATGCTTCAAATGGAGCTGCCTTGATACTAGTGTGATAACTGTTGTTGTAGGAGAACTCCACCAACGGTAGGTGAGACTCCCAAGTGTTACCGAAGTCAATCACACAAGCTCGTAGCATATCCTCCAGGGTTTGAATAGTACGTTCTGTGTGGACATCAGTTTGAGGATGGTATGATGTGCTCATATCTAGACGCGTGCCTAAAGCTTTATGTAACGATTGCCAGAAACGAGAGGTGAATCGTGCATCACGATTCGAAATGATAGAGATTGGCACACCGTGCCGAGAGACTACTTCTTTCAAGTAAATACGAGTAAGCTTATCCATTTTGTCGGTTTCCTTGATTGCTAAGAAGTGAGCGGACTTTGTTAAACGATCAACGATTACCCAGATGGTATCACATACGGTAGGAGTTCGTGGCAATTTTGTGATAAAGTCCATGGATATCTGCTCCCATTTTCACATGGGAATCTCTGGTTGTTGGAGAAGACCAGAAGGCTTTTGATATTCAACTTTGACCTTCGCGCAAGTCAGGCACTTGCTCACATAGGTGGCTATATCGGCCTTCATCTTTGGCCACCAATACAGCACCTTTAGATCATGGTACATCTTGTCGGAACCTGGATGAATAGAGTAATGAGATTTATGAGCCTCATCCATGACTATTTCCCTTAAGTTTCCGAATACTGGAACCCATATTTGCTCGGCGAAGTAGCGAATACCGTCAGATTTGACCTCGAGTTGTGCTTCTATACCGCGCATACCTTCCAGCGGTAGGTTCTCCTTTTCCAAGGCTTCGAGTTGAGCACTACAGATTTTATCAGGTAATCTGGGGTGAATAGTAAGTTGTAATGCTCGAACTCATTTGGGGTTGGTTTCCTTTCAACTTAGGGTATCAGCTACAACATTAGCCTTACCCGGATGATACCGGATCGCACAGTCATAATCATTCAAGAGCTCGACCCAACGACGCTGTCTCATGTTCAGCTCTTTTTGCTCGAAGATATATTGAAGACTCTTGTGATCGGTGTAGATAGTGCACTTGGTACCTTACAAGTAATGTCTCCATATCTTAAGTGCGAAAACTACGGCTCCCAACTCTAGGTCATGAGTAGTGTAGTTCTTCTCATGAATCTTTAGTTGACGCGAAGCATATGCGATCACCTTTTCTCGTTGCATTAGAACACAACCCAGACCCTGAATGGATGCGTCACAATATACCACAAAATCATCCGTTCCTTCCGGAAGAGCTAGATTAGGTGCACTGCAAAGTTTATGCTTAAGGAGCTGTAATGCTGACTCTTGGTTATCGCCCCAGTTATAGGCTTTACCCTTTTGAGTTAAGGCAGTGAGAGGTTGTGCAATTGTTGAAAATCCCTCGATGAATCGACAATAATATCCAGCCAATCCTAGAAGTTGTCGCACCTCAGTCGGAGTCGTCAGTGCTGCCCAATTCTTGATGGTTTCTATCTTTGATGGATCGACATGTATTCCCTTCTCGTTAACCACATGTCCTAAGAATTGAACTTCCCAGATCCAGAATTCACACTTGGAAAACTTAGCATATAATTGCACCTGCTTAAGTAATTCCAGAATTAAGCGTAGATGTTCCTCATGTTCCTCCTTGTTATTGGAATAAATGAGGATGTCGTCGATGAAAACGATGACAAATTGATCAAGGTATGGCTTACACACACGGTTCATGAGGTCCATGAACACCGCGGGTGCGTTGGTTAATCCGAAAGGCATAACCATAAATTCATAGTGGTCGTACCTTGTCATGAAAGCAGTCTTAGAGATATCCTCGTCTCGGACTCTCAATTGATGGTAACCGGACCTAAGATCTATTTTGGAATAAAAGCTTGATCCTTGGAGTTGATCAAAGTGATCATCTATATGAGGCGAAGGATAACGATTCTTGATTGTGACTTTATTCAGTTCGCGGTAGTCGATACACATACGGAAAGTCCCGTCCTTCTTCTTGACAAACAGGACTGGAGCTCCCCATGGCGATGAGCTTGGTCGGATGAAACCTTTATCCAACAATTCATGTAATTGAGTAGACAGCTCTTGCAATTCACTAGGTGCTAGTCTATAAGGTGCCCGAGCGATCGGTGCCGCTCCGAGTGCTAGATCAATTTGGAATTCAACTTGACGGTGAGGTGGCAGACCAGGCAAGTCCTCGGGAAACACTTCAAGAAAATCACGAACGATGGGAATATCATCGATTTTCTTCTCTTCCGATGGTTGATCAGCAACGAGTGCCAGAATAGTAGTATGACCTTTACGCGGGCACTTCTGCTCTTTCATGAATGATATGATGCCAACGACTGCACCACTCTTTTCACCTTGAACGGAAATGATTTCTCCACTAGGGAGAGGAATGCGAACAATTTTATCATGACAGACAATTTCAGCTTGGTGTTTAGATAACCAATCCATACCAACAATTACATCAAAACTACCAAGTGTGACCGACATGAGGTCGATATCAAGTATATGACTAGCCAGCTCAAGCTTACAACCCTTAAGAATGTGGGTTGCTTCAATTATTTGGCCATCGGCTATCTCTATTATATAGTTAGTTTCTAACAGAGTTGGGGTTCCTTTTATCATATCACTAAGCTTCTTAGATATAAAACTTCTATCAGCACCGGTATCAAATAGAACAGAAGCGAAGTAATTGTTTAAGAGAAACTTACCGGTGACCACATTATGATCATATCGAGCTTCTCCAGATCCTAGCATGAAGGCTCGTCCTTTCGCACCATTCCCTCCATTATTGGCATTATTGCCACCATTGTTGTTGCCTTGATTGTTGTTGTTACCATTGTTGCCCTGATTATTTCCGTTACCGTTACCATTGCCATTACCATTCCCATTGCCATTACCATTCTCATTACCACTCCTCTTCGACTGAGGACAATCCCTCTGAATATGTCCCTCCTTACCGCACTGAAAACATCCTCTTGTGGTCGGAATGGTTGCTTGTTATGAAGATCAACTCTACAATCTTTTGCAACGTGGCCCATCTTGCCACACCGTTGACAACGATTACAAGCACCGACATGGTGGTAATTGCACTTGTTGCACTTGGGGGCTCTTCCCACATAACCACCTTGATTTTGACCTGAAGAGGTCGTCTGATTAAAGTTCTTAGCAGGCTCTAACCTACGCTGCTATTTCTTTTGCTGAGGTTGATTAAACTGGGGTCCCTTGGAGTTGGAGTGAGAGTTGGAGTTGTGATCAAACTTGCGCTTATGATTGTCGGTAGCTTTAGAAATTGAACCCCTCGGGGGTAGAGTCCCTTGAGTTACCACTTGGTCAGTTAACTTGTGGGCAAGTCTGATAGTCTGCTGGATGGTAGTAGGGTTGGACGAAGTAACCATACTTTGAATTTGTGGCACTAGACCTCCAATATATAGCTCAATCCTCTTGTAATCAGGAGTCACCATATGTGGGCACATGGTAGCAAGCTCATGGGAACGAGTGGTATAAAGCTCAATTTTTGAACCTTCCATCTTTAGGTTCCAGAATTCTCCTTCCAACTTTTGAATTTCATCCCGAGGACTGTACTCTTCCTTCATCATTGTCTTAAACTCCTCCCACGGCAGTGCATTGGCCATAGCCAAACCCAACATCTAGACCTGTGCATTCCACCAAGTGAGAGTCGGGCCCTCCAAAGTACTAGAAGTGAACTTGACCTGATTGGCCAATGGGCAGTTTCACATGGCAAATACCAATTCTACTTTTTCAAACCAACGGAGTAGTCCGACAGCTCCTTCAGCTCCACTAAAGGTGTGGGGCTTGCAGTCCATAAATGTTTTAAAGGTGCAGGCTGGTTGCTGATTCTGTTGACCTGGATTTTGAAACATAATATAGTATCGGGGTTATAAATCTTGGGAAAGGCGCTTTAAGAGATGAATTGACCTCATTAGTCAATGGTTATAGCATTTACCTGCAGCATTCTGTGCTGCTAGAGCCTCAGCCACACTATCGTTGATTAGTGCCGCCAGCTCAGCTGTTGTCATGTTGATGGTACCTCGGCCACCAGCACGACCTCCACGTCCTCTTCCCGACATGATTCTTCACATTCACAAATACAAAACAATGAGAAATATATCGCATATTAAACATTATTTATGTACAAGTAAGGAAATACAACATCTAATATTTTGAAAATTAAATAAATTGTAAGGCTACAAAATAAATAACTTAAACATTAAACTTCTCGTGCTTTTATTGAATGAGAACAACCTTACCCATCTAGGTTTGAAAAGAGAAATAACATAAACGAAGCATGAATGAAAAGGAAGGATAGAATAGAAGGATCATCAAGCATCCTCGTCATCGGAAGAAACGTATGATTATGCATCGTCGATCTCCACCGGTTCCTCCTCGGGTGGCTCCTCCTCTAAGGGCTCATCCTCGAAGGGCTCCTCCTCGTCGTCCGAAAGTGGAATGTCTTCCGGAAATAGGGCTACTTGTAGTTGGGCTTCTAAGTGGGTCACTCTCTCCCGGAGTCCTTCAGCAGCATGCTTCCAGATGAGTCACTCTCTCCAAAATCCCTCCTACATCATGGTCCGAGGTGTCCACCCTCGTCTCCAAATGTGTAACCCGATCCACCAAAAGGTTATGGACCTGATCCATTGCTACTAGTTCAGTGGTCAGATGCTCTATTTGCTCCTTGTTTTCTTCCATTTGTGGCTCTCGTTCTAGAATGTCGGGTATCTCATCAGTGGCTTCCTTCATCGCTTTTAACTCCTTAGATATGATAAACACAAAAGCTGCAAAAGCTTGTTCCATGGTGCATGGCAATCTTAGCAAAGTAGAGGATGAGGAAGTGGAACCAAAGTAGGGTGATGGAGTCCCATCTCGATCCACCTTTGGATCATCTTCGGATATGCACTCCAATTAAGTGTTGTGTTCCTTGCTTGAGCACTACTTGGTTCACCATGTTCAACCGAGTTGTCATTAGAACTAATTCGACGCCTTTTGGGCTCCGGGGATGATAAGATAGGTGCCTTAAGTGATGGTGGTGGGGTTGACGACATGATCATGTAACGTAAAACATAAGTGCCAATACATAACGCTTATGATATCTAACTAATGTGTGAGGTTATAGTCTAGTATGCAATCCTAGTTCTCTATAACTAATGTCTCTGATACCAATCTGTCACACCCCTAATTTCTACTAACGGAGTTTTACCGTTTGGGAAGTGACAAACCAGGATCTCAGTCATTAGTTACATTGAACGACACTATATGGGACTAAAATGAAAATATATCATAAATGATCAAAGTAAATGCGAAAGCGTAAAACGAAAGTAAATGCGCAAAACAAACGCGCCCAAGAAAAGTCCCAAAGTGTTCAGTCCAAACAAAATCCAAAGATAAAGTACAAGTAATTCAACAATATTATTTTATAAATAAATCATAAGACTCCATGCATGCCCTATGCGTGCACATGTGCCTTATCTTAAGCGACCTGAGAAAACATGTAAGAAAATGTCAACACGAGATTGGTGAGTTCACATGTTTCAGTTTGCAACAAAGTTCAGTAGGTTAATGTACATTAAATATATAAATCAATAGGTAGCTAACCCATAAGCATGTTAACTAATGCGCTCGCAACCGACAGCTGACTGTTTATGTTTTGCCTCCCACCAGGCCTATAAACCATAGTGCATGTTTAGGTCAAGACTGCACCCGTTCGACATCCAGTCGGGTTAGCGCGACTAACACGGGTGAGGTTTGTCAAACTCAATAGTACTACTCAACTTACCTCGCTATGTTCATATTAACGGTCCGATGTGAGGACTTAGTGATAGATGTGTACGCATAGTTAAACAAGTGATAACATATATGAATTACATAACCAAAAATGTTTACGACATGTTTTCTCCCCCAATTGTAAAACAGTAAAAGGGGCCGTGAAAACTCACATGAAAGACGTAGGTAGGTTCACACTAGAATAAGATTGGAACCACGAGTGTTAGCCTGCAACGGCTTACGTATGCCCTAGAATTATACACATAGCAATTAGGGATACAATGGAATATGTGACGACAATACGGAAGGTTGAACGTCCTAAAGAAACGCTCTAATGATTAAGAGTATACGAACGTGTCCACGGGAATGAGAATTCTTAATTAGGATAAATACGTTTCACGATGAATGACAAATAATATATAATAAATACATTCGAGCGTTTTGCCATTAACTAGAAGTCTAGGAAAATAATATAATTTATTATATTATTTTTAAGTTTAGCGAAGTAACATAAATAATTAAATTGCGAGACAAAAATAATAAATTTTTCTATTTTTATTCGAGAATATAAACGTGAGTAATTAACATAAATAATTATGTTATTTATTGGCTTTGAAACGTTTCACAAAAACTATAAATAATTATGTTATTTATTAGCTTTGAAACGTTTCACAAAAACTAGAAACGTGGCGAAAAATAATATATCTAAACATATTATTTTAACAAAAGTCACGGTTTTAAAATAATATAATATATATTATTTTATTCAAAATCGTAAGTTAAATATATTAATATAAGAGTAAGAGTATTAATAAAAATGGTTTATAAAAACAATCCCGAGTCCACGGGTGGTTTTTCCGGTTTAATCATTTTAATATAATATTATAATAATGGTGGAATTTGTTTTTAAATCTAAAATATTAATAAAAATAGTAATTTAAAAAGAAACAAGGGAGGAGGATTGAACCCGGGTCTCCTCCCTATTAACACACACACACCTAACCAACTCAGCTCCAACCCAATTTGCAAACAGACCATGTCCAAAACGTTTTTATCAATCAAGTCCCTGCGATCCCCTCCCCCATATCAACCCGCGATCGATCCTAGCCAAAACTCACAAATTCGGTAACAATGATTCAAAACAGTAAAGGGGTTTTGTAAATCGAGCCATTACAAGTCTGAGGTGAAAGATAATTGCAAAAACAATTGGATTTGGTTCGTTTATTTGAAGATTTAGAAGCCGAAAACCTAGATTTAGAACGTGGGATCAATTTTGTTAATTTCAATAGTAAAAATCGTTGGATTCATGGGGCTATTACTGTCTAGAACATTACGAAACTACTTGTATGGTTTAATTTGGTTTTGGATGTGTCTAGGATTAAAAACCCCAAATCGCGATATGAACGAACCCTAGAATCAAGATCATGTACAATTCGATGTTATACCATTAAATTAACATAGGGATTTCAGCAAATAGACGTTTGCGAAACTGATCATGTCCTTTAACTGAGTTATATTGCGATTAGATTAGGGTTCAATCAAAACGTGAATGTATGAACCCTAGATTCGGGTTCATACCAAATTCGGTGCTGCAAGCCCTAGATATGATAGGGCTTTTGATCTGCGAATGAAAACGAAGCTAAAGAGATAATTGGTTACCAGAATGTGATACGGATTGAAGGAGATCAAGTAAACCAAGTGCCGACGGTGATGGGGTTGGCCTCCGGCGATTCCCACAGCTTCTCCGGTCGAATTGTCGTGCATAACAGCTTCAGGGATAAGCGATTTAGGTGAGAGTGAGTTCTATTTGTGAAAACTTATGGAGGAGAAGATGTATGGGTCGGGATTTCCAATATATGTATTTTTATTTAAAAAAATAAAAAAAAACATGTTAATTATATTAAAAAATAAAAAAATAATCTAAAATCCACGTCACCATTCAACATCAGCATCATAAAAAAGAAAAAAAGTATTTCTAATGGAAACAAAAAAAACATGCTAAAAAAAATGTTAAAACCTATAATTTAAATAAAAAATGAAAGCTGAGTGACTTAATTATAACATTTTTTAAACTTGATTGACCTAATTGTAACATTTTTTAAACTTCATTACTTTTTTGTAAAGTTACCCCTTTTTATTATTTTTTTTCATTTCCCTTTTATGAGGTGTTCTCTAGTTCTCTCATTACTCAACCTATATATATATATATACACACACACATCGGTGAATAAAATGATTCCAAATGATTTAGGGTGGAGGGGGCACCCAAGCCATGATGCCCCATGAAGCCCCGCACCCACCAATGTGTAACATCCCAAAAATAAGACGACGATTAATATAACGGGTTATACGTGAGACGAAAGGAATAAATGAACGAGGCGTGACAGGCCGAGCCAGATGGGCCGGCGAACTTGAGGGGAGGAGTCCCTTCCCCTATAAATAGCCTAACACACTCCACATTTCTCTCATTTGCAAGTTCTAGAGAGAGAAATCGTAGAGAGAGAAAGTTGACGGATCAACCCAATATTGAAGAAGTACGTTGCTCCATAGCTCGTGAGAAGAACCTCGGAATCAGAAGCTCGATACAGGTAACGTTCCAACCTAGATCTGAGTTTTTGTTCGTTTTTGTGTTTTTCGGGTTTTGGACGAAAATGTGACGTTTTTACGGATGAAACTGGAAGAAAAACATAGATGTGAGTTCCTTAATGAAAAGCAAACATTTTGAATGTAAACAAGTTCGGGATCTTGACGTGATCAGACCCGAATGCGAAAGTTAGGGTTTTTGCGGGGAAGCAGATCATGCGTACTTATCAAGTACGCATGAAGAGGATCCTGCGTACTTATCAAGTACGCATGAAGAGGGTCCTGCGTACTTATCAAGTACGCATGGAGAAGTTGCTGCGTACTTATCAAGTACGCATGAAGCAAAGTTTGTGCACTTAAGTACGCGAGAGCAAGGCCCTTCGCACTTGTTAAGTGCGCATGCATCAGGCTGTTTAGATAAAGTCAGTATGTTTAGAAGGTTAAACCGTTAGAGTCGGGATTTGGTCTGATGTGTATTTAACTAATCAATTCAGATCGGAAGTGACGTTGTGGGACATTTGTTTAGGACAACCCAGATTAGCTTATCAGGTGAGTTCTAGAAGCCCTTCTTTAAATGTTTTTATTAAATGTTTTTGGGCTGGTGTGCATACATACGGAATGATGTTTTGAAATGAGGTTTAAGAAACGAGGTTTACGAAATGATGTTTACAAAATGATGTTTACGAAACGATGTTTACATATGATGTTTACGAAATGATGTTTACGAGATGATGTTTATGAAATGTTTTGCCAAATGAAGTTTACGAAAGGTTTACGAGAGATGATGTTTTGTTTAATAAAACGTACGAATGATTTAACTAAAATGAGGTAAAGGTTTAATGAAAGTCACGAATGAACGAATCTGCCATGAGTTCCTACGGGAGCTAATGTATGTATGTATTAGCCTCACCCTTACGGGGGCCTTTGTGGCTGGCTAACGGTTGTACAACTGGTTGATGATGGGGTGACGACGGTTACCCATGGGATTACCGGGATCCCGATGGAAGGTACTATTCCTTGCGGGGAAATAGTGCCTAAGTTATGTTCTGTCTACCTAGAGGTAACGAGCCTTAGGGGACATATGTTTGGTCTACCTAGAGATAACGAGCCTTAGGGGACATATATTTGGTCTACCTAGAGGTAACGAGCCTTAGGAGACATATGTTTGGTCCACCTAGAGGTAACGAGCCTTAGGGGACCTATGTGACGGATGACTTAGAGGTAACGACCTTAAGTTCATCCGCTGGTATGCGATGTATGGAATTGATGGTTACGAGAAGGCGCAGATTCGGTTCATGTTGACTTATGTTATGATGCTATGTTACGATGTTTTGATGATGTTAAGTTATTGCATGTTTTACGTACGCTTTTGTTAAACAAATGTATGTTATATTTTTTGGTAAAAATGTTTATGTTAAGGTTTTATGTAAAGCTAAAACTCACCAGCGTAGCTGACTTTTTAGTATGCACATTCAGGTTAAGGGCAGGTTATGGTGATGGACGGTGATTCTTGGCAAGGTTGAAGAGTTACCCGGATGATATGAAGACTGGCATCCCGTTATGAGTTGTTTATGTTATGTTATGTATTTGACAATGTTACGCTTCCGCATGTTTGAACAAGTTTTAATTATGATGAATGAATGATTCTGCTGCGTTATTTGATATTCAAGTTTAATAACTGTTTGTGAATGAGTAAATCCAACAAGTGAGGCCTCCCGGGTTTGGGGCCTTACAAGTTGGTATCAGAGCAATAGTTTGAGAGATTCGGACACTCCCAGTGTTTGAACTTAAACTGTGAATGGGACCGAAAGCGGATGCCAGTACGGGTAACTCGAGCCATAGCATCAGGTATGAAGGTAGTATATATTTACATATATAGTATGCCTTAGAAAGGGTTAGGTAAGGACTTGTGTTTTGATGAAATCACAAAGGTGGTCTAATAGAAATCGAAAGGTAGTGTAATGGTTAATTGCAGATGGCCAGTGTATATTAACATCTTATAGTGCTTGTTGAATTTTATTTGTTAACTAGCGTGATGACATTGGATTCCTTGTCTTATAGAATGAAATGGCGGGACGAAAGAGCGGAAGGCGTGGTGGGGGCCGTACCGGTGGTCGTAACGGTGGGCGCGGTAGGACCCCTGCACGCCAAGAGTACATTGAAGAAGGAAGTGCTCACACTGAGCCAGAAGTTAGTATGCACGTGACTGAGCCGACTCATGTCGAAGGACAACAATTCACTTTTGAACCGGAAGTGAGAGCGGCTCTGGCACGCGAGTTTACTGAGTTGATGAAGGTTTCTCTGCAAGGACTATTGGCAGAAGCGTTAAAGAAGGCTAGTGAGATAGGTGGGTCTAACACGGCGGTTGGTACCCCGAACACTGAGGCAATCAACACACCGCTTAACCGTGGTTGTGACTATAAGTCCTTCAAGGCATGTGATCCGCCGGTTCTCACTGGAAAGAAAGACGCGGTGGCTATGTTTGATTGGGTAATCCGTATGGAAGCTGCCATTCGTCTGAGCGAGTGTCGAGCGGATCAAGTTGTGAAGTTTGCTGCTAACTCCTTGAGGGAGGAAGCATCCCATTGGTGGGAAGGTGTACGTCAAGCCAAGGGGGACGAGGCTGTGAATGCGATGATGTGGACTGATTTGAAAACTTTGGTGATCAAGAATTTATGTCCAAGGAATGAGATCGAAAAGGTAGAAAGGGAATTTCTGGGGATTAAGGCCAGGAGCATGACGCACCGACAGTACACCACACGGTTCAATGAACTGGCACATCTGGTGCCACATCTTGTCACAACTGAGGAAAGGAAGATTGCCTGCTACATTCAAGGGCTGCCGGACCAGGTCCACACCTATGATAAAGCAAACGCCCCTACTACCTACGATTCAGTAGTAGAACTGAGCGGAGTGGTATTTGATGATCTGGCGCTGAATGTCGTTGCCATTGAAGAGCCCAAGAAGAAGCTGAGTTTTCCCGCTAAGTGATCGGGTGGGAAGTTGTTTGGGGCTCGGGACAAACATGCCAGGGTAGGCGAGACGGCAGTCTGTGGAAAATGTGGGGTAAGACATACGGGTGAATGTCGCCTAGGGACAAATCTGTGCTATAAATGTGGCAAGACTGGGCACTACTCCCGTGAATGCAGGCACGGCATTAAATGCTATAATTGTGGTGAAAGAGGTCATATGAGCCGGGAATGCACCAAGCCCAGGATGGGTGAAGCCGGGAAAGGGAAAGGCCTGGAGAAGAAAGAAGAAAGGCCCCGAGCAAAGTCTCGTGCGTCCGCACTGACGCAAGAACAAGCCAGGGCAGACCCCGATGTGGCGTCAGGTACGTTCATCCTTGATAACACTTTTGTTTCTGTGTTATTTGATTCGGGTGCCGGTAAGAGTTTTATATCTATGACTTTTTGTAAGCGAGTGAAGTACACTGTGAATAAGTTATAAAGGGCCTTTAGCATAGAAACCGTTGAGGGTAGGACTGCGAGAGTGACCGATGTAGTTGACAACTCCACGATAAAAATAGAATAGGTTCCCTGTCAGGTTGTTTGTTATGGTTTTGGGTGGGTTCGATGTCGTGTTAGGTATGGATTGGCTAACTGTCAATGAAGCGCAAATTATATGCAAACGAAAGATAATCCGACTCAAGGCTCCGGATAGTAGCGAAGTCGAGGTTTTTGGAGATCGTGACGCCCTGATGCCTAATGTCATCTCAATGATCAAGGCAGCAGATTACCTGAGGCGCGGATGTGAGGCTTATCTGGTGTACGTGATTGACAAATGTACGGAAGTGAAGGAACTAGACGATGTGCCCGTGGTACGCGAGTACCCAGAGGTGTTTCTAGAGGACTTGCCTGGGATACCACCCGACAGAGAAATTGAGTTCTGAATTGACTTAGTACCAGATGCCCAGCCCGTAGCTAAAGCTCCATATCGACTAGCACCAGTGGAGATGAAAGAACTTATGGCCCAATTAGATGAACTACTTGAGAAGGGATTTATACAACCAAGCATCTCGCCTTGGGGTGCTCCGGTGTTGTTTGTGAAGAAGAAGGATGGTTCGATGAGAATGTGTATTGATTATCGCGAGTTGAACAAACGTACGGTGAAGAACAAGTATCCTTTACCAAGGATCGACGACCTGTTCGATCAATTGCAAGGCGCAAGTTGGTTCTCAAAAATCGACCTTCGGTCCGGGTACCATCAGTTGAAGGTGAGGGAAGAAGACATACCGAAAACTGCATTTCGCACGCGTTATGGACATTTCGAGTTCCGCGTAATGTCTTTTGGATTGACGAACGCCCCCGCAGCGTTCATGGATTTGATGAATAGAGTTTGTCGACCAATGCTGGATCGATCGATGATCGTGTTCATCGATGATATCCTCATCTACTCCAAGAATGAGGGTGATCACGCATGTCACTTAAAGGAGGTGTTGGAAGCCCATAAGAAGGAAAAGTTGTATGCTAAGTTCTCCAAATGTGCGTTCTGGCTTAGAGAAGTCCAATTCCTAGGTCATGTCATTAACCCGAACGGCATTATGGTTGACCCAGCGAAGATAATGACGGTAAGGGAATGGAATATTCCTAAGACGTCAACTGAAATCCGTAGTTTCTTGGTAATGGCAGGCAACTATCGGAGATTCATCCAGGATTTCTCAAAGATAGCTTCGTCGTTGACAAAGTTAACTCGGAAGGAGGTAAAGTACGAATGGGGTTCGACCCAGGACAAGGCGTTTAAGGAATTGAAAGAGAAGCTAACCAAAGCTCCAGTCTTGGCCCTTCCCAAAGGCAATGAAGACTTAGTGGTATACTCTGACGCTTCGGGTCAGGGATTGGGATGCGTATTGATGCAACGCGGGAGAGTGATCACGTCGCGGTAGTTAAAGATTCACGAAGCCAATTATCCGACTCACGATTTGGAACTTGCAGCTGTCGTATTCGCATTCAAAATCTGGAGGCATTACCTTTACAGGGTGAAGTTTACTATCTACTCCGACCACAAAAGTTTGAAGTACTTCTTCGAACAAAGAGAGCTTAATATGAGGCAGAGACGATGGTTGGAACTCCTGAAAGATTATGACTGTGAAATCATGTACCATCCTGGAAAGGCAAACGTGGTGGCTGACGCACTAAGCCGAAAGGATGTGCCTGCTCCTATTAGAGTGAAAGCTTGCTAGTTGGTGGTAACATCAGATGTGATGAGGGAAATTGAAAGAGCTCGAAGCACTTAGGGAAAAAAACATAAAGAAGGAAAGAATGGTTGGCCAACAGGACGAGTTGGAATATAACACCCTTGGTGTTAGGACGCGTTTTGGATGGGTATGGATACCTATGAGTGGCGAGCTTAGAACCAAAATCCTGGATGAGGCTCATAAGTCTCGGTACTCTATCCATCCTGTTACGAATAAAATGTACCAAGATCTGAGGAAAGAATACTGGTGGCCTGGAATGAAACATGAGGTGACAAAGTACGTAAGCAAGTGCTTGACTTGCTCGCAAGTAAAGGCTGAACACCAGAAACCGTATGGAAAGATTCAACCACTTGATATACCGGAATGGAAGTGTGAACACATTACCATGAACATCATAACCAAGCTACCTCGCACAGCTAAAGGTCATGACACCATTTGGGTAATTGTGGACCGTTTAACGAAGAGTGCTCATTTCCTACCTATTCGCGAGACGTCCTCGTCGGAAAGGTTAGCGGAAGTATTTATTAACGAAGTAGTAGCACGGCATGGGATGCCTTTGACGATCGTATCTGACCGGGACACACGATTCACATCTAGGTTCTAGAAAAGATTTCACGAGGCAATGGGCACGAGACTTAATATCAGCACGGCATACCACCCGCAAACAGATGGTCAGTCCGAAAGAACGATTCAAACATTGGAGGATATGCTTCGTGCTTGTATTATCGATTTTGGCGGCAGTTGGGACAGTCATCTGTCGTTAGCCGAATTCTCCTACAACAATAGTCATCACACGACTATAGGCATGCCGCCTTACGAAATGTTGTATGGGAGAAGATGCATGACCCCGGTTTGTTAGGGTGAGATTGAACAGAAGGAATTAGGAAGTCTTGAAGTAGTAAGAGAAACGTCAGAAAGGTTTGATCAAATCAACGAATGAAGGCCGCACAAGATCGTTAGAAATCCTATGCGGATAAACGATGAAAGCCTATTGATTTTGATATTAGGGACAGAGTAATGTTGAAAGTGTCACCCTGGAAGGGAATCATACGATTCAGGAAGAGAGGAAAGTTAAGTCCGAGGTTTGTCGGACCATTCATGATAATGGCACGGGTTGGTGAAGTCGCTTATCGGCTAGAGCTGCCTGATGAGTTAACTGGGATTCATCCTACCTTCCATGTATCACACTTGCGAAAGTGTTTGGCGGATGAATCGGCTCACGTACCACTTACTGACATTGAGGTCGACAACAGCCTTAACTACATCGAAGAACCCGTGGCCGTCTTAGACAGAAAGGAGAAGCGTTTGCGTAATAAGATTATTCGATTGGTTAAAGTCCAATGGAAGCACCGAAAGGGATCGGAATCTACTTGGGAAACGGGGACGGAAATGAGGGAGTCATACCCTCAACTATTTGACTTACGATAGGTTTCGGGGACGAAACCTATTGTAAGGGGGTAGACTTGTAACATCCCAAAAATAAGACGGCGATTAAAATAACGGGTTATACGTGAGACGAAAGGAATAAATGAACGAGGCGTGACGGGTCGGGCCAGATGGGCCGGCGAACTTGAGGGGAGGAGTCCCTTCACCTATAAATAGCCTAACACACTCCACATTTCTCTCATTTGCAAGTTCTAGAGAGAGAAACTATAGAGAGAGAAAGTTGGCGGATCGACCCAAGATTGAAGAAGTGCGTTGCTCCATAGCTCATGAGAAGAACCTTCGAATCAGAAGCTCGATACAGGTAACGATCCAACCTAGATCTGAGTTTTTGTTCGTTTTTCGGTTTTTCGGGTTTTGGACGAAAATGTGACGTTTTTACAGATGAAACTGGAAGAAAAACATAGATTTGAGTTCCTTAATGAAAAGCAAACATTTTGAATGTAAACAAGTTCAAGATCTTGACGTGATCAGACCCGAATGCGAAAGTTAGGGTTTTTGCGGGGAAGCAGATCCTGCGTACTTATCAAGTACGCATGAAGAGGATCCTGCGTACTTATCAAGTACGCATGAAGAGGGTCCTGCGTACTTATCAAGTACGCATGGAGAAGTTCCTGCGTACTTATCAAGTACACATGAAGCAAAGTTTGCGCACTTAAGTATGCAAGAGCAAGGCCCTGCGCACTTGCTAAGTGCGCAGGCATCAGGCTGTTTAGATAAAGTCAGTATGTTTAGAAGGTTAAACCGTTAGAGTCAGGATTTGGTCTGATGCGTATTTAACTAATCAATTCAGATCGTAAGTGATGTTGCGGGACCTTTGTTTAGGACAACCCAGATTAGCTTATCAGGTAAGTTCTAGAAGCCCTTCTTTAAATATTTTAATTAAATGTTTTTGGGCTGGTGTGCATACATACGGAATGATGTTTTGAAATGAGGTTTACGAAATGATGTTTACGAAATGATGTTTACGAAACGATGTTTACGATATGATGTTTACGAAATGATGTTTACGAGATGATGTTTATGAAATGTTTTGCCAAATGAAGTTTACGAAAGGTTTACGAGAGATGATGTTTTGTTTAATAAAACGTACGAATGCTTTAACTAAAATGAGGTAAAGGTTTTATGAAAGTCACGAATGAACGAATCTGCCACGAGTTCCTACGGGAGCTAAGGTATGTATGTATTGGCCTCACCCTTACGGGGGGCCTTTGTGGCTGGCTAACGGTTGTACAACTGGTTGATGATGGGGTGATGACGGTCACCCATGGGATTACTGGGATCCCGATGGAAGGTACTATTCCTTGTGGGGAAATAGTGCCTAAGTTATGTTCTGTCTACCTAGAGGTAACGAGCCTTAGGGGATATATGTTTGGTCTACCTAGAGGTAACGAGCCCTAGGAGACATATGTTTGGTCTACTTAGAGGTAACGAGCCTTAGGAGACATATGTTTGGTCCACCTAGAGGTAACGAGCCTTAGGGGACCTATGTGACGGATGACTTAGAGGTAACAAGTGTGACACCCGACATTTCAGGTCAATATCCGTACATGTATTAAACAAGTTTACGTTATAATTATTTTGTAATTTATTTAATTTCACAAACAAGGACATTTTGGTCTAACAAAGACCGTACATGGTCTCGTTTTATATTTTGGTAATTCTAGGAGTTACCGGTTCGTATACCAGTATAACCCGGCTAAATACGAACGTCACTTTTAGGTATTTATACCTACAAATAATCACCTCAACGGATTATACAATCCAAGATTTCAATGTTTTTCTTTAACGAGCCATAAACGTGTTAAATTATAATACCGCGGAGAACCTAACCGAATTAAATTACCCTTTTGAAACTCTAAGTAATATTAATGCACTTAAAACTAATTGTTTGAAAATTTACCCCAAACCACTTTTATTGACTTTCTCGGCCGAAGCCAGAGAAAACCCACACCTCCTTACTCGACCCATGCCATACTTGAGAAAAACTCAGATAAAACCATACCCCTTTCAATCAAAAGTCCCACGAAATCATTTTTATCTCTCGTTTTCATACGGCAAACTTCTCATTTCTCTCCAAATCGAAGCCAAGTTTTAAGACAAAAACTACCATCATTCGGTGTTTTAAGAAGATTTCAAGTGTTTCTAAAGGAAATTTTACAAGAAGAATCAAGATCATTCTCTGTTTTCTTTCATCATCTTCATCTCGGTTTTAAGGTAAAAACTCAATACTATCTACTTTATTTTCTTTAAAACCGTATCTATGCATACAAAATGTTCAAATCGCAAGCAAGATAACAAGAAAAGTGTGTCAAATTCAAGTTTTAAAACATAAATATGCAGCACTGATTCTGTCAAACAGAAGTCCAGTAATCGAAACTAGGAGTTTCGATACCAGTTAACTCAATCGAAACTATAGTTTCGATACTTATCACTCAATCGAAACTAGGTAGTTTCGATACCTGTCTACTCAATCGAAACTAGGAAGTTTCGATACCTATTGACCAATCGAAACTAGGAAGTTTCGATACATATTGCTCAAATCGAAACTAGGAAGTTTCGATATCTAATCTGCACAATCGAAACTAGGAAGTTTCGACACTCAATTGCCCAATCGAAACTATGAAGTTTCGATACCTGTGTCAGTCCCCTTTTGGGCAGTAACTAAGATCTGTTTTATAACGAAACAAGTGTTGAACAACTAAGAGGATATTTTAAACAAAAGCAACCAGATTTACAAAGTCGGTGAACAATTTGCAATATAAGACGTTCGGTCTTAACACAATTTACCCTTGGTATCTAGGGTACGAATAGTCAAGGTTGACTACAACAAGTATCATTACAAGTATACACAAACTCAAGGTGAGTTTCACGGCCCCTTTTTACTGTTTTCTATATTTGGGGGAAAAACATACTTACAACTATTTTATGGGATAACAAGAGAATAAGGTACGACTTTTATGTTTACATGAGATGAGAACAACGAGTTGAGGCCGCTAAAGTCCCCTGGAACAACGTAGTAACCATTAACTGTAGCCTAGGGTCCTATGAATAGTACTATGGAGAGTGACGTCTCCCGGTCATGGTTAGTCGCGCTAACCACAATCTGGAGGATTTATGGCCGCATAGAACCGGATAACGAAATTAGGGGCATGTACAATTGTCATGGTTTGGTTATGCCTCATGTATGAACATATTATTTGTATTCCTAGCTAGTTTACAAATGGGTCAACAATTCTTATTCTGTTTATCACATACAACTGAACTATTTATGAACAAACGAAGTTTGCAAAGAACTATTTGATTAAACCTGTGAACTCACCAACCTAGTGTTGACAATTTTAAGTATGTTTTTCAGGTAACTGAACGTGATTTCAAGGTTAGCAATGTAGATTACATGCATGCACGATGGATACTACTCAAGGAGGATTTCCCCTGTATAACTCATTAAATTGAGTCATATTTGTGAAATCTTAATTTTTTTTTTGTAAACTCTGATTACATTTTTGTAATGAAAAACTTTTAATTTGTTTATGTATCCATTTATCATGTATGTGTTTGCGGTAATCAATGCTTTGGAAACCATGAACGTCGCGCCTCGCGTTTCCGCCTTGTCGGGGTGTGACAACAAGCCTTAAGTTCATCCGCTGGTATGCGATGTATGGAATTGACAGTTACGAGAAGGCGCAGATTCGGTTCATGTTGACTTATGTTATGATGCTATGTTACGATGTTTTGATGATGTTAAGTTATTGCATGTTTTACGTACGCTGTTGTTAAACAAATGTATGTTATGTTTTTGGCAAAAATGTTTATGTTAAGGTTTTATGTAAAGCTAGAACTCACCAGCGTAGCTGAATTTTTAGTATGCATATTCAGGTTAAGGGCAGGTTATGGTGATGGACGGTGATGCTTGGCAAGCTTGAAGAGTTACCCAGATGATATGAAGACTGGCATCCCGTTATGAGTTGTTTATGTTATGTTATGTATTTGACAATGTTACGCTTCCGCATGTTTGAACAAGTTTTAATTATGATGAATGAATGATTCCGCTGCGTTATTTGATATTCAAGTTTAATAACTGTTTGTGAATGAGTAAATCCAACAAGTGAGGCCTCCCGGGTTTAGGGCCTTACACATTGAGAGTGTGACACGTCATTTGAAGCCTCATGAAGCCCCGAAGCCACATAAGTGACGACACACAAGCCATGAAGCCACACCTACCAATGGTCTCCAACGGTCAAAACGGTCATTTGAATAAGTTTGAGACACGGTGCTGGGAAGTCGTAAACCCAAGCCGTAATGCGGCGTAGTGGTGGTGGCGGCGGCGGTGGTGTCGTGGAAGCTACACGGCGCAACAAGCCCGCGTTTAGGTGCCCCTCCACCCTTATAAGTATTTAGCGGTTCTCATTTGAACGTAACAATAAACACATACATATATGTAATTTACATATATACATAATATCATATATATGTACTAGGTTGGAATACACGGGTTGAATAAAAAAAAGTATTAAATGGTTAGTAATGAAGATGTTTACTAGGTGTTCCTTAAGTACTTATTAGGAAATATTAATAAGCGGGAAAATGAATCTTGGGTTCACGGAATTGTGACATGTGGCACAACCAGTTAATTATTTATTATGTATACATATATATTATATATACTATGTTTTTGGGGGATGGGGGGAGGGTTTATCTTTAGGGTTTATAGTTCAGATTTTAGGGTTTAAGGTTTCCACTTTAGGGTTCGACAAGCCGGTTCCAACGCCACTAGAATGAGTTCAATCGGAGTTCGTTTGAGCCGGTTCCTCTTTTTTTAGCTTTAGGATTTAGGTTTTTGAGGGTTGGAATAAGGGTTTAGATATTTTGTGGAGGTGTTCCCCAGTTCCCTGTTTTTTTTTTGTTCCCAAAGAACCTTCCTATGTGGTTCTTAAAGAACCTTCCCATATATTTATTTATTTTCAGGTTGCCTTGTAATCTTTGCATACATTGTTCCTGGGTGTGTGGATGCTAATTCTGCAATGAAATTTCTTGCCTGATGTAGGTTGGCATAGAAAAATCTCTTGGCGTCTATTTTGCAGCTCAATGCTTGTAATAAACACATCTTATATTTCTCTCAAAAAATAGAGATTTACAAGAAGAAAACAGTTACAAGATTCACAAGTTTCAACACCATGTGATGTTGATGTGGATTTACCTTTTTTTTATGGATGCAAGTTAATGGAAAACATATAACCAAAAATCATGAAGATATACATATACGAGTAGTGAATATAAAAAGGGTCGAAAGGCGAGTCAAGGGCGAATGTGGTTATTTGATACAGTTACAGCTGCTCGTTAGCAGGTTTGAAGCAGTTGATGTCTGCACTCGCAAAATTGATATGATTGTTTTGTTGTAGACCGAATGTTGTTAAGACTTCTAATCTTACTTAAACACGGCTAATATATGTTTTAGGTTTGTGCATATTTAATTCAGATTATATAAATGTTCCATGGGATAGAGGTCAGGTTTGTAATCATCACACTTTTCCCAGGCCTTACAAATAGCTTATGTTATGGGTGGGATTTACACTCGGTATATATATATATATATATTTCGTTATTATTTCAAACGGAATGTAGAATTGCTAGAAGAAACATCGATATTTCAAAGTATCTAATCTGGGATTAGCAGTTGGTTTGGTTTTTACCTTGGGAATGATGTCAAATAATCAAAATGAGATAATTAACAATAATCCATTAGGTGGCGTTTGAAGTTGTAAAAATCGTGTACTATAACCATCAGTGTTTAAGATGCAAGTGATGTGAGCCATGTGGGTGAGTTAGGAGAGTGTAGAGATCAAATAACTCAAATGTGTTCAACTATAAATGAGTGAGCAACATATGTTCCTCAAACACTGTTTGAGTTCTTTTCTTTGATCCTTGATAACAAGGATCTTCTCAAGGGAATTATTGATGTGAGTCGTGGGTCAGTTGTGATTAGCGGTAACAGTGTTGATTAATGGTTAGTAAGCCAGAGATCAAATAGCATAAAAAGAAAAAGTGAAAGGAAAAAACTTGCAACTACTCATCCAGATGGTCGGATGCATAAAAGAGGGTATACATTATACATCGATCAAAAACAGCAGCAATGGGTGTGGATCTTTGTTGGAATTGCCATTAGATTGAAACTGCTTGATCCAAAGGGTTGAGAAGCTCTAGTCATTTTTTGCGTGTTCCCTCAAAATGAGAAGAAAGAAAGATTAATCAGGGTTGAGAATGGGTTGTTTATTATTTTCTTGAATGGAGATAACCAACTAGTTTCGTGATCAAGTTAAGCAATACGGTCTAGCAACGCCGTAAAATGAAGATGAAGAGTAACTAGTCTCTTCTAGTAGATCACGTCAGAGAGATGGATTTCACATGCCTGCATTGGAAAATTTTGACTCTAGAAACATGTCATTTTTAGTACATGCTCATCAGGTGGTACAGCCTCTGTATGTATTAGAAATCGACTTTGGACAACTTTCTCAGACTCATTTGATCCCTTCCACTTAAGCTTAATTCTTTAAAGTTCAGTTTGAGATAAAAGCAAGGCCCAAACCAACCCATTTAAAAGTAACGGGTCAAAATACCTATAGCAACAAGATAGGTAAAGGGCTACAATCTTCCCGACCCGTCAAATCAATGTTAGTTGACAAAAATGGTGTTGGCTGGTTGACAACAAAAAATGACAGTTCCACACTGGTCCAACACCTATCAAACGGAAAGTACTTGATACCTCAATGACTATAATTTACATGGGGTTTTCTACTAATCACCCGTGTAAGCTTATACTTTCTATTGAGACATCACAAGTACCAAAGTTCCTACGCTTACCATCAGCTATATTCATGAGTCCAAACCCATGTTTCGGTAGCTGGTTAATCAGAAGAGTTTCCAGCTGGCAAGCCAAGCTCTTCCCGGAAACCAAGAAATATAAGAAGGAAACATTTTGCATTCCTGCTTTGATCGATGAGCACGCACCCGACCCTCCAGATCATCAGTCTGAAATAAAAAATTTATCAAAAAATCTGAATGGAAAATCAAGTAATTTTTTAAAATTAAAAAAAAAAAATACCATCATTAGTGAAGTGAGATGACTTGCCTCTCCAACATAAAGTCGGTTGTCTGGTCTAAGAATCACATAAACACTTGAAGCACCAATGGTTGACGGCAGGGGTTGTTGCCGAGGAGCAATTACAACACATCTTATTACAACTTCTGATGTAGTTCTCTGACATATCATGCGGACCGGACTTTCTACTTCCTTAAAAATATTATTCATCTGGTCTACTGATTTTGGGTGATTGTCAGATTTATGAGATCCCTTTGCATTAGAAAGATTATGTTCATCCTTAAGCTCGTTCTTCTGTGAATTCATGTCGGTCTTGTGCATTGAAACATAAAGCTCTTCTGCTCTTAGTATAACTGCATCGGGAACCCCTTCGCTCTTAGCCGTTTCAAAAGCAAGACTCTCCATGCATATTCCATCAATCAACTTCCATGTGGGTTTGGTTTGACCATCCACATACTCACTTCCCATTGCTTTAAACACTGTATTCTTTGTGGTCAATGGTAGCTTGAAGATATCATGCAAGTGAGTTGATACAATGCCTAAACAACCAATGGAATCAAGAGTTTCAACAATGCTAGCAGCAATACACGTCCCTTTTGCTGTTTCGGTTCCTCTACAAATTTCATCCACAAGGACAAGGCTCTTTGACGTGGCACCCATGATAATAGAACGCAACTCTGACATTTCAATCTGATATAATATCACTAAGTTGATGTTTTTTTTTTTTTTTAATTTAGAACACATGTATATCAAAATGGAGCTTTAAGACGTAAGCATTTATGGTTATGGTACCTGAAATGAGCTCTTGCCATCTGCAGGGCTGTCATAAGATTTCATGTGTAATGTAATAGAGTCGAATTGAGGAATTATGGCTGACTCAGCCGGGACCATAAACCCGCATATTCCAAATAGTGCTGCAGCACAAATTGAACGAAGCAAACTTGATTTACCGCCTCCGTTTGGTCCGGTCAAAAGAAACATTGACTTCATATCAATTGTATTCCGTACACCACTGCCTTCAGCTGAATCAAACCAATATGGTGATAGACCTGTAATCTGCATCCCATGATATCCATTTGTTTGCACTGTTTCCTACATTGGAAGTTTCAACATAAGAACAAAATAATTACATTAAACCGTAAGGTTACATGATCCAAGGTTTATATGACAGAAACCTTAATATTACCTGAGAACCAAACGACTCGATGAGAGTAGGGAACACCCATTTTTTTCTTCTCCCCTCGCTGTGTCAACATTAGAGAAATCATAGAGCATATTAAAATCTTGATTGATAACATAATAATCAGGAACCTTACAAACTAGCACAAGCTTGTAAAAGCCTTGAGGCGCAAGGCGATGCGTGTTGGTCAAAGTTAGGGTCTGGAGGATGTTGATATGTAAAAACGACCAAAAGGGTGAAGAGATTATGAACGAATTACTTGATGAAAAAGGCCAATATGTAAAAGAGATGCCGCTTTTAGTTGTACATAAAGCTTATTTGGTTGTACATTACGTGAAGCTCGCGCCTCAGCTTTCGAGACCTAAAACGCCAAAGTAAACATAATATCCACCTCACATGAGCAAATAACGCCTTTGCATTGACAAGCAACATGGAGGCAAAAACGAGAACAATAACTTTAGCTTGCAATTTAGCAGAAAGTCCCCTTAACAATTCTAAGACCGTTGTCTTTGCGTTTGCACTAGCCTCGTGATACCTGAAATATGAATAAAGACGAACAAGTAGTGTAACAGGAATAATAATTATAATGTAATGAAAACATTTTGTTGAAGCCAAAAACAAAAGAATTAACCTTGTGAGTGCATCCTCCACCTTCACTGTGGTAAACCATTCCTCCCCAACCTTTCTACCCCTTGAATCCACAGATGGCCTGAGCTGTTTGATTTGTTCTTCTCCTGGCGTCCCAGCCCAAACAGCGGGTGAAAAACGTTTTCCCTTGAACCAAACAGCTTTGTGCTCCCGAGCATATGCGATTTCTCCCCTTGGACCTCCAAATGATGCAGTAGTAGCTCTTATTCTTAAAACTACAGGAAGGAAATCTTCTGTAACCTAAAAGAATAGTCACATATTCAGCTACAATTATTAAACATTTAATTCAAAACAAGATTACCGTTATTAACTCACGGCTAAAGATAAGGCTTCAGCAGCCTTATCAACTTCCTCGTAAGCTTCTATTAGATGAACCCGCTTCACACGGACCTTCCATGAAGACTCCATCTCCTCAAAAAACTCACTTGGTATGTTCATACAGGAACTCATTTTCTGGTTACTTTCGCCATCTAAAGAGATAATTTCACCAATTCAACATGAAATAGACTCACACTCTTTCACCTGAAGGATTTTTATTTCAAATGATTACAAAAAACATATATGATGCAAGCAGCTCAGTACCAGAACCCGACCCGTTAACCTGATCCGACTCGTATTGAAGACCAGCTAGAAGCCGCCAAAGTGGAGTTTATTTTAAGTTTATTTTTAATTCAGTTTATTTGTTTTTATCTCTTATTTGACTTTGTTTAAGTTTGGTTTTATCTGTTTGGGTTGTTGCCTATTTTGTAGGATCTGGGATAGTTTATATTCCAGGTTTCTCTGTTAAGAACGGGGATTGTTTTTGTTTAATAAAGAATTGGCACTGCTTCTGTTTAGGAAATTCTGAGCTCCACTGATTGTGCATAAGAAATTGCATCAGTTGGTATCAGAGCCCAGCACAGCTCGATGGCAGAACGTGGAGGACACAATCGACGACATCACCGTAGAGACGCCGACCGAGGCAACGAGGATGCCGGGAGATACCCACGTGATATCGCGGAGATCGCGAGGTTGCAACAACGGGTCCGGGACCTGGAGTTGCGACATGAAGAGTACTATGATGAATCTGATACCGATGACCAGGAGTATGTAGAAGGTGACGGGAACCCGTTCGGTCGACCGGGTCGACGAAGGGAACCAGTAGATCCAGATCCACTTTGAAACATGGGGATAAAGATTGAAATTCCAGAATTCGATGGTCAAGCAATGCCGGATGAGTTCATCGATTGGCTCAGTACTGTGGAGCGTATTTTCGACCTCAGGGACATTTCTGACTCGAATAAGGTAAAACTTGTGGCTATTAGACTTCGTAAATATGCTTCTTTATGGTGGGATCATAAAAAAAAAAGAGGGCTCAGGAAGGCAGGTCAAAAGTTAGGACCTGAAACAAAATGAAAAAGCTCTTAAAGGAGAAATTTTTACCAGCTAATTATCGCCAAGAAGCTTTTTTGGAGTATCATAACCTATCCCAACGGACCTCCACCGTTGAGGATTTGATTAATGAGTTTGACAGGTTAAGGATGAGATGTGGGGCTGAAGAAGAAGAAGAACAGATCATTGCCAGATTTTTGGGTGCCTTACGGTCAGACATATCTGATATGGTTCAACTCCAACCATATTGGAGCTTTAATGATGTGTGCCAACTGGCACTGAAAGTTGAGAAGCAACTCAAGGCAAGGTCCAAAAACATACTATCCAAACCCGGCCCAATCAAAGCCGAGGTTGCTCATAGTCCAACACCTGGTACAACAACCAACCGGTCCGGCCCAATCAAAGCCGAGGCTACGGGGGGTTCTTCCGGTTCAGCCGCTACACCAACTCGTGTCACAAAATGTTTTAAGTGTTATGGATTAGGTCATTTCGCCCGAGCCTGCCCAAATAAGCACCTTGTTACGCTTACCGAAGACACCGACCCTGTTTTTGATACCTATGAGGAGGATGAAACTGGATCAGCAATGTATGAGGAGGTTATATACCCGGACAAAGGGGGGTCTTTGGTTGTACGGCGAGTCCTTAGTACAGTCCCGAGAACCAGTGTCGACGATACCATGTGGCTTCGTAACAATATTTTTCGCACCAGATGTACTGTAAAAGGGAAGGTTTGCACAATTATAGTTGATGGGGGAAGCTGTGAAAACATGGTGGCCGCTGGTATGGTTGAAAAATTGGGCTTAAAGGCTGATCCACACCCTAACCCGTATCAATTAACATGGCTGAAGAAAGGTAATGTAGTAAAAGTCACGCAAAGATGCCTGGTAAAGTTCTCGATTGGCAATAAGTATGCAGACGAAGTATGGTGTGAAGTTATTCCTATGGATGCGTGTCATCTCCTTTTAGGGCGACCGTGGCAATACGATCGACAAACGAAACACGATGGGTTTAAGAACACTTACTCATTTCGGAAAGACGGAATCAACGTCATTCTCGCACCCTTAGATACTAGAGAAACAGGGACAGAAGCTGTTGTGCTCACAAAATCAGCCTTCATTGATTTCACCAGACTCACTGCACCACCGTTCATACATGCTCTGGTGGTGGTAGAACGGAATACATCAGGGGAAGCGCCACCCATTGAAGTACAACCTCTTCTGGCAGAATTTACTGATATATTTCTGGATGAAATTCCAGCAGGATTACCACTTATGCGGGATATTCAACACTGTATTGATCTTATTCCTGGTTCGGTCATACCTAATAAACCCGCATATCGTATGAACCCTAAAGAATTCGAGGAACTCCATCGACAATTCACTAAGTTACTCAACAAAGGACTCATTCGAGAGAGCATGAGCCCTTGTGCCGTTCCAGCTTTACTTGTGCCAAAACCCGGGGGGGCGTATCGCATGTGTATCGACAGTAAAATCACCATCAAGTATCGCTTTCCTATACCCCGTTTTGAGGACCTTCTTGATCAATTACATGGGGCTTCAGTGTTTTCCAAAATTGACCTACGTAGCGGGTATCATCAGATTCGTATACGACCCGGAGACGAGTGGAAGACCACGTTTAAAACACGTGACGGTCTCTACGAATGGATGGTTATGCCTTTTGGGCTTTCAAATGCTCCAAGTACGTTCATGCATTTAATGAATCATGTGTTCAAAGCTCTTATAGGCCAATGTGTTGTCGTTTATTTCGATGACATCTTAGTATTTAGCCCGGATGTCCAACAGCACCTCTGACACCTCCGACAGGTATTCACAGTCCTTCGGGAACAAAAACTTTATGCTAACAGTAAGAAATGTCACTTCCTCTCACGGGAAGTCCTATTCTTGGGCTATCTTATTTCAAAACAGGGAATTCGGATGGACGAGTCCAAGATTGAAGCTATTTTGTCATGGCCGACTCCCACTTCTATTCATGAGGTTCGAAGTTTTCACGGCCTCGCATCCTTTTACCGTCGTTTCATCCAAAATTTTAGCTCCGTGGAGGCCCCCATTACTGATTGTTTAAAAGGCCAAACGTTTACTTGGTCCAACCTTGCTAATAAGGCATTTGAAGAATTAAAGTTGCTGGTCACCCAAGCTCCCGTACTCGCCTTACCCAATTTTAACATCTCCTTTCAAGTTGAATGCGACGCATCGGGTTTCGGCATTGGAGGAGCCTTGAGTCAAGAAACCCGCCCCATTGCTTTCTATAGCGAAAAACTCTCTGATGCGAGACTGAAGTATAGCACAAAGAATTCTATGCTATTATTAGAAGTTTAGAGTACGGGCGTCACTATTTACTACCGGGAGAGTTCGTATTATTTTCAGACCACCAGGCCTTACGGTTTATTAATGGCCAGCATAAGCTAAATGCTCGTCATGCTAAGTGGGTGGAGTATCTGCAGGATTTTTCTTTTATCATTAAACATAAGGCTAGTAGTCACAATACTGTAGCTGATGCCTTAAGTCGACGTCGAAACCTCCTAACTTCACTGCAGGTTCAAGTCGAAGGATTTGATGTTTTTCGCAGCCTTTACCCGGATGATCCCGATTTCTCAACACTATGGGTGGAATGTCAGTTGGCACCTTCAAAAGGTTACACCGTCCAGGATGGTTTTTTGTTCCGTGGACCTTGGTTGTGTGTTCCTCGATGTTCGCTACGAGATGCTATTATTCTGGAAAGCCACCAAGGGGGTCTAGCAGGACACTTCGGACAAGATAAAACTTTTAAGCTGATCCAAGAACGTTTTTTTTTTGGCCAAAAATGAAGAGTGATATCAACCGGATTGTCGACCGGTGTCGTGTCTGCCACGTTGCCAAAACTCACCACTCAAATGCGGGCTTGTATACTCCACTGCCAGTCCCGGAAGGCCCATGGGAAGATGTTAGTCTCGACTTTGTAGTGGGACTTCCCCGTACTCAACGACAAAAGGATTCGATTATGATGGTCGTGGACCGATTTTCCAAGATGGCACACTTTGTTCCATGTGCCAAGACGTACGATGCAAGTCAAGTAGCCCGTCTTTATTTTGCTAAAATTGTGCGTCTCCATGGGGTACCCAAGTCTTTAACTTCTGACCGGGATGTTAAGTTTGTGGGACATTTTTGGAGGACACTTTGGAAACGTCTGGGTTCAAGGTTACACTTCAGCAGCGCTCACCACCCTCAAAGCGACGGCCAAACGGAGGTAACAAACCGCACCCTTGGCAATCTGCTTCGTAGTCTTGTTGGAACCCACCCTAGGCAGTGGGACACAATCCTTCCCCAGGCAGAATTTGCTTACAACCGGTCTGCACACCGCTCAACGGGAATGTCTCCTTTTTTTATTGTCTATGGTCGGAACCCATTCACTCCATTGGACCTCACACCGATACCTACCATTGATCACTTTAGTACTGATGGGGAAGAACGTTCAGCCCAGATCAAAGAAATTCATAAGCAGGTACGCGCACAGATTGAGAATAATAATATTGTTTATCAACGACGAGCAAATACGCGTCGAAAGAAGGTCGTCTTTCAGGAAGGGGACCTTGTGTGGATTCATTTGAGTAAGAATAGATTTCCAGGTGGACGGTTTGGTAAGCTACATCCCCGTGCCGATGGCCCGTTTAGAGTTCTCAACCGCATCAATGATAACGCCTATAAAATTGACTTTCTGGGTCACTACAATGTTTCTGTAACTTTTAATGTGGCTGACCTGTCCCCGTTTGTTCCAGAGGAGGATGACCCATTTGACTCGAGGACGAGTCCTTTCGAAGAGGGGGAGAATGATGCAAGCAGCTCAGTACCAGAACCTGACCCGTTAACCTGATTCGACTCGTATTGAAGACCAGCTAGAAGCCGCCAAAGTGGAGTTTATTTTAAGTTTATTTTTAATTCAGTTTATTTGTTTTTATCTCTTATTTGACTTTGTTTAAGTTTGGTTTTATCTGTTTGGGTTATTGCCTATTTTGTAGGATCTGGGATAGTTTATATTCCAGGTTTCTCCTGTTAAGAATGGGGATTGTTTTTGTTTAATAAAGAATTGGCACTGCTTCTGTTTGGGAAATTTTGAGCTCCACTGATTGTGCATAAGAAATTGCATCAATATATAAGAGTAAGTGTCGTCATACGTTTATATCGCGTTGTTTGTTACTGATTTATCATGGTCATCAAGATCTTTGGTAAAAAAAAGAATTCCAGAAGAATCATTTCAAGAAACTCAGCACTTACTAGTGTCTCAAAGTCGATTTTCAGACCTGTTGCCACCCAAGTAGGATCCATTAATAATCTTAGTATCTCATTGAGTTCAGAGTTTCTATACAATTGTAAGATCTCATCAAGCACACTTTTGATCTTGCAAAACTCAACATGATTTGTTTCCCTTAACTCAAGTAACTTTACAAGCTGCAAGATAAAGGGCCAAAGTGAATAAGAGAGGTTAAACTACATGAACATGACAAGTAATGTACAGATAAAGGTTTTTAGTGTCAAAGTTTGAATTTTATGCCTTCAACTAAAATGGAAACTAGAACTGATTTTCAGTACCTTTGATGATGTGATGCAAGTGAACTCGGGAATTGTGCATGAAACATTGCTAATAAGTTTGCGTATATCTGCAAATTTTTGAAATAGAAAATAGAAGTAGTTACCGTGAAAAGGAATAAATCAATACACGCAAGTGAGAACTAATGGTCCCCAAGGGGACATCCGGGTGGTGTACTCCTCAACCAAATGGTTGTGGGTTCAAATAATGCGGAGTGCAGGTGTGTTGATTTTAGGAGTAGAGTAGGTATAGAGTAGAGAGTGTGTGTGTTCGCCGATAAAAAAAACAATAAGAACTAATGAAAATGAAAAACAAATAACATGCCTACAACTACAAATAATGAAAAATTACAGGAATAAGTTCCAAAACATTATGAACATCATTCACAAAACTAGAACAAACTACAACTTCCAGTCCCCTTAAGGTTAACAAGAAATACAAATATTGATTCAAACAGACACGAGTTTTGTTACATTTTATTTTTATTTGTTTTTATTATTATTTAGTCAATTAGGTTAAGAGGGAGTATGTTTTATTTAGGATAGTAGGGGGTGTTTAATGTAATTTGTATTGCTATTTATTTGGGTGTTTAGCTATGGAATGGATATGCAGAGATTTTGAATTCAATTCCTCCTATCTTTTAGTTTATTCTTCTCCAATTCTGGTTTAACCCTATCAAGGGTATCTCCAGGCAGTCTTAATCGGATTCACTACGGCTACCATGAAGAACACACTTAATCAAGATGTAGACAAGGCTCTCAATGATCATGACAAGGTGATTTCTGACCTTCGCCCAACCCTAGCCGTCATCATGAAACAACAGGAGCAAGCGATGAAACAACAGGCTTGGTTTTAAAAGGCGAGAAGCGCACCGAGGCGACGAGGTCTAAATCCGAGGCGCAAATAGCAAAAGCGCGGGGCTTTTCGTACGCGAGGCGCACATACTATAAAAACATGTAAATTATGTATATACACATTAAATGATATTAAACATCTAAATATCCAATAATGTTAAACATATTACTTGATATTAAACATCTAAAAGAGGGTATAACCCAACCATTAGTCCACCAAACAAACCTAAAACAAGATTAGTCTTGCCCCACAAGCGCATAAAAGCTAAAATATTAATATTAATTAAACATCTAAAATTACTAGTTACTACCACCTACAAAAGTCCAAAACAGAAACAAAGCATACCAAAAAAAAGCTCTTAAGCGCAGAAAAGCGACCCGGGGCGCAGAAAAGCGGGTTTCTTATACCTAGCGCGCCTTACGTAACCTACATCCCAAGACCCTGAGCCTTATGTCGCCTCGCGCCTGAGGCGCGCTTTTTAAAACCAAGACAGCAGGAACACATAATGGTGGCACTAGGATTGGATCCAGCCGGATCGAAGCAGAAACAAGCTTCAGTCGCGTCATCCACACTACCTGTGTCGTCTACACCAAATCTAGGCAAGAAAACCGAACCACAACCTGCTCCGCCTACACCTAAAATAGTCCCACAACCCGTAGCATCCATCAAAGTTGCAACAAAAACTTCCTACAAATCTATGCGAGCAGCCCCTTCAACCTCCCCAAACCCGCATCTAAAACGACCGCTAACAATTACACTCGTACCATTTCTAAAAACCGCACCATCAGTGGTTCCAAACCTATTGAAGCAGACGACGAAACCGGTGTCCACAAAGGAAGAATTGACACCGATATGCGATGCAACCGACCATGGCGTCTCACTGACACAGCCCCGAATGCCACTGAACGAACTGAATGACGTCCACCGTGGAATGGGTCGACCTAAAGTGTCAATGGATGTTGCAATTTTTTTCCGTTAGTTTGTGATTCTTGAGGTCAAGAATGTTTTTAAGTGGGGAGTATTGTTACATTTAATTTTTTTTTTTTATTATTTAGTCAATTAGGTTAAGGGGGATTATGTTATATTTAGGATAGTAGGGGGTATTTAATGTAATTTGTATTGCTATTTATTTGGGTGTTTAGCTATGGAATGGATATACAGAGATTTTGAATTCAATTCCTCCTATCTTTTAGTTTCTTCTTCTCCAATTCTGGTTTGACCCTATCAAGTTTATTAAGGCAAGTTTTCTAGAAGCAATGGAGAATTACTAATCTACCACATAAAAAATGGGTAACTTTGTAGAATAGTATCAAAGTTTCAAAAGTGTTCCAATTAGGTCACTCAATACGCATTTTGCACGGTATACACTGTTACAAACCCTCCCATTCGGGTATATCAGTGGAAGAGCAGAAAATCCCAAATCCAAGCCCAAGTTGATATGTTGGACCAGCTCAAGACCATCGCAAGCCTTTCCCTTGACCCACTATCCGACGTTAGTGGCTGAGCGAAGATTTGGAACGGTTAATTAGTTTTCACGGTAGCTATTAAGTAGGGATCATGTGTTAGTTTTCCATTATTCAATTTTTATCAAAAGTTGTTCTTGTTGTTTGGAGATTTCCCCTTCTCGAATTGGGGCAAACTTTGTCTTTGATTTCGTTGTTAATCATGCAGCTACCGTTTAGTCAATTGATTGTATCAACTGGTTCCATTGCCAGGAATTCGGAAACATGGTGCAGACTCGGGGAAACTCATGCAATGAAGGCGAAGGTACAGCACTCGACGCGTAACGGCTCAAATGGCAACAATTGCGGCTTCAATGGAATCCCTAAAACAAGAGATGAGTGAGATGAAAAAGGATAGATCACGTGGCGGTTCAGGTCGTTATGAGGAGACCGAAAGTTCTAGGCACTCTTCACGGACTTACCGGCCTTATAATAAAATCGACTTTCCGATGTATGGTGGTGGTGAAGATCCGCGAGGATGGGTTCTAAAAGCATAGCAATATTTTCGGTATTATCATATACCAGATAATGAGGTCGCCATTGCTTCGATGCATTTAGAAGGGGACGCTTTGGATCTCTTCTCATGGCTCACAGTGGAACCTCTTAATTTCTGGGAGGAGTTAACCCTAGCGTTTCAAGAACTTAGGCCTGCAGAATTTCAAAATCCAGACGAATTCCTCTGTAGTATCAAACAAACGAGAACGGTTCAAGAATACCGACAGGAATTCACAAAACGTTCCGCCCGAGTGTCGAACTGGTCTGCAATCGTCTGCTGGGAGTTTTTTTGAACAGCCTAAAAGATGAGCTCAAGGCTGACGTCCGAATCCGGAAACCGAAAACAGTGTACAACGCCATGAGTTTAACTATGGAGTACGAGTCGAAGGTAAGGCATGGTCGATTGGGAAGGATGACCACTTGGACCCTGAGTTCCAAGTTAGCAGTCGAAGCAAAGCAGGCTGCTAGCAGCACCAACCCGACACCGAGTTACCCGAAACCAATACCCCGACTTTCAGAAACTGAAAAACAAGCGCGGTTTGTATGGAAAGTTTGGTTTAAAAAAGCGAGAAGCGCACAAAAGCGACGGGGTCTAAAACCGAGGCACAAAAGCACATCGTTTTTCGTACGCGAGGCGCAAGGTGCTTTTATAATTTTTTTAATACTTCACATAGGTTTTTAGCATCCTCTACCTAAAATTTAGCTATAAATATATGTACAACATTTAGTACATAAAATAAGATATATACATGTATATACATAAAAGAATAAACTAAATAGAATATTAATATATTAATGTATAATATTAATTATAAATACTAATAAATACACTCACTTTATAAGTAATTTAAATGCTTAAAAGATAAAAATTATAGAATACGTAAAACAGATTAAAAAAGGTACTTAATAAATTGAAACAAAACAGAAAAGAATTTTCAAGTTAAAAATAGAGTGAGAAATTAAAGGAATTAAAATTCAAACTTGCAATATTTAAATGAGAGTAAACTCCATTAAATTTTAGACTAAAATAGACCCTTAATCTTCTCTCCCCAGTTTCCAATACACGCTTTCTTCTCACCAATTTAATAATTTACGGTTTCAAAGCCCTAGTCATTTCTTCTCAACATCGTCTTCTCCACTGTGCTCTGGCCATGGCTTCTCGCAACGTCGTTTTTTCCCTACACGTTAGTCCCACGTCTCTACTTTAGTTCCAGGTACATGAAGCGCAAAAGCCTTCGCTTTGTCGCCTCACAAAAAGCGATCAAAGCGCTCGCTTTCTGTATGACATTCGCCTTATGTAGTCTAAAGCGCACGACCTAGCGCCTTGTGTCGCCTTGCGCCTAGGCGCGCCTAGTGCGAGCTTTTTAAAACCAAGACGGGAAGAGTGCTACCGTTGCGGGGATAAATATGGACCCAGTCATCGTTGCAAAACGGGTTCACTTAAGTTGCTTGAAGGTGAAGAGATCGAAGGAGAAAAAGGAAGATGAGGTAGATCGAGTTATGAATTTGGATGAGATAGCGGACATCAGTCTCAATGCAATCTTTGACATATCTAACACTTCCACCATGAAACTAACTGGTAAACTCAACTCCACTGAAGTTCTTATTTTAATTGATAGTGGGTCCACCCACAATTTCATTTCAGAAACTCTTGTTCGAGAATTGGGGTTGACTACTCAATTGATTAACCCTTTCGGAGTTCAAATCGGGAAGAGGGACATAATTCACTGTAATAAGGTGTGTCGGGACGTGCCTATTCAACTCACCGAGCTCAAAATATCCCAAGACTTCTACCCTTTTTCAATCGGTAGTGCTGATGATGTCTTGGGAATACAATGGTTGGCCTCCTTGAATACGGTCCAAGCCAACTGGAACGAGTTGTTCCTCATCTTTACCGTTGATGGGCAGAAGTATAAACTACAAGGGGTAGCGTCTGAACCGCAGAAATCAGCAGCATTCAAACACCTATGCATTGAAACCACAACCGAAACCGAGACCCCTACATTCCTATAACCCTTAATAACAGCCCACCAAACTGTTTTCTATGAGCCTACCACTCTTCCTCCACTCCGAAATCACACCCATTCTGAAATCACACCCATTCTTTCTCCCAAACATCCCCATTCCATACCCCTTCTCCCAAACACCCCACCACCAAACATCAGACCGTACCGTTACCCTCACTCGCAAAAAAATGAAATAGATAACCAGGTTGCTACCCTGCTAAAAGCCGATTTCATACAGGCCAGCACAAGCCCTTTTTCCAGCCATGTTCTCTTAGTTAAGAAAAAGATAATATGTGGTGTATGTGTGTCGATTACCGTGCTTTGAATCGGGCTACAATTGCTGACAAATATCCCATCCCCACTATAGATGAATTACTCGATGAGTTGCACGGTGCAATGGTGTTCACGAAATTGGATCTGCGTTCCGGTTACTATCAGATCTGAATGAATCCGGCTGACATAGCAAAGACGACTTTTAGAACCCATTCGGGGCACTATGAATTCAAGGTCATGCCGTTTGGGTTGACAAATGCACCTTCTACGTTTCAAGCTGCCATGAATGATCTCTTTCGGCCATATTTGCGTCGTTTTATCTTGGTGTTCTTTGATGACATTTTGATTTATAGCCCTGATCAAACAAGACATCTACAACACTTACAAACTGCCCTTGAGTTGTTACACGAACAAAGCTTTTTGGCCAAATTAACCAAGTGTTACTTTGGACAGGCCCAAGTACCCTTTTTGGGCCACATTGTCACAGCAGCAAGTGAGCAGGTGGATAAAAACAAGATTTCAGCTGTGGTTGCATGGCCAGTACCCGATATTGTCAAAGATGTCCGGGGATTTTTGGGCCTAACAGGTTAGACCTTAAATTGTAATTTAGTAATTCTTGTATTAATTTTTTGTATTTCCCCATTTATCATGGGGTCTAGTTGCGCGTTTTGTTTGCAACTTTGGGATTATAGCCCGACCCCTAACTGCACTCACTAAAAAAGAGGGATTTCGATGGAATGCAGAGGCATCCAGCGTGTTTGAAAACTTGAAGCAGGCCCTTGTCAATGCCCCTGTTCTTCGACTTCCCGATTTCAATGTTCCTTTTGTTGTGGAATGCGATGCATCTTCAGACGGAGTGGGTGCCATTTTGACACAACATGACCATCATGTGGCATATTATAGTAAGGCATTCGCGCCTTCCACCCGTTTTAAGTCGGCATACGTCCGGGAATTGATAGCTTTGGTGATGGTTGTTCAAAAGTGGAATCATTACTTGCTCGGCAAGCATTTCCTCATTAGCACATATCACTTTACCTTAAAGTCTTGGTTTAAAAAAGCGCGAGGCGAGGCGTTTCGGTCCCAAAATCCGAGGCGCCACGCCTCAGGCGCGAGGTGAGGGCTTCACGTATGCGAGGCGCTAAAACTAAAAAAATAATAAAAAATGTATTATGCATGACACACTTCACTTCTTAATCATAAAAACACAAAACATACTTTAATACTTAGAAGTTAAAAACTTAGAACATGATTAAACATTCATAAATTGGTCACAGCCTCACAAGATAAGCCCAAATATGGTTACAGACCTGATTTAAGGTTATATAAATTGGTCACAGCCTCACAAGTTAAGCCCAAATACAGATTTAGGCCCAAATTGGTTTAAATGATGGGCCAAGCCTAACTGATTTAAAGCTAAAAAACATGAAAATGCATGAAGCGGCGCCTCGCCTCACGCTCCAAGCTTGAGGCGGCGCCTCGGCGCGCTTCATGTTTCTCGGGCGCCTCACCTATTTGAGGCGTTTTGCCCAGCGCCTCGCGCTTAAGGCATGAGGCGCTTTTTTAAACCAAGCTTAAAGTATTTGTTGGAACAGTGGGTCACTAAATCTGAATAACGACGATTGTTATTGAAGTTGATGCCTTACGACTTCTCAATTATCTATCGTTCTGGCAAATAAAACAGGGGTGCCGATGCTTTATCTAGGCGTCCAAATCATGCTACTCTATTGACCATGGTTGTTCCATATTGTGCCGATATCTCTGATATTTATGCAGGGTTACAGGAAGATTCTTACACAAGTGACATTATATCATCATTACTTAAGGATCCAGCCTTCGTCCCAGGGTATTCGCTAGTTGGCCAATCACTTATGTACCAAGGACGTTTGGTTGTCCCTAGACACTTGGATCTTCGGGCGCGTATTCTTCATATGCTCCCCCGATGGCTGAACACGGGGGCTTTCTCAAGAATTTGAAGCGTGTTTCTGCCCATTCTTATTGGCCACAGCTGCCACGCGAGAATTGTTTCAGCAGAACAAATATTAAACTTTGTCTTTCGTCGGTTTGCTTCAGCCCCTGCCTATTCCCGATCAGGTTTGGGAGGACTTATCCATGGATTTCATTGTTGGCCTACCCCCATCCAACAAGTTTGATACGATCTTGGTAGTGGTGGATCGTTTGAGCAAGTACGCGCACTTCCTTCCATTAGCTCACCCGTTCACAGCGAAAACAGTGGCTTCTGTTTTCTGCACGGAAATCGTCCGCTTACACAGTATTCCTCGCTCCATCGTGACTGACCGTGATGTTATTTTCTAGAGTAATTTTTGGCAGGAAATGTTTCCATTAGCTCACTCGCACAACCACATGTGCTGCAGTTTATGGCCGAGACCCACCACCATTCCATCCATATGTAACCGGTGAAACAAAAAATGCAGAGCTGGAAACCCAACAAATTGACAGAGATGACATGCCGAAATTATTGAAATACACTCTGTTGAATGCTCAAAACTGTATGCGCGCACAAACTGATTTGAAACGATGGGAATTATCCTTCCAGATTGATGACTTTGTTTTCCTTAAGATTCAACCTTACCGCCAACGCAGTCTCGCTAAACGGCGGTTTGAAAAATTAGCTCCACGGTTCTTCGGTCCATACAAGGTTATTCGTAAAGTCAGTGCAGTCGCTTATGAGTTGCCCCAGATTCTAGGATTCACCCGGTTTTTCACGTCTCAAAGCTCAAACCCGTACGTGGCGTTACACCAGCTTCATCTCTTCCGCCTCTTCCACTGACACGGGACTGGGAATTTGATGTACAGCCACTTTCGGTGCTTACCATCGTTGGGTATGGGAGGGTGGCAAACCCGTACTGGAATTATTCATTTCTTGGCAGCACCGACCTACAGAGGAAGCAACATGGGAGTCATATGATCTGTTTGAACAACACTTTCCAGCATTCCTCCTTGAGGACAAGTCGACTTTCGGGGACAGAAGTATTGTTACAAACCCTCATATTCGGGTATATCAGCGGAAGAGCAGAAAAGCCCAAGTTTATATGTTGGACCAGCTCAAGACCATCGCAAGCCTTTCCCTTGACCCACTATCCGACGTTAGTGGCTGAGCGGAGATTTGGAACAGTTAATTAGTTTTCACGGTAGCTACTAAGTAGGGATCATGTGTTAGTTTTCCATTATTCAGTTTTTATCAAAAGTTGTTCTTGTTGTTTGGAGATTTCCCCTTCTCGAATTGGGGCACACTTTGTCTTTGATTTTGTTGTTAATCATTCAACTACCGTATAGTCAATTGATTGTATCATACACCCTCGGATATACTATGGTGAGTGATCTAATTGGAACTCTTTTGAAACTTGGTTACTATTCTGTGGTGTTTTTCCATAAAAAACTACAATCTAATTGCATTATTTCATGGCAACTGATGTTAAATAGAACCTCACCTTGAATGATAGATTCAATTGCATAAGCAGGAGGATTCAGAAGAAGATCTCTAACATACCTGTAAACAGAACAAAAATAGAAAAAAAAGATAAATTTAATGCTGAAATATTAGGCAAAAACATTCTATCATCATACATATAAAATCAAAAAAATGATTGCATCAATTGACATTTTTATTTCATTTTAGGGAATATCAACAAAAGAATACAAGAACTTCAAGCAATTCAGTAAGATTAAGTCAATTCAAGACTAAAAGGTGTACACATAACTTTTCAGCGTTTGTTTCGTCCCACCAATGCTTATTATATTGAAGATTTGAAGTAACAGACTCTTCACTTACATTGCAGGTAGTCCAGTACAATTCGATGGAAGCAAAATTTTCAACAAAAAAGGTATTCCCTCGGTCTGTATAGCACCTGGTATACACATGACAGGTGTCAGAATATAACACAATACTGCAAAACTAAAGAGATGATATCCAACCAATCTGTGAGGCTGTTCCAAGGTGCAACGGATGAGGCCTGTTTTCTGAAGCAACAGTCACATTTCTAATGTGACCTTGTCATCTAGACCATATAGCCCTTTTACCTGAGGTTAAAACATAAATGGTAAACTAATAAATATTAGGAACATGTTGGGCGATGCAAATATAAAATAAATATATCAAACCCTAAATAAGATCTCATCAAGCATATCCCCTTCAATCCATTCAAAGTGTCTGCCATTGCATTCTGCCCACAATAGCCCACCTTCACCAAACTCTCTCCAACTAGAAGTCCCTGTTAAAGGAAAGATGGTAACAAATAATGATATGATATTATTCCTAAAAAGTTGTATCACAAAGGAAAAATACCTAAAGAATTGTTCTTCAGTGATTTATGGATAAATAAATGATGGTAATGACAAGTACAAAGCTTGGTAACTAATGCTTCTTCAGTTAAGCCGTTCTCTAAGGAGAGCGTCTTCATAGTCTCCAGTACTGAGACCATGCAGTATCCTTTTGCAGAACGGGATATGCCTATAAAATGTAAAGATCAACATTAAACATAGTCAGATTGTGAAAAATTGAAATAAGTTAAGTGACATGATTTGGTAGCTACTGAGATAACTAGATTAAGCAGATGTAACTTTTACATACCAACAACCGACATCGGGTCAGGGAACTCAAGATCACGGTCATCTTCAATGAGTCCAAAAACACAAGGACTTCCAGGGTGTGCATGCCTTCATAAATTAAAAATCATAGTAATAAGTGGTTCAAGTCTTGAGCTTCATGTTGTTACCAAGCACATACAATTAAAATACGAGTCCATCCGTATATTAGAATTAGATTCCTAATGTTATGGGTATTCATAACAGTCACATTCTTTTCCGCACATTTGCAGCTTAAAACTATGATAAAGGAAGGGTTTTGCATTGTTAAAATAAGTTAAATTAGGATATACGTGAGGTCATGACAATTCCCACATACATTAAATATTTGTTTATTGTAAGTGCGCAAATTTGGTAGTAATATTCTAAAAAAATCAAAGAGAAGTTAACAACAGACTCAGAAGCAAGTTGCAAGTTTGAGCATGTAACTACCCGGATATAAAACGGCTTTTGTGAGAACGGGCTTGAGTTGGACCCTGAACTTCTTCAACAATGCACTGCAACCACAAAAATTAAAATTTTCAACTCTGCCTTCATCTTATTTAAAAGTTAAAAGAAAGCAAGTAGAAACTGCAGTAGTCATTATTATGCTTTCCACAAAAAATAAAAATCAAAATTGCAAATTATTAATAAGGAAGAACCATATCCCACTACACAAAATAGAAATAAAGAAGGAACCGAACAAACAGCTTATATAAAAATCAACTATGATGAGTAAAGTTGACAACAACCAAAAGGTAAAAAACTTAATACTGAAAACCCATTACGTGTCAGATCGTCCAATGTTTGGCGTAAATTCTGTAAAAAACAGATAACACTGATTACTTATAAGCTAGTCCAAGAAGTAGCCAATCACAGCAATTGTGATTGATCAATCATTTTCTACATCAGGCAATGTGTATAAACCATTTTTTGCAAATAGGGGCTAGCCATTAAAACTTTTTATATGCAGTACCACAACAGGGCAGCCAGCTTTTGGAATGCTATCTGAACGAAGAGCACCACAAGGGTTCAAACCAGCATATTCCACAAGGATCAAGCATCAAACCCAATTGTAAGGCCCATTCTCGGGTAACCTCACTTGTTGGATTTACTCATAAACATAGTTATAAATACTGAACTTAAATTTAAAACATTCGAATTCAATCATTACATAACGTAACTTAACATGACATAACAGCGGAAGTCTTAACAATTAAATACATAACATTGTCTTAACATATAAAAAGTGGGATGTCAGTCTTGTGTCGTAGTCTGTCATATTCGCCCGTCTGCCATAAGGCATCCGTTTCCCACGCGAACTATTGTTTATGCAACCGTTATACTATATTAGCATTTACTTCGACCGCCCTTTTATGCTTTTTATACGTCCTAGCTTGCGAAGGAACGTTTCTTTCCCGGTTGCAAAATAGTCATGTGGTCGTCCGTCTACAGAAGTAGCCGTTAGCTTCGTTTCCGTCCATAACGTATACATATATTCATAACATGCAATATAAATAATTATAAAGCAAGATTTCATTTATTTACGTTATGCCATTCTTTCCTTCATTCTTTGTAAACATACGTTTCATTCTTTGTTTATAATTCATTCTCATATATATATATATATATATATATAACATATATATTAGTACATCACGTATGATCACATTAGCATTCATATCATTTATTCATTTAGTGTATACATTTCAGCCCCAAAACATTTAATAAGGTTTGCACATAACATAGAAGGGGGCACATAGAACTCACCTGATAAGCTTCTCTAGGTTGTCCTAAACAAAGGTCCAACAACGTCACTTCCGATCTGGATTAGGTAGTTAATTATACATTAGACCCAACCCCGAATCTAATGGTTAAATCATTCTAAACTTACTGACTTTACTTAACCAGCCTGCTGCCTGCTGTCTGCTGCCTGCGCACTTGCTAAGTGCACAGGACCTTACTCATGCGCACTTGACAAGTGCGCAGAGGATCCTTCTTGCGTACTTGGTAAGTACGCAGGATCTTCCTCCTGCGTACTTGGTAAGTACGCAGGAAGCCCTTCTTGCGTACTTGGTAAGTACGCAATACCTGGTCCCTGGACCAAAAATCCGAAATTCTTGCATGTTAATCCGATCATGCTAATCTTACAATTTTCTTTGATCAAAAGGTGCGGTTTTCATTCTAGATGCTAGTTCTAAGCTTAATATCAGGTTTCATCCATAAAAACATCACCTATTTAGCTAAAACCAAAAATCCTAAAAAAATCATAAAAACTCAGATTATGATCGAACGCTTACCTGGATTGGAGTTATGATTCAGAGAAGATGATCACGAGCACGGTAGCAACGTTCTCCTGAATTCCCGAGTCGATCCGTCACTTTCTCTCTCTAGACCCGAGCTCCCCTTTCTCTCTCTAGAACTTGCAAGTGGTGGAAAAATGAGATTGTGGCAGCCCTTGTCCCTTATATACCTGGGCTTCCTTCGGCCCGTTCGAGCCGAACCCAAGCCCATCCATTTTTCTTTCGTTTCTTTGACAATAAAAATCTCGATCGTGTTATTATTTATTTATTTACTATTTTTGGGATGTTATATGTACCATGTTTCTAGTTACCTGAGAGATACATGCTAAAATGTCAACATAAAGTTGGTGAGTTCACAGGTTTAAGTAAACAATAAAATATGTTTTATTTGGACTACGAGATTTCCCAGTGTGTAAAGCATTGTCGATCAAACAATACTTATATATGCGCATTGTTACCATAAGCTAACAACCGTTGAGTGTTGTTCATCCGAATAATCGTTAAGTGTTGTTCGCCCAAACAATCGTTGAGTGTTGTTCATCCAAACAATCGTTGAGTGTTGTTCATCCGAACAATCGTTGAGTGTTGTTCATCCGAACAATCGTTGAGTGTTGTTCATCCGAACAATCGTTTGAGTGTTGTTCATCTGAACAATCGTTTTGTGTACTCGTATCCAAATATGAGCTATGTATTCTCCACCGTATGTTTAAAATAAATTTAAAACAAGTAAAAGTGGGGCCGTGAGACACACCTTGTCTATCGAGGTGATGAGATGTGTAGTATGTCCAACAAATGTCCGACCTATCCGTGCCCTAAATTATTTAAGACACCTTAGGTCTTATGAGATGATTTAAGTGTGGTTTGGTCACCTGACCAGTACCCTGAGGTCTCGACCCTTTGTCTCGTAATAACTTACAAGGGTCCGACCCGATTGCCGTTGGTGATACGACTTATGATTCAAGTTTATTATATTTATTAAATTGTTTAATAAATATTGTGACTCAGTATTTGTTTACCCAAAACCTTATTTAAATTGATTTTTAGGATAAATATATGTAATATATATTTATTAAGATTATTCTCAATATATTGTCATAAAATAATAGACTATTATTTTATTATTTAAACTCATTTTTGTCCATACATATATAAATATAATAATCATTTATAATTATAGGTTTCATGTATATATATATACACATTTATGAAGTAGGTTAGGGTTGTGTTGTGGGTGATGAAGGTGATGGGTGTATATATAGGGTGTTTTCATGCGTACATGATTTTTTTTTAATTAATTTTTTAATACAAGATCTTATCTCAATTTAATATGTACGCACCATATATTTTTTTTAGTAGTTCGGGTATAATATATGTTCGACATATATTAGTTGCATAGTCTCGTTTGAGTGGGTATCATCTAACATATAAATAATATATATAACGGAAATATATATAAGGAGGATGTTTTCGAGTTGCCTAAATATTATTTTTTGTCTATCACCAACGCGATATGTGACTTGGAAGTATCTAATATTTCCCGTGTAATCGTGTGTGGGTTGGACTCCACTGGACCGGGTTAGACTTAATTAATTAAAAATTAATCTAATATGCACGATTATGTTTAAATAATTATGTGGTAAATTATCAGTTGTCACATCCTCCCCCAGTTAGAAGAATTTCGTTCCGAAATTTAGTTGGCGTTGTCTGCCACTGGTATACTGTTGAACAACTGGGGATACTTAAGTTTCATTTGATCTTCGCGTTCTGTAAGGCCCCAAACCCGAGAGGCCTCACTTGTTGGATTTACTCATTCACAAGCAGTTATTAAACTTGAATATCATTTAACGCAGCGGAAAATTTCATTAAAACATACTCATAACATCGTTCAACATGCGGAAGCGTTACATAGTCTAATACATAAACATAACATAAAGTATTCATAACAGGATGCCAGTCTTCATGATCCACCGGGTAACTCTTCTCGCTTGCCGAGCATCACCGACCATTATCCATACCTGCCTTAACCTGAATGTGCATACTAAAAAGTCAGCTACGCTGGTGAGTTCCAGTTTTTCATTCAATTTATAAAATGGTTCATCATTCAATAATTCATTAGGGTTTAACATCTTGTATAAGAAAACAGGGCCTTTCGTTCATCATTAAAAACATTCAAACATTTAACATCATCAAAGCATTTATCATCATCATGAACACCGTTGAACGGATCGTTCGATTAAAACATTTAACATTCATTTAAGTCATACATTACTATCTAAATCTGTGTTACCATTCGTTCCATCATCTAGTATTGTATTGCCCCTAAGGCTTAACTGCACGAAGACCGATAATACAATACATTCCGTCAATTCCCTTTTGTATTGCCCCCAAGGCTTAACTGCACGAGGAGCGACAATACCCCTTTAGTTGCCCCTATGGCTCTCATGTCCATAAACCGACAACTTCCATCGACGGCTATAGCTCACGGCCATAACACCGCCGGATCATAATTTAACCTCATTAGGGTCACGTTAACCCCTGAGTAACCGTCGTTACTCTCATACCAGTTGTACAACATCATAACCATTGACATGCCACAAAGACACTGCCCATGTTGTTCTTATGGAAACTATGGCTCGCTGTCCATAATCTACCACAAGGCTGGGAATTATATTCCCAGACTTCATTCATCAATTCCCTTCATTCGACAGATTAGATTTGTAATGACTTCTTTAAAACCTTTGCCATTTTATTTTCTTTTCATAAAACATTTCATTCATTTTCAAAACCCTTTACCTTCATTTTAAACAATTTCTTTATAAACATTTCGTTCGTAAACATTCCATTCATAAAACTTTCTTTCCATAAACCGTTCATTCCAAATCATTTCATTTCGTAAACATAGTTTCATAAACATCATTTCGTAAAACATCATTTCGTATGTATGCACACCAGCCCAAAAACATTATATAAAACATTTAAAAGAGGGCTTCTAGAACTCACCTGATAAGCTAATCTGGGTTGTCCTAAACAAAGGTCCCACAACGTCACTTCCGATCTGAATTGATTAGTTAAATACACATCAGACCAACCCCCGACTCTAACGGTTTAACCTTCTAAACATACTGACTTTACCTAAACAACCTGATGCCTGCGCACTTAGCAAGTGTGCAGGGCCTTGCTCTTACGTACTTAATAAGTGCGCAAACCTCGCTTCATGCGTACTTGATAAGTACGCATGATCCTCTTCCTACGTACTTGATAAGTACGCAGGACCCTCTCCTTGCGTACTTGATAAGTACGTAGGACCCTCTTCCAGCGTATCTGATAAGTACGCAGGATCTGCTTCCCCGTAAAAACCCTGACTTTCGCCTTCGGGTCTGATCACGTCAAGATTCCAAACTTGTTTACATTCAAAACGTTTGCTTTTCATTAAGGAACTCAAAACTATGTTTTTCTTCCAGTTTCATCTGTAAAAACGTCACATTTTCGTCCAAAACCCGAAAAACCCCAAAACGAACAATAACTCAGATCTAGGCTAGATCGTTACCTATATCGAGCTTCTGATCCGGAGGTTCTTCTCCCAAGCTCTGGAGCTACACACTTCTTCAATCTCGGGTCGATCCGCCAACTTTCTCTGTTTACAGTTTCTCTCTCTAGATGTTGCAAATGAGAGAAATGGGTGGTGACCTTGGATATTTATAGAGGGGCTCCCCTTTAAACCCACCGGCCCATCTGGCCCGGCCCGTCATGCCTCGTTCTTTTATTCCGTTATTATATCTGTCGTTTTATTTTTGGGATGTTACAAGTCTACAGGTTTCGTCCCCGAAACCTATCATAAGTCAAATAGTTGAGGGTACGACTCCCTCATTTCCATCTCCGTTTCCCAAGTGGCTCCCGACCCCTTTCGATGTTTCCATTGTACTTTAACCAATTGGATTACTTTATTACGTAAACGTTTCTCCTTCCGATCTAGGATGGCCACGGGCTCTTCGATGTAGTTAAGGCTGTTGTCGACCTCGATGTAAGTAAGTGGTACGTGAGCCGATTCATCCGCCAAACACTTTCGCAAGTGTGATACATGGAAGGTAGGATGAATTCCACTTAACTCATCAAGCAACTCTAACCGATAAGCAACTTCACCAACCCGCGCCATTATCCCGAATGGTCCGACAAACCTCGGACTTAACTTCCCTCTCTTCCTGAATCGTAGCATCCCCTTCCAGGGTGACATTTTCAACATTACTTTGTCCCCAACATCAAACTCAATAGGCCTTCGTCGTTTATCCGCATAGGATTTCTGACGATCTTGTGCGGCCTTCATTCTTGCTTTGATTTGATCAAACCTTTCCGACGTTTCTCTTACAACTTCAAGGCTTCCTAATTCCTTTTGTCCAATCTCACCCCAACAAACCGGGGTACTGCACCTTCTCCCATACAACATTTCGTAAGGCGGCATGCCTATCGTCGTGTGATAACTATTGTTGTAGGAAAATTCGGCTAACGGCAGATGACTGTCCCAACTGCCGCCAAAATCGATAATACAAGCACGAAGCATATCCTTTAATGTCTGAATGGTCCTTTTGGACTGACCATCCGTTTGCGGGTGGTATGCCGTTCTAACATTGAGTCTCGTGCCCATCGCCTCGTGAAATCTTTTCCAAAACCTCAATGTGAATCGTGTGTCCCGGTCAGATACGATCGTCAAAGGCATCCCATGCCGTGCTACTACTTCTTTAATAAATACTTCCGCTAACCTTTCTGACGAGAACGTCTCGCGAATAGGTAGGAAATGAGCACTCTTCGTTAAACGGTCCACAATTACCCAAATGGTCTCATGACCTTTAGCTGTGCGAGGTAGCTTGGTTATGAAGTCCATGGTAATGTGTTCCCACTTCCATTCTGGTATATCAAGTGGTTGAATTTTTCCATACGGTTTCTGGTGTTCGGCCTTTACTTGCGAGCAAGTCAAGCACTTGCTTACGTACTTTGTCACTTCATGCTTCATTCCAGGCCACCAGTATTCCTTCCTTAGATCTTGGTACATTTTATTGGTACCAGGATGGATAGAGTACCGAGACTTATGAGCCTCATCCAAGATTTTGGTTCTAAGCTCGCCACCCATAGGTATCCATACCCGTCCAAAACGTGTCCTAACACCAAGGGGTGTTATATTCCAACTTGTCCTATTGGCCAATCATCCTTTCCTTCTTTATATTTTCTTCTTTAAGTGCCTCATCTTGAGCCTTTTCAATTTCTCTCATCACATCCGATGTTACCACCAAAGCTTTCACTCTAATAAGAGTAGGCACATCCTTTCGGCTTAGAGCGTCAGCCACCACGTTTGCCTTTCCAGGATGGTATATTATTTCACAGTCATAGTCTTTCAATAGTTCCAACCATCGCCTCTGCCTCATATTAAGTTCCTTTTGTTCGAAGAAGTACTTCAAACTTTTGTGGTCTGAGTAAATATTAAACTTCACCTCGTACATGTAGTGCCTCCAGATTTTCAATTCGAATACGACTGCAGCAAGTTCCAAATTGTGAGTTGGATAATTAGCTTCGTGAATCTTCAACTGTCGTGACGCATACGCGATCACTCTCCCGCGTTGCATTAACACGCATCCCAATCCCTGACTCGAAGCGTTAAAGTATACCACTAAGTCTTCATTGCCCTCGAGAAGGGCCAAGACTGGGGCTTTGGTTAGCTTCTCCTTAAACTCCTTAAAAGCCTCATCCTGGGTCGAACCCCATTTGTACTTTACCTCCTTCCAAGTCAACTTTGTCAATGGCGAAGCTATTTTTGAGAAATTATGGATGAATCTCCGACAGTAGCCTGCCAATACCAAGAAACTGCGGATTTCAGTTGGCGTCTTAGGAATATTCCATTCCCTTACTGTCACTATCTTTGCTGGGTCAACCATAATGTCGTTCGGGTTAATTACGTGACCTAGGAATTGGACTTCCCTAAGCCAGAACGCGCATTTGGAGAACTTAGCATACAACTTTTCCTTTTTCAGAGCCTCCAAAACCTCCTTTAAGTGACATGCGTGATCACCCTCACTCTTGGAGTAGATGAGGATATCATCGATGAACACGATTACCGATCGGTCCAGTATCGGTCAACACACCCTATTCATCAATTCCATGAACGCTGCGGGTGCGTTCGCCAATCCGAAAGACATTACGTGAAACTCGAAATGTCCATAACGCGTGCGAAATGCAGTTTTCGGTATGTCTTCTTCTCTCACCTTCAACTGATGGTACCCGGACCGAAGTTCGATTTTTGAGAACCAACTTGCGCCTTGCAATTGATCGAACAGGTTGTCGATCCTTGTTAAATGGTACTTGTTCTTCACCGTACATTTATTCAACCCGCGATAATCTATACACATTCTCATCGAACCGTCTTTCTTCTTCACAAACAACACCGGAGCACCCCACGGTGAGATGCTCAGTTGAATAAATCCTTTCTCCAGTAACTCGTCTAGTTGTGCCATTAACTCTTTCATCTCCACTGGTGCTAGTCGATATGGAGCCTTAGCCATGGGCTGGGCATCTGGTACTAAGTCGATTCGAAATTCAATCTCTCTGTCGGGTGGTATCCCAGGCAAATCCTCTAGAAACACCTCCGGGTACTCGCGTACCACAGGTACATACTCTAGTTCCTTCACTTCCTTACACTTGTCAATTACGTACACCAGGTAAGCCTCGCATCCGCGCCTCAAGTAATTTGTTGCCTTAATCATCGAGATGACGTTTGGCATCGGGGCGTCACGATCTCCAAAAACCTCGACTTTGCTACCATCCGGAGCCTTGAGTCGGATTATATTTCGTTTACATATGATTTGTGCTTCGTTGGCAGTTAACCAATCCATACCTAACACGACATCAAACCCTCCCAAAACCATAACAAACAATCTGACAAGGAACCTATGACCTTCTATCTTTATCGTGGAGTTGTCAACTACATCGGTCACTCTCGTAGTTCTACCCTCAGCGGTTTCTACGCTAAAGGCCCTTTCTAGCTTACTGACAGTGTACTTCACTCGTTTACAAAAAGTCGCAGATATAAAACTCTTAGTTGCACCCGAATCAAATAACACATAAACAAAAGTGTTTTCAAGGATGAACGTACCTGACGCCACATTGAGGTCCGCCCTGGCTTGGTCTTGCGTCAACGCGTACGCACGAGTCTTTGCTCGAGGCCTCTCTTCTTTCCTTTCCGGGCCTTTCCCTTTCCCGGCTTCACCCATTCTGGGCTTGGTGCATTCCCGGCTCATATGACCACTCTCCCCACAATTGTAGCATTTGAATAGCTGGGGACATTCACGTGCGTAGTGTCCGGTTAAAGCATAGATTTGACCCTAACCGACATTCACCCGCATGTCTTACCCCACATCTTCCACAGACTGTCGTCTCGCCTACCCTGTCCTGTTTGTCCCAAGCCCCAAACAACTTCCCAGCCGATCGCTTAGCGGGGAAACTCGGCTTCTTCTTAGGCTCTTCGATGGCAACGACATTCAGCGCCAGATCATCGAATACCACGTCGCTCAGTTCTACTACCGAATCATAGGTCGTAGGGACGTTTGCCTTAACATAGGTGCGGACCTGGTCCGGCAGCCCTTGAATGTAACAGGAAATCTTTCTTTCCTCAGTCGTGATAAGGTGTGGCAGCAGACGTGCCAGTTCATTGAATCGGGTTGTTTACTGCCGGTGCGTCATGCTCCCGGCCTTCAAACCCAGAAATTCCCTCTCTACCTTCTCAATCTCGTTCCTTGGGCAGAAATTCTTGATCACCAAAGTTTTCAAGTCAGCCCACATCATCGCATCCACAACCTCGCTCCCTTTTGCTTGACGTACACCTTCCCACCAATGAGATGCTTCCTCTCTCAAGGAGTTAGCATCAAATTTCACAACTTGATCCGTTCGACATTCGCTCAGACTTATGGCAGCCTCCATACGAATCACCCAATCAAACATAGCTACCGCGTCTTTCTTCCCAGTCAAGGCTGGCGGGTTACATGCCTTAAAGGACTTATAGTCGCAACCACGGTTAAGCGGTGCGTTGATCGCCTCAGTGTTCAGGGTATCAACCGCCGTGTTAGACCCACCCGTCTCATTAACCTTCTTTAATGCTTCTGCCAACAGTCTCGGCAAAGAATCTTTCATCAACTCTGTGAACTCTCGAGCTATAGCTGCTCTCACTTCTGGTTCAAAAGTGAAAGGTTGTTCTTCAACCAGTGTATGCTCGGTTCCATACACATCAACCGCCGGTTCAGTGTGAACACTTTCTTCTTCACTATACTCTTGGCGCGCAGGGGTCCTGCCGCGCCCACCGTTACGACCACTGGTGCGACCACCGATACAGCCCCCACCACGCCTTCCGTTTCCTCTTCTTGCCATTTCGATCTATAAGACAAGAATTCAATGTCATCACGCTAGTTAACAAATAAAATTCAACAAGCACTGTAAGATATTAATATACACTGACCATCTGCAATTAACCATTACACTACCTTTCGATTTCTATTTGACCACCTTTGTGATTCCATCAGAACATAAGTCCTTACCTAACCCCTTCTAAGGTGTACTATATGTATGTAAATATACACTACCTTCATACCTGATACTGTGGCTCGAGTTATCCGTACTGGCATCCGCTTTCAGTCCCATTCACAGTTTAAGTTCAGACACTGGGAGTGTCCAAATCTCTCAAAATATTGCTCTGATACCAACTTGTAAGGCCCCAAACCCGGGAGGCCTCACTTGTTGGATTTACTCATTCACAAGCAGTTATTAAACTTGAATATCAATTAACGCAACGGAAAATTTCATTAAAACATACTCATAACATCATTCAACATGCGGAAGCGTAACATAGTCTAATACATAAACATAACATAAACTAATCATAACGGGATGCCAGTCTTCATGATCCACCGGGTAACTCTTCTCGCTTGCCGATCATCACCGACCATCATCCATACCTACCTTAACCTGAATGTGCATACTAAAAAGTCAGCTACGCTGGTGAGTTCCAGTTTTTCATTCAATTTATAAAATGGCTCATCATTCAATAATTCATTAGGGTTTAACATCTTGTATAAGAAAACAGGGCCTTTCGTTCATCATTAAAAACATTCAAACATCTATCATCATCAAAGCATTTATCATCATCATGAACACCGTTGAACGGATCGTTCGATTAAAACATTTAACATTCATTTAGGGCTTGCACGAAGATCGACAATACAATACATTCCGTCAATTTCCTTTTGTATTGCCCCCAAGACTTAACTGCACGAGGACCAACAATACCCCTTTAGTTGACCCTATGGCTCTCATGTCCATAAACCAACAACTTCCATCGACGGCTATAGCTCACGGCCATAACACCGTCGGATCATAATTTAACCTCATTAGGGTCACGTTAACCCCTGAGTAACCGTCCTTACTCCCATACCAGTTGTACAACATCATAACCATCGACATGCCACAAAGACACTGCCCCTGTTGTTCTTATGGCAACTATGGCTCGCTGTTCATAATCTACCACAAGGCTGGGAATTATATTCCCAGACTTCATTCATCAATTCCCTTCATTCGACAGATTAGATTTGTAATGACTTCTTTAAAACCTTTGCCCTTTTCTTTTCTTTTCATAAAACATTTCATTCATTTTCAAAACCCTTTACCTTCATTTTAAACCATTTCTTTATAAACATTTCGTTCGTAAACATTCCATTCATAAAACTTTCTTTCCATAAACCGTTCATTCCAAATCATTTCATTTCGTAAACATAGTTTCATAAACATCATTTCGTATGTATGCACACCAGCCCAAAAACATTATATAAAACATTTAAAAGAGGGCTTCTAGAACTCACCTGATAAGCTAATTTGGGTTGTCCTAAACAAAGGTCCCACAACATCACTTCCGATCTGAATTGATTAGTTAAATACACATCATACCAACCCCCGACTCTAACGGTTTAACCTTCTAAACATACTGACTTTACCTAAACAACCTGATGCCTGCGCACTTAGCAAGTGCGCAGGGCCTTGCTCTTTCATACTTAATAAGTGCGTAAACCTCGCTTCATGCGTACTTATAAGTACGCATGATCCTCTTCCTGCGTACTTGATAAGTACGCAGGACCCTCTTCCTGCGTACCTGATAAGTACGCAGAATCTGCTTCACCACAAAAACCCTGACTTTCGCCTTCGGTTCTGATCACGTCAAGATTCCGAACTTGTTTACATTCAAAACATTTTCTTTTCATTAAGGAACTCAAAACTATGTTTTTCTTCCAGTTTCATCCGTAAAAACGTCACATTTTCGTCCAAAACCTGAAAAACCCTAAAACGAACAAAAACTCAGATCTAGGCTAGATCGTTACCTATATCGAGCTTCTGATCCGGTGGTTCTTCTCCCAAGCTCTAGAGCTACACACTTTTTCAATCTCGGGTCGATCCGCCAACTTTCTCTCTCTACGGTTTCTCTCTCTAGATGTTGCAAATGAGAGAAATGGGTGGTGACCTTGGCTATTTATAGGGGGCTCCCCTTTAAACCCACCGGCCCATCCGGCCCGGCCCGTCATGCCTCATTCGTTTATTCCATTATTATATCTGTCGTTTTATTTTTGGGATGTTACACGTTCCCAAGTGAATTCTGGTCCTCGCTTAGAGTTCCATCTGACCTTCACTATAGGAATGCGACTTCGTTTTAGTTTCTTCATCTCTCGACCCATGATTTCAACTAGTTGTTCCACAAAGTGGAGTTTGTCGTCAATTTGTATTTCCTCGAGTGGCATAACAAAGGGTTTCGTCTGACAGACACTTCTTTAGGTTTGATATGTGGAATGTGTCATGTACACTACTGGGTTGTTAGGGTGGCTTAGGTCGGTAAGCCACAAGACCTATTCAAAAGGTCCGATTTATCAGGGATTGAGTTTCACAAATCTAACGACCCTTTTCCAAGGTGAGACTTTTAATAGTATGTTGTCTCTAACTTGGAATTCCTAAGGTTTGTGTTCTTACTTTTGAAGTTCACATTAATTCCCTTAATGCCTTAAAAGCTACTACTGACTTCATTGTCAATGTGAAAACTGGTCTTCGAAGTGAATTTCCTACGGTAGTATAGGTAACGAGTCTTTAGACAATCGTTCCTTACATTAAACATAATTTGTGTCATGCAAGCTCTCGAGTTTCCTGAGGCAACTTGGGTTTATGCGCCATGGAACCACTTCTATCCATAATCATAATTGTTCCAACGTATCCTAGAGCGAGTTTCTTGTTCTTCCTAAAAAGAACTATACTCTTTTGATGATATCTTATGACAGAACCTTGTCATCTAATTTAAGTTTACCGAGGTTTCCTTGTGATAGTCAGTATACTATCCTTGACTACTTTTGACCGAGTCTCCTACTCTAGGAGTTTCATTGATCAACCCTTAAATGTTTTCTGAACCGTTAAGTTGGTTAGTTCTAATTTAGTCCATTATGCGGGGATTGACATTTTTGTCAATATAAATTTGCATAATGTGCACTCGCTATTGCATGATATTCAATTTCGTGGTAGCTGAGTAATCAACCTCATACGTTCTATGTGTATGCCTAATGGTTTGAATCGTTCTTCCTCTTTAACCACTTATCAAAGAATATTTGGAGATGCTCACTCACAAGCGTGTTCTTATGACTTTCTTCCATCTCTTGGAAATAAGATGTCTATCATTATCAGGGATAATGATCATGTACTTTAGGTCTAGCTAATACTTTGACCTACAGTGTAGTCGACTCTTCCAGTTTTGAAATCTTCCATGTAAGATGATAGTATACCGATTTCCGGTTAATCGATTCATGATAACCCACATGGATTATGATGTTTTGATGTGCCTTCAACACTAATTATGCAAATCTCGATGTATAAAGTAATTCCCTTCTTTATACTTAATAGAATTCCTTAAAGTCCTTGTACATTTCGTCAGTGCCTACAGGTACGGTGTACTTAAACTCTAGCTATAACCAAACTTGATTTTTCTAAAATGCTTGTGTCATGAATCCATATTCTGATTTTGGATTTAGAGAACTTCAACACTTAGGTTTCCATTTTGATTCTTCTCCACCAAGAATCCATTCTTAGTATCCTTTGTTGTCAACTTATGTCGTCCTTAGTGACTAATACTTTCTCTAAAGTCTAAATAAATATTTTTTCCTAAAATATGTATCCATAGTCTGGTAATTCTTGTAACTGGTTAGATAATCTTTGTTTATAATTAGTTTGACAATCGAAGGCATCCTTGAGACTACTAGATTTTTGATCGATCAAAAATTCAACTTGGTTGAATATAGTTATCGACTTTAGTGTCAATGATTAAGGTGTAAACTGAGAGTACTAAACATCTCATTTATCCCGTCATTGATTCAAGTACTTAAGGTTCATAATCTTAATCAATAATCTCTAACATAAGATATAGTCCACATTCAGAAGTCAGTGGTTTTTGTTCTTAGCTTAATTTGTAATCTATGGTTCATTGGGCAATGTGCTTGAGATGATCTGTGTTGTCACACTCGAAGCATGCTTTCTTGTACTGTCCATCCATGTGCTCTGCCTTCTAGCATAGCTAGTGCAATTCCAATAATGACGGTAGTTGCATTTGTTATACCTTAACTATAGCCTAATGTTTCATCTTGTGTACAACAGCCTCGTAATTATGCGTTGTCTTTTGCTTCTTGTCATTCCGAGTCTGCTCGTTGACCAGTCCTTTTTGCTTACTACATCCTTAACTAAATCTTAAGTTTTTAACAACTCATCTGTTAGGTCTCAAGCCATTAGAATGGTGTCTACTAGGGCGGTAGATTCAACAGTCATGACTGTACTATGAATCTTGAGGATTCAAGTTCATGATATACTGATTGACCTTCTTGATTTCCGAGGTTACCATGTGTGGTGGTAGACCTAATAGTTCATGTAATCGGTTTGAGTATACTTGATGTTCGTCATCAATCAAGGTTAGATTCCATATTCCTAGCTGTATTTCACTCTCAGGGTAGTATTCCTTAATGCGTAGAGTATTGAAATCGTCCTAAGACAACAAAGTTTTTAATTATTGATGCCTCGAGTTTGTTCTTGAGCATTCCTCCATGCTAAAGCTTTACCCTGAAGTGAACGGGTAGTGTACCTCACTTGTTGGTTGTTAGAACATCCGCTGATGTTGATAATCGTATCTTACCTATCTAGGGGTTTTAGTGATTCCTTTTATGTCATGAAAGTCCTTTGGTTTGTAGGACAGAAGGGTTTCATAGGGAAATCATTTCCCGTATGTTTGAGTATGGGGTTTACCATTTGTTGTCGTTTCGATACTCCATATAAACTTCAACAAAAAAAAACTTAAAACCCAACTACCTACATGATACATGAATGTCAAGCAACATGCTTGGCTGCAAAACTAGATCACCTACGAAATTTGATAGCTTACGTTACTCATGAGAGTTGATTACTTACATATGAACGTTCAAATTGCACGTGAAAACTGATTTGTTTACATCATAGACGAAACTTAATTAGTCACATTATACATGAAACTTGGATCTTTGCAATATGCATGATACTAGATTGTTCACATCACACTTGAAACTTACTCGTTTGCAATATACATGATACTAGCTTGTTCACATGATACAGATACTTGGATGTTTACAATATACATGATACCAGATTGATCACATTATAGACGGAACTTGATTACTTGCAACATGCATGACACTAGATTGTTCACACGATATGTGATACTTGGTTAATTACAATATACATAGTATTGTATTATTTACGCCATACATGAAACTTGAGTGCCTACATACACACGAAACTAGACTATTTACATTGTTTGCAATTAATTTCCCACTATATACATGAGGCATGATCATTCACTTTATCCATTACACTTGATAGTATAAACTTTGAGCTACTCGGGGTTTGACGTATTCTTGTTCAAACACGAGAAAGCTATAAACTTTGAGTTACTCGTGGTTGACGTATTCTTGTTTAAACACGAGAGAGCTATAAACTTTATGGATAACCTGGAGGGTATGCCATCTATTTAGGGCACCCATGTATGGGGTTGTGCCACCTTGTTAGTCTTACTCTCTGATTGACTTTACCATCTAGACGTACAATTACTCATTAGCAACTCATGTATGAAAACAATAATAAACTAAATGTTTTTGGGTGTTTCCCCCACCTCTGTACCCACACACAATAGAATGATATATACGGACCATACGGCGATTTGAGTAATTACGGGTGCACACGTAATTATGAAAATCAGCGCATGGAAAACATAGTAAATTCTGTCGTGTGTGATGACATAAAACCTATGGTGAAATACAGTAACGAAACTAACGGGATATGGTAAGGGCATAGTAGATATACCGCTGGTACATCCTATATATAGGTGCTCCTGTCATATTATCAGAAGTAACGTTGTCCGTATTCACGTAGGCTTTCTTATTACTCTGATCTTGACTAGTAGTTATGAAATCCTTATCTAGTGACATCACTCAAACATCTTAGACTATATCTTAAACAAGTTAAGATCTAAAAATTTCCTTCATCCTCGTTACAAGGGATGCATCCTATCATCTGAATCCAAAATCATTCTCGGGCAATCTTTTCCTTATTTCCACTCAAATGAAATCCATTACCACCATCCATACCTGACATGATGACCTGACATAAAGTTTGTCATAAACTATACTCAAACCGAAAAGCAAAACTAGTTGAGAATCAAAACACATGTCACTTCTTTCAGCCCTTCTCCTAAAAATTTCGGGACGAAATTCCTAAAGTAGGGGAGACTGTAATCCCCAGGAAATTCCAACCTTTATTTTAACTATTCCGGCAAAAATTGTAATTTCATTATTTTATTATTCGCATTTATGAAGGTATCCTATTTATTCATTATAATTCATGAGTATGCATACATACTTATATAATTGTTATGAAATAAATATATACACTTTGTTATAGTAACAAAATCTAAGCTTACAAGCTTTTATTATAAATTGATATCCTTTATGTATTTACTTATAAATATATATGTGACTATATATATGCACACATGATAAATAAACTATTTAAACAATTTATTATGAAAATATAACATTGTTAATTAACATTGTTAGTATTTTTAAATTACTAAAGGTAAATAAAATAAATAAATATATAATTATATTTATAAACATATTAAATATGAATTATGATGAAATGAAGTCACGAACATAAAATTTATGAGCACTTAAGTTAAAATATGTTATGAAATTAAAAACTATTTTTCATATTTTGCAATATTAATCCCTATAACAAATTAAATTTTGTAAATAAGCCCATGATACTACCTTATAAATAGACCCTCATTCTTCCCTCATTCTCACACCATATCAAGTTCTAATCCCTCTCTCAAGATTCAAAGTCGTTTCCATATTCATAAGTAAGTTCTTCTTATATTTTTGCTTGTTCATATTTTTTCTTTAAAAATCTCTCATAACTAGCTAGATCTATGATCCCTAACATGTTTATGTTATAATCATAGACCTATCCAAGAAATTCATAATGCCCGTAACGTGTACGAAACGCAGTTTTCGGTACATCTTCCTCTCTTACTTTCAATTGATGGTAACCCGACCTGAGATCAATCTTCGAGAACCAATTTGCGCCTTGTAATTGATCAAAGAGGTCGTCTATTCTAGGCAGTGGGTATTTGTTCTTTACTGTTCTCTTGTTCAATTCACGGTAGTCGATGCACATGCGCATGCTGCCGTCCTTTTTCTTTACAAATAATACCGGAGCGCCCCATGGTGAGATGCTCGGTCTGATAAATCCTTTCTCTGTTAATTCTTCAAGTTGGGACATTAATTCTTTCATTTCTGACGGAGCCAATCGGTATGGTGCCTTGGCAACGGGCTCAGCTCCTGGCAGTAAGTCAATCTGAAATTCTATTTCCCGGTCGAGCGGCAAACCAGGTAGGTCCTCTGGGAACACTTCTGGAAAATTGCACACCACGGGTACATCTTTTAGCTCTTTCGTTTTCATTCTATCGTCAATAACATACGCCAGATAAGCTTCGCAACCGCGCCTCATGTAACTTTCGGCCTTGATCATCGAGATGACGTTCGGCATTGTGCTATTCCAGTCACCATAAACCATAATCGGACTGCCGTCAGTGGCCTTGAGATGTATCATCTTTCGTTTACATATGATTTGAGCTTCGTTGGCAGCTAACCAATCCATGCCCAATACTACATCGAATCCTCCTAAGGTTAGAAGGTACAATTTAGATGGAAACTTATGGCCCTCTATTTCTACCATGCAATCGTCAGTCACTTGGATGACTACTGAGTTTTTACCAATAGCAGTTTGTACGCTAAAGGCCCTTATAAGGCTAGTGATTGTGCAGTCTAATTTGCGGCTAAATGCAGTGGATATAAAACTTTTACTAGCACCAGAATCAAACAGAATAGCAGCATGTTCATCATTTACTAGGAACGTACCCGACACGACGTCAGGGTTTCCTCTTGCTTCTTCCTCGGTTAAAGCATAGGCCCGAGTCCTAGCCTTTGGCTGTTCCTTTTCTTTTTCTTTCCCCGAACCAGATTGTCCGGTCTTCCTGCAATCCTTAGTAGCGTGCCCATACCAACCACAGTTCTGGCACTTGATGCCCTTAGTACAATCCTTCGAGTAGTGCCCCGGTCTTCCACATTTAAAACACATGGTTGAGCCGGCCAAACATTCACCGCGGTGCTGTTTCCCGCATTTTGTGCATATTTCGTACTCATCATTCCTTGGCTTCTTTGCCTCAGCAGTAACATTTCTTCTTCCAGTCCCCTTAGACGAGTTCTCCCACTTCCTCTTTGGTGCCTCCGGCACCGGGTCCTCATTGGCATAATCGTCATAGACGATTCCGGACAGATTCACTACCGACTCGAAAGTCGAGGGTAGGTTAGCTTTCACATGAACACGGACCTTTTGGGGTAGGCCTTTGACATAATACTTAATCAATCGCTCCTCAGTCTCTACCAGGTGGGGTACCAGTTGAGCTAGCTCATTAAATCTTGAAGTGTACTGGCGATGAGTCTTGTTGCCAGCCTTGAAATTTAGAAACTCGTTTTCCACTCGATCAATCTCGTTCTGTGGGCAGAACTTCTGGATTATCAACTTTTTCAGATCTTCCCAAGTCATTCTTTTGAGAGCGTTTGGCGATTTAGTTCTTTGGATAGTCCTCCACCAACTTAGTGCCTCGTTGGTGAAAGAGTGAGCCACATATTTTACAGCCTGGTCAGGTCGGCATTCGCTTATGTTGATTACCCCATTCATCCTCTCGATCCATTCAAACGTAGCCACCGAATCCTTGTTTCCATCAAATTTGGGCGGATCACCGTCCTTAAATCCTTTGTAGGTACACCCATGGGTGTTCAGTCTCACTGTCACTTCATCCCCATCACTATCATAAACTTTCTCCTCATGGTTGTTTTCCTCCTCCTCTTTGCTCTTCTTTAGTGCCTCAGATAACAGATCAGGCAGTACTTTCTTCAGAGTTAGTATGACCTCACGGGCAATAGCATCTCTAACTTCGGGTTCCAGTCGTAGAGATCCTTCATTGCCCTCAGCTGGTGGGGTTACATTTGTTTCATGCACGCTCTCAGTGTGTTCCACGTGCACACTCTCCTCTTCCTCATATCTTTGGTTCAAAGGCGGTCTACCGACTCGGCCAGTGCGACCGCCTCGGCGTCCAGTTCCTCTTTTACGAGCCATAGTTTTCTAGATTTCCTGTTGAGTAAAAAGGTATACATCAATGTCATTCCTTCAGATCATAGTTTAGAACAGTACGAGCAAGGTAAATTCTTAATTACAGTGACCGGTTTGTGATTAATAATTTGCTTTGCTTTTCGGGTTCGAAACTCTTCACATCAGTAGTGACATTGACATCTAAGCGTTCTAAGTTAAGGTATCTATCCCTAACTATAGGCATTAACTTTATGACTTACTTACTGCACTGGCGTTGGCGTCGGCTACCCAGACTGACATCCGTGCGTTGGTCCCATTCTCAGCTTGAGTCCAGACATTTAGGGATGTCTGAATCTCTCAAACTATTGCTCTGATACCAACTTGCAAGGCCCCTTTCACCGGGTGACCTCACTCGTTGGATTTACTCATAAACATAGCCATAGATACTGAATAATTACATTGAATACTTTCTAAACGTAGCGTGAGCTTACATCATTCGATTACATAGCCATAACAGCGGAAGTCTTAATCATTTAAACATAACACATTGCTTTAACAAAAATTAAAGTGGATGGGATGTCAGCCCTTGATCGGGATAGCCTTCACTCCAATGCACGACCTTTCTTCTTTTTACCTGAAATGTATACTAAAAGTCAGCTAACGCTGGTGAGTTCTAGTTAAAAACATTTAGGTATGAACATTATTCATTTATAAATACTTACGTATAAATATATAAATATAAATACACATTTACATATCCTTTGCTTTCTTTTATCATTCGTATGTGAGCACATAAATATGCATTCACCTTTACTTTCATTAACATTTATTGGTCATACTCATAAGAGTGATCAGCCAACATTCATTTATGCGTAAGTCACGAAGACAATACGCCCGTCCTACCGTCGTAGTCCGTCCTCCACAACATCCGGCAAACCTTCGGCCATCTGTTATGCTATACCGTCCGGCAAACCTTCGGCCGTCCGTCTTAACCGTACTACCGTCGTAGTCCGTCATATTCGCCCGTCTGCCCTAAGGCATCCGTTTCCCACGTGAACTATTATATATGCAACCGTTCTACTTATCATTGATAAGGCAATTGCTTCGACCGTCCATTAGTGCCTTTCACACGTCCTAGCTAATGAAGGAACGTGTTTGTCCCGATTGCAAAATAGTCACGAGGTCGTCCGTCTACCGAAGTAGCCGTTATCATCGAAGCGTCCATACATTTACATGCATTCGTAACAAGCAATATATAAAATATAAAGCAAGATTTTCTTCTTTTTCATTATGTCGTTCGTTCATTCATTCTTTGTATACATTCGTTTCATTCTTGTTCATCATTATTTTACGTATGATCATATTAACATTCATATATATATAAGTATCACATATGATCACATTGGCATTCATAACATTTATTCATTTAATGTATACACTTCAGCCCCAAAACATTTAAAATGATTTGCACATAACATAAAAAGGGGAACATAGAACTCACCTGATAGGCGGGTCCCTGAAGTATAATAGCTGGTTTCGAAACGTCACTAAGGTCACCCGCAATCTGTATAATAAAGTCATACATATAAGGTAGGGCTCCTAAATGACACTAGACATTACTATTCTTGAACTCAGTAGTTTCGGGAGGTGGGTCGCATCGAAACTATGGTAGTTTCGAGCTATGGTCTTACACTCGAAACTAGGTAGTTTCGAGTCATAATCCTTCTATCGAAACTAGGTAGTTTCGAGTCATTAACTTATGAAAAATCTTAGTTTAGGTTCAAGGTGACACTCGAAACTAGGTAGTTTCGAGTCCTGAGTTCCTATCGAAACTATGGTAGTTTCGAGTGTAAGACCATAGCTCGAAACTACCATAGTTTTGATGCGACCCACCTCCCGAAACTACTGAGTTCAAGAATAGTAATGTCTAGTGTCATTTAGGAGCCCTACCTTATATGTATGACTTTATTATACAGATTGTGGGTGACCTTAGTGACGTTTCGAAACCAGCTATTATACTTCAGGGACCCGCCTATCAGGTGAGTTCTATGTTCCCCTTTTTATGTTATGTGCAAATCATTTTAAATGTTTTGGGGCTGAAGTGTATACATTAAATGAATAAATGTTATGAATGCCAATGTGATCATATGTGATACTTATATATATATGAATGTTAATATGATCATACGTAAAATAATGATGAACAAGAATGAAACGAACGTATACAAAGAATGAATGAACGAACGACATAACGAAAAAGAAGAAAATCTTGCTTTATATTTTATATATTGCTTGTTACGAATGCATGTAAATGTATGGACGCTTCGATGATAACGGCTACTTCGGTAGACGGACGACCGCGTGACTATTTTGCAATCGGGACAAACACGTTCCTTCATTAGCTAGGACGTGTGAAAGGCACTAATGGACGGTCGAAGCAATTGCCTTATCAATGATAAGTAGAACGGTTGCATATATAATAGTTCACGTGGGAAACGGATGCCTTAGGGCAGACGGGCGAATATGACGGACTACGACGGTAGTACGGTTAAGACGGACGGCCGAAGGTTTGCCGGACGGTATAGCATAATAGATGGCCGAAGGTTTGCCGGATGTTGTGGAGGACGGACTACGACGGTAGGACGGGCGTATGTCTTCGTGACTTACGCATAAATGAATGTTGGCTGATCACTTTTATGAGTATGACCAATAAATGTTAATGAAAGTAAAGGTGAATGCATATTTATGTGCTCACATACGAATGATAAAAGAAAGCAAAGGATATGTAAATGTGTATTTATATTTATATATTTATACGTAAGTATTTATAAATGAATAATGTTCATACCTAAATGTTTTTAACTAGAACTCACCAGCGTTAGCTGACTTTTAGTATACATTTCAGGTAAAAAGAAGAAAGGTCGTGCATTGGAGTGAAGGCTATCCCGATCAAGGGCTGACATCCCATCCACTTTAATTTTTGTTAAAGCAATGTGTTATGTTTAAATGATTAAGACTTCCGCTGTTATGGCTATGTAATCGAATGATGTAAGCTCACGCTACGTTTAGAAAGTATTCAATGTAATTATTCAGTATCTATGGCTATGTTTATGAGTAAATCCAACGAGTGAGGTCACCCGGGAAAGGGGCCTTACATTATTGAATATTAGCGGGTAAAACTGGGTAGAGTAGCGATTTTTAGGTTTGAAATTAAGAACTATACGCCACGTACAGGACCATACGTGGCGTATAGTTCTTCTGGATTGATCTAAGGAAGAAGATGAAGCCATACGCCACGTATAAGCCTATACGCTGCGTATGGCTCAGTTTACCCGGTCACATGCCTGCGTATGGCCTAGTTTGGTCGCGTATGGCTTGGTTTACACGGCAACTCGCCCGCGTATGGCCTATTTGGCCTGCGTATGACTTTGTTTACCCGGCAACCGCCTATACGCCACGTATAAGCCTATACGTGGCGTATAGGTTTTTAATTTAAAAAAAAATTTAATTATATAAATTAATTCAATAAATACAATATATTATTATTATTATTATTTATTATTATTTTAAAAAAAATATTATTATTATTTATTATTTAAAATTTAAACAATATATTATTATTATTATTATTATTATTTATTATTTAAATTAAAATATTAAAAATAATTAATTATTATTAGATATGGCGGATTATGATGATGATATTCAGATGGATCAGCTAGACGATTTTGCGCACTATCCTTTTCTAGATTTTCCGCCCGATACAGAGGCTTATTCCCAGTGCCAGAAGCTCCGGGAGGTGCAGATGGGTCCGGGTACGGCGGTGGATTGGGCCCTCCTCGAGGAGGTGCATGAGGCCGAGCGAGCTAGGGCCATCATCGGTGAGGACACGCCATGGTCGCGTCTTTTTTACCTTTCTTTTGAGGAAAAATACCGAGAGCTTGTCGTCGAGTTTTTTCGACGTTTAACTATTCAGAGACTGGCTGCAGCCTCTACCCGGGGAGGCGCCGGATATTGAGGATCCGGATCGTATTTCTTTTTCTATTTTTGGGGTCGTTTACCGTCAGACTCTCCGTCAGTGGGCCGTCACGACGGGCTTGTACTACGAGCCTGAGACGGTCTCGCCGCTATTCACCGAGGCGGTGACGGAGGTTGACAAGGATGAACTCCTTGTTTTTTGGGGCTTGATTTCAGATAGTCCTTGGTTGGGTACCAAGGGGAGGGTGTGACACCCGACATTTCAGGTCAATATCCGTACATGTATTAAACAAGTTTACGTTATAATTATTTTTGTGATTTATTTAATTTCACAAACAAGGACATTAAGGTCTAACAAAAACCGTACATGGTCTCGTTTTATATTTTGGTAATTCTAGAAGTTACCGGTTCGCATACCAGTATAACCCGGCTAAATACGAACGTCACTTTTAGTTATTTATACCTACAAATAATCACCTCAACGGATTATACAATCCAAGATTTCAATGTTTTTCTTTAACGAGCCATAAACGTGTTAAATTTATAATACCGCGGAGAACCTAACCGAATTAAATTACCCTTTTGAAACTCTAAGTAATATTAATACACTAAAACTAATTGTTTGAAAATTTACCCCAAACCACTTTTATTGACTTTCTCGGCCGAAGCCAGAGAAAACCCACACCTCCTTACTCGACCCATGCCATATTTGAGAAAAACTCAGATAAAACCATACCCCTGTCAATCAAAAGTCTCACAAAATCATTTTTATCTCTCATTTTCATACGGCAAACTTCTCATTTCTCCTCAAGTTGAAGCCAAGTTTTAAAACAAAATCCATCAAAATTCAGTGTTTTAAAGTGTTCCTGAAGAAGAGTTTAACAAAAGATTCAAGGTCATTCTTCTGTTTTCTCTCGTCATCTTCATCTCGTTTTAAGGTAAAAACTCAATACTATCCACTTTATTTTCTTTAAAACCGTAGATAAACTTACAACTCATTTAAACGCAAGTAAGAAAAGTGTGTCAAATTCAAGATTTAAAACATAAATATGCAGGACTGATTCTGTCAAACAGAAGTCCAGTAATCGAAACTAGGAGTTTCGATACCAGTTAACTCAATCGAAACTATAGTTTCGATACTTATCACTCAATCGAAACTAGGTAGTTTCGATACCTGTCTACTCAATCGAAACTAGGAAGTTTCGATACCTATTGACCAATCGAAACTAGGTAGTTTCGATACATATTGCTCAAATCGAAACTAGGAAGTTTCGACAACTGTCCTACTCAATCGAAACTAGGTAGTTTCGATACCTAAGTACTCCATCGAAACTAGGAAGTTTCGATACTCAATTGCCCAATCGAAGCTAGGAAGTTTCGATACCTGTGTCAGTCCCCTTTTGGGCAGTAACTAAGATCCATTTTTATAACAAAACAAGTGTTGAAAATTTAAGAAGATATTTTAAACCAAAGCAACCAGATTTACAAAGTCGGTGAACAATTTGCAATATAAGACGATCGGTCTTAACACAATTTACCCTTTGGTATTTAGGGTACGAATAGTCAAGTTTGACTACAACAAGTATCATACAAGTATACACAAACTCAAGGTGAGTTTCACGGCCCCTTTTTACTGTTTTCTATATTTGGGGGAAAAACATACTTACAACTATTTTATGGGATAACAAGAGAATAAGGCACGACTTTTATGTTTATATGAGATGAGAACAACGAGTTAAGGCCGCTAAAGTCCCCTGGAACAACGTAGTAACCATTAACTGTAGCCTAGGGTCCTATAAATAGTACTATGGAGAGTGACGTCTCCCGGTCATGGTTAGTCGCGCTAACCACAATCTGGAGGATTTATGGCCGCATAGAACCGGATAACGAAATTAGGGGCATGTACAATTGTCATGGTTTGGTTACGCCTCATGTATGAACATATTATTTGTATTCCTAGCTAGTTTACAAATGGGTCAACAATTCTTATTCTGTTTATCACATACAACTGAACTATTTATGAACAAACGAAGTTTACAAAGAACTATTTGATTAAACCTGTGAACTCACCAACCTAGTGTTGACAATTTTAAGTATGTTTTTCAGGTAACTGAACGTGATTTCAAGGTTAGCAATGTAGATTACATGCATGCACGATGGATACTACTCAAGGAGGATTTCCCCTGTATAACTCATTAAATTGAGTCATATTTGTGAAATCTTAACTTTTTTTTTTGTAAACTCTTATATCCTTTTTTTAATGAAAAACTTTAAATTTGTTTATGTATCCATTTATCATGTATGTGTTTGCGGTAATCATATGCTTTGGAAACCATGAACGTCGCGCCTCGCGTTTCCGCTTTGGCGGGGTGTGACAGATTGGTATCAGAGCCATTGATTATAGTGAACTAGGAATCTAAATTGGAACCTAGTCTATAATCTAAATGACTCACTAAAACGTTTTCATTGCATAAGCATTTCATAACCAATCAACATGTCATATGGATATTGTAGTCACAAGCATGTCGTCACATTCACATTCTGATCCCGTCTCTGACACTGAATCAAACGAGGAACTTTCCGCCTCACGTCCCAAAAATCGAGTACAAACCCATAGCTCCACACCACCTAATGTCGCCTTGGGAGAACCGCCTATTGTCTACCGAAAGAAAAGCGGAGGACCAGTTAAGGTGCAAAGTGCTAGGAAAAATGTTCGACTTCCACGCAAAAGGACTCTAGCAGCCCGTGACCCGAAAGACTTGGAGACCGGTGAGAAACCATCTAGGAAACGACCCTGTTACCACCCTACTGTGGGAACTATCCGTTGGATGCCCAGTACCTTGGCAAGATGGAGGGAGATGGAGAGCATCCCATCTACCTTTGAGCTCGGAGAGTCTTCTAACTCCCCAACACCCCTACCCCACACTGGGGAAGCCCTAGAGCTCACTGTGCCTACCTTGGTAGCTCGTGTTCGTACGCACGAAGAGCGTCTTGATGATCTCCTAGATGATATTCGGGCACATGGGGATGCAGCCATGCGCTTACGTCAAGGACTCGGATCTCGAGTTCAGACTCTGGAGGACCACACCCGAGACATACAGGGTACCACAAACTATCTAGAGTTGAGAGCTGACATGGACTGGCAGTTCACTGTCACAGTCCGAGACATGGTGGAAGCACTGGAAGAAAGGATGTTGGCTGCAGAATTTGTGGCGAGAGCTAGCTTTGTCATGGCGGGACTTGCCATGATGATTGGATTGTACTCTCACTTCTTCTTTTAAACCTATTACGGGCGGGTTGTGCCCGTAGTACATTAAGTAGTTTAAAACTTTAGTACTGATGAGGTCATGTGAACCCATCCTTTTTGTATCCTTATCTTTTGGGAACAATGTACTATGTATGTTTTAACTATGTATGTAATGGTTTATGTTGTAATGATGGTTGTTTACGTTCGATGTTGTTGTATCCTTATGTCATGCGCTATCATTATTGTCATATAATGTTGTTTCTTTTTAATTGATATGTTAGAAAGAACGTCATGGCACCTAAGCGTAGGACAACCCGTAATACTACTGGTGACAACAACGAGACGATTTCCCCAAACGTGGAGCAACTCATAGCACAACGAGTAGCTGCTGCTATGGAGCAGTATGAAGCAAACCGAAACAGTGGAGGAGGAAACGGCAGTGGTACCGGCGGAGGAGGTGCAGGAGGTAGCGGTACAGCTGGAGGTTCCGGAGGTTCCGGAGGTAATAGAATAAATAAGCCGTAACACTTAGTCATGATCCGAATTAATGACGTTATGACTTGTAATTCTACAGATGCTCCAAATAGGAAGTGCTCCTACAAGACCTTTCTATCTTGCAAACCCCATAACTTCAATGGCACCGAGGGTGCAGTTGGACTAATGAGATGGATAGAGAAGATGGATAGAGAAGATGGAATCGGTGATTGATATTAATGAATGCACCGCTGACTGCATGGTGAAGTATTCTACATGCTCACTCACTGATAAAGCTTTAACCTGGTGGAATTCACAAGTAAAGACTTTGGGAAGGCAGACAGCATATTAGTTGTCATGGGAAGACCTAAAGGCCATGATGATTGAGGAATACTGTCCTCGAAATGAGTTGCAAAAGATCGAATCTGAAATGTGGAATTTACAAATGATAGGAGATGATGTTGCTGGTTACACTGACCGATTCAATGAGTTAGCAATCTTGGTTCCACACATGGTTACCCCAGAATACAAGAAAGTTGAAAGATACTTGTGGGGTCTCGCACCTCAAATCCGAAGTCTGGTGACTTCATCGAACCCTATGGATGCCAAGAGCGCCATAACTCTAGCTTTCAAGCTGAGGGATAATGCTGTACGTGATGGTTTGTTTGAGAAGAAGGAGATCGAGGAAGGAAGGTCTGGGGAAAAGAGGAAATGGTTTGGAAAACCCAGTAATCAAAACAAGAATCAAGCTTACAAGAGACCCGAAACTATGAAGGCCTATGCTGCCAACCTTGAAGGACAAAGTGGATATCTTGGAACACGACCAAATGTGACAAGTGTGGATATCATCACAGTGAAAGGTGTATCCAATGTGGAAAATGTAAAAAGTATGGGCATATGACCCATAACTGTTGGAGCAATGCAAATCCTAATAAGACTAATCAAGTAGCAGGACAGGTCAAACCAGGAACAGGAAGGATGAATCAGGGATGCTTTGAGTGTGGAGATCCAAAGCACATCAGAAAAGACTGTCCAAAGTTGAAGAACCGAAACGACAATCAGGCCCGTGGAAGAGCATTTGTGATGGGGGCTGGTGACGCACGACAAGATCCGAACATTGTCACTGGTACGTTCCCGATAAATAATCACTATGCCTCTATACTTTTCGATACGGGTGCTGATATGAGTTTTGTGTCAAATGACTTTAAGTCCCTACTCGGTATTAAGGCCAGCAAACTAGAACAAAAGTATACAATTGAAGTAGCGAACGGAAAATTAATTAATACCGGAGAGGTCATTCAAGGTTGTACCTTATGTCTTAAAAACCACACATTTAGTATAGATCTGTTACCTGTTGATTTAGGAAGCTTTGACGTTGTTATTGGCATGGATTGGTTGTCAAAGAATCATGCCGAGATTGTTTGTTTTGAGAAGATTGTCCAAATTCCACTTCCGAACGGAGAAGTTCTTTCGATTCAAGGTGAGAAGAGTGGAGTAACATTAAGGATGATAAACTACATGGAAACTCGTAAGTATCTACGTAAAGGCTATTGTGTATTCCTGGCTCACGTCGTCGAGAAGAAACCCAAGGAACGTCGACTTGAGGATATACCAATCGTTAAGGATTATCCTGAAGTTTTTCCTGAAGACTTACCTGGATTACCACCACCGAGACAAGTCGAATTTCGAATCGATTTGGTACCAAGAGCCGCACCGGTTGCGCGATCACCATATCGATTAGCACCTTCTGAAATGCAGGAATTATCAAATCAACTCCAAGAGTTGCTTGATAAAGGTTTCATAAGACCAAGTTTCTCACCTTGGGGAGCTCCGGTCCTATTTGTAAAGAAGAAGGATGGAACCTTTAGGATGTGTATAGATTACCGAGAATTAAACAAACTTACAATCAAAAACCGATACCCACTTCCTCGAATAGATGATTTGTTTGATCAACTACAAGGTTCTAGCTTCTACTCTAAGATCGATCTACGTTCGGGGTATCATCAACTAAGAATCCAAGAAGAAGATGTACCAAAGACAGCGTTTAGAACTCGTTATGGCCACTACGAATTTCTAGTTATGCCGTTTGGTTTGACGAACGCACCAGCTGTTTTCATGGATCTCATGAACCGCGTGTGCAAGCCATACTTGGATAAATTCGTGATAGTATTTATCGACGATATATTAATATATTCACGAACCAAGGAGGATCATGAACATCATCTGAAATTAATCTTAGAAATACTCAGGAATGAAAAGCTTTATGCTAAATTCTCAAAGTGTGAGTTTTGGATCCGAGAAGTGCATTTTCTTGGACATGTCATTAACAAGAAAGGAATTCACGTTGATCCATCAAAAATTGAAGCAATCAAAAACTGGGAAGCACCAAAGACTCCGACAGAAGTGCGTCAATTTTTAGGCTTGGCCGGTTATTACAGGCGATTCATTGAGAATTTTTCAAAAATAGCCCTGCCCTTAACCACATTAACCCAGAAAGAAAAGAAGTATGATTGGAATGACAAGCAAGAGTCAGCTTTCCAATTACTGAAGCAGAAGCTGTGTAGTGCACCGATCTTATCCCTTCCTGAGGGAATCGACAATTTTGTCGTATACTGCGATGCATCACACCAAGGACTTGGTTGTGTGTTAATGCAAAGAGACAAAGTCATCGCATATGCCTCACGACAACTAAAAGTGCACGAAAAGAATTATACGACCCATGACTTGGAGTTGGGCGCAGTTGTGTTTGCACTCAAGATTTGGAGACATTATCTTTACGGTACAAGATGCATTATCTTTACTGATCACAAGAGTCTTCAACATATCTTCGATCAAAAAGAACTCAACATGAGACAACGTCGTTGGGTAGAACTACTAAACGACTATGATTGTGATATCAAGTATCACCCTGGTAAAGCCAATGTCGTAGCAGACGCCTTAAGTCGCAAAGAACGAGTTACAACTCTTCGTGTTCGTGCCCTAGGATTAACAATTCACACGAGTCTTACTACTCAAATCCGAATGGCACAACAAGAAGCACTTAAGGAAAAGAACATCCAAAATGAAGCACTACATGGAATGATCAAACAATTGGAGACGAAGTCAGATGACACTCTATACTTCATGAATAGAATCTGGGTGCCATGTTTTGGTAACCTACGGAAGTTGGTTATGGACGAAGCCCACAAGTCCAGGTACTCCATTCACCCAGGTTCAGATAAGATGTATAAGGATCTAAAGGAATTATATTGGTGGCCCAATATGAAAGGAGATATTGCCACATATGTCAGTAAATGCTTAACGTGTTCAAAAGTAAAAGCCGAACATCAGAAACCGTCTGGCTTATTACAACAGCCTGAAATTCCCCAATGGAAATGGGAACAGATTTCTATGGATTTCATCACGAAATTACCCAAGACGTCCAGTGGTTATGATACCATATGGGTAATTGTCGATCGTTTAACAAAATCAGCTCATTTCCTACCCATCAAAGAAACGGATAAAACCGAGAAACTTGCAAAGCTTTATATCAAGGAAATTGTGGCTAGGCATGGAGTGCCAATTTCTATTATCTTTGATAGAGACAGCAGATTCGTGTCTAGAATCTGGAAATCATTACAAGAAGCCATGGGCACACGTCTTGACATGAGCACGGCATATCACCCACAAACAGATGGTCAAAGCGAAAGGACCATTCAAACTTTAGAGGATATGCTCCGTGCGTGTGTAATTGATTTCAGAGGTAATTGGGATACTCATTTACCGTTAGCGGAGTTTTCCTATAATAACAGCTACCACACGAGCATTAAGGCAGCTCCGTTTGAAGCTTTATATGGTCGTAAATTCCGCTCACCGTTATGTTGGGCGGAAGTTGGTGAAAAACATTTGACAGGCCCTGAGATTGTCCAGGAAACCACTGATAAGATCTTAAAAATTAAGGACCGTCTGAAAGCGGCCCGAGATAGACAGAAGAGCTATGCTGATAACAGACGGAAACCTTTAGAATTTCAAATTGGTGACCGAGTAATGTTAAAAGTCTCACCATGGAAAGGCGTTGCAAGGTTTGGTAACCGTGGTAAACTCAACCCTAGATACGTTGGACCTTTTGAAATACTGGCTAGGGTTGGCCCTGTAGCTTACAAGCTCAAGTTGCCACAAGAACTAAGCAATGTACATGATACGTTTCATGTATCAAATCTCAAGAAGTGTTTATCAGACGAGACGCTAATTATACCGCCTGACGAGATTCACATAGACGACAGGTTGCATTTCATCGAGGAACCAATTGAGATTACAGATTGGAAAGTTCAAAGGTTGAGACGTAGTCGAATCAAACTGGTTAAAGTACGATGGAACTCAAAACGTGGTCCTGAGTATACATGGAAACGAGAGGACCAAATGAAAACAAAATACCCCTCCTTGTTTAAGGATACACCAGTTCAAGATGACACAAATTGAATTTCGGGACGAAATTCTGTTAACATGGGGAGAATGTGACACCGGACATTTCAGGTCAATATCCGTACATGTATTAAACAAGTTTACGTTATAATTATTTTTGTGATTTATTTAATTTCACAAACAAGGACATTAAGGTCTAACAAAAACCGTACATGGTCTCGTTTTATATTTTGGTAATTCTATGAGTTACCGGTTCGCATACCAGTATAACCCGGCTAAATACGAACGTCACTTTTAGGTATTTATACCTACAAATAATCACCTCAACGGATTATACAATCCAAGATTTCAATGTTTTTCTTTAACGAGCCATAAACGTGTTAAATTTATAATACCGCGGAGAACCTAACCGAATTAAATTACCCTTTTGAAACTCTAAGTAATATTAATACACTTAAAACTAATTGTTTGAAAATTTACCCCAAACCACTTTTATTGACTTTCTCGGCCGAAGCCAGAGAAAACCCACACCTCCTTACTCGACCCATGTCATACTTGAGAAAAACTCAGATAAAACCATACCCCTGTCAATCAAAAGTCTCACGAAATCATTTTTATCTCTCATTTTCATACAGCAAACTTCTCATTTCTCCTCAAGTTGAAGCCAAGTTTTAAAACAAAATCCATCAAAATTCAGTGTTTTAAAGTGTTCCTGAAGAAGAGTTTAACAAAAGATTCAAGGTCATTCTTCTGTTTTCTCTCGTCATCTTCATCTCGGTTTTAAGGTAAAAACTCAATACTATCCACTTTATTTTCTTTAAAACCGTAGCTAAACTTACAACTCATTTAAACGCAAGTAAGAAAAGTGTGTCAAATTCAAGATTTAAAACATAAATATGCAGGACTGATTCTGTCAAACAGAAGTCCAGTAATCGAAACTAGGAGTTTCGATACCAGTTAACTCAATCGAAACTATAGTTTCGATACTTATCACTCAATCGAAACTAGGTAGTTTCGATACATATTGCTCAAATCGAAACTAGGAAGTTTCGACAACTGTCCTACTCAATCGAAACTAGGTAGTTTCGATACCTAAGTACTCCATCGAAACTAGGAAGTTTCGATACTCAATTGCCCAATCGAAACTAGGAAGTTTCGATACCTGTGTCAGTCCCCTTTTGGGCAGTAACTAAGATCCATTTTTATAACAAAACAAGTGTTGAAAATTTAAGAAGATATTTTAAACCAAAGCAACCAGATTTACAAAGTCGGTGAACAATTTGCAATATAAGACGATCGGTCTTAACACAATTTACCCTTTGGTATTTAGGGTACGAATAGTCAAGTTTGACTACAACAAGTATCATACAAGTATACACAAACTCAAGGTGAGTTTCACGGCCCCTTTTTACTGTTTTCTATATTTGGGGGAAAAACATACTTACAACTATTTTATGGGATAACAAGAGAATAAGGCACGACTTTTATGTTTACATGAGATGAGAACAACGAGTTAAGGCCGCTAAAGTCCCCTGGAACAACGTAGTAACCATTAACTGTAGCCTAGGGTCCTATGAATAGTACTATGGAGAGTGACGTCTCCCGGTCATGGTTAGTCGCGCTAACCACAATCTGGAGGATTTATGGCCGCATAGAAACGGATAACGAAATTAGGGGCATGTACAATTGTCATGGTTTGGTTACGTCTCATGTATGAACATATTATTTGTATTCCTAGCTAGTTTACAAATGGGTCAACAATTCTTATTCTGTTTATCACATACAACTGAACTATTTATGAACAAACGAAGTTTACAAAGAACTATTTGATTAAACCTGTGAACTCACCAACCTAGTGTTGACAATTTTAAGTATGTTTTTCAGGTAACTGAACGTGATTTCAAGGTTAGCAATGTAGATTACATGCATGCACGATGGATACTACTCAAGGAGGATTTCCCCTGTATAACTCATTAAATTGAGTCATATTTGTGAAATCTTAACTTTTTTTTTTTTGTAAACTCTGATTACATTTTTGTAATGAAAAACTTTAAATTTGTTTATGTATCCACTTATCATGTATGTGTTTGCGGTAATCATATGCTTTGGAAACCATGAACGTCGCGCCTCGCGTTTCCGCCTTGGCGGGGTGTGACAGAGGGTCTCGGGTATTAGAGACCCTTTGTATAGATATCTGCACCGGCTTATTTCGACGTCGATCGCACCGCGTCTGAAAAGCCGTGAGTGGTGCACTGATAGAGATCTTTTCTTCCTTTTCTGCCTGCTTACTGGGAGGCGGTGCGACCTGTCCTCGAGCATGGCGCTTTATTTTGCTTCAGCCTATATGCGACAGAGGCGCGGACTTTTATATGGTGGTGCATTCATCACGCATATCATGCGGTCGGTCATACCATTTGGCCACCATGAGCCTCAGATGTTACCGGCCATTCCCCCTGTCCGATTAGATCGTCGCACGGCGAGCGGCATGCGCATCACGCACCGATTCCCGTAGGGCCTTCGGTTCGTAGGGGCCGTCCAGGACCAGGTTTGGGTCCCGGTGCCGTTGCCGCAGATGCCTGGACAGGGGGACCCGCCTATGCCTCAGCCGCTGCAGGGTATGGCGATTGAGGACGAGCCGCCACACGTCGAGCAGGTCCACGAGCATCCGCCACAGCATCCCCGACACGTACGTCGGTCTGTTAGGATGGATAGGGCTACCCAGGCATTGCTTGATGGCCTTGTTGCCGACTCACGGCGACAGGGTCGTCAACTCGATCGCATGGAGGACCTGATGACGTGGGCGGTTGGACAGCTCGTGAATCAGTCACGAGCCGTCGGCATCGAGCCACCCCCACTACCACCGCCACGTCATTATCCGGACGATCCCGTTCAGGGTGAGGGCGGGGCAGGTCAGGGTGACGCCGGAGCCGATTAGGTTTAGTTCTTTTATTTGTATTTTGTTTATTTCGTTGTTATGTATGTAAAACATTTTGATGTATATATTTAATTTTATGATGTAATGTATATAATGTTTAGTTTACTTGTTTGGTTGTAATGTTTAATATTTTATTTGGTTTGTAATGTTTAATATTTTGTTTGGTTTGTAATGTTTAATATTTTGTTTGATTATACTGTAAAAATATAATAAATGTTTAAAAACAATATAAAATATATAAAATTTATAAATAGATAACAAACTTATATTAACAAAATAATATAAACTAAAATACAAAATAATATATTATTATAAAAAAAATATAATTAAATAAATAATCCTATACGTGGCGTATAGGTCTATACGCCACGTATAGGATTATTTAACACCAAATCTTCCAACTTTTGAAGAAAAATATTGAGCCCTGCCTCATACGAGGCGTATAGGGCAATATGAATCGTATGGGACATAGAGAATGACACGTGTCATTCTGGTGTCAGAGACTAAACCCTATACGCCCTCGTATTGACCTATATGAGGGCGTATCGCGCGACGGCGGATCCAATTAACAATATTCCGTGTGTGGTTAGAATCAGCCTTTATTAATTGTCTATCTTGTAAATATAAGTATGATTTTATTGATGATTCAAAAAATGGATTTTCATTGTGTAGGGAGTATGATGGATACAAATAAGGGTTAAAATTGATTCGTTTTCATCTTTCACCTCACCCCACCCCACAACAAACACCAAAAAACTTCCGCAATCCCTTCCTTCTCATTCTTCGTCCCCCTCACACGCACAGTGAGATCAAATCTCTTCCCCCAATCAAAGCGGCCTTCTTGGTTTCTATCTACACACTCAATACTCTTCATATTTCTCTGTTAACCACCGGTTCACAGTTTGTGTTTTGTTAACCAACCGATTTTTGGCATAATACAATCGCTAAATGGGACTGTTGAAAACGGAGACGGAGAATTAGGGTTTTCGTTTAATTCGAAGGTTAAGGGTGGGAGGATTAGTCTGATTGGGGTTAACTTTGCGAATTTATAATACCCTTTTCTTGATTGTTCTGTTACTATATCGAATGAACAAACCCTAGTATTAATTGCTTTACATATTGGTGATGTTTTAAGCTTTAGGGGGTTGAAGTATTGCTCATGATGGGATGTTCTAAATTGTGTTTTCTTATCATATAAGGCTGTTTTGTTTTCTTGTTTATAAGATGAGGGTCTTGTAAGTTGGTTCAATGGTTTCCTTGTGATGGTGGTGTTGAAGGGTTTGATCATAAATACTTCAATGCACATTGGGTCTTTTTTATATGGTGTTCAGTGCTAGTTATGGAAAGAAGTGAGCCAACATTTGTACCAGAATGGTTAAAGAACAGTGGAAGCTTAACTACTTCATCTCACCAATCTTCATTGCAGTCTGGTAATTTTGTTATTACTGTATGTTTGCACACAATGTTGATGTTATTTTGCTTGTTTTTGGTTTTAGTTTCTTAAAATATGATATCTTGTTCTTATAGATGATCAAAGTGCATCAAAATATCTTAGAAGAAAGTCATTGATTGACAGTGGTGATAGCGATTCAGGAAGCCCTACGACTTCTTCATACTTTCGCCGCACTTCTAGTTATAACGGATCATATCGTTTAAGGTCCTATAGTAGTTTTGGGCGGAAGGATTGGGATAAAAATAAAGAAAAGTATGGAAGTAGGTACCGTGATTCTGATCCATTGGGTAGCATTTTGCCAAGTAGGTTTGAGAAAGATGGACTTAGGCGTTCACAGTCGAATCTTGCTGCAACACGTGGTGAATCTTGGCCTAGGAAAGTAATAGGTGATAAAAACGGCCATAATAATGGAAAAATCTCATTTGAGAGGGATTTCCCATCTTTGGGGTCAGAAGAGAAACACGTTGATTCTGGGATTGGAAGGGTCCCGTCTCCGGGTTTGATTAGTGTTATTCAGAGCTTACCTGTTGGTAGTTCAGGTGTTGTTGGTGGTGATGTTTGGACCTCGGCTCTGGCTGAGGTGCCTGTGATGGTTGGGACCAATGGACCTGCTTCAATATCTGCAACTACAAATGTGGCAGCTGGGCGGAATATGGCTGAGACTTTGGCTCAGGGTCCTCCTCGAGTTCAGACTGCTCCCCAGGTACTAACAAAGGAGGGTTTTGTTTTAGATTTGGTTTTGAAACTGTTTATTCTGACTGGATAATCAATTTTTAACGTTTGCATAAACTGTTTCTACTTATTTTATAATTATTTTGGGGTCAGTTAGTTAGTTTTGAATAATGTGTTTCACTTCATCTGCAATAGAATTGATGTCTAAGGGTGAAGTTAAATTAAATTACCCTTTACCCTTATAACTTAATGTCCTAATTTGAGAGACTTCTACTCCCATTCATAATGTGTCTTCCTTTCACAAAATAGATTTTTATTCATTCTAGATGTTATTTCCTTAAATAATCAGATCTTTTCAAGCACTTACACATCTGATTATTATAACTTTTTAGCTGATTACATGATTCTGATTATTTAGTCATTAATATCTTACTGCAGTTGTCTGTTGGAACTCAAAGACTTGAAGAACTTGCTGTGAAGCTATCCAGGCAGCTGATTCCCATGACTCCATCTATGCCTAAATCCTCTGTGAGTTATTTGATCTTGGGGGGGTGGGGGGGCTGATATTTACAAGCTTTTAGGTTTATTGGCATCATATAGAATTTGATTCGATGCATATGAAATTGGTTTGAGAAGTCTGTTCTTTTTCATGATACTTTTGATTTTGTATTTTTATGATGGTGTATATACCCATCTATTTAACAAAGATTTGTATGTTAAATTTTTGTAATTTAGAAGATAAGTAAAATTGTGCATGTTAAATTGCTGTGTTGACTTGTTTCTACATGCACATGGTTTGTTGATTAAATTTGGCAATATACTGGATGATAATGAAACACTATATGAGTCCCAACGCAACAAGTTTTAATCGTATACATTCGTATAGATAGATTCCAAGAAAAGTAGTAGTTATAAAGCAAATGTAGTCGGTTTTAGAAATCATATTAATAAACTTTTAAACATGATGTTAAGTGAAAGTTGATTAAAGTGTTAGATTGATTGAAACTTTTATCTTCATGGATTTACCTTTTAAAGTGTGTTTTTTTAAATATAATATGTTTGATTCTTCTTAGGCTTTGAACTCGTCTGATAAAACAAAGCTAAAGGTAGGGCAGCTGCAGCTTCATAGTTCTCACATTGTGAACCTGTCGCCCTCCACCCGACCCACGTCTTTGAATGTTGATGTCACCAAGTCATCATCATCAACTGTTGGAAAACTTCATGTTCTTAAGCCACCACGTGAAAGAAACGATACGACTCCTATTGCAAAGGAGAGCTCGAGCCCAACAGGTGGTAGTAAAATACCGGATAGCCCTCTTGGTGAACGCAGACCCTGTGTTTCTAATACACTGGAGAAGAGACCTTCCCCTCAAGCTAAGAGCCGAAATGACTTCTTTAACCTTATGAGGAAGAAATCTATGGCAAACAAGTCATCATCATCCCCTGTTCCTGTTGTTGATCCCCCTGAATCAACCAATGATAAGCCTGGTGAAAGTGGGCCCCAACCTTTGGGTGATGATAATAAGGCAGATATGAGCAGCAATAGTGATGCCTGTATCGTGACCGAGAATAATGGGAAGAGTCATTCAAGCGTTGATGTTGTTTTGTACTCAGAGGAAGAAGAGGCGAGATTCTTGAGGTCTTTGGGTTGGGAGGAAACTACTGAAGAAGAAGGCCTCACAGAAGAAGAGATTAATTCTTTCTACAGGGACGTAAGCAAGGTAAAATGTCTGAAAAACTCTTGAATGAAAAATAAAAAAGATGAATTGTGTTGACCCCTATATTCTTTTCATGTATATTAGGTTGACCATGAACTTTATACATGCAGTATGTGAATTTAAAAACGGCTTCAAATTTTTTCAAAGGAACACAGCTGAAGTCCTTGATGCCACTCAACTTACTGATGGTGAAAAATGGTGATTTTTCAGCTGACACTAAGGTGGACTCGTGAGCTGCTGAAATTCTTGTGGGTGTTGTCTTGATCTTTAGAGGGTTTTGAGAGAATAGGAATTAGTTTTTTTTTCATGGAAGGTGCTCAGGAAATTGCTTTAGTTGTGCAAAGAAATCTGGGTTTTTGTTTCATTTTATATGTTATTTTCCAGTTCAACAAAATAGCTTATGTTTTATTTTAAAAGAGGGAGAAATTTACTAATATCTTCATCTTTCCCTCCATGTTTCCTTGTTGAATTTTCTTTTGGGTGCTTATTTAACACAAGACCCAACCAAATAGATTTTAGAACTAATTACACGGATGGTCTCTATTGTTGTGGTTTTCGTTCTTAGGATTGAAAAATTATGATTTGGTCTAACATAGTTTGATTTTGTTGTACTGACGGTCCCTAAAGTAGAAGAAGGTTAACTTTTCAGTTAAATTTTTTTAAAATGACCAAAATATCCTTATTTTAAAAGTACAAAAAAATAAATAAATGAAATCTATACTATATAATAAATAAAGGTTTTAATGTGACACTTGTCACTCTCATATGCATTCTCATCATTTTTTTTCCGACTCTCCTATTAATTATACAAAAAAATTTTAATTGTGTTTTTTTATGATTTTTTGTGTTCCGCCTCTCTCCTATTAAATAATAATAATTTCTATAAAAAATTTCATTTAAAAAATAGGTTTGTTAATATAACATTTTTAGAAATTGAACATTTATTTCATTCTTTTTATAAAACACTAGCTTAAAATCCCGTGTGTTACACGGGTTGATAAAATATAATATTATATAATCAGTAATAAAAATTTTGTATTTTAAAAAACCCGTGTATTACACGGATTGATAAAATATAACGTTATATACTTAGTAATAAAACGTTTATATATTTAAAAACTCGTATATTACACGGTTTGAATACATTAATTTTTATTTTATTTAATTTGAGTTACATCAATATTTAGTTAAAAACAAAAGTTACATAATTAAATTTTAAAGTTTCTTATAATAAGAAATAATTTAAAATAAATGGGTTTTATTAGTATAATTAATAATTTTTTTTAAATATAAATCATTATTAAAAAAAAAGATGTATTTAACAAGAGAGAGTGAAAAAAATTGTGAGGTTGAATATAAGAGTGACAAGTGACAAAAAAAATTTAGTTTTTTATTATAATAAGGATTTTTAAAATACAACTATATGACGTTAAAAAATTTGTATTAAAAAACCATTTAATGTGTCATAAATATGTGATATGTAAATTTTTATTACTAAGTGTATAACATAGTATTTATTTAACCCGTGTAATACACGGGGTTTCTAACCTAGTTCAATTTATATATTAATATGTTGTGGGACCCACAAACACATCAGCTCCCCTCCCGCACCACCACCGCCGTCGCCGCCACCACCACTACCATCTTCTCCGGCGATACCTGCAACTTCCGGTGAAAAAAAAACTATAGTTTCCTAAAACAACTTTTTGTTCAGGAAGGACTTAATAATATAGTTGGCGATTGAATCTATTGAAGCGATAAGCATTTACACTAACACCATTGTTGCCGTCCCTTCTTCATCGCAGTGCAATCGTTTCCGGCGAGAACCTACCCCCCTTTCTTCTTCCTAACCAACCGACACCATAGGCCGCTCACCGCCTTTCTCCACCTACCGTTCACCGCCTTCATCTTCTTCCACCGCACACACCATCGTCTGTCTCCTCCGCTACAACCATCACCAAATCGGCCTCAACCAACAGATCCACAGGGACCAAAAAAATCGTCGGAGCTCAGCCCAGTCAGGACCTCAGACTCCTCAACGCCACCCTTAACGGAAACACATCCAAACATCTCTTGCATGGAGATACATAATGGTGCTTCCAATTTCAACAATGTCAGCTCCTACCGAATCTGATTGGGCTTCTACTCTGATCCAATTCGTTTCAAAAACCCCGGCACCCAAAATGCTCGTTTCTTCTCCACTGTATTCGCCTTCTCCATTGTCCCGAAATACTGAAAACTTGGCGGCCATGGCTATTCTAACTGCTCGTTTCTTCTCCACCCAAAATCCAAACGACGCGGTGTCGTTTGGATCTATTGAGATCGATTTCTGATTTGGCTAATCTAACAGAAGGGGTGTGGTCTTTTGTAGATCCGGCGAACACCTGATTTGGCTAATCTAACAGAAGGTGTGGTCTTTTGTAGATCCTGCGAACACCCTTCCGCTACAGAGAGCCAAATCTCAGTATTACTTGAGTGGAGAAACATAATGGTGCTTCCAGTTTGAAAAATGGTTGAGTTTTGGTTGCGCGTTGAGGTCGCCGGATTCCGACCGGAGCTTTGGTGGTGTGTAGGAATTGTAAGTTGGTCAATGGAGAAGACAAGTGATCCTGATGTTTTTTAGAGTTAATTTAATATTTATTAATTTAAAATAAATGTGGTGGGGCCCATAAGGTATAAAAATGTTTCATTGATTATTTTTTTTATTTTACCTTTTAGGGCATATTAGACTTTTTACACATACTTAACAGAAAAAGTTAACCTCTATCCGCTTTAGGGACCGTCATTGCAATAAAATCAAACTATGTTGGATCAAATCCGTAATTTTTCAATCCTAGGGATGAAAACCATATTTTAGCCAAACCACAGGGATCATCCGTGTAATTAATTCTAGATTTTAAGCATAAGATAATGATGATAAATCCTATATGGTTTTCATTTAAATAGAAAGATAGTAATATTTATTTAATCTAAACCAAAAACGGTTTAAATAATATATTATCTTTTCACATAAGTTAGTATTTTATCTTTGAGAGATGAACAAGTACATTTAGATTGTTTGAAATTTATAATTTAAGATAATAGTTATATCCAGAAAATACGTTTAGTCTGTCTTTGAAATTTATGTTTTAAGATAGTAGTGGGTTCCTTATATGGGATCATTGAATGTTTAATCTAGACTAGTGGGTTAAACTCGTGCTTCAAGGTAGGGAGGATCGACTTGTTGATCAATTCTTGTAACATGATTATGAAAAACAATAAAGTAAATCATACATGATAAGCTAACCTCGGAGAGGGAAGACGTCATGATACGCTGGGAAGATCGGGTTCCCGTTTAGGGTGTACGGTTAGGATGTCTAAGGTGAGTTCGTAAGAACTCACGATTATTGTTGAGAGAGAGGGACGATTCTTAGTGTTGATAGATTGATCATTTTTCAATTCCCTCTAATTATCTCTCTTTATATATGTACATCCAAGGGGAAACTCATTAATGGCCCATCAAGAGTAATTAGGCCCATCAACTAATTACTAAACATAAGTTAATAAATAAATAAATAATTCAATTGATCATTTAATAATTAGATAAATGATTATAAGAGCCACATAATAAAACCGTGTCTTACATTCTCCCACTTGGTTGAGTAATCATTTATTTTGAGCATTAGTAAGTCTGCGCAGATTTAATACTTATTTTAGTTTTAAATCAAAACTGTAGCAGAGAAATACAATCATTGAATTAGGATGCAACTCAAGACCACCATTAATCATACTACAACCCCAACTTAAAACTTAAGTAAACTTATAATCAAATTAACAAATAAGCCCTTTAATGTTGATTTGTATAGTTACTTGTCTATACGTCTTTAGGCATGCATAAACGTATTTAGTGACAAACAAATTCAAATAAGTGAGGAAATTTCATTAATAATTAATCATTAATAGTATAATATGCAATTATGTATGGTCATTTGTAAACTCGTCTTAATTATAAGCGATTACATAAGACTTATGGATGGTAGACATTAAGTTATATGGATCCATAAACATATCATAAATGTATTCGATACAAAGATTTAGTTTCCTCTACTTGTTTACAAACGAACAATAATTTCGTATCGAAATTTAATGCAGCTCCGCTCGAACCTGGTTATTGCTCGAGAAGTAAGGGTATCTGACTTATCACAATAAGTCTTTGATATGATATTTATATGGAGTTACTAAATTATGAGTCCACTGATAGAGTTTCCAGCAACATTTAGTGACAATTATGTTGTGATCAATAACATATTATGTGTGATACCCGACAATTTCAGGTTAATATCCATACCCGACCATTACTTACATTTATATGATTACACATGCATCATGCTTAATTATAGAGTAATTAAGTACACATTTCATATAGCAAGTCCATTCGTTTCATTTCAATTCATGCATTGGTAGTTTGGAGAATTACCAGGTCACACACGCGTCCTGTCACACGAACGTTAGTGAATATTAGAAATAATATATATACATATAATTGGTGTGAATAAATTACATGTAATACTGCGATTTATTATTTCATGCTTATATTAATTTTTCCGGAATTTATTGAGCAACTTTTATTTTTACGATTTTAAAATGGATAAGGGATATGTGCCAACAAATTTAAATTGAGATTTTATAAAAATGATGGACTTATATTGTGGGCCCATTAATTCAGCTTTTTACTAATTAAAAGTCCATTAGGAGCCCATTCCCCTACTAAAATCCTTGAAAGATAGAAAAGCCCAACTCTTTTTTCATTAAAACTCCCTTACATTCTCCTTAACCCTCATTTGCCCTAAACCTAATTCTCTCTCTCTCTCTCTCTCTCTCTCTCTTGCATTCGGCCACCCCCTCCCTCTCTAGCCACCATCTCCTTCAAACTTGTTCAAGCAATCCAAGTGTTCTAAGAGCTAATCCAAGGTGAAACAAGGTGATTCAAGGGAACAACTCAACCATTCTAACATCATAATTTGATTTGGTAAGAATCCATCCATATTCTTTTTATCATTTTTGGCCAAGTGAAGTACCACATCTATCCAAACGAGTTTTATTGTTACAAGTGTTATAACCCATGTTTTTAACTAAAAGTTTTCATAATATAAAGTTATTGACACATATTTACACTTTTTATGGTTTGAAATGTTTGTTTATGTAGTTACTTGCTCGTTTCTATATATAGAAACTTTATTGTTTATGATTTTGTAGAAATGTAGATATGATGTATTTGTTGGATTGAATGTTACATATATTGTTAGATTATGTAGGAAAGATGAGATTTTTGTTGAAATGGTTGGTTTGCATCATTTTAGGTCATGTTTATAAATAGAAACTTTATTGTTTGGTATTTTGAGTTATTGAGTTATAATAAATGATAGCATGCTAAAATGGTTCCATAACATCTAATAAAGTATTAAAAGAGTTATTGAAAGTTACACATGTGTAGTAGGTCATATAGACCACTTTCCTAAAAAGGAAACTTTAATATTTGGACAAATGTGTATGCCTAATCTATAAATGTCTAAAGTGTGTTTAATAGCTTTACTACTATATGTATAGATGACGTATGCAATATTTCATGGTTTAAAGTTGTGTTATGTTGTATTTTGGGAGGCCTTACTAATAAAGGAAACTTTATTAGTTTGGAACCTTCATTTTTTGCTTTAGATGGAAAATGTAAGTATAGAACCATGTTTATATCATATTACTAGAATGATTCCATGTGTAGTTTGTTTATATGAGCTATGACACCTAAAGTATATTAAAACCCGAATTAGGGACTTATAATAGTGTCTAATTTTCAGTCTCCAATTATGTCAAAGATCTTTTTTTGTAATCTTATTCGGAACTGATATTTAGTCTCCAACGTGTTATACAAACGAAAGAACTAGAGACTGGTATTCAGTCTCCAATAATCGAAATATGTTCACCAATTTTAAGGAAATATATTATAAGTAAAAATCAGTTCTCACGTCATGTTTCCCACCTAATGGTATTAGGGACTGAATATCATTTCATAATATTTTCAATACGAACCAGATTAGGGACTGATAATCAGTCTCGAACACCTTTTGGTATAGAAAATGCCCAGTGACTAATTTTCAGTTTCCAATTATGTTATGCAAATTCTACAATTTTATGGGAGGTATCGGGGCTGAAAATTAGTGTCAAAAATCTTTTTCGTAACCTTATTCGGAACTGATATTTAGTCCCGTACGTGTTATATATAGAAGAAAGAACTAGAGATTGTTCAATAATCAAAATATGTTCACCAATTTTAAGAAAACATATTATAGAGTCAAAACGATCTTCACAATTTCTGAAACAAACAATATCAGGGACTATTCACGAAAAAATGTAATTTAATATTAATAGGCGTAACATATCGATGTTCACGAATAAAACTTCTTCGAATAAGAAAATATAATCACTGAAAAACTATAAAAAAAACCATGTTAATTAAAACAATGAATTCAAAATTAGATGAAAGTATGGCAATTATAAATTTGAAAATTTTCACTTGGCATCATTTAAAGGTAATAAAACCCCTTTTCTTTTTTTTTCCTAACCCAAAGTGTACACTATAGTTTTAAAGTTTCACCGAAAGCCGATAAAGCCATATTAGCCAATAATGTCAAGTTGTTTAGTAAAAAATGGGACTCTATTACATTTTGAAGTTTATATATATATATATATATTTAAAAAATGTAATAAATCTTGTTTGCTTATTAAAGATCGGACTCTAGTACATTTTAAATTTTTTTTATTTAAATGTAACAAAATCCGGTTTCTTAGTAAAAAAACATTTGTTAAAAACACTACAACCAATTTTCTACACCTCAAATGACACTTTAAAATGGACTAATGCATACATTTTTCTGTAAAATAATCAACGACCATTTTATAGGTAAACAGGTAGAAAAATCAAATTGATTTTGTATCCAAAATCACTAAACAAGTCTAACCATTAATGGTTAATTAGGGATGTACATGGTTAATTAGGGCCAGTAATAGCCAATAAGGGTTGTTGATGGTGAATTAAAATCAATGATAGCCAAATAGGGTAATTGATTGTAACTTAGGGTCAGTCATGACCAGTTAGGGTACTATTGCTCGATGATGGTCAACTAGGATCGCTGATGGTCATTTAGTGTCATTATTAGCCAACGATGGTTAAGTTCGGTCAATATTGCCTAGTAATTGTCAACTAGGTGCAATTGCGATGAATTAGGGTAACTGATGGTCAATGGCAGCATATATTCTTAAATTAGTGTCAAAGATGGTTATTTACGATCCATGATGGTCAATTAGGGTCTGTGATAGTCATTTAAGATAATTGATGGTTAATTAGAGCCAATCATAGTCAGTTAGAGCCACCGGTTGTCAATTAGGGCCATATTAGTCAACTATAGTCAACTAGGGTCATTATTAGCCAATATGGTCCATTAAGTCATTGTATAACCTCTTATAGTGCATTGGGATTTAATATGATTCACTACAACCCAATACAACCTATTAAGACCTAATATGACATATTAAAAGCTATAATGGGCCATTAAGTGCAATCAATGCCCAATATGGTCCATAAGGCAAGTATGACCACTTATTATGCGTTGGGATTTTATATGACTCATTACAACCGATAGAACCCTTTAAGATCTAGTATGCCATATTAAAGGTCATAATGGGCCATTAAAAGCAATCAAGGCCCAATATGGTCAAATAAGGCAAGTATAACCTCTTATTGTGTGTTGGGATTTAATATGACTTATTACAACCTGATACAAAATTTTAAGACCTAATATGACATATTAATGGCCGTAATGGGCCATTAAGAGCTATGAATGCCCAATATGGTCCATTAAGACAAGCATGTTGTAAGGCCCCAAACCCGGGAGGCCTCACTTGTTGGATTTACTCATTCACAAACAGTTATTAAACTTGAATATCAAATAACGCAACGGAATTATTCATTCATCATAATTAAAACTTGTTCAAACATGCGGAAGCATAACATTGTCAAATACATAACATAACATAAACAACTCATAACGGGATGCCAGTCTTCATATCATCCGGGTAACTCTTCAAGCTTGCCAAGCATCACCGTCCATCACCATAACATGCCCTTAACCTGAATGTGCATACTAAAAAGTCAGCTACGCTGGTGAGTTCTAGCTTTACATAAAACCTTAACATAAACATTTTGCCAAAAACATAACATACATTTGTTTAACAAAAGCGTACGTAAAACATGCAATAACTTAACATCATCAAAACATCGTAACATAACATCATAACATAAGTCAATATGAACCGAATCTGCGCCTTCTAGTAACCGTCAATTCCATACATCGCATACCAGCGGATGGACTTAAGGCTCGTTACCTCTAAGTCACCCGTCACACAGGTCCCCTAAGGCTTGTTACCTCTAGGTGGACCAAACATATGTCTCCTAAGGCTCGTTACCTCTAGGTAGACCAAACATATGTCTCCTAAGGCTCGTTACCTCTAGGTAGACCAAACATATGTCTCCTAAGGCTCGTTGCCTCTAGGTAGACCAAACATATGTCTCCTAAGGCTCGTTACCTCTAGGTAGACAGAACATAACTTAGGCACTATTTCCCCGCAAGGAATAGTACCTTCCATCGGGATCCCGGTAATCCCATGGGTGACCGTCGTCACCCCATCCTCAACCAGTTGTACAACCGTTAGCCAGCCACAAAGGCCCCCCATAAGGGTGAGGCCAATACATACATACCTTAGCTCCCGTAGGAACTCGTGGCAGATTCGTTCATTCGTGACTTTCATAAAACCTTTACCTCATTTTAGTTAAAGCATTCGTACGTTTTATTAAACAAAACATCATCTCCTTCGTAAACCTTTCGTAAACTTCATTTGGCAAAACATTTAATAAACATCATCCCGTAAACATCGTTTCGTAAACATCACATCGTAAACATCGTTTCGTAAACATCTTTTCGTAAACATCATTCTGTATGGATGCACACCAGCCCAAAAACATTTAATTTAAAACATTTAAAGAAGGGCTTCTAGAACTCACCTGATAAGCTAATCTGGGTTGTCCTAAACAAAGGTCCCCCAACGTCACTTCCGATCTGAATTGATTAGTTAAATAAACATCAGACCAAATCCCGACTGTGACACCCGACATTTCAGGTCAATATCCGTACATGTTATAAACAAGTTTACATTATAATTGTTTTTGTGATTTACTTAATTTCACAAACAAGGACATTAAGGTCTAACAAAAACCGTACATGGTCTCATTTCATATTTGGTAATTCTAGGAGTTACCGGTTCACGTACCATATAAACCGACTAATACGAACGTTTGTGGCGAAATTAAATAACCAAAAAAATATATATATATATATATATATATATATTACATAAACTCTACGTTGGACAATAATTCATTTTTAGACTAAAATATATAAAATACGTAAAAGTAAACTAACGAACTCTTTCGAAGATATTACCTAGTAGCGTCACCTTTAGGTATTTATACCTACAAATAATCACCTCAACGAATTATACAACCCAAGATTTCAATATTTTCTTCAACGAGCCATAAACTTGTTAAAATTATAATACCGTGAGGAATCTAAACCGAATTAAATTACCCCTTTAAAACTCTAATTAATATTGATACCATTAATAAATTAATACTTAAATCTAATTATTATACAAATTAACCCAAACCACTTTCCTTGACTTTCTCGGCCAAAATTCAGAGAAGCCATTCCCACTTCCTACTTCACTAAATATCTATACTAAAAACCCATACATCTGCCTGCGAGAATGCAGATAAAAGCCATACCCCCTCAATTGTCTATCAATTCATCTTCCTTTTCTCTCTTTGTCTTCATTTCATCTCATCTTACGGCAGCAACACCGATCATCGTCGTTTCCACACCTTAAGATAAGTGAAGTTTTCAAGGTTTCAGGGAACTCATCCATTCTCTTCGCACAAAACCATCATCACTGTCTAGAGGTAAAAACTCAATACTATCCATATTATTTTCTTTAAACCGTAGCAAAACATACCGTTTACTCGAACGTAAGTAAAATAACCAGAAAAGTGTGTCGAATTCAAGATTTAAAACATGAATATACGCATATATGTATGAATAAAGTTTTGAAACTGATTATGTCAATTTAAAAATTCAGTAATCGAAACTAGGAGTTTCGATACCTGTTTACTCAATCGAAACTAGGTAGTTTCGATACCTATTACTCAATCGAAACTAGGTAGTTTCGATACCTGTTTTGCTCAATCGAAACTAGGAGTTTCGATACCTGTTTTGCTCAATCGAAACTAGGAAGTTTCGACATCTGTTCTGCTCAATCGAAACTAGGTAGTTTCGATACCTGTTCATCAGTCCCATGGGGCAGTAACTTAGAACTATTTTATAACGAAACAAGTGTTGGAAAACTAAGAAGATATTTAAACAAAAGCGACCAGATTTACTAAGTCGGTGAACAATTTGCATATGAGACATTCGGTCATAACACGAATTACCCTTTTTGTAATTAGGGTACGAATAGTCAAGTTTGACTAGAACAATTATCATTGCAAGCATACGCAAACTCAAGGTGAGTTTCACGGCCCCTTTTTTACTGTTTTGTATAATTTGGGGGAAGAACATACTTATAATTATTTTTATATGATAACAAGAAAACAAGACCCGACCTTTATGTTTGCATGAGTTGATACATTTGGAGCTCATAAAGTCCCCTGACCATCATATTTATAACCATTAGCTATATATTAGCCTAGGAGTCTATGGATAGTTGTAAGGCCCCTTTCACCGGGTGACCTCACTTGTTGGATTTACTCATAAACATAGCCATAGATACTGAATAATTACATTGAATACTTTCTAAACGTAGCGTGAGCTTACATCATTCGATTACATAGCCATAACAGCGGAAGTCTTAATCATTTAAACATAACACATTGCTTTAACAAAAATTAAAGTGGATGGGATGTCAGCCCTTGATCGGGATAGCCTTCACTCCAATGCACGACCTTTCTTCTTTTTACCTGAAATGTATACTAAAAGTCAGCTAACGCTGGTGAGTTCTAGTTAAAAACATTTAGGTATGAACATTATTCATTTATAAATACTTACGTATAAATATATAAATATAAATACACATTTACATATCCTTTGCTTTCTTTTATCATTCGTATGTGAGCACATAAATATGCATTCACCTTTACTTTCATTAACATTTATTGATCATACTCATAAGAGTGATCAGCCAACATTCATTTATGCGTAAGTCACGAAGATAATACGCCCGTCCTACCGTCGTAGTCCGTCCTCCACAACATCCGGCAAACCTTCGGCCATCTGTTATGCTATACCGTCCGGCAAACCTTCGGCCGTCCGTCTTAACCGTACTACCGTCGTAGTCCGTCATATTCGCCCGTCTGCCCTAAGGCATCCGTTTCCCACGTGAACTATTATATATGCAACCGTTCTACTTATCATTGATAAGGCAATTGCTTCGATCGTCCATTAGTGCCTTTCACACGTCCTAGCTAATGAAGGAACGTGTTTGTCCCGATTGCAAAATAGTCACGAGGTCGTCCGTCTACCGAAGTAGCCGTTATCATCGAAGCGTCCATACATTTACATGCATTCGTAACAAGCAATATATAAAATATAAAGCAAGATTTTCTTCTTTTTCGTTATGTCGTTCGTTCATTCATTCTTTGTATACATTCGTTTCATTCTTGTTCATCATTATTTTACGTATGATCATATTAACATTCATATATATATAAGTATCACATATGATCACATTGGCATTCATAACATTTATTCATTTAATGTATACACTTCAGCCCCAAAACATTTAAAATGATTTGCACATAACATAAAAAGGGGCACATAGAACTCACCTGATGAGTAGTTTCTGTAATACACTAAGCTGGCTACTGGGCTTCACTAATGTCACTCACGATCTGTATAATAAAGTCATACACATAAGATGGTGCTCCTAGATGACACTAGACATTACTATGCTTGAACTCAGTAGTTTCGGGAGGTGGGTCGCATCAAAACTATGGTAGTTTCGAGCTATGGTCTTACACTCGAAACTAGGTAGTTTCGAGTCATAATCCTTCTATCGAAACTAGGTAGTTTCGAGTCATGAGATCCTATCGAAACTATGGTAGTTTCGAGTCATTAACTTATGAAAAATCTTAGTTTAGGTTCAAGGTGACACTCGAAACTAGGTAGTTTCGAGTCCTGAGTTCCTATCGAAACTATGGTAGTTTCGAGTCATTGGCTGCTATCGAAACTAGATAGTTTCGAGTCAAACATGACTATCGAAACTAGAGTAGTTTCGACGGGTCTGTATGTATCGAAACTATAGTTTCGAGTCATGGGTCTGCATCTTCCCTGACCAGAACCTTGCTCCAGCCAACTTATTTCCAATCGATTAAACCTTGAGCATTTTACGTTAAACACCTTCCTTTGTCGTTCTTGAGTTCAAATACGTGATTTGTTTCAAGTTTCATATGCAAAAATCGTATCTTTATTTGATTTAAACCCGAGACATGCAAAGACTCATAATCAGAGGCGATGCTTACCTCAACAGGCCCGATTTCTGTTGCTATGCGTTGAAATGGTGGAGTCGGATGATTCCCGAGCCCTTGAGTCTTCTCCTTGCGGTTTTCTTCACAAGCCGATCGCTCTCTCTCTAGTATTCTTGCGCAGGAAGATGAAATGAGAGGGGTTTGGGTTGAAGCTGCTGTTTTGTAATGGGGTTTCCCCCTTTTCTTTTCGGCCCATGGGCCGAAATTTTGGCCAAGCCCACTTTATTTCCCTTTTTTTATTTGTCTTGTCATTATTTGGGATGTTACAAGTCTACCCTCCTTAATGAGGTTTCGTCCTCGAAACCTGTTACACGTTAAACAACTGGGGATACAGTTCCTTCATCTCGTCTTCTTTCTCCCAAGTAGCCTCGGACCCCTTTCTGTGTTTCCATTGTATTTTGACTAAAGGGATCGACTTATTGCGTAATCGTTTCTCGGCTCTGTCAAGAATAGCTATTGGTTCTTCTACATAGTTCAAGCTGTTATCCACTTCGATTTCGTCATAAGGTATGTGAGCCGTATCGTCAGCAAGGCACTTGCGTAAGTGTGATATGTGGAATGTAGGGTGTATTCCACTAAGCTCGACGGGTAGGTCGAGTCTGTAAGCAACTTGACCCACTCTTGCTACAATCTTGAAAGGTCCGACAAACCTTGGACTTAGTTTGCCACTCTTTCTGAACCGAATGATTCCTTTCCACGGTGATACTTTCAACAGTACCATGTCCCCTACTTGAAACTCTAAATCCCTCCTTCTCTTATCCGCGTATGATTTCTGTCTGTCTTTTGCGGCTTTCATACGAGCCTTGATTTGATCAAATTTCTCAGAAGTAGCTTTGACCACTTCGAGACTTGCAAAATCCTTCTGTCCAATTTCCCCCCAACAAACCGGGGTCCTACATTTCCTCCCATACAACATTTCAAATGGCGGCATGCCAATAGTCGAGTGATAGCTGTTGTTATATGAAAATTTTGCCAATGGTAGATGGCTGTCCCAACTCCCACCGAAGTCAATGATACAGGCCCGGAGCATGTCCTCCAAGGTCTGAATGGTCCTTTCCGATTGTCCATCGGTTTGGGGGTGGTAAGCGGTGCTGATGTTCAATCTAGTGCCCATTGCTTCATTGAATTTCTTCCAAAACCTTGACGTGAATCTAGTATCCCTGTCAGACACAATCGACAGCGGCATACCATGTCTGCTCACAATTTCCTTGATAAATACTTCTGCTAGCTTTTCAGAAGAAGAAGTTTCTCGTATTGGCAAGAAGTGAGCACTCTTTGTCAAGCGGTCGACGATCACCCAAATGGTATCATTGCCTTTAGCTGTTCGCGGTAGCTTGGTAATGAAGTCCATTGTGATCTCTTCCCACTTCCATTCCGGTATTGGTAAAGGTTGCATTTTACCGCATGGTTTCTGGTGCTCGGCCTTAACTAGAGAACACGTTAGGCACTTGCTCACGTATTCTGTCACATCATTCTTCATGCCAGGCCACCAGTATTCTTTCTTCAAGTCTTGATACATTTTGTTTGTCCCGGGGTGGATAGAATAGCGAGACTTATGGGCCTCATCGAGTATTTTGGCTCTAAGCTCACCAATCTTAGGTATCCACATCCGGCCAAACCTAGTTCGTACTCCGTATGCATTCGCATCTAAGTTCCCTTGTTGTCCTACTATTCTTTCCCGTTTCACATTTCTTTCTAACAATGCTTCATCTTGTGCCTTTGATATTTCACCCATTAAGTCTGGCGTTATAATTAACTGACACGCTTTGATCCGGATAGGTGCCGATTCTTCCTTTCTACTTAAAGCGTCAGCCACTACGTTTGCCTTGCCTGGATGGTACAATATCTCACAGTCATAGTCTTTCAGTAGCTCTAACCATCTTCTTTGCCTCATGTTTAGTTCCTTTTGTTCGAAAAAGTATTTCAAGCTTTTGTGATCGGAGTAGATGGTGCATTTAACTCCATACAAGTAGTGTCTCCATATTTTCAACGCGAAAACTACTGCTGCTAATTCTAGATCATGTGTTGGGTAGTTAACTTCATGAACCTTTAGTTGCCGCGATGCATAAGCAATTACCTTTCCTCGTTGCATGAGTACGCACCCTAAACCTTGCCCTGAAGCGTCAGAGTAGACTACTAAGTCTTCATTTCCCTCAGGTAGTGTTAATACTGGAGCTTGAGTTAATCGTGCCTTAAGTTCCTCAAACGCGTTGTTTTGGGTTGGACCCCATTCATACTTTACTTCCTTCCGTGTCAGTTTGGTTAGCGGCGAGGCAATTCTTGAGAAATCTTGGATGAACCTTCGATAGTAGCCTGCCAACCCTAGAAAGCTTCGTATCTCTGTTGGTGTCTTTGGGATGTTCCATTCCTTTACTGTCTCGATCTTTGCAGGATCCACCATGATGCCGTTTGGGTTTATTACATGACCTAGGAATTGGACTTCCCTAAGCCAGAACGCGCATTTGGAGAATTTTGCGTACAACTTTTCCTGCTTTAGCACCTCCAATACTTCTCTTAGGTGACAGTGGTGATCACCTTCATTCTTTGAATATATGAGGATGTCATCTATAAAAACTATTACTGATCGATCCAACATGGGTCGGCATACTCTGTTCATTAAATCCATAAATGCTGCTGGTGCGTTAGTTAATCCGAAGGACATCACGAGAAATTCATAATGCCCATAACGCGTACGAAACGCAGTTTTCGGTACATCTTCCTCTCTTACTTTCAATTGATGGTAACCCGACCTGAGATCAATCTTTGAGAACCAACTCGCGCCTTGTAATTGATCAAAGAGGTCGTCTATTCTAGGCAGTGGGTATTTGTTCTTTACTGTTCTCTTGTTCAATTCACGGTAGTCGATGCACATGCGCATGCTGCCGTCCTTTTTCTTTACAAATAATACCGGAGCGCCCCATGGTGAGATGCTCGGTCTGATAAATCCTTTCTCTGTTAATTCTTCAAGTTGGGACATTAATTCTTTCATTTCTGACGGAGCCAATCGGTATGGTGCCTTGGCAACGGGCTCAGCTCCTGGCAGTAAGTCAATCTGAAATTCTATTTCCCGGTCGAGCGGCAAACCAGGTAGGTCCTCTGGGAACACTTCTGGAAAATTGCACACCACGGGTACATCTTTTAGCTCTTTCGTTTTCACTCTATCGTCAATAACATACGCCAGATAAGCTTCGCAACCGCGCCTCATGTAACTTTCGGCCTTGATCATCGAGATGACGTTCGGCATTGTGCTATTCCAGTCACCATAAACCGTAATCGGACTGCCGTCAGTGGCCTTGAGATGTATCATCTTTCGTTTACATATGATTTGAGCTTCGTTGGCAGCTAACCAATCCATGCCCAATACTACATCGAATCCTCCTAAGGTTAGAAGGTACACTTTAGATGGAAACTTATGGCCCTCTATTTCTACCATGCAATCGTCAGTCACTTGGATGACTACTGAGTTTTTACCAATAGCAGTTTGTACGCTAAAGGCCCTTATAAGGCTAGTGATTGTGCAGTCTAATTTGCGGCTAAATGCAGTGGATATAAAACTTTTACTAGCACCAGAATCAAACAGAATAGCAGCATGTTCATCATTTACTAGGAACGTACCCGACACGACGTCAGGGTTTCCTCTTGCTTCTTCCTCGGTTAAAGCATAGGCCCGAGTCCTAGCCTTTGACTGTTCCTTTTCTTTTTCTTTCCCCGAACCAGATTGTCCGGTCTTCCTGCAATCCTTAGTAGCGTGCCCATACCAACCACAGTTCTGGCACTTGATGCCCTTAGTACAATCCTTCGAGTAGTGCCCCGGTCTTCCACATTTAAAACACATGGTTAAGCCGGCCAAACATTCACCGCGGTGCTGTTTCCCGCATTTTGTGCATATTTCGTACTCATCATTCCTTGGCTTCTTTGCCTCAGCAGTAACATTTCTTCTTCCAGTCCCCTTAGACGAGTTCTCCCACTTCCTCTTTGGTGCCTCCGGCACCGGGTCCTCATTGGCATAATCGTCATAGACGATTCCGGACAGATTCACTACCGACTCGAAAGTCGAGGGTAGGTTAGCTTTCACATGAACACGGACCTTTTGGGGTAGGCCTTTGACATAATACTTAATCAATCGCTCCTCAGTCTCTACCAGGTGGGGTACCAGTTGAGCTAGCTCATTAAATCTTGAAGTGTACTGGCGATGAGTCTTGTTGCCAGCCTTGAAATTTAGAAACTCGTTTTCCACTCGATCAATCTCGTTCTGTGGGCAGAACTTCTGGATTATCAACTTTTTCAGATCTTCCCAAGTCATTCTTTTGAGAGCGTTTGGCGATTTAGTTCTTTGGATAGTCCTCCACCAACTTAGTGCCTCGTTGGTGAAAGAGTGAGCCACATATTTTACAGCCTGGTCAGGTCGGCATTCGCTTATGTTGATTACCCCATTCATCCTCTCTATCCATTCAAACGTAGCCACCGAATCCTTGTTTCCATCAAATTTGGGCGGATCACCGTCCTTAAATCCTTTGTAGGTACACCCATGGGTGTTCAGTCTCACTGTCACTTCATCCCCATCACTATCATAAACTTTCTCCTCATGGTTGTTTTCCTCCTCCTCTTTGCTCTTCTTTAGTGCCTCAGATAACAGATCAGGCAGTACTTTCTTCAGAGTTAGTATGACCTCACGGGCAATAGCATCTCTAACTTCGGGTTCCAGTCGTAGAGATCCTTCATTGCCCTCAGCTGGTGGGGTTACATTTGTTTCATGCACGCTCTCAGTGTGTTCCACGTGCACACTCTCCTCTTCCTCATATCTTTGGTTCAATGGCGGTCTACCGACTCGGCCAGTGCGACCGCCTCGGCGTCCAGTTCCTCTTTTACGAGCCATAGTTTTCTAGATTTCCTGTTGAGTAAAAAGGTATACATCAATGTCATTCCTTCAGATCATAGTTTAGAACAGTACGAGCAAGGTAAATTCTTAATTACAGTGACCGGTTTGTGATTAATAATTTGCTTTGCTTTTCGGGTTCGAAACTCTTCACATCAGTAGTGACATTGACATCTAAGCGTTCTAAGTTAAGGTATCTATCCCTAACTATAGGCATTAACTTTATGACTTACTTACTGCACTGGCGTTGGCGTCGGCTACCCAGACTGACATCCGTGCGTTGGTCCCATTATCAGCTTGAGTCCAGACATTTAGGGATGTCTGAATCTCTCAAACTATTGCTCTGATACCAACTTGTAAGGCCCCTTTCACCGGGTGACCTCACTTGTTGGATTTACTCATAAACATAGCCATAGATACTGAATAATTACATTGAATACTTTCTAAACGTAGCGTGAGCTTACATCATTCGATTACATAGCCATAACAGCGGAAGTCTTAATCATTTAAACATAACACATTGCTTTAACAAAAATTAAAGTGGATGGGATGTCAGCCCTTGATCGGGATAGCCTTCACTCCAATGCACGACCTTTCTTCTTTTTACCTGAAATGTATACTAAAAGTCAGCTAACGCTGGTGAGTTCTAGTTAAAAACATTTAGGTATGAACATTATTCATTTATAAATACTTACGTATAAATATATAAATATAAATACACATTTACATATCCTTTGCTTTCTTTTATCATTCGTATGTGAGCACATAAATATGCATTCACCTTTACTTTCATTAACATTTATTGGTCATACTCATAAGAGTGATCAGCCAACATTCATTTATGCGTAAGTCACGAAGACAATACGCCCGTCCTACCGTCGTAGTCCGTCCTCCACAACATCCGGCAAACCTTCGGCCATCTGTTATGCTATACCGTCCGGCAAACCTTCGGCCGTCCGTCTTATCCGTACTACCGTCGTAGTCCGTCATATTCGCCCGTCTGCCCTAAGGCATCCGTTTCCCACGTGAACTATTATATATGCAACCGTTCTACTTATCATTGATAAGGCAATTGCTTCGACCGTCCATTAGTGCCTTTCACACGTCCTAGCTAATGAAGGAACGTGTTTGTCCCGATTGCAAAATAGTCACGAGGTCGTCCGTCTACCGAAGTAGCCGTTATCATCGAAGCGTCCATACATTTACATGCATTCGTAACAAGCAATATATAAAATATAAAGCAAGATTTTCTTCTTTTTCGTTATGTCGTTCGTTCATTCATTCTTTGTATACATTCGTTTCATTCTTGTTCATCATTATTTTACGTATGATCATATTAACATTCATATATATATAAGTATCACATATGATCACATTGGCATTCATAACATTTATTCATTTAAAGTATACACTTCAGCCCCAAAACATTTAAAATGATTTGCACATAACATAAAAAGGGGCACATAGAACTCACCTGATGAGTAGTTTCTGTAATACACTAAGCTGGCTACTGGGCTTCACTAATGTCACTCACGATCTGTATAATAAAGTCATACACATAAGATGGTGCTCCTAGATGACACTAGACATTACTATGCTTGAACTCAGTAGTTTCGGGAGGTGGGTCGCATCAAAACTATGGTAGTTTCGAGCTATGGTCTTACACTCGAAACTAGGTAGTTTCGAGTCATAATCCTTCTATCGAAACTAGGTAGTTTCGAGTCATGAGATCCTATCGAAACTATGGTAGTTTCGAGTCATTAACTTATGAAAAATCTTAGTTTAGGTTCAAGGTGACACTCGAAACTAGGTAGTTTCGAGTCCTGAGTTCCTATCGAAACTATGGTAGTTTCGAGTCATTGGCTGCTATCGAAACTAGATAGTTTCGAGTCAAACATGACTATCGAAACTAGAGTAGTTTCGACGGGTCTGTATGTATCGAAACTATAGTTTCGAGTCATGTGTCTGCATCTTCCCTGACCAGAACCTTGCTCCAGCCAACTTATTTCCAATCGATTAAACCTTGAGCATTTTACGTTAAACACCTTCCTTTGTCGTTCTTGAGTTCAAATACGTGATTTGTTTCAAGTTTCATATGCAAAAATCGTATCTTTATTTGATTTAAACCCGAGACATGCAAAGACTCATAATCAGAGGCGATGCTTACCTCAACAGGCCCGATTTCTGTTGCTATGCGTTGAAATGGTGGAGTCGGATGATTCCCGAGCCCTTGAGTCTTCTCCTTGCGGTTTTCTTCACAAGCCGATCGCTCTCTCTCTCTCTCTAGTATTCTTGCGCAGGAAGATGAAATGAGAGGGGTTTGGGTTGAAGCTGCTGTTTTGTAATGGGGTTTCCCCCTTTTCTTTTCGGCCCATGGGCCGAAATTTTGGCCAAGCCCACTTTATTTCCCTTTTTTTATTTGTCTTGTCATTATTTGGGATGTTACAATAGTACTATTGGGTCTGACACCCCCGGTCATGGTTAGTCGCGCTAACCATGGGTCCCTCTGGCCAAATGACTGCATAGTGTTCTAATATTGCTCGTGAGGTACGAGTGAGGGGCAAAACACCTGGTCTTGGTTTGGTTATACCTCATGTATGTACATATTATTTGTATTCCTAGCTAGTTTACAAATGGGTCAAACATTACTTGTTTTGTTTATCATATACGTAAAATCATTTTCATGCATTTGGTTTGCTCATTGTATTCATATATAAAACCTGTGAACTCACCAACCTAGTGTTGACATTTTCAAGTATGTTTTTCAGGAAACTGATCGTGATAACAAGGGTATTGCTACGTAGGGTTCATGCATACATGATGGATACTACTTTTGAAGATTTTTCTTGTATAACCCATAATGTTTGGGTCATATTTGCAAAATCTTAATATTTTGTAACTCCAACTACTATTTTGGGCTGTAAAACCTTAAACTTAATTTATGTATCCAGTTGTATGTATGCGTTTGCAATAATTATATGCTTTGGAAACCATGAACATTACGCCTCGCGTTTCCGCCTTGGCGGGGTGTGACAGATTGGTATCAGAGCCATTGATTATAGCGAACTAGGAGTCTAAAAATCGAACCTAGTCTATAATTTAAATGACTCACTGAGACGTTTTTCATTGCATATGCATTTCGTAATTTATCATCATATTGTACGGATATCGTAGACACTGAATATCGTCACACACTAACCCCATTTCGACTTCAGACCCATGGCACCCAAAAGAAGGGCACCGCGTGACACTACTGGTGAAAACAACACGACGATTTCCGCAGAAGTTGAGCAACTCATATCACAACGTGTAGCCGCCGCCTTGGAGCAGTACGAAGCCAATCGGAATAACAGCGGAGGAAATGGTAGTGGTAGCGGAGGAGGTGCAGGAGGCAGTGGCACTGCTGGAGGTTCTGGAGGTAATAGAATGTGTAAACACCTCTGTAACACAATCACGATCTAAGTTAACATCATTATTAAAATTTTGACTTGTGACCCTATAGAGGCTTCGAACAAGAAGTGCACTTATAAGGCCTTTCTATCCTGCAACCCTCGCAACTTCAATGGCACCGAGGGTGCAGTAGGCCTGATGAGGTGGATTGAGAAGATGGAATCTGTGATTGATATTAGTGAATGCACCGCTGACTACATGGGGAAGTATTCTACATGCACGCTTACTGATAAAGCTTTAACCTGGTGGAATTCACAAGTAAAGACTTTGGGAAGGCAGACAGCATATGAGTTGTCATGGGATGATCTAAAGGCCATGATGATCGAGGAGTACTGTCCTCGAAATGAATTGCAGAAAATCAAAACTGAAATGTGTTCAAATGATAGGAGATGATGTGGCTGGTTACACTGACAGGTTCAATGAGCTGGCAATCTTGGTGCCACACATGGTCATGCCAGAGTATAAAAGGGTTGAAAGGTACTTGTGGGGCCTTGCACCCCAAATTCGTAGTATGGTGACTTCGTCGAACCCTATGGATGCCAAGAACGCTATAATTCTAGCTTTCAAGCTAAGAGATAATGCTGTGCGTGATGGTTTGTTTGAGAAGAAGGAGACTGAGGAAAGAAAGTTAGGAGAAAAAAGAAAATGGGTGGGAAAACCAAATAACCAATTTAGGAATCAAGCCTATAAGAGACAGGAGACTGTGCAAGTTTTTGCTGCTAACTCTGTGGAGAAAAAAGGGTTATGCTAGCCCCCAACCGAGGTGTGATAAGTGTGGGTATCACCATGTGGGGAAATGCACTCAATGTGAAAGGTGTAGAATGTTTGGACATCGAGCGCAGACATGCCGACTCAATGCCAACCCCACCGATAAGATTAAGCAAGGATGCTATGAATGTGGAGATCTGAAGCACTACAGGAAAGATTGCCCCAAGTTGAATAATCAGAATAACAATCAGGCCCGAGGAAGAGCGTTCGTGATGGGAGCTGGGGACGCACGCCAGGACCCTAACATTGTCACTGGTACGTTCCTGATAAACAATCATTATGCTTCTATACTTTTCGATACGGGTGATGATATGAGTTTTGTGTCAAATGAATTTAAGTCCCTACTCGGTATTAAGTCCAGCAAACTAGACCAAAATTATACAATTGAATTAGCAAATGGGAAATTAATTAAAACCGAAGAAGTCATTCAGGGTTGTACTCTATGTTTGAAAAACCACACATTTAGTATAGACCTGTTACCTGTTGACCTGTGAAGTTTTGACGTTGTTATTGGTATGGATTGGTTGTCGAAGAATCACGCCGAGATTGTTTGTTTTGAGAAGATTGTTCATATTCCCCTCTCAAACGGAGAAGTTCTTTCGGTTCAAGGTGAGAAAAGTGGAGTGACATTGAAGATGATAAACTTCATGAAAGCTCGTAAGTACCTACGTAAAGGCTATTACGTGTTCCTGGCTCACGTCGTCGAGAAGAAACCCGAGAAACGTCGACTGGAAGACATACCAATCGTTAAGGATTACCCCGAAGTTTTTCCTGAAGACTTACCTGGATTACCACCACCGAGGCAAGTCGAATTCCAAATCGATTTGGTACCAGGAGCTACACCGGTTGCGCGATCACCGTATCGCTTAGCACCTTCTGAAATGCAGGAATTATCAAATCAACTACAGGAGTTGCTTGATAAAGGTTTCATAAGACCGAGTTTCTCACCCTGGGGAGCTCCGGTCTTGTTCGTAAAGAAAAAGGATGGAACCTTTAGGATGTGTATTGATTACCGAGAATTAAACAAGCTTACAATCAAAAACCGATATCCACTTCCTCGAATAGACGATTTGTTCGATCAACTACAAGGTTCTAGCTTCTACTCTAAGATCGATCTACATTCGGGGTATCATCAACTAAGAATCCAAGAAGAAGATGTACCAAAGACGGCATTTAGGACTCGTTATGGCCACTACGAATTCCTAGTTATGCCGTTTGGTTTGACGAACGCACCAGCTGTTTTTATGGATCTCATGAACCGAGTGTGCAAGCCATACTTGGATAAATTCATGATAGTATTTATTGATGATATATTAATATATTCACGAACCAAGGAGGATCATGAACATCATCTGAAATTAATTTTGGAACTACTCAGCAACGAGAACCTTTACGCTAAATTCTCTAAGTGTGAGTTTTGGATCCGAGAAGTGCATTTTCTTGGACATGTCATCAACAAGGAAGGAATTCACTTTGATCCATCTAAAATAGAAGCGATCAAAAACTGGGAAGCACCAAAGACTCCGACAGAAGTACGTCAATTTTTGGGTTTGGCCGGTTACTACAGACGATTCATTGAGAATTTTTCAAAAATAGCCCTGCCTTTAACCACATTAACCCAGAAAGAAAAGAAGTTTGATTGGAGTGACAAGCAAGAGTCAGCTTTCCAATCACTGAAGCAGAAGCTGTGTAGTGCACCGATCTTATCCCTTCCTGGGGGAATCGACAATTTTGTCGTATACTGCGATGCATCACACCAGGGACTTGGTTGTGTGTTAATGCAAAGAGACAAAGTCATCGCATACGCCTCACGACAACTAAAAGTGCACGAAAAGAATTATACGACCCACGACTTGGAGTTGGGCGCAGTTGTGTTTGCGCTCAAGATTTGGAGACATTATCTTTATGGTACAAGATGCACTATTTTTACTGATCATAAGAGTCTCCAACATATCTTTGATAAAAAATAACTTAACATGAGACAACGTCGTTGGGTAGAACTACTAAACGACTATGATTGTGATATCAAGTACCATCCCGGGAAAGCCAATGTCGTAGCAGACGCCTTAAGTCGCAAGGAACGAGTTAAAACTCTTCGTGTTCATGCCCTAGGATTAACAATTCATACGAGTCTTACTACTCAAATCCGAATGGCACAACAAGAAGCACTTAAGGAAAAGAACATCCAAAATGAAGCACTACGTGGAATGATCAAACAATTGGAGTCTAAGTCAGATGATACGTTTTACTTCATGAACATAATTTGGGTGCCGAGTAACGGTAACTTACGTGGGTTGATTATGGATGAAGCCCACAAGTCCAGGTACTCCATTCACCCAGGTTCAGATAAGATGTATAAGGATCTGAAAGAATTATATTGGTGGCCCAATATGAAAGGAGATATTGCCACATATGTCAGTAAATGCTTAACGTGTTCAAAAGTAAAAGCTGAACATCAGAAACCGTCTAGCTTGTTACAACAACCCGAAATTCCCCAATGGAAATGGGAACAGATTTCTATGGATTTCATCACGAAATTACCCAAGACGTCCAGTGGTAATGATACCATATGGGTAATTGTCGACCGTTTAACGAAATCTGCTCACTTTCTGCCAATTAAAGAAACCAACAAGACAGAGAAACTTACAAGACTCTACATTAAAGAAATTGTGGCAAGACACGGAGTGCCAGTTTCTATTATCTCTGATAGGGATAGTCGTTTTGTGTCAAGGATTTGGAGGTCGTTACAAGAAGCCCTAGGCACGCGCCTAGACATGAGCACAGCCTACCATCCACAAACGGACGGTCAAAGTGAAAGGACTATCCAAACATTAGAAGATATGCTCCGTGCGTGTGTAATTGATTTCGGAGGAAATTGGGATACTCATTTACCGTTGGCGGAGTTTTCCTATAATAACAGCTACCACACAAGCATTAAGGCAGCTCCGTTTGAAGCTTTATATGGTCGTAAATGTCGTTCACCGCTATGTTGGGCGGAGGTCGGTGAAAAACATTTGACAGGTCCTGAGATTGTCCAGGAAACCACTAATAAGATCTTCAAAATTAAGGACCGTCTGAAAGCGGCCCGAGACAGACAAAAGAGTTATGCTGATAACCGACGGAAACCATTAGAATTTCAAACTGGTGACCGAGTAATGTTAAAAGTCTCACCATGGAAAGGCGTTGCAAGGTATGGTAACCGTGGTAAGCTCAACCCTAGATACGTTGGACCGTTTAAAATATTGGCTAGGGTTGGCCATGTAGCCTACAAGCTCAAACTACCGCAAGAACTAAACAACGTACATGACACGTTTCACGTATCGAATCTCAAGAAGTGTTTGTCAGACGAGACCTTGATCATACCGCCAGATGAAATTCATATTGATGATAAACTTCATTTCATCGAGGAACCAATTGAGATTACAGATTGGAAAGTTCAAAGGCTGAGACGTAGTCGTATCAAACTGGTTAAAGTACGTTGGAACTCAAAACGTGGTCCTGAATATACATGGGAACGAGAAGATCAAATGAAAACGAAATACCCCTCCCTGTTTGAGGATACACCAATTCAAGATGGCACAAATTAAATTTCGGGACGAAATTCTTTTAACATGGGGAGAATGTGACACCCGACATTTCAGGTCAATATTCGTACATTTTATAAACAAGTTTACATTATAATTGTTTTTGTGATTTACTTAATTTCACAAACAAGGACATGAAGGTCTAACAAAAACCGTACATGGTCTCATTTCATATTTGGTAATTCTAGGATTTACCGGTTCACGTACCATATAAACCGACTAATACGAACGTTTGTGGCGAAATTAAATAACCAGAAAAATATATATATATATATATATATATATATATATATATATATATATATATTACATAAACTCTACGTTGGACAATAATTCATTTTTAGACTAAAATATATAAAATACGTAAAAGTAAACTAACGAACTCTTTCGAAGATATTACCTAGTAGCGTCACCTTTAGGTATTTATACCTACAAATAATCACCTCAACGAATTATACAACCCAAGATTTCAATATTTTCTTCAACGAGCCATAAACTTGTTAAAATTATAATACCGTGAGGAATCTAAACCGAATTAAATTACCCCTTTAAAACTCTAATTAATATTGATACCATTAATAAATTAATACTTAAATCTAATTATTATACAAATTAACCCAAACCACTTTCCTTGACTTTCTCGGCCGAAATTCAGAGAAGCCATTCCCACTTCCTACTTCACTAAATATCTATACTAAAAACCCATACATCTGCCTGCGAGAATGCAGATAAAAGCCATACCCCCTCAATTGTCTATCAATTCATCTTCCTTTCTCTCTTTGTCTTCATTTCATCTCATCTTACGGCAGCAACACCGATCATCGTCGTTTCCACACCTTAAGATAAGTGAAGTTTTCAAGGTTTCAGGGAACTCATCCATTCTCTTCGCACAAAACCATCATCACTGTCTAGAGGTAAAAACTCAATACTATCCATATTATTTTCTTTAAACCGTAGCAAAACATACCGTTTACTCGAACGTAAGTAAAATAACCAGAAAAGTGTGTCGAATTCAAGATTTAAAACATGAATATACGCATATATGTATGAATAAAGTTTTGAAACTGATTATGTCAATTTAAAAATTCAGTAATCGAAACTAGGAGTTTCGATACCTGTTTACTCAATCGAAACTAGGTAGTTTCGATACCTATTACTCAATCGAAACTAGGTAGTTTCGATACCTGTTTTGCTCAATCGAAACTAGGAGTTTCGATACCTGTTTTGCTCAATCGAAACTAGGAAGTTTCGACATCTGTTCTGCTTAATCGAAACTAGGTAGTTTCGATACCTGTTCATCAGTCCCATGGGGCAGTAACTTAGAACTATTTTATAACGAAACAAGTGTTGGAAAACTAAGAAGATATTTAAACAAAAGCGACCAGATTTACTAAGTCGGTGAACAATTTGCATATGAGACATTCGGTCATAACACGAATTACCCTTTTTGTAATTAGGGTACGAATAGTCAAGTTTGACTAGAACAATTATCATTGCAAGCATACGCAAACTCAAGGTGAGTTTCACGGCCCCTTTTTTACTGTTTTGTATAATTTGGGGGAAGAACATACTTATAATTATTTTTATATGATAACAAGAAAACAAGACCCGACCTTTATGTTTGCATGAGTTGATACATTTGGAGCTCATAAAGTCCCCTGACCATCATATTTTTAACCATTAGCTATAGATTAGCCTAGGAGTCTATGGATAGTACTATTGGGTCTGACACCCCCGGTCATGGTTAGTCGCGCTAACCATGGGTTCCTCTGGCCAAATGACTGCATAGTGTTCTAATATTGCTCGTGAGGTACGAGTGAGGGGCAAAACACCTGGTCTTGGTTTGGTTATACCTCATGTATGTACATATTATTTGTATTCCTAGCTAGTTTACAAATGGGTCAAACATTACTTGTTTTGTTTATCATATACGTAAAATCATTTTCATGCAATTGGTTTGCTCATTGTATTCATATATAAAACCTGTGAACTCACCAACCTAGTGTTGACATTTTCAAGTATGTTTTTCAGGAAACTGATCGTGATAACAAGGGTATTGCTACGTAGGGTTCATGCATACATGATGGATACTACTTTTGAAGATTTTTCTTGTATAACCCATAATGTTTGGGTCATATTTGCAAAATCTTAATATTTTGTAACTCCAACTACTATTTTGGGCTGTAAAACCTTAAACTTAATTTATGTATCCAGTTGTATTTATGCGTTTGCAATAATTATATGCTTTGGAAACCATGAACGTTACGCCTCGCGTTTCCGCCTTGGCGGGGTGTGACACCGACTTTAACGGTTTAACCTTCTAAACATACTGACTTTACTTAACCAGTCTGATGCATACGCACTTAGCAAGTACGCAGGGCTGTGACAACCCGGACTTTCCAGGATAACTCCGTTAACCAATTACAGTTAAACCCTAACCTAGTTAACCTAATCTTAAACCTCGGGGACTGATTCTGTCATAAATGAAACTCAAACTGCAGGGTCTAAAGCTGTAATTAGCCTAAAGTTAAATCTGTTGACTCTGAAAAAGTCAAAATCAATTGATGTTGTTTCTGTTGACTTTTGGAAGTCAAAACCATGACTTCTTAATTCCAATTCACGAATGATAACCGAAATGGATTAAATTTCATAACTGAATGTCATAGTATTGCAATAAACGATCATAGTTGATCAGTCTATCATTATCATAGTCTAATTAAACTCAATAATTGGAATTAAACCCCGTAACCGTCGAACTCAATGCTAAATCAACAGAATTCGACAAATTTAGATTATAAATTCCTGTACAAACACCTTGCGCACCTAAATCGAGCATCCCTGAACCTGTTGCACCATCCATTGTGATCAAAGACACAGCCGTGAAACCCTAGCGGGCGTGATGGTTAAGACATTGGACTTGTAGGCAGGAGACCCGGGTTCGAGTCCGGTCTCCTACATTATTTTTTTGGGGCTTTTTCATTATATTAAATTTATAAAAATCTATTCCAATATTATTATAATAATATATTAATGTGTTTTAACTCCGGAGACCGCCCGAAGGCTCGAGTCTGAAATTATAACCTATTTTTATTATTATTCTCGTTTTTATAATAATATATGTATACTGTTTTCAAACCGCGACTTCGTATAAAATGATATATTTACATTATTTCAACCCCATGATCTCAATTAAAAAGAATATATTTTTATATTATTTTTACCACGTTTATAAACCTTTTGAAACGTTTCAAATAAATAAATAGTATAATTATTTATATTATTTACCCTCGGTTTTCATCATCGATTAAAAATAATAGATTTATTATTTTTAACACACAAAAGATTATTTGGTTAAACCTACGAATTTAAAAATAATATGTATAGTTATATTATTTTCTTAACCACTTTAAATGGCTAACGTACGAACATATTTATTAATATTATTCGAAATTGGAAACATTCGACACGAAATACTCATTCCAATTATTTATTAAGAAATCCTTATTCCCGTAGGCACGTTCGTCTACTCGTAAATCTTAAGTATGTTAGGACGTTCAATCTTCCTTGTCGTCGTCACATATTCCCATTGAGTCCCTAACTGTTATGTTGTAATACTAGGACATTTGTGAGCCGTATCAGGCTACCGCTTGAGATCTTAATCTCGTACTTGTGTGATTACTACCTACGCCGTTCAGGTGAGTTTCACGGCCCCTTTTTACTTGTTTTACTACTGGGGGAGAAACATGCTTACACACAAACATATTTTACTTGTTTTCCTGTTGAGGAGAAACAAACATGAACACCAACTATCATACTTTTACTTGTTTTCCCCGTGGGGGAGAAACAGGTACGCAGACAAATATTATGTTACATGTTTTTTCCCGTTGGGGGAGAAAACATGACACAACTATTTTAGATTATTGTAATTCATATGTTATTACTGTTGAGGCTAAGCTTGACACACTATCACAGAAAGTCCTCATCATACATCGAACCGTTAATATGGATCTTAGCGAGGTAATGTTTAGTAGTACTACTGGGTTTGACAAGCCCCACCCGCGTTAGTCGCGCTAACTCGATTGGAGGTCAAACGGGTGAAATGTTAGCCTACTCACATTTGCCAGAGTTGATAGACCTGGCAGGAGGCATACAAACACAAACAGTCTGCTTCGGTTGCGAGCGCTTTAGTAAGACATGAACATAGGCTAGCTACCTATAGATATGCATAGTGAATATACATAATCTGGCAAACACTCTATTATTGTAAACTTGAAACCTGTGAACTCACCAACCTCGTGTTGACACTTTTTCTTACATGTTTCTCAGGTCGCTTTAGCACAGGTTGCGCACTTAGGACATGCATGGAGTCCTACTGTCATATCATTCATTTCGAATATTTTAAACAGTTTATTTAATTACATTAATTGACGCTCGTTACGTGTAATTATTTTTGACTTCATTTTAACGTTTACGCTTCCGCATTAACTCTGAACTAAGTCCCATACAGTGTCGTTTGACGTAACTAATGACTGAGATCCTGGTGTGTCACCTTCCAAACGGTAAAACTCCGTTAGTGAAATTTGGGGGTGTGACAGATTGGTATCAGAGCCATTGGTTATAGAGAACTAGGATTGCATACTAGACTATAACCGCACACATGCATTAGTTACACAGCACAGACACTCATACATGATATACACAACATCCAGACATACATTGCATTGCAGGCATGATGACAACATCCATATCACCCTCTTCTGACGAGAAACACGTCATTCTCACTATATCATCATTCCCAGTGGCGACACTCGGGGAGTCGTCAAAACAACATTCACTCCCGTCCGAGGGCAGCGAGACGGAGCCTTCGAAGTAGTTAGTTACGTCACCATCATCTGTTGGGTATGGTGGGTTTTCTCAGGTCCATGTTATGGACGGCACTCAGCACTAACGCATATCTCTTTGGGAGTTGGGATCGTCGGAGGCGAGTCCCTACTGTACCCGCCAGCAACAATACGCCGAATGAAGGCAAACCGTTGCACGCATTATTGCAGATTCCATTGACACGTAGATGTCATCACTTTCCTGAGCCATGGGCTCGCGTCTTTGGTTGATATTCGGTTGAGAATAGATTGACCACAAATCTGAGAACGCATTGCTCAATGCATACTCAAACCCTATCTTGACTCAGTTGAAAGGACGGCTACTGTGCTGCTTCCTGTAACTTGTATTCATGAATTAGTTTCATTTCTCGAAGTCGCAATTCATATACATGTTTGTTCCTTGTTTTCATCTACAATCCGTTGGATTGGACTCCTGTATTGTGTTTCAACTCGAGTGGATACTCGGAGCAAACCATTCTCGACTACTCATCCCGATATGAATTCTAGTTGATCAACTTATAGTTGATAACTAAGCCTCCCGATGACTTATCATATCTGACAACACTCTGTACTCGACAATAAAAATTTCAGGGACATTTTGACACGGGACAGGGAGAACTAGGGTGAGCATGCAAAGAAAATTATCATTACGGGTGCACACGTAATAGTAATTTGAGGTGCATGTAAGTCCTGGTGAAACCTAGTGTGTGAATGAATGGTCTAAATCTGTGAATTACAGACTTAAGTTTCCACTGTCTGTAGAAATTCTCGTAACCCGCTCAACGACTAGTTGGTATCGTTAAACCTGTTCAACAGTTGATATACGCGACTATCTGGTTGAAGATGTTTACAAACACCGAATAATCATCATTATATCCCACACATGTAAGAGTCCTAATGAAATTAACACTCTCATCCAAACGTAACCATAGAAACCATCTTTATTGAAACTCTAGTAGAACCTCATGGTAAACCCATCGACTCCAACTAGGTAAGCAAAATATGAGGAATTCTTTCTAAGCTAACACGTTATTCCTTACACTCCAACAATGAATTCCATTTGACCCTACTACCTTACCCTGTGACTAATCCTTGGTCTAATTTGATTCATACCCCATCATATCCAGTTATTCCAATGACATTGGAAAACGGGTATTTAATCTAACTGACCATCAGTTGGACGCGATTACTTAAACGGATATCCTATCCCTTATACTACTAGAATCTATACTTCATGGAAATTTTCTTCCTTGCATGTGAACCTTTTCTCTTAGCCTTTGCGTTGACCGATGCTTACCTTATAAGCACAGGTCTCACTAGAAGTCTCAGCATGATTTCACAAACTTCATGATGGTGCGGTCGTACTCCAACTCTATCAGAATTTAGGTATACCATAGAGATAGCAGACGGTCAGATAATCGAAGCGACTCACGTTCTTATAGGATGTAAACTCGGATTAGCTAGTCATAAGTTTGACATTGACCCCATGTCAGTTACACTTGGCAGTTTTGACATAATTGTCGGTATGGATTGGTTATCTGAGGACTAGCCGAAATCATTTATCGTGACAAAATCATTCGCATTCCTCTCCCGAGTGGAGGAACCCTTCTGTCTAAGGCGAAAGGATTGGTGCTGTCGTAGGCATCGTATCCTTCATGAAAGCACATAAGTGCTTACGTAAAGGGGCATACTGCTATTCTGGCTCTTGTCACCGGGCAACCATCCGAAGAAAAGAAGATTGATGACATTTCGATCATTCGTAACTTCCCGGAAGTAATTCCTGAATACCTGCCTGGTCTTTCACCTCACCGTCAAGTTGAATTCCAAATTGATTTAGCACCCGGAGCAGCACCGATTGCTCGGGCACCTTACAGACTGGCACCTAGTGAATTACAAGAGTTGTCCACTCAGTTACAGGATTTTTTGGATAAAGGTTTCATTAGACCTAGTGCATCACCGTGGGGAGCTCCGGTACTATTTGTCAAGAAGAAGGACGAAACTTTCCGTATGTGTATGGATTACCGGGAGCTGAATAAAGTCACAATCAAGAACCGCTACCCTTTACCTCGCATAGATGACCTCTTTGATCAACTACAAGGATCAAGTTTCTATTCCAAAATAGATCTTAGGTCCGGCTACCATCAGTTAAGAGTCCGAGAAGAGGATATCTCTAAGACAGCATTCAGAACAAGGTACGGCCATTACGAGTTTATGGTCATGCCTTTCGGATTAACCAACGCACCTGCGGTATTCATGGATCTCATGAACCTTGTGTGTAAGCCTTACCTTGACCAATTCGTTATCGTTTTCATCGACGACATCCTCATTTATTCCAAGAACAAGGAAGAACATGAGGAACATCTACGCCTAATTTTGGAATTACTTAAGCGAGAGCAACTGTATGCTAAGTTTTCCAAGTGTGAATTCTGGATCCGGGAAGTTCAGTTTCTAGGGCATGTGGTTAACGAGAAAGGAATACATGTCGACCCATCAAAGATAGAAGCCATCAAGAATTGGGCAGCACCGATGACTCCGACTAAGGTGCGACCATTTATGGGATTGGCTGGATATTACCGTCGATTCATCGAAGGATTTTCAAAAATTGCTCAACCTCTCACTGCTTTAACTCAAAAGGGTAAAGCCTATAATTGGGGCGATAACCAAGAGTCAGCATTCTAACATCTTAAACAGAAACTTTGCAGTGCACCTATTCTAGCTCTTCCGGAAGGAACCGATGATTTTGTAGTGTATTGTGATGCATCTATTCAGGGTCTGGGTTGTGTCTTAATGCAACGCGAAAAGGTGATCGCATACGCTTCACGTCAACTAAAGGTCCACGAGAGAAACTACACCACTCATGACTTAGAGTTGGGAGCCGTAGTCTTCGCCCTTAAGATATGGAGACATTACTTGTACGGTACCAAATGCACCATCTATACCGATCACAAGAGTCTTCAGCATATCTACGAACAGAAAGAGTTGAACATGCGACAGCGTCGTTGGGTCGAACTCTTAAACGATTATGACTGTGCGATCCGATATCACCCGGGCAAAGCTAAAGTTGTAGTTGATGCCCTGAGTCGAAAGGAAACGAAACCCAATCGAGTTCGAGCATTACAGCTTACTATTAACCCCGGATTACCTGACAAAATCCGTAGTGCTCATCTCGAAGCCCTAAAAGAAGAAAATCTACCGTTGGAAAGTACACGCGGCATGGAAGCACAACTTGAAGTCAAATCTGATGGTATTCGCTACTTTGTCGAGCGAATATGGGTTCTAGTATTCGGAAACCTAAGGGAACTAGTTATGGATGAGTCTCATAAATCTCGTTACTCGATACATCCAGGTTCCGACAAAATGTACCATGGCCTAAAGGTGCTATATTGGTGGCCGAAGATGAAGGCCGACATAGCCACCTATGTTAGTAAGTGTCTGACTTGGGCGAAGGTCAAAGTTGAATATCAAAAACCATCCGGTCTTCTGCAACAACCAGAAATTCCCATGTGAAAATGGGAACAAATATCCATGGACTTCATCACCAAATTACCACGAACTCCTACCGGATGTGATACCATTTGGGTAATTGTTGATCGATTAACAAAGTCCGCTCACTTCTTAGCAATCAAAGAGACCGACAAAATGGATAAGCTCACTCGTACTTACTTGAAAGAAATAGTCTCTCGGCACGGGGTGCCAATCTCTATCATTTCGGATCGTGATGCACGATTCACTTCTCGTTTTTGGCAGTCGTTACATAAAGCCTTAGGCACGTGTCTATATACGAGCACAGCATACCATCCTCAAACTGATGGCCAAACATAACGTACTATTCAAACGCCGGAGGACATGCTACGAGCTTGTGTGATCGATTTCGGTAACACTTGGGAGTCTCACCTACCGTTGGTGGAGTTCTCCTACAACAACAGTTATCACACTAGTATTAAGGCAGCTCCATTTGAAGCACTTTATGGACGGAAATGCCATTATCCTATTTGTTAGACCGAGGTTGGAGATAGCCAACTCACAGGTCCTGAACTTGTATTTGAAACTTCCGAAAAGATCGTTCAAATTAGAAACCGTATGGCGGCAGCTCGTGATCATCAAAAGAGCTATGCCGACAAGCGTCGTAAACCCTTAGAGTTTCAAATAGGTGACATGGTCTTACTCAAAGTCACCTTGGAAAGAGTTTCAAATAGGTGACATGTCATTCGTTTCGGGAAACGAGTCAAACTGAATCCTCGTTATGTTGGACCATTCAAAATAATGAAGAGAATCGGACCAGTCGCGTATCAACTGGACCTGCCGAAAGGACCTAGTGGTGTACACGATGTCTTTCACATCTCAAATTTGAAGAAATGTCTAGCATACGAGTCTCTCGCGGTTCCTCTTGAGGAACTGCACATCGATGAACAACTACGGTTCCTTGAAGAACCGGTAGAAATCATGGATAGGGAAGTCAAAACGCTTAAGCGTAGTAAAATCCCTAGTGTCAGAGTCCGTTGGAACTCTAAACGCGGACAGAAATTCACATGGGAACGCGAGGATCAGATGATACGCAAGTATCCACATCTACTCAAGCAATCCACTTCAAACTCTTAAGGTACTATTCTAATTTTCGGGACGAAAATTCTTTCAACTAGGGGATGATGTGACACCCTATAAATTTTATTTATTTATTTATTTTAATTTTCGGGACGAAAATTCTTTCAACTAGGGGATGATGTGAAACTCAAACTGCAGGGTCTAAAGCTGTAATTAGCCTAAAGTTAAATCTGTTGACTTTGAAAAAGTCAAAATCAATTGATGTTGTTTCTGATGACTTTTGGAAGTCAAAACCGTGACTTCTTAATTCCAATTCACGAATGATAACCGAAATGGATTAAATTTCATAACTGAATGTCATAGTATTGCAATAAACGATCATAGTTGATCAGTCTATCATTATCATAGTCTAATTAAACTCAATAATTGGAATTAAACCCCGTAACCGTCGAACTCAATGCTAAATCAACTGAATTCGACAAATTTAGATTATCAATTCCTGTACAAACACCCTGCGCACCTAAATCGAGCATCCTTGAACCTGTTGCACCATCCATTGTGATCAAAGACGCAGCCGTGAACGTCGGTGAGTCACTAGAGAAGCCGCGACTGACTTTTAGTCGATCTCCACTTTTCCGATATCATCACAGGTAATCGAATACACCACTAGCTTCGTTTTCACTTCTAGAACCAAAGCCCCATGTTAATTCGGGCTTTCATTATCGAGATTAACACGATCCAGTACCTAGGGTTCAGGCAGTTTCAATCTAGTTGAACCCTATCAACCCGATATCGATTAGTGTAATTGATCGTGTCCTTAGAGTCCTCTTTAGGTTTGGATTGAAAGCCCTATGAAACCCAGGGCTTACATCAGCGAATTAAACTCGAATCTGATCTAGGGTTCATCGCATTTTCGGTTTAATCAAACCCTAACTCAGACTCAACCTTAATCAAATTAAATTACATGTTTAGACTCGCAATCCCATTCTTGATAAAAGCCCTATGATTTCAATAACATCTAACATCAAATCAAACCAATTCGAATCTGGGTTCATGAACCTAGGGTTTCGGGATTTCGATCCAGAAATTAACAAACTTAAATTCTGTAATTTTACAATTAAAACCACCCACACATTCGCACACCACTAATGAACGAATCCCCTCTGTTATTTGGCTTAATCACGATCAGATTCAGTGGTTTAGGGAGGGAGTTTGGATCGGGTTCGTATGGGAGGGAAGAACTCAGGAAAGATTTGTGTTAAAAGCTTTTGAATCCGGTTTCATAATGCGAAACCCTAGCGGGCGTGATGGTTAAGACATTGGACTTGTAGGCAGGAGACCCGGGTTTGAGTCCGGTCTCCTACATTATTTTTTTGGGCTTTTTCATTATATTAAATTTATAAAAATCTATTCTAATATTATTATAATATTATATTAATGTGTTTTAACTCCGGAGACCGCCCGAAGGCTCGAGTCTGAAATTATAACCTATTTTTATTATTATTCTCATTTTTATAATAATATATCTATACTGTTTTCAAACCGCGACTTCGTATAAAATGATATATTTACATTATTTCAACCCCATGATCTCAATTAAAAAGAATATATTTTTATATTATTTTTACCACGTTTATAAACCTTTTGAAACGTTTCAAATAAATAAATAGTATAATTATTTATATTATTTACCCTCGGTTTTCATCATCGATTAAAAATAATAGATTTATTATTTTTAACACACAAAAGATTATTTGGTTAAACCTACGAATTTAAAAATAATATGTATAGTTATATTATTTTCTTAACCACTTTAAATGGCTAACGTACGAACATATTTATTAATATTATTCGAAATTGGAAACATTCGACACGAAATACTCATTCCAATTATTTATTAAGAAATCCTTATTCCCGTAGGCACGTTCGTCTACTCGTAAATCTTAAGTATGTTAGGACGTTCAATCTTCCTTGTCGTCGTCACATATTCCCATTGAGTCCCTAACTGTTATGTTGTAATACTAGGACATTTGTGAGCCGTATCAGGCTACCGCTTGAGATCTTAATCTCGTACTTGTGTGATTACTACCTACGTCGTTCAGGTGAGTTTCACGGCCCCTTTTTACTTGTTTTACTACTGGGGGAGAAACATGCTTACACACAAACATATTTTACTTGTTTTCCTGTTGAGGAGAAACAAACATGAACACCAACTATCATACTTTTACTTGTTTTCCCCGTGGGGGAGAAACAGGTATGCAGACAAATATTATGTTACATGTTTTTTCCCGTTGGGGGAGAAAACATGACACAACTATTTTAGATTATTGTAATTCATATGTTATTAATGTCGAGGCTAAGCGTGACACACTATCACAGAAAGTCCTCATCATACATCGAACCGTTAATATGGATCTTAGCGCGGTAATGTTTAGTAGTACTACTGGGTTTAACAAGCCCCACCCGTGTTAGTCGCGCTAACTCGATTGGAGGTCAAACGGGTGAAATGTTAGCCTACTCACATTTGCCAGAGTTGATAGACCTGGCAGGAGGCATACAAACACAAACAGTCAGCTTCGGTTGCGAACGCTTTAGTAAGACATGAACATAGACTAACTACCTATAGATATGCATAGTGAATATACATAATCTGGCTAACACTCTATTATTGTAAACTTGAAACCTGTGAACTCACTAACCTCGTGTTGACACTTTTTCTTACATGTTTCTCAGGTTGCTTTGGCACAGGTTGCGCACTTAGGACATGTATGGAGTCCTACTGTCATATCATTCATTTCAAATATTTTAAACAGTTTATTTAATTACATTAATTGACGCTCGTTACGTGTAATTATTTTTGACTTCATTTTAACGTTTACGCTTCCGCATTAACTCTGAACTAAGTCCCATATAGTGTCGTTTGACGTAACTAATGACTGAGATCCTGGTGTGTCACCTTCCAAACGGTAAAACTCCGTTAGTGAAATTTGGGGGTGTGACAAGGGCCTTGCTCTTGCATATTTAATAAGTGCGCAAACTTTGTTTCATGCGTACTTGATAAGTACGCAGGACCCTCACCATGCGTACTTGATAAGTACGCAGGATCCTCTTCATGCGTACTTGATAAGTACGCAGGATCTGCTTCCTTGCAAAAACCCTAACTTTCGCATTCGGGTCTGATCACGTCAAGATCCCGAACTTGTTTACATTCAAAATGTTTGCTTTTCATTAAGGAACTCAAATCTATGTTTTTCTGCCAGTTTCATTCGCAAAAACGTCACATTTTCGTCCAAAACCCGAATAACAAAAAAACGAACAAAAACTCAGATCTAGGCTAGATCGTTACCTGTATCGAGCTTCTGATCCGGAGGTTCTTCTCATAAGCTATGGAGCAACACTTGGCTGAAATCTCGGGTCGATCCGCCAATTTTCTCTCTCTACGGTTTCTCTCTCTAGATGATGCAAATGAGAGAAAGAGTGGTGACTTAGGCTATTTATAGGGGAGGCTCCCATATGTTCGCCCCTTCTAGCCCGTCGGTCCAGCCCGTCATGCCTCGTTCGTTTATTCTGTTATTATAACTGTCCTTTTTCTTTTTGGGTTGTTACACATGTCATGTTAGTGCCCGTTAAGATCTAATATGACTAAATGCAACTTGATCTAATATGACTCAATAAAAAGAATTAATTTATTTAATATGACTCACTGCAACCCGATATAATTTTACTTCTTTTTTATCAAATCTAACACAGTGACACATAATACAACTAGTTATAACCTGATCTATTTTATTAAGACCTAAACCTCATCATTCATATTCATTTATATAGTTTAAACTTTTTTTTATTTACAGATACCATTTAAAATTTACATAAGTTTTTTAATACTTTTATATGAGTTTCAGTTTAATTTTTATATTTAGTCATTTATATATCTACACTTAAATATTTATTAATTTCATCTAATAAGAAATAAAAACTAAAAAATTAAGTTTTATTTCACTCCCCTAAAATTAATTTCCCCCGTTTAACATTCTCACTTTAACACACTCACTTCAAAATTTATGAATTCCCTCTCATTTTCTTGTATTTCCCTCCTAAGTTTATTCATTTTCACTCTCCCTCCTTACCCTTAACCCTAAATTGAATCCCAAAATTCATCTACCGCCACCTATCCAATTGATTATCCTCCGACTCCTTCCCATGTGCCTTTCATAGTATTTGGTTTCCAACCCCGTTCATCTTCTTTATATATGCAGGTGCGATGGTGTTGGGCCTCCACCAATGGTGTCGAGCAGTCAAGGAGAAACGCTGGAGCTAGGGACGATGGACAATATCAGATTTGGAGGTTACAGGCAGATTTTCAGGCTTGATAACTTCGTGTTTGGCCAATCCATTGCAGGTAATAAACGGGCGAAGGGACATTATATTGAAGGTGCCGAGTTGATGGATTCGGTGCTGGTTGTTGTTAGGAAGGAAGCTGATAATTGCGATTGCCTACAAGGTATACATCCTCTACATAATTATGTACACGATTAATTACTCATTTGTATTTGAATGCCGTTTCAATTTGACCTAAAAATGTTGGATCTGTTACTTATGTCGTATGGATTGTACACTTAATAAATCATTCTGTGATTTTGTATAGATGATTTGCAGGGGGTATGATTAGTCTAAAGAATATTGTTCCTCAATTGTATTTGATCTGTTTAAAATTGATAAACATATAATTCATGTTCCCTCTCTTTTTTATTGTAGTTTGGTGTATGTTTTGGTTATAGATTATATCAATTCATAAGTGTTATGTTAATTTTTGATTTCTATGCTAGTCTATTTGGATCTTAAGAGATAAAATGGTTTACTGTACTACAATGAAAATCCCTTATATAGTTGTATCCATCCTAATTAATTTATTATACCAAATTTTATAGGTTGCTTTATGTATTCTATACTCTAATGTAAGATGATAGATTATGTAGTGCTACCAGGGATTTTCTGTTAAGTTCTATCCTGGTGTTTCCGGTGATTTTGTTTCATAACCTTAACTAAGTCTAATGAAAAATTGGATTACATTAACATATCCATGATAGAATCTTCTTTATGCAGGAATAACTTATACGCATTCATTTTGTATATATCAGTTTTGACACTTTATCCACACTACACAGTTTGATATGCAGAACATCTCCTACCCACCTGAAAATGAACACAAAATTATCACTTTTCTTTTCTAAACTAGATAAAAATGCAGAGGGATTTTTAGATGTCCAACTTAGGAGTTAGGATTATATGGGAGCCTCCAATTGACCCACACAGCCCGATTAATCAGTTTTAATTCAATTAGCACAAATGCCTAAATGCCTATTGTAGATAATTAAATATATCTAAAAAATAAAACATATACCAGTTTTACGGTCCGGTCCGATTTTATACGGTTTGAAACTTTTGAAGCCGTAAACCAAACAGTTCTTTGATTGAAATGTTTTAAACATACTGAAATCTAAAAGGAAAAATTGACTGTGAAACCAAACTAATCGGTAAGTTTTTGTTTTTGGATTTCTGTTTGGTTTTCTGCGTTCTTTGCAAAGGGTATTTTACTACATAAATGAACACTTTTGGTATCTTCAATTTACGGCATTTATGTTGGTAAGTTTTACATCTTAATTTCAATTTTGGTTCTTGATAATCTTTGGGGATTTGGGGATAAAATGCTTGCTTGTTCCATATATTATAAATCAATTTTGTATGTGCTTTGTCTCCTTTTGTGGAGCTGATTGATTTTGTTGTTGCAGCAAAACGAGTACATTGTTATTCTCCTTTGCTGTGTTGTATCACAGACTTGGTTGTGCAACTAAGGTTATTTATCCATCTTTTTTCTTTTTAGTTTATATTTTAATTCGTTATATTAGTTATTGATTTATTAACTGCTTATATGTGTTGTCTTGATTATCTACATGATTATGATACATTAAATGATAGCAGAAAACAGCTGTCCTATAGATGTAAATATTTATCTATTTAGTGATTATAGTATGGTATGAAGTTCTTGCTATTTTTTATGCACATTTTCTGGTTCATCATGACCAAATGTAATCTGGCATTGTTATGAACCTCTTTATTAGCCTCTTATTTATGTTTATACTGTAGTTTTAAGTTTTGCATTGTATTATTTGCATATGTCTGTGTTTAACAACTGTCACTTTTTGTTCTCTATAATTGTTCGTTTACGCTTTTTATTATGTTAAATCTCTGTAAAGCTAAAGTTTTTATTTTTGTGTGTAAAATGGTATTAAATTAGAAAGGGAAATAAATAGTAGCTATTATATGTTAAAATATATGAATTATTTGAATCTAATTTATTATGTATTTGCGTGTTTTTGTTGTTTAATATATTTCGAATGTTAGTGTTGATTCATTTTTTTAATTGGCTTTGTCGCTTGCAGATTGTAGAATAAAGCCGACACATCGTAATAACCTTGTAATTCGTCTTCATTCTATCAGTATTTTGATTGTAATATAGAGTTTACTCATTTTGGACATATGTAGATATCTACGGTTCTTAGGACTGTTTAAAATGCTCGTGGCTCGGTCGAAAAAAGCTCGGTTGTAAACGAGCCGAGCCAAGCTGGCTCGAATTGTAACAGAGCCAAGCTCGAGCTAGGGTTGGCTCGGCTCATGGCTCGGCTCGTTGGCTTGGCTCGTCTAAATAACTAATATATCTATACTATATAATAAATAAAGGTTTTCTTAATGCCACGTGTCGTCTTTATGTTCAGCCTTATAAAATTTTTCCCGCCTCTTTCTCATAATAAATACACTTTCATATTTTTAATAATAATATATTTTTAAACAAATTATTAATTATACTAATAAAACACATTTATTTTAAATTATCTCATATTATAAGAAATTTTGAAATGTAATTATTTAGCTTATGTTTTCAATCAAATAGTAAATGAAAGTCAAGTTATATTGAATAATATTTAATGTATTTTTTAAACTTAGTTATATATTAATTTTTATATATTTTTTAATTTTGTTTTTTATTGTTAGTATATGTAATACATTTTCCACCTATAATAAACATATATACAAATTTGAGAATTTTATATACTGATATTTTTTTCATCATGTATAGTACACAGGTTCTAAACCGTAGAGAGAAAAAGTTGTCGGATCGACTCGAGATTTGAGAAGTGTGTTGCTCCATAACTCGTGAGAAGAACCTCCGGATCAGAAGCTCCATAACTCGTAAGGCCCCAAACCCGGGAGGCCTCACTTGTTGGAATTACTCATTCACAAACAGTTCTTAAACATGAATATCAAATAACGCAGCGGAAAATTTCATTTAAACATAACTTAATCGTTGTTCATACATGCGGAAGCGTAAACATTGATTAAAACATATTTACATCATAACTAAACATAACGTGATGCCAGTCTTCAAAGCAGTCGGGTAACTCTTCATCTCTAGCCAAGCATCACCGTCCATCCTCATAACCTGCCTTAACCTGAATGTATACACTTAAAAACGTCAGCTACGTTGGTGAGTTCTAGTTTTCGTTCGATTTAAGAATGGTTCATCATTCAAACATTCATTAGGGTTTAACATTCGTATAAGAAAACTGACCCTTTCATTCGTAAACCTTCGCACATTTAAACACATTGAACGGATCATTTGTTTAAAACATTAACATTCATTTAAGTCATACATTACTATCTAAAATCTGTATCGTTACGCGTCTCTATGTCCTCGTAGGAACCTTTAATGTTGTGGGCAACCGCTACGTATCGCCGTCATTGCCATAACCATTCATTACGCGGGGTCAACCGTTACGTATCGCCGTCATTGCCCAACACGCATCTTTCCTTTGGAAATTAACCGTTACGTATCGCCGTCATTAATTTCCCATTACCATTCAATACGTGGGGTCAACCGTTACGTATCGTCGTCATTGCCCAACACGCATCTTTCCTTTGGAAATTAACCGTTACGTATCGCCGTCATTAATTTCCCATTACCCTTTCCCTTAGGATGATCGTCATCACCCGAGTAACCGTCGTTACTCCCTTACCAGTTGTACAACATCAAAACCATTGGCAGGCTACTAAGACACTACCCCTGTTGTTCTTATGGTAACTATGGCTCGCTGTCCATAATCTACCACAAGGCTGGGAATCTCGTTCCCAGACTTCATTCGTCAATTCCATTCATTCGACAGATTAGATTTGTAATGACTTCTTTAAAACCTTTGCCCCTTTTTGTTTTCTTTTCATAAAACCTTTCCTTCACTTTCAAAACCCTTTACCTTTTCATTAAACCATTTCTTTATAACATTCGTTCGTAAACATTTCGTTCATAAACTTTCTTTCCATAAACCCTTCGTTCCAAATCATTTCCTTTCGTAAACGTAGTTTCATAAACATCATTTTATAAAACATCATTTCATAAAACATCATTTCATACGTGTACACACCAGCCCGAAAACATTATATAAAAACATTTAAAAGAGGGCTTCTAGAACTCACCTTATAAGCTAGTCTCGGTTGTCCTAAACAAAGGTCCAACAACTTCACTTCCGATCTGAATTGATTAGTTAAATACACATCAGACCAATCCCGACTCTAACGGTTTAACCATTCTAACATACTGACTTCACTTAATCAGTTCTGATGTCTGCGCACTTAGCAAGTGCGCAGACTCTGCTTCCTGCGCACTTAGCAAGTGCGCAGACCATGCTTCTTGCGCACTTAGCAAGTGCGCAGGTCCTTCCTCTTGCGCACTTAGCAAGTGCGCAGGTTCCTCTTCCTGCGCACTTAGCAAGTGCGCAGGACCTGCTCCGTGCGTACTTAGCAAGTGCGCACGACCTGTTCTTCGCGAAAACCCTAACTTTCGCACTCGGGTCTGATCATGTCAAGATCCAGAACCTGTTGCATTCAAAACTTTCGTTTTCCATTAAGGAACTCAAATCCGTGATTATCTTTCAGTTCCATTCGTAAAAACGTTGCCTTTTCACCCAAAACCCGAAAAACCCAAAAACGAACAAAAACTCAGATTTAGGTCGGATCGTTACCTGAATCGAGCTTCTGATCCGGAGGTTCTTCTCACGAGTTATGGAGCAACACACTTCTCAAATCTCGGGTCGATCAGACAACTTTCTCTCTCTACGGTTTCTCTCTCTAGAACTTTCAACTGCCGCGACGCATATGCAATCACTCTACCGCGTTGCATCAACACACACCCTAACCCCTGACCCGACGCGTCAGAGTATACCACCAGGTCTTCACTGCCCTCGGGAAGGGCCAAGACTGGAGCTTATGTTAGCTTCTCTTTCAATTTCTTAAACGCCTCATCCTGGGTCGAACCCCATTCGTACTTTACTTCTTTCCCAGTCAACTTTGTCAATGGCGAAGCTATTTTCGAGAAATCCTGGATGAATCTCCGATAGTAGCCTGCCAATCCTAAGAAACTGCGGATTTCAGTTGGCGTCTTAGGAATGTCCCATTCACTTACCGTTACTATCTTTGCTGGGTCAACCATAATGCCGTTCGGGCCAATGACGTGACCTAGGAATTGGACTTCCCTAAGCCAGAACGCGCATTTGGAGAACTTAGCATACAACTTCTCCTTTTTCAGAGCTTCCAATACTTCTTTCAAGTGACACGCGTGATCACCCTCATTCTTGGAGTAGATAAGGATATCATCAATGAACATGATTACCGATCGATCCAGCATCGGTCGACACACCCTATTCATTAAATCCATGAACGCTGCGGGGGCGTTCGTCAATCCGAAAGACATTACGCGGAACTCGAAATGTCCATAACGCGTGCGAAATGCAGTTTTCGGTATGTCTTCTTCCCTCACCTTCAACCGATGGTACCCGGACCGAAGGTCGATTTTCGAGAACCAACTTGCGCCTTGCAACTGGTCGAACAGGTCATCGATCCTTGGTAAAGGGTACTTGTTCTTCACCGTTCGTTTATTCAACTCGCGATAATCGATACACATTCTCATCGAACCATCTTTCTTCTTTACAAACAACACCGGAGCACCCCACGGCGAGATGCTCGGTTGGATAAATCCTTTCTCAAGTAACTCGTCTAGTTGGACCATAAGTTCCTTCATTTCCACTGGTGCTAGTCGATATGGAGCCTTAGCCACTGGCTGGGCATCCGGTACTAAGTCAATTCGGAACTCAATTTCTCTATCGCGTGGTATCCCAGGCAAATCCTCTGGAAACAACTCCGGGTACTCGCGTACCACGGGTACATCGTCTAGTTCCCTCACTTCCTTACACTTGTCAATTACATATACCAGATAAGCCTCGCATCCGCGCCTCAAGTAATTCGTTGCCTTAATCATTGAGATGACGTTTGGCATCGGGGCGTCACGATCTCCAAAGACTTCGACTTTGCTACCATCCGGAGCCTTGAGTCGGATTATCTTTCGTTTACATATTATTTGCGCTTCATTGGCAGTTAGCCAATCCATACCCAACACCACATCGAACCCTCCCAAAACCATAACGAACAATCTGACGGGGAATCTATGACCTTCTATCTTTATCGTGGAGTTGTCAACTACATCGGTCACTCTCGCAGTTCTACCCTCAGCGGTTTCTACGCTAAAGGCCCTTTCTAGTTTACTAACAGTGTACTTCACTCGCTTACAAAAACTTGCAGATATAAAACTCTTACTGGCACCCGAATCAAATAACACAGAAACAAGAGTGTTGTCAAGGATGAATGTACCTGACGCCACATCGGGATCCGCCCTGGCTTGTTCCTGCGTCAGTGCGTACGCACGAGTCTTTGCACGAGATCCCTCTCCCTTCTTTTCTGGGCCTTTTCCCTTCCCGGTTTCCCCCATCCTGGGCTTCGGGCAGTCCCTACTCATATGACCATTTTCCCCACAATTGTAGCATTTGTAACCTTGCGGGCATTCTCGGGAGTAGTGCCCGGTCTTGCCACACTTAAAGCACAAGTTAGACCCTAGTCTGCATTCACCTACATGCTCCCTTCCACACTTCTTACAAACAGTCGGCTCACCCACTCGAGCTCTCTTATCACGAGCCCCAAACATCATTCCCCCAGTTCGCTTGTTTGAGAAGCCCGATCTCTTCTTTTGCTCTTCAACGGCAACAACATTCAGTGCCAGATCGTCAAATACCACGCCATTTAACTCTACTGCCGAATCATAGGTAGTAGGGGCGTTTGCCTTAGCATAGGTGCGGACCTGGTCCGGCAACCCTTGAACATAGCAGGCAATCTTTCTCTCTTCAGTAGTGACAAGGTGTGGCACCAGACGTGCCAGTTCATTAAATCGGGTTGTGTATTGCCGGTGCGTCATGTTCCCGGCCTTCAAACCCAGAAATTCCCTCTCTACCTTTTCAATCTCGTTCCTTGGGCAGAAATTCTTGATTACCAAAGTTTTCAAGTCAGCCCACATCATCGCATCCACAATCTCGCTCCCTTTAGCCTGACGTACACCTTCCCACCAGTGGGATACTTCCTCCCTCAAGGAGTTAGCAGCAAACTTCACTACTTGATTAGCTCGACACTCGCTCAGACGGATGGCGGCTTCCATACGTATTACCCAATCAAAAGTAGCCACCGCGTCCTTCTTCCCAGTCAGGACCAGCGGGTCACATGCCTTAAAGGACTTATAATCACATCCGCGAGCAGGCGGTGCATTGTCGGTCTCATTGTTCTGAGCACCAACTGCCGCGCTAGACCCACCCACTGCATTGACCTGCTTCAATGCTTCTGCCAACAGACCTGGCAGGGAAGTCTTCATCAACTCTGTAAATTCTCGAGCTATGGCTGCCCTCACTTCTGGTTCAAAAGTGAAAGGTTGTTCTTCAACCTGTGTCTGCTCAGCTTCATGCACACTAACCGCCAGTTCAGTGTGAACACTTCCTTCTTCACTATACTCTTGGCGCGCAGGGATCCTGCCACGCCCACCATTTCGACCGCCGGTACGACCACCGGTACGGCCACCACGCCTTCCGTTTCCTCTCCTTGCCATTACGTTCTATAAGACAAGAAATCCAATGTCATCACGCTAGTTAACAAATAGAATTCAATAAGTACTGTAAGATGTTAATATACACTGGCCATCTGTAATTAACAATTACACTACCTTTCGATTTCTATTTGACCACCTTTGTGATTCCATCAGAACACAAGTCCTTACTTAACCCTTTCTAAGGCATACTATATACGTAATATATATATTACCTTCATACCTGATGCTTTGGCTCGAGTTACCCGTACTGGCATCCGCTTTCGGTCCCATTCAAAGTTTAAGTTCAGACACTGGGAGTGTCCGAATCTCTCAAACTATTGCTCTGATACCAACTTGTAAGGCCCCAAACCCGGTAGGCCTCACTTGTTGGAATTACTCATTCACAAACAGTTCTTAAACATGAATATCAAATAACGCAGCGGAAAATTTCATTTAAACATAACTTAATCGTTGTTCATACATGCGGAAGCGTAAACATTGATTAAAACATATTTACATCATAACTAAACATAACGGGATGCCAGCCTTCAAAGCAGTCGGGTAACTCTTCATCTCTAGCCAAGCATCACCGTCCATCCTCATAACCTGTCTTAACCTGAATGTGTACACTTAAAAACGTCAGCTACGCTGGTGAGTTCTAGTTTTCGTTTGATTTAAGAAATGGTTCATCATTCAAACATTCATTAGGGTTTAACATTCCTATAAGAAAACTGACCCTTTCATTCGTAAACCTTCGCACATTTAAACACATTGAACGGATCATTTGTTTAAAACATTAACATTCATTTTAGTCATACATTACTATCTAAAATCTGTATCGTTACGCGTCTCTATGTCCCCGTAGGAACCTTTAATGTTGTGGGCAACCGCTACGTATCGCCGTCATTGCCACAACCATTCATTACGTGGGGTCAACCGTTACGTATCGCCGTCATTGCCCAACACACATATTTCCTTTGGAAATTAACCGTTACGTATCGCCGTCATTAATTTCCCATTACCATTCAATACGTGGGGTCAACCGTTACGTATCGCCGTCATTGCCCAACACGCATCTTTCCTTTGGAAATTAACCGTTACGTATCGCCGTCATTAATTTCCCATTACCCTTTCCCTTAGGATGATCGTCATCACCCGAGTAACCGTCGTTACTCCCTTACCAGTTGTACAACATCAAAACCATTGGCAGGCCACTAAGACACTACCCCTGTTGTTCTTATGGTAACTATGGCTCGCTGTCCATAATCTACCACAAGGCTGGGAATCTCGTTCCCAGACTTCATTCGTCAATTCCATTCATTAGACAGATTAGATTTGTAATGACTTCTTTAAAACCTTTGCCCCTTTTTGTTTTCTTTTCATAAAACCTTTCCTTCACTTTCAAAACCCTTTACCTTTTCATTAGACCATTTCTTTATAACATTCGTTCGTAAACATTTCGTTCACAAACTTTCTTTCCATAAACCCTTCGTTCCAAATCATTTCCTTTCGTAAACGTAGTTTCATAAACATCATTTTATAAAACATCATTTCATAAAACATCATTTCATAAAACATCATTTCATACGTGTACACACCAGCCCGAAAACATTATATAAAAACATTTAAAAGAGGGCTTCTAGAACTCACCTTATAAGCTAGTCTCGGTTGTCCTAAACAAAGGTCCAACAACTTCACTTCCGATCTGAATTGATTAGTTAAATACACATCAGACCAATCCCGACTCTAACGGTTTAACCATTCTAACATACTGACTTCACTTAATCAGTTCTGATGTCTGCGCACTTAGCAAGTGTGCAGACCATGCTTCCTGCGCACTTAGCAAGTGCGCAGACCATGCTTCCTGCGCACTTAGCAAGTGCGCAGGTCCTTCCTCCTGCGCACTTAGCAAGTGCGCAGGTTCCTCTTCCTGCGCACTTAGCAAGTGCGCAGGACCTGCTCCGTGCGTACTTAGCAAGTGCGCACGACCTGTTCTTCGCGAAAACCCTAACTTTCGCATTCGGGTCTGATCATGTCAAGATCCCGAACCTGTTGCATTCAAAACTTTCGTTTTCCATTAAGGAACTCAAATCCGTGATTATCTTTCAGTTCCATCCGTAAAAACGTTGCCTTTTCACCCAAAACCCGAAAAACCCAAAAACGAACAAAAACTCAGATTTAGGTCGGATCGTTACCTGAATCGAGCTTCTGATCTGGAGGTTCTTCTCACAAGTTATGCAGCAACACACTTCTCAAATCTCGGGTCGATCCGATAACTTTCTCTCTCTACGGTTTCTCTCTCTAGAAGTTGCAAATGAGAGAAATGGGTTGTGACCTTGGCTATTTATAGGGGAGGCTCCCCTTCTAGCCCATCCGACCCGACCCGACATGCCTCGTTCGTTTATTTCGTTATTATATCTGTCGTTTTATTTTTGGGATGTTACACGTACATTCTATTGTGTTAGGAAAATATTTTTCAGCATAAAAAGGAGGCCAAGGATAAATCTAATTCTGAAGGAACCACCATTGGTACTGTTATAGAACACAAGTTTAAGAAAAAAACCATAAAAAGTGTTTGTGGAAGGCGGAAAACAATACAATCAGGATAGGAGATAGGAGTTAGGCCTGTGTTGAGGAAAAAAGATAATTGGATTAAACCGGCAGCCGAATCATCTCAACAAGATTCAAGTGAGACTAACGAAAATATGAGAAATTAGGTTATTGCACTCTAGGACAAACTCAAACAGAGTGATGAGAAAACGAAAAATGTCAGAGTTCATAGACACAATTTCCAGAATTTGAGAGCACAACATCTACCACACTTAGATGATCCATTTAGTGATAGTGACAGCTAGACCTAGGACGTTAGTTATAACAGATGAACTAGTATTATTTTGAACCTGGTTATTGTTATGATATTATTGCTTGAAAGATTTTGGGAAAGCAAGAAACATATTTACTAATGATATTATTTTTGTTTAGTGACTGAAATTTAATATATAAAACTATAAATCAATTATATAATATATGCATTGGGACTACTTTTCTGTTGGAACTATTTTACGCCATCGCATATAAAACAGTCCAAAAAAAGAAGAATTCTTTGAAGTTAACAGATTTCGACCGAAATCTTTTAGTTTTCAGACGAAATACATTTCGACCGAAATGTATTTCGGACGAACTCATTATTTGTCTTTTTAGTATAAATACTTGTTTAGTTTGACTTTTGTAAGTGGGGACTTCATTTGACATGTCAATACAATAGAGAGAGTTACACCTTTAACAATGTGTTTTTGATCCAATCTCATATCTTGATTATTCTAATCAATTCTAGAAACACTCTTGTATCCCATTTTAGTCGAAATCTTTTAACTTCAAAAAATTCTTTTGTCTTCGGACTGTTTTATATGCTATGGCCTAAAATAGTTCCAACATCTAAAGTCTTTAAAGAAATTTGTTACTGAATTTGAATACATGTTTGGGACTGAATTAAATTGTATCGGAAACTATTTTCTAGTTTGTAAAAGATAAACATTTATAAACTAAAAAATAGTCATTGAAAATACATAATAGAGATTAGTTTTTAACACTGATTTTCAGACCCTAAAGAAAGATATTGGAGATTGAAAAAATGGTTATCTTAGATTGATTATCAGACTCTAAAAATACATATTAGGGACTAAAATAATATGTTACCTGAGACTGAATTTTAGTCCCGACAACGAGGATATTAACGACTAAAATTGCGTGGTACAAGGACTAATTCTCAGTCTTTAAAACATCTTATTGGAGACTGATTTGATATGGAATCATGAACCTAACAAAACGTATCAGGGACAATATAGACATTTTTAGAGGATTGATTGTCAGTCCCTAAAGTTACATATTAGGGATTGAAATATCTTAGTATTCGAGACTGATTTGTAGTCGCTAAAGAATAGTATTGGGGACTGAAATAACGTGGTATTCGGGGTGCAAATTAAGGACTAATTGTTTTGTATTAGAGACTAACTATTAGTCTCTATTGGTGACATACAATGGGGACTGATTTTCAGTTACTAACCTAACTATTTAGGACTAACTATTCGTCACTGACTGGGGACTGGCGAAATTAGTCCCTGATAACTATTAGGTACTGATACGGGGGTATCAAAGACTAAAATTTTAATCCCAAATACCCTTCTTTTTTGTAGTGAACTTTGTTATGATAAGAACTATGGTATAGAAATGACATGTTATGTTACTTGTTCAAATGAGTTGAAATAATGTTAATAGGTTATTAGTGTAATGACATAACCTATGTGGATGATTGGTTAACATGTATGAAATATACCATAAGTATGCACAAATGCCATGCTACTTGTTACAAGTTACTTATGCAATTACATGGGGTTATATGTTACTATTTATGACATGAACATTATGACATGTTACCTACTTATGCAAATTATTTGAAGCATGTATAGGGTGTCATAAGGTATTACTCATATGCTACTTAGGTATTACTTGTGTGTCACTTAGGTAGTACCTATATGTTACTTTGTTGGAGCATGATATGTGACAACAAGCCTTGTAATAGATTAGTCTTTATGTTTAATGTTTTGTATTTGTAATAGTTAAGTTTGCACAGACGAACTTAATAAGTTCGCCTGGTATAGTTGATTCGCTTGAACTAAATGTGGCGAACTTAACAAGTTCGCTTGAACTAAATGTGGCGAACTTATTAAGTTCGCCTGGTTCAGTGTGTGTTGTCTATAAATAGTTCAAGAGGTGTTCTCATTTGAAACTTCTGCATTTGTAACTACTCTGTGTTTACTATTTGAGAGATAATACAAGAAGCTTTTTATAAAATCATGTCTTGTGTGATTGTATTGCATTCGTTACTATTCGAGACATACGTATACACAAGGATTCCGCACTTCGTGTACGTATTATGTGTTTTACAGCAGAGATCGATCAGTAGACCCGCTGGGACTTACATACTTATGTGTCACTTATATGTTACTTATGTGTTACTAATGTGTTACTTATATGTTACTTATGTGCTACTTGTACATGTATTCACTAAGAGTCACATTAGTCAACATTGGTCAACATTAGTCAAACTTGGTCAACATTAGTCAACTTTAGTCAAACTTGGTCAACCTTGGTCAAACCTTTTCAAAACGTCAATGTAATCTTTTAACGTTGAGTTGTTTGGATGAATGTGGTTACATAAACCACGTTTACTTTCATAGACCTTATAGCCTTACTATACGTAGGCCTCGGTTAGGTCGGTTGTCAAGACTTGCTAGGTTTCTTGTGTTACATTCATACCACATAACCTCATTCCCAGGTGAGTTTTCACGACCCCATTTTAATTACTTTTTCTTTTGGGGGAGATACATGCTAAAACATTTTCCTTTCATTAGTCGTATGACATTACTTTTTTTCTCTTTATTATATATAAGTGGGTGCATTTCCCGCACACAAAGTCCTCTCATATTCGAACCGTTAATTCATTCACAAGCGAGGTGATTCATGAATAGTACTATTGGGTTTAACAACCCCCACCTGGGTTAGTCGTGCTAACTCTGACTAGGAGAACGGGTGCATAAATTGACCTGATCCATTGCATGCTGGGCATGTAAGAGGCAAAATGCTACTTTCTGCATTCAATCGTTGAGCTTCAGTTTTGGTGTTGCTTATATATTTTAATGTCATTTGTCTGATCAATAATCGAATTCAATAGTATACATATGTACTGTCAACTGCTTTCTATACTGTTTGTGTTACTTAAACCTGTGAACTCACCAACCCTATGTTGACACTTTAAGCATGTTTATCTCATGTCACTAAGTATTTGCACAAGGACTAGGATTTGCATATCTGGAGTCTCATTGCATATTTTTCATTAGAAGGATAGGTTTATGGGAACCTATTTATATTGGCTTATGTAATTTAGATACATTTACTTTTGCTTCCGCACTTTACTTTCCGCATTTTCAAACTCTGTATTATTTAATTATTTTTGTATGATGTTCAAACGGGAAGTCTTTTCGAAAACCATTTAGAGGTTGTTCGAAATGACCGGGACTTATGATCCTTGACAGTCACAACCCGCGGGTAACCCGCTGTGGAATTTCAGGGTGTGACATTATGTCAATTAACTTAGGTTGTTGTTAACAATTCCTTATGACTCATCCATGAGATAAGTCTGTATGCTGACATAAGGATATACCCCAAAGTTGACATTTTGATTTCTTTGAATATAATAAAATTAGAATAAGAGTAGTCAATTGTTTTATGTACTCACTTCTTTAAATTATAGTCTCTCCTTTGTTAAAGATATTGTAATATTCCATTAGATGCTTCACAATAATCTAGACTAGTCTAGTGTTAAGCAATGTGAGCAATATCTAAACAAGTATAGACTTTAACCTTCATAAGGCTTCTAATTAATGAAGCATAAGGAAATAATTTCCATTTTTCCTATTAGTCTCTAAAGGAGAACAATTTATATGTTACACATGTAAGGATCTGCTTAGTGTAAAGCTTATGGGATGAAACTAATGTCCGATTGGATCTATCTCGGTGTATTTTGATACTTATCACATAAGAAGTATCTTCGAGATCCATCATGTCAAAATATTAGTAATCAATGTTTTGACTCATGTAACATATACTTGTCAAAAGAATGTCATTTATATAAGGATAAGTTTACATTAGTTGCTCTCACTTATCATGAGGTAGGTGTACACATTCACTTAGTTGTTGATGAAGAGAGTTGCATTATGATTTCAATCAACCCATACATGGATTTCATTGACTTACAGAATAAGTGTTCTTAACATTCAGTTTAGAACTTTCAGGTTATTTTATAATCATGTAGGTTAATGTTAGGGAAAGTTGTTCTAATGTCCATCTAATGTAGCTTTAAGTTATTGTAAGCTACTAGAACAATAATGATCCTTAAAGAAACCTTTTGTAAAACAGGTAAGAAGGTTCTTTGATAATTTATTCCTTCTTGAGTATAACCTTTAGCAATTAATCGTGCGTTTCCATTCAGATTTAGTTTAGTTATGAACACCCTTTAGGTAATTCAACCAAATCTCAAATGTTATTCTAATTCATGGAGTCAAGCTTGCTAATAATAGCTTTATTCCATTTAGAAGATTGATTGATGCTAATGGCTTAATTAGAAGAAGTAGTATCGATAAACTTTTCAACATCCATTTTAAATTTAGCCAGGTGGGATAAATAATCATCAAAGTTAGTTGGCCTTTTAGACCTAGATGACTTCCTGAGTTGATTATTGGGAGTTTCAAGTTTATAGATTAGCTCTTGGTGTTGATGCACGTTTTTGTGACACGCACTCTGGATTGGGCTCAAGCTTTTGCTTGTTATTTATTTCAGTCTTGTATGTATTTAGTACTTGTTGTATTTTGATTATCGAGTTGTAACATGTCATGGTTGTATTTGAACTTGTATGACTTTTGATTGTACTAAGCAAATACACATGGATTATTTGTCAAGTACAATGGTCATGCGTACTTAGCAAGTACGCATGAAGGTTGGTCATGCGTACTTGTCTAAGTACGCATGGACCACGTCTATAAATAGCATAGGTTTGTTTCATTTTCAATATATATGTAGCACAAGTACGCATAAGTCAGTATTGTAACAATCCAGAAGTCTTTTTATTTGTGTCTGTACTTGTTTGAAACACTACGTTATCAATAGACCGTGTATTTATAAGTACTTTCTTGTGTTGATTACTTTGGTTTCATTCAGATTTTGTTCCACCTAGTAAACAGGCATTCCGCACCTGATTACTAGGCTACTTACTCGCACGTTTTCGATCCGACACACCCACCCGGAGGGACCTACAAGTGGTATTAGAGCTATTGCTCTTGTTTCCGAGTGTTGCGAGCATGTTAGGAACACTTTTCATCCATATATGTTTCTGTTTACATCTGCATTGGTGATTCTTGAGTATTTTTTCATACACTTGTTCATCTTGAAAGAATCCTACTTCCTTTATTGTGTTGTTGTTTAGGTAATCTATTCATCAACATTTGTTTAGAGTCACAAACCTGTTTTCTTGTCCAAACCACATTGTTCATAGCTATTAACTTGTTCAGATCACCTTTGATCAGAAAAGTGGATACACTTGTAAAACCAACTTTCTGACTCCTACGTACTTGTCACCCTGCGTACTTGTCATCCTGCGTACTTATTGTCTTACGTACTTATCAATTTGTGCGTACTTGTGTTCATGCGCACTTATCATCACAGCATACTTGTTGTCTTGCATACTTAGTATCATGCATACTTGTTTGTAATCTTGTGCACTTGTCACCTTGCAAAACCTTGTGCCTAGTTATACCTTGATTGTCCGAAGTACCAAGTGTCATATTGTCACGCCCGTAACACATGACAGTTATCTAACTAGAGTAGTACCTCCAACAGATATGTTCCTAGGTAAGAGCGACGGGTATATGAGAGATTTATACACCGCTCTTTCCTAGACAGAATATTCCATTTGTCAGATAACTACATACTAGTCAGAAGGTCGCCTTCTAGTTACTGTGACGTTGATATCAAAAACACATAGCGGAAGACTAAAACATAAATTCTATTAATATTAAAACATTGTTTACAACATGATTAATAAAAGTTACATCACTTGTCCCTAACAAGGAACATATCAATCGGGACTTATAGTTCTCGGCATGCCCATCATCTGGATTGTTCATTAGTCATTCTAGTCCTGGAATGCCCTGTCTAATGGCTACCTGTGATGCGGTCAAAAACATTTGATAAAACGTGGGTCAATACAGAGCTGGTGAATTCATAAACTAAAATAGTTTATTAGAATGACCCGCCAAAGTATCTTGAACACATCCATGGGATTCCACCCCCAAATTCATAGATAACTATGAACAATCATCAGTATATATATAACCAAAGACCGTTCCACGGGTCCTGTCCAACATGCCGTTCCACGGGCAAGTGAAATACAATAAGCGCTTAGAATACGTTATATATAAACAACCGGTGCAATAGTTTCAAGATACTCAAAATGTTTCATAAATCAATCAAGCCGGACAAGGTCATGATTGGGTTCATGCATCACAGTTTAAGAACTCACCTCGACAGTATTTCTGCTTAATAATCAGTAATGTGACAATCACCTTGGGCAAAGTTCCTAGATATTCATAACATTTCTTAATCATATAATCCTAACTGAGTGGTTCATAACAAAAGCTTAATGAGAGGTCGGAACCTTACCTCAATACTATCTACGAAACTTTTGAAGCCGAATGCTTAGAAACCGGACTCTCGTACGCGAACAGGAGCTCAGAATCAGAATGTCAGTGTGTGTGTGTGTTTTAGAATATGTGTTAGTGTGTGAAATGGTCCAAGTATTTACAGTGCAAAACTTGCACCCGTAGCGGACCGCTACGCTAGGTGGTTGTAACATTTCTAATTTTTAGTATCCGTATTTCGATTCAATATAGCGCTTTTCAAGCCTAATTCTAGTGCACTGATTTGTTCTATTCGTATCTACAATTAAATACAATGATTCAATACAAATACTCAAGTTTTACTCGGTTATATACTGCGACACCCAGTATTTCAGGTCAATATCCATATAACATAAATGCACGTTCATAACATATATTTCCTGAAGTTTTATTTTGACTAAGTAAAGTCAAGGAATCTAACAAAGGAAATTATATCAAAATAGTAATTTTTAAGAATTACTAGGAAAATAAGTAGTGATAACCCGCAAAGTACGGTCGTTGGTGATTAACAAGAACTTGACAGTAAAAGTCTAGTGAGACGTTTTAATAAATAAAGATATTAAAGCAGGTATAAATCTCAGGTATTATACCACATCTAAAGATCACATCATCATCATGATTGCTTTGCTTACACAATACTCAAGCGTCATAATCATCATGATTATGAACAAAGATGCAAGCAACATAAAGATCACATCATCATCATGATTGCTTTGCTTACACAACACTCAGGCGTCATAATCATCATGATTATGACCAAAGATGCAAGCAACATAAAGATCACATCACCATCATTATATCGTTGCTTATACTCCACTCCAACATCAATTAGTAATGATGATGACTTGTTAAGATCTATACTCAAACCCCGTTTCATCTAATAATTTTATATATATATACATCTAGGTATATAGATATAAAGTTTTAATCACTAAAAAAAAAATTCCTACACCGAGTATTATATCACGGTATCACCCACCGGGTGTATCATAACTAGAACCGACCTAACTAACCATTGGATCCTAACTACCAGATTTGACAACACCCAACCCCCCACCCATACCCTATTCTCGGCCGAATTGGCCCTAGAAGGGGGACCCACCTTCTTGTCTTCTCCATGGCACCATCCCTTGTGTCATAATACACCATACCCTTTCAAGTGCAAGACAAGAAAGGGTCAAATCCATCAAACCTCCCATACCTTGTGATGATGAAGATGGAACCAACACTCCATCTCCATATCCATCTCTTCTCTCTATATAAATCGATACATACATACACACCCACACTTCACCACCAAACCCATCAAACTCCATCATTTTGTGTCATGAAACCCATATTCATTAAACCAAAAATCAAGCAAGAATCAAATCAAGAGTCTAGTCCATCAAATCTTCTATGATATGCAATGATTTTGCTAAGTTCAACACTCCAACTCTTTCCTTTTCTCTACATATATACGATTCCCACACACACACTCACACACTAGCATTATTTCAAAATCCAAGAGCAAAAAGTGGAAAGTTTTAGCTAAGAGCTTTGAAGTTTCAAGGCGTTTCAAGAGTTATTTCAAGAGTTCAAGCTTCCTACACCATTCCGTCCTTCTCCTTGCTTGCTTTAAGTGAGTATTTCATAGCCCCTTTTACTCTTTTACACTTTTTGGGGTGAAACATTAACACTATTCAAATTACATGTTTACATTTACACAAACAACACAAGTACAAATCCTATTTACATTCATGTGTACAAATTTGAGCTTTATGCCCGAGTGCTATGTGTGCTAAATTTTGTATGCGATTATGTGCAATCATTAACTATTCAAGCCGACGGTTTTCAATGATAGATCTATTGAGTCTGATAAACCCACCCAGATTGGGGTGATTGATACCGACAACACAATTTTGCATGCTAGTTACAAAGGTTTGATTGTACTTGGTTACACAATAGCTGCTCCCCATAAATGCCTTATTTATCATGTTATGTAAGGATTTGTTTTACAAACTATATGCTATCTATATACAAACCTGTGTTATGCTCACCAACTTTTTAGTTGACCCTATTTTAACATGTTTCAGGTGTTTTCATATGAGTAGATCAAGACATGCTACACATAGGCTTTGGACCTAGTTAATCTTAATTCAAAAACAATTTGTATTTCATTATGTACTTTGAACTTGATTCATGGTTGTTTGGATGTAAATGGATTTAACATATTACAATTTAGTCAACCTTGAGCTCATGAACAGTCTACATGTCCCGCCCTGACGTTTCCGCCGTCAGTTGGCGTGTGACAGATTGGTATCAGAGCCTTGGTTATAGGGAACTAGGTTATTAGACACTCTTGACCTAGACTATAACTTTAGGACACCCATACAATGCCATGCCACTACATGTTACATTATCAATTCTTGTGTGATTATTTTTACATACTATCCTAAGTACTTACAGTACATGATACAATACATAATGACTTATATGTCACACTACTTGATAACTCTTGTGCTTACACTCATTACTACCTACATGCTATATGATTATTCTCCTATGTGAATATTTTTACATGTTATACTATATGATTACATCACATGATACAATACCCAATAGTTTATGTGTCACATTACCTGCCCACTTTTTCTTCTATTCATAGCTACCTACTTAATTTATTTAAAACACTATCCTAAGTTTAACACACACATATACACCAAAATTATTCATACACCTTTGGATCCAAATACATGATACCATCACCCTTTATGAGCAAAGCCTTAAACTATTGGGCCTAATGCCCACCAACAATAAACCCAAAAGCCCATCTACCCTCCAAGAAGAAGTAGCCCACTGAAATGCATAAACCCTACTTTTGGGCCTCAAAGCCCAGTTCACAGACAGGGGTTTTACACTTCTGGTCTAGATAATTGACTATCTCCTATTTCAGTCCAACAGACAGGGGTTCTACACTTCCTTCCAAAAGTGCTTCAAATGGTGCAGCTTTGATGCTAGAGTGATAACTGTTGTTATAGGAGAATTCGATTAACGGAAGGTGATTATCCCAATTACCTCCGAAATCTATAACACAGGCTCTTAGCATATCTTCCAGAGTTTGAATTGTATGTTCACTCTGTCCGTCAGTCTGAGGATGATATGCAATACTCATGGTAAGTCGAGTTCCTAACTCTTTTTGAAAACTCGTCCAAAATCTAGATGTGAACCGACTGTCTCTATCAGAAATAATAGATAGTGGTATACCATGGTGGCTCACAATTTCATTGATATAGATTCTAGCTAACTTATCCATAGTGTATGTCTCATTAATGGGTATAAAATGGGCTGACTTGATCAGTCTATCGACCACGACCCATATGGCATTATGTCCTTTTTGAGTTCGAGGAAGTTTAGTTACGAAGTCCATTGCAATTCGATCCCATTTCCAGACAGGTAATTCTGTTTGTTGTAGTTGACCTGCCGGTTTCTGATGCTCAACCTTAACTTGAAGACAAGTCAAACATTTTTCTATGTACTGAGCTATTGTTCTCTTCATGTTAGGCCACCAGTAATGAGTCTTTAGATCTTTGTACATCTTATTTGCACCAGGATGCATGGAATATCTTGATTTGTGTGCTTCATTTAATATTTTCTCTTGGATGTTTCCAAACTTATGAATCCAGATTCTTTGCTCGAATATCATAATTCCATCATCTCCTTTAGATAGTAACTTTTGTTTCCCAACCATACGTTCTTTCTTAATGTTTTCTTTTCTTCTAATGATTTTGGTTGGATTTCCTTAATCTGCCCCATCAAGTCTAATTTCAGATCTAATCGTAGTGTTTACTTTAATTGGTTGGCTTCGTTCTTTTCGACTTAAAGCATCTGCTACTACGTTTGCCTTCCCGGGATGGTATTTGATTTCACAGTCATAATCATTGATAAGTTCCATCCACCTCCTTTGCCTCATATTTAAATCCTTTTGATTAAAATATGTTGGAGGCTTTTATGGTCTGAATATATTATGCATTTGGTACCATATAAATAGTGTCTCCAAATCTTTAAAGCAAACACTATGGCACCCAGTTCAAGGTCATGCGTAGTATAGTTCTTCTCATGAACTTTAAGTTGGCTTGATGCATAGGCAATAACTTTGTCTATCTGCATCAACACACAACCCAGAATAGTTCGGGAAGCATCACAATAGATGACGAAGTCATCATTTCCTTCAGGTAGTGCTAAGATTGGTGCATGACTAAGCTTATTATTGAGAATGTTGAAAGCTTCTTCCTATTTTGTACCCCATTCAAACCTTGTTGCTTTCTGGGTTAAAGCAGTTAAAGGTGTAGCAATCTTGGAGAAGTCCTTAATGAGTCTTCTGTAGTAGCCAGCTAGTCCAAGAAAGCTTTTAATCTCTGTCAGAGTGTTTGGGGCTTCCCATTTCATGACAGCTTCGATTTTACTTGGGTCTACTTGTATTCCTTGCTCGTTCACCACATGCCCAAGAAATTGTACTTCTTATTTCCAAAATTCACATTTTGAAAACTTAGCGTACAACCTTTCTTTTCTCAGGGTTTCCAAAATGATTCTAAGATGCTCAGCATGTTCTTCCTACTTCGGGAATAAATGAGAATATCATCGATGAAAACGATGATGAATTTGTCAAGGAATAGTTTACAATTAGGTCCATAAATGCTACAGGGGCATTTGTTAAACCAAATGACATGACCAGGAATTCATTGTGACCATATCGGGTCCTGAAATCAGTCTTAGGTACGTCCTCTTCTTGTACCTTTAATTGATGATATCCTGATCTAAGATCGATCTTTGAAAAGTACTTGGCTCCTTGTAGCTGATTGAACAGATCATCTATTCTAGGCAATGGATATCTGTTCTTTATAGTCAGTTTGTTTAATTCCCGATAGTCAATACACATCCTCATGCTTCCATTTTTCTTCTTTACGAATAGTATTGGTGCTCCCCACGGTGAAGTACTCGGGCGAATGAATCCTTTATCTAATAGTTCTTGAATTTGTTTCATAAGTTCTTTTAATTTAGAAGGAGCTAGACGATAAGGGGATTTTGCAACATGCTTGGCTCCAGGAACGAGTTTGATTCGGAATTCGATTTGACGATCAAGTGGAAGACCAGGTAATTCTTCCGGAAAAACATCCGGGTGATTACAAACTACGAGAAAATCCGCAATCTGTCTTTCGGGTTTAATGTTTAAGGCATGAAGTAAGAATATACCGTCTCCCTTAACTAATTCTTTCCTAGCCTTTGCTATTGAAATAATTTCAATCTTACTAGACTCACTATCTCCTTGAATCATCAAACTAGTTTCATCTGATTTTTTAATTTTAACCGTTCTCTGGTCACAATTAATCTTGGCCTGGTATTGGTTTAACCAATCCATCCCTAGGATAACCTCATATTCATTCAAATTCATAGGCATTAGTGTAATTAATACCTTATTGTCACAAAAATTGATGACACAATCATGGTATGATTCGGTGATCCTAATCTGTTCACCACTAGCCGTTTCAACGATGTAGGCATTAACAAGTGGAATCGGTCTTACGCCTAAATATGGGGTGAATACACATGAAATGAAACTTCTATTTGCCCCTGTATCAAATAGAATCTTGGCGTAAATATTATTAACTAAGAAAGTACCTGATACTTCCTTAGCTTTACCTTTTTGTTCCTCTCCACCTCATAAGATGAATACTCGTCCGGTTCCCTTTTTCTGACCACCTGACACTTGCTTAGGTGGTTTAGGGCAAGAAGTCTTATAATGCCCTATCTATCCGCAGTTAAAGCATTTAACATTTGGGCATTGAGTTGCAAAATGGCCAAACTTCTGACAAGTCTGGCACTTCATTCCCTGATTGGCTCTATCAGGGTTGGAATTAAATCCTCCTCTCCTGGGGAACTTATTGTTCCCTGGTTTAAACTTATAAACAACCGCCTCCTGTTTTCTTTTATGGTCAATCTTTGGTGGCTCTTGGGCTGCCACCTCATCAAACATTACCGCACTTTTCTCAACAGCTAGATCAATTGTTTTTGGTGCGATGGATTTTATTAAGGTATGAACCTTAGGAGGTAAACCTTGAATATAACATTTGACCCTCCTTGACTCAGGAGTACCTAGATGTGGCACTAACTTGGCCATTTCATTAAACTTAGTTGTGTACTCCTGATGAGTCCTGGTTCCAGCTTCGAACCGCAGGAATTCAGCTTCAATCTTGTCCACGACATTCTGTGGACAGTACCTCTTTATTGTCAAAGACTTGAGATCCTCCCAAGTCATCCTATCCGTCATAGCTTCAACCTTTGTCTGTTTGACTGACTTCCACCAGTCAAGCGCCTCCTCTTCAAATGAATGTGCAACAAACTTTACGGCTTGGTCTGCTCTACACTCACTCATCTTTATAACAGCTTCCATAGAAGTGATCCACTGCAAGGCTGCAATGTCATCCTTCTTTCCATTGAAAGGTTTGGAATGGAAACCACTGAAATTCTTATAATTGCATCCATGGCCGTGAATTCCAGTGCTCTGGTTTGTCATTCCGACCATTTCATGAGTTTGGGTTGTGCCTATGTTGTTTCCTAATGGAGTGGTATGAAGGATATCTTCTGTTCGAGGAACAACGCCACTAGTTCCTTCGTTTCGATTTCCCAAACTGTTATGATTCTCCCTTATTCTAAGAGCATCATCAAGTATTCCAGGTAAAGTTGTTTGAAGCATTTGGGTGATCTCAGATGCCACCGCCCCCTGAAACTGAGCTTCAGTCATAATGACTTCTTTCGCAGGTTTTTCGGGTTTCGTATTCGTATTTACGTTCTCGTTTGGATTAGTGTTTGTATTTCTCGTATCACGAGTACGAGACCTAGTATTGGGCATCCTACCCCTACCTCTTCCTCTACCACGTCCTGCCATCTGGTACCTACATGCAAATGTATAACATCAGAATTCGTATAACCGGACATAATCCAGAAATTCAGAAATTAAAAACACTTGGCCAAAATGCCTTTAATTATCTGATTTATAGGTCGTACTGAATGCATATACCTAACTTATCCCGAGGCATTCCAGACTAATCTTAGAGTCCTAGTTTAAGTCTAGATACTATTCTTGTAGTATCTAAATAGCTTAAACTGAGGCTCTAATACCAACTTGTCACGCCCGTAACACAGGACAATTATCTAACTAGAGTAGTACCTCCAACAGATATGTTCCCAGGTAAGTGCGACGGGTCTAGGAGAGATTTATACACCGCTCTTTCCTAGACAGAACATTCCGTTCGTCAGATAACTACATACTAGTCAGAAGGTCGCCTTCTAGTTATTGTGACGTTGATATCAAAAACACACAGTGGAAGACTAAAACATAACTTCTATTAATATTAAAACATTGTTTACAACATGATTAATAAAAGTTACAACAGTTGTCCCTAACAAGGAACATATCAATCGGGACTTATAGTTCCCGGCATGCCCATCATCTGGATCGTTCATTAGTCATTCTAGTCCTGGAATGCCTTGTCTAATGACTACCTGTGATGCGGTTAAAAACATTTGATAAAACATGGGTCAATACAAAGCTGGTGAATTCATAAACTAAAATAGTTTAGTAGAATGACCTGCCAAAGTATCTTGAACACATCCATGGGGTTCCACCCCCAACTTCATAGATAACTATGAACAATCATCAGTATATATAACCAAAGACCGTTCCACGGGTCCTGTCCAACATGCCGTTCCACGGGCAAGTGAAATACAATAAGCACTTAGAATAAGTTATATATGAACAACCGGTGCAATAGTTTCAAGATACTCAAAATGTTTCATAAATCAATCAAGCCGGACAAGGTCATGATTGGGTTCATGCATCACAGTTTAAGAACTCACCTCGACAGTATTTCTGCTTAATAATCAGTAATGTGACAATCACCTTGGGCAAAGTTCCTAGATATTCATAACATTTCTTAATCATATAATCCTAGCTGAATGGTTCATAACCAAAGCTTAATGAGAGGTCGGAACTTTACCTCAATACTATCTACGGAACTTTTGAAGCCGAATGCTTAGAAACTGGACTCTCGTACGCGAACCGGGGCTCAGAATCAGAATGTCAGCGTGTGTTTGAGATTATATGTTAGTGTGTGAAATGGTTTGAGATCGACCAAGTATTCATAGTGCAAAACTTGCACCCGTAGCGGACCGCTACACTAGGTGGTAGCGGTTCGCCACCCCTTGTGGCGGTGTAATTGGATTGGGGCACACGTAGCGGACCGTTACGGTCTGGCTTAGCGGTCCGCCCCTTCCACACGCCAGTCCTCAACCGGTGAGTCACAGGGACACGTGTTGGCTCCCTTGGATTTCCTTAGTCCACACGTAGCGGACCGCTAAGGTCCTGGGTAGCGGTCCGCTACCCCTTGATTTTTTAGAATTTTCATTTTATGTCCCTGGACTTTGAATATTTACATATCCATCCTTCAACTTTGAATTTTGGCAATTTTAATCCTTTCTCTTTTTAAGAAATTTCGGGGTGTTACACATATTAAATTTACCCAAATGGCTAATCTTCAAAATATCAGTAGCATGTTGAATTATGATGACGAAATAGGCACTCCACAAAAACCACCGAAGCTACTAAATGTGAATGACTATTCCAACTGGAAAGCCAGATTTGAGAAATATGTGTCATAAACAGACTCAAATATGTGGATACCTATTTTAGAGGGTTATAAACATCCTACTCATGAATTCCTTGGTGAAAACCAACTCAAACCAATTTCTAGACTTGATGCTGAAGAAAAGAAAGCATATGATTTAGAAAAAGAAGGCACATGGTTCTTTAACCATGGCACTAACCCGAGACATATTTCACAGTTTCAGAGGTTATGATACCTCTAAAGACTTGTGGAAAGCTTTGCAAAAACAGTTTGAGGGTAACAATGATGTTAAGAAGAGTAAAACGGAATTGTTGAGAAAACAATATGAATGTTTAAGATATTTTGAACGTGAATCCATTGACGAACTTATCTCTAGATTCTATCATCTTAGGACTGAATTTAAGTCTTATGAATTAAAATATCCCGATGATGAACTAGTTGAAAACTTTCTTGATGCACTACCCCCCAAGTTTGACATGTACACAACCCTTTTAAGAGAAAACTATAAATTCTTTGAAATGACCATTGATGAGGTAATAGGTAAAATTCAACCACATGACATGAACTTAAGAAAGAAAGAAACCACTAGTAGACCTCTAGTGCAGGAACCGTCAATGTACTTTGGAACCGCTTCCACACCAAAAACTACAAGATCGGGTATTGCTTTATTCTCAGGGAATCCTACACAAGAAGAGTATTGTTGCAGTAGTCACACTTTTTTTGCTGCTGCTTGTAACATCCCAAAAATAAAAAGATAGTTATAATAACGGAAAAAACGAACAAGGCATGACGGGCCGGGCCGGATGGGCCAGCGGGCTAGAAGGGGCGAGCATAGGGGAGCCTCCCCTATAAATAGCCTAAGTCACCACCCTTTCTCTCATTTGCAACATCTAGAGAGAAACCATAGAGAGAGAAAGTTGGCGGATCGACCCGAGATTTCAGCCAAGAGTTGCTCCATAGCTTGTGAGAAGAACCTCCGGATCAGAAGCTCGATACAGGTAACGATCGAGCCTAGATCTGAGTTTTTGTTCGTTTTGGGGTTTTTTGGGTTTTGGATGAAAAGATAACGTTTTTACGGATGAAAATGGAAGAAAAACATAGATTTGAGTTCCTTAATGAAAAGCAAACGTTTTGAATGTAAACAAGTTCGGGATCTTGACGTGATCAGACCTGAATGCGAAAGTTAGAGTTTTTACGGTGAAGTAGATCCTGCGTTCTTATCAAGTACGCATGAAGAGGGTCCTGCGTACTAATCATGTCCTGCGTACTAATCATGTACGATGAAGAGGGTCCTGCGTACTTATCAAGTACGCATGAAGCAAAGTTTACGCACTTATTAAGTACGCAAGAAAAAGGCCCTTCGCACTTGCTAAGTGCGCAGGCATCAGGCTGTTTAGGTAAAGTCAGTATGTTTAGAAGGTTAAACCGTTAGAGTCGGGATTAGGTCTGATGTGTATTTAACTAATCAATTCAGATCGGAAGTGACATTGTGGGACCTTTGTTTAGGACAACCCATATTAGCTTATCAGGTGAGTTCTAGAGCCCTCTTTTGAATGTTTTAATGGTGTTTTGGGCTGGTGTGCATACATACGAAACGATGTTTACGCAATGATGCTTATGAAACTATGCTTACGAAATGAAATGATTTGGAGTGAACGGTTTATGAAAAGAAAGTTTTATGAATGGAATGTTTACGAACGAAATGTTTATAAAGAAATGGTTTAAACTGAAGGTAAAGGGTTTTGAAAATGAATGAAATGCTTTATGAAAAGAAAAGAAAGGGCAAAGGTTTTAAAGAAGTCATTACAAATCTAATCTGTCGAATGAATGGAATTGACGAATGAAGTCTGGGAATGTAATTCCTAGCCTTGTGGTAGATTACGGACATCGAGCCATAGTTGCCATAATAACAACAGGGGTAGTGTCTTTATGGCCTATCAATGGTTTTGATGTTGTACAACTGGTAAGGGAGTAACGACAATTACTCACGGGTTAACGTGACCCTACGAAGGTTAAATTATGATCCGGCGGTGTTATGGTCGTGAGCCATAGCCGTCGATGGAAGTTGTCGGTTTATGGACATGGGAGCCGTAGGGGAAACTAAATGAGTATAGTCGGTCCTCATGCAGTTAAGCCTTGGGGGCAATACGAAAGGGAATTGACGGAATGTATTGTATTGTCGGTCTTCGTGCAGTTAAGCCTTAGGGGCAATACAATAGGGAATTGACGGAATGTATTGTATTGTTGGTCTTCGTGTAGTTAAGCCTTAGGGGCAATACAATACTAAATGACGGAACGAATGGTAACACAGATTTGGATAATAATGTATGACTTAAATGAATGTTAAATGTTTTAAACGAACGATCCGTTCAACGATGTTTATGATGATGATAAAATGTTTAAATGTTTTTAATGATAAACGAAAGGCCCTGTTTTCTTATACATGATGGCCAGTGTATATTAACATCTTATAGTGCTTGTTGAACTCTAATTGTTAACTAGGGTGATGACATTGGATTCCTTGTCTTATAGAACGAAATGGCAAGGAGAGGAAATGGAAGGCGTGGTGGCCATACCGGTGGTCGTACTGGTGGTTGTATCGGTGGTCGCGGCAGGACCCCTGCACGCCAAGAGTATAGTGAAGAAGGAAGTGTTCACACTGAGCCAGAAATTAGTGTGCACGGGACTGAGCTGACTCATGTCGGAGAACAACAATTCACTTTTTAACCGAAAGTGAGAGCGGCTCTGGCACGTGAGTTCACTGAGTTGATGAAGGTTTCTCTGCCAGGATTATTGGCAGAAGCGTTAAAGAAGGCTAGTGAGACGGGTGGGTCTAACATGGCGGTTGGTACCCCGAACACTGAGGCAATCAACGCACCGCTTAACCGTGGTTGCGACTATAAGTCCTTTAAGGCATGTGACCCACCGGTCCTGACTGGGAAGAAGGACGCGGTGGCTAATTTTGACTGGGTGATACGTATGGAAGCCGCCATCTGTCTGAGCGAGTGTCGAGCAAATCAAGTTGGAAATTTGCTGCTAAATCCTTGAGAGAGGAAGCATCCCATTGGTGGGAAGGTGTACGTCATGCTAAGGGGGACGAGACGGTTGACGCAATGCTGTGGAACGATTTGAAAACGTTGGTGATTAAGAACTTCTGCCCGAGGAGGCACGTCTGGTGCCGCATCTGATCACGACTGAGGAGAGAAAGATTGCTTGCTACATCCAAGGTTTGCCGGATAAGGTCCGTACTTTCATCAAAGCAAACACCCCTAGCACCTATGATTCGGTGGTGTAACTCAGTGGTGTAGTGTACCTGGCACTAAATGATGTTGCCATTGAGGAACTCAAAAAGAAACCGAGCTTCCAAAACAAACGAACATGTGGAAAGATGTTTGGGGCTCGTGATAAGAGGGCTCGGGTGGAGGAGATAGCGATGTGTAATAAGTGTGGGGGGGAACATATGGGTGAGTGCAGACTGGGATCCAATCTATGCTTCAGGTGTGGCAAGACTGGACTCTACTCACGTGAATGTCCCCAGCTCTTCAAATGCTACAACTATGGGGAGAGTGGTCATATGAGCCGGTAATGCACCAAACCTAGGATGGGTGAAGCAGGGAAAGGGAAAGGCCCGAAGAAGAAAGAAGAGAGGCCCCGAGCAAAGACTCGTGCGTACGCGCTGACACAAGACCAGGCCAGGGTGGACCCCGATGTGGCGTCAGGTACGTTCATCCTTGACAACACTTTTGTTTCTGTGTTATTTGATTCGGGTGCAAGTAAGAGTTTTATATCTGTGACTTTTTGTAAACGAGCGAAGTACACTGCCAGTAAGCTAGAAAGGGCCTTTAGCGTAGAAACCGCTGGGGGTAGAACTGCGAGAGTGACCGATGTAGTTGACAACTCCACGATAAAAATAGAAGGTCATAGGTTCCTTGTCAGATTGTTTGTTATGGTTTTGGGAGGGTTTGATGTCGTGTTGGGTATAGATTGGTTAACTGCCAACGAAGCACAAATCATATGTAAACGAAAGATAATCCGACTCAAGGCTTCGGATGGTAGCAAATTCGAGGTCTTTAGAGATCGTGACGCCCCGATGCCAAACGTTATCTCGATGATTAAGGCAACAAATTACTTGAGGCGCGGATGCGAGGCTTATCTGGTGTACGTAATTGACAAGTGTAAGGAAGTGAAAGAACTAGACGATGTACCCGTGGTACGCGAGTACCCAGAGTTGTTTCCAGAGGATTTGCCTGGGATACCACTCGACAGAGAGATTGAATTTCAAATCGACTTAGTACCAGATGCCCAGCCCGTGGCTAAGGCTCCATATCGATTAGCACCAGTGGAGATGAAAGAACTTATGGCCCAATTAGACGAACTACTTGAGAAGGGATTTATACAACCGAGCATCTCGCCTTGGGGTGCTCCGATGTTGTTTGTGAAGAAGAAGGATGGTTCGATGAGAATGTGTATTGATTATCGCGAGTTAAACAAACGGACGATGAAGAACAAGTACCTTTTACCAAGGATCGACGACCTGTTCGATCAATTGCAAGGCGCAAGTTGGTTCTCAAAAATCGACCTTCGATCCGGTACCATTAGTTGAAGGTGAGGGAAGAAGACATACCGAAAACTGCATTTTGCACGCGTTATGGACATTTCGAGTTCCGCGTAATGTCTTTCGGATTAACGAACGCCCCCGCAGCGTTCATGGATTTGATGAATAGGGTATGTCGACCGATGCTAGACCGATCGGTAATCGTGTTCATCGATGATATCCTCATCTACTCCAAGAATGAGGGTGATCACGCATGTCACTTAAAGGAGGTGTTGGAGGCTCTGAAGAAGAAAATGTTGTATGCTAAGTTCTCCAAATGCGCGTTCTGGCTTAAGAAGTCCAATTCCTAGGTCACGTCATTAACCCGAATGGCATTATGGTTGACCTTGCAAAGATAATAATGGTAAGGGAATGGAATATTCCTAAAACGCCAACTGAAATCCATAGTTTCTTGGGATTGGCAGGCTACTATCGGAGATTCATCCGGGATTTCTCGAAAATAGCTTCGTCGTTGACAAAGTTGACAAGGAAGGAGGTAAAGTACGAATGGGGTTTGACCCAGGATGAGGCGTTAAAAGAATTGAAAGAGAAGCTAACCAAAGCTCCAGTCTTGGCCCTTCCCGAGGGCAATGAAGACTTGGTGGTATACTCTGACGCTTCGGGTCAAGGATTGGGTTGCGTGTTGATGCAACGCGGAAGAGTGATCGCGTATGCGTCACGGCAGTTGAAGATTCACGAAGCTAATTATCCGACTCACGATTTGGAACTTGCTGTTGTCGTATTCGCATTGAAAATCTGGAGGCACTACCTTTACGGGGTGAAGTTTACTATTTAGTCCGACCACAAAAGTTTGAAGTACTTCTTCGAACAAAGAGAGCTTAATATGAGGTAGAGACGATGGTTGGAACTCCTGAAAGATTATGACTGTGAAATCATGTACCATCCTAGAAAGACAAACGTGGTGGCTGACGCTCTAAGCCAAAAGGATGTGCCTGCTCCTATTAGAGTGAAAGCTTTCCAGTTGGTGGTAACATCAGATGTGATGAGGGAAATTGAAAGAACTCAAGATGAAGCACTTAAGGAAGAAAACATAAACAAGGAAAGGATGGTTGGCCAACAGGCAAGTTGGAATATAACACCCTTGGTGTTAGGACACGTTTTGGACGGGTATGGATACCTATGGGTGGCGAGCTTAGAACCAAAATCTTGGATGAGGCTCATAAGTCTCGCTACTCTATCCATCCTGGTACCAATAAAATGTACTAAAATCTTAGGAAGGAATACTGGTGGCCTGGTATGAAACACGATGTGACAAAGTACATAAGCAAGTGCTTGACTTGCTCGCAAATAAAGGCCGAACACCAGAAACCGAATGGAAAGATTCAACCACTTGATATACCGGAATGGAAGTGGGAACACATTACCATGGACTTCATAACCAAGCTAACTCACACAGCTAAAGGTCATGACACCATTTGGGTAATTGTGGACCGTTTAACGAAGAGTGCTCATTTCCTACCTATTCGTGAGACGTTCTCGTCGGAGAGGTTAGCGGAAGTATTTATTAACGAAGTAGTAGCACGGCATGGGATGCCTTTGACGATCGTATCTGACCGGGACACACGATTCACATCGAGGTTCTGGAGAAGATTTCACGAGGCGATGGGCACGAGGCTTAATATCAGCACGGCATACCACCCACAAACGGATGGTCAGTCCGAAAGGACCATTCAGACATTGGAGGATATGCTTCGTGCTTGTATTATCGATTTTGGCGGCAGTTGGGACAGTCATCTGCCGTTAGCCGAATTCTCCTATAACAATAGTTATCATACAACGATAGGCATGCCGCCTTACGAAATGTTGTATGGGAGAAGATGCAGGACTCCGGTTTGTTGGGGTGAGATTGGACAGAGGAATTAGGAAGTCTTGAAGTCGTAAGAGAAACGTCGCAAAGGTTTGATCAAATCAAAGCACGAATGAAGGCCGCACAAGATCGTCAGAAATCCTATGCGGATAAACGACGAAGGCCTATTGAGTTTGATGTTGGGGACAGAGTAATGTTGAAAGTGTCACCCTGGAAGGGAATCATACGATTCAGGAAGAGGGGAAAGTTAAGTCCGAGGTTTGTCGGACCATTTAGGATAATGGCACGGGTTGGTGAAGTCGCTTATCGGTTAGAGTTGCTTGATGAGTTAAGTGGGATTCATCCTACCTTCCATGTATCACACTTCAGAAAGTGTTTGGCGGATGAATCGACTCACATACCACTTACTGAGATCGAGGTCGACAACAACCTTAACTACGTCGAAGAACCAGTGGCCATCTTAGACAGAAAGGAGAAACATTTGCGTAATAAGATTATTCGATTAGTTAAAGTCCAATGGAAGCACCGGAAGGGATCGGAATCTACTTGGGAAACGGAGAAGGAAATGAGGGAGTCGTACCCTCATCTATTTGACTTATGATAGGTTTCGGGGACGAAACCTATTGTAAGGGGGTAGACTTGTAACATCCCAAAAATAACACGACATTTATAATAACGGAATAAACGAACGTGGCATGACGGGCCGGGCCGGATGGGCCGGCGGGCTAGAAGGGGCGAGCATAGGGGAGCCTCCCCTATAAATAGCCTAAGTCACCACCCGTTCTCTCATTTGCAACATCTAGAGAGAGAAACCGTAGAGAGAGAAAGTTGGCGGATCAACCCGAGATTTCAGCCAAGAGTTGCTCCATAGCTTGTGAGAAGAACCTCCGGATCAGAAGCTCGATACAGGTAACGATCTAGCCTAGATTTGAGTTTTTGTTCGTTTTGGGGTTTTTCGGGTTTTGGATGAAAAGATAACGTTTTTACGGATGAAACTGGAAGAAAAACATAGATTTGAGTTCCTTAATGAAAAGCAAAGGTTTTGAATGTAAACAAGTTCGGGATCTTGACGTGATCAGACCCGAATGCGAAAGTTAGGGTTTTTACGGTGAAGCAGATCCTGCGTACTTATCAAGTACGCATGAAGAGGGTCCTGCGTACTTATCAAGTAAGCATGAAGCAAAGTTTGCGCACTTATTAAGTACGCAAGAACAAGGACCTTCGCACTTGCTAAGTGCGCATGCATCAGGCTGTTTAGGTAAAGTCAGTATGTTTAGAAGGTTAAACGTTTAGAGTCGGGATTAGGTATGATGTGTATTTAACTAATCAATTCAGATCGAAAGTGACGTTGTGGGACCTTTGTTTAGGACAACCTAGATTAGCTTATCAGGTGAGTTCTAGAACCCTCTTTTGAATATTTTAATGATGTTTTTGGGCTGGTGTGCATACATACGAAACTATGTTTACGAAATGATGCTTATGAAACTATGTTTACGAAATCAAATGATTTGGAATGAACGGTTTATGAAAAGAAAGTTTTATGAATGGAATGTTTACGAACGAAATGTTTATAAAGAAATGGTTTAAACTGAAGGTAAAGGGTTTTGAAAATGAATAAGAAAGGGCAAAGGTTTTAAAGAAGTCATTACAAATCTAATATGTCGAATGAATGGAATTGACGAATGAAGTCTGGGAAGGTAATTCCCAGTCTTGTGGTAGATTATAGACAGCGTGCCATAGTTGCCATAAGAACAACATGGGCGGTGTCTTTATGGCCTATCAATGGTTATGATGTTGTACAACTGGTAAGGGAGTAACGACGGTTACTCATGGGTTAACGTGACCCTACGAAGGTTATATTATGATCCGACGGTGTTATGGCCGTGAGCCATAGCCGTCGATGGAAGTTGTCGGTTTATGGACATGGGAGCCGTAGGGGCAACTAAATGAGTATTGTCGGTCCTCATGCAGTTAAGCCTTGGGGGCAATACAAAAGGGAATTGACGGAATGTATTGTATTGTCGGTCTTCGTGCAGTTAAGCCTTAGGGGCAATACAATAGGGAATTGACGGAATGTATTGTATTGTCGGTTTTCGGGCAGTTAAGCCTTAGGGGCAATACAATACTAAATGACGGAACGAATGGTAACACAGATTTTGATAATACTGTATGACTTAAATGAATGTTAAATATTTTAAACGAACGATCCGTTCAACAGTGTTTATGATGATGATAAAATGTTTAAATGTTTTTAATGATGAACGAAAGGCCCTGTTTTCTTATACATGATGTTAAACCCTAATGAATTTTTGAATGATGAACCATTTCTTAAATCGAATGAAAACTTGAACTCACCAGCGTAGCTGACTTTTAGTATGCACATTCAGGTTAAGGCAGGTATGGACGATGGACGGGGATGCTTGGCTAGCGAGATGAGTTACTCGGCTGATCATGAAGACTAGCATCCCGTTACGATTTAGTTACGATGTATTTATGTATTTGACAATGTTACGCTTCCACATGTTTGAACAAGTTTTAATTATGATGAATGAATGATTCCGCAGCGTTATTTGATATTCAAGTTTAATAACTGTTTGTGAATGAGTAAATCCAACAAGTGAGCCCTCCCGGGTTTGGGGCCTTACACTGCTGGTTCAAGTTCACACCAACAGAAAAATTCAACATCTACATCTTGACCCGCTTTTGCAAAGATTGTAGAGGATCATGTAGATTTATTTTTATCATGTATGTTGGCATATGAAAACTTCATTGGTGGTAAACTAACTGATCCAGAAACAATTGAAAATGATTTCAATCAGGTGGATCCAGATGACATGGAAGATATGGATATTAAGTGGACATGATCTTGAGAAGGGCTAAACGTTTTCTGAATAGAACCGGTAGAATGTTTATCGGTGGGCATTCTAATGCTAAAATTGGTTTTGATAAATCAAAAGCTAAGTGTTACAAATGCCAGAATTATGGACACTTTGCATGAGAATGTCAGAAAGACAAGGCACTATCCTCAGGTTTCACACGACCAAGTTCAGGAAGCAACAGGAATTTCAACAACCAGAGCTTCAACAACAACCGTAGTTAAAATCAAGGAGCACCATCCAATGCACTGGTAGCTCAACAAGACGACAACTACGACTGGGGAGTTCATCTTGAAGATGCCATCATTGCACATACTCAGATGGGATTGATGGCGAAAATCATCGAAATGATAAAAGCTGAAGAAAGATAAACTATTGTTGCTTCTGACCAACATGAATCTGCATTTGCTTTGATGGCTATCGGAGAAGCATCCAATTCATCAACTGAGGGACAATCAAAGGGAACTATTTCTAATCGTTGGTATGTTGATAGTGGTTGTTCCCGTCACATGACAGGCAACATGGCCCTTTTTCAAGATGTTAAACCATTTAGAGGCGGCTATGTGGACTTTGCAGGAGAAAAAGGAGGAAACATAACACGTCAAGGCGTGGTTACTAATGAATGTATCAGTTTTGACAATGTCAACTACTGTGAGCAGCTAAAGCACAACCTGTTAAGTGTCTCAGATGTGTGACAAAGAATATTCGGTGATGTTCAACAAATCCGAATGTCTGGTTCTCAAGCATGGTTTCATGATTCCAGAATAATGGGTCCTTATGCGTACACCAAGAAAAAATGCCACTTATAAAATTGATATGAGTGTGGCAACAACCACGTCATCAGTTGCAACTTGTTTACTTTCCAAAGCAACAGAAATTGACTCAATCTTATGGCATAGGAAACTCGGACACATTTCATATTGAGAAATGAATCGTCTTGTCCGAAACGATTTGGTAACCGGGGTTCCTAAGTTGAGATTTTCCGTTGTAGATGATTGTATGTCTTGTAAAAAGGACAAACAACAGCGAAAATTCCACAAGACAAAGATCCAAAACTCCATTGATACCCCTTTGGAGCTCTTACATATAGATTTGTTTGGGGCCATAAGTATCAAGAGTATTGGTGGAAAGTCATATTGTTTGGTTGTTACTGATGATTACTTATATTTTTCTTGGGTACAATTTTTAGGTACAAAGGATAAAACTACTAAAATTTCTTCAATATCTGATTCTGAATCTAGAATCATTATGCAAATTGAAAGTCAAAAGAATAAGGAGTGACGACGGCACAAAGTTTAAGAATAATTTGATGGAGCTTTTCTGTCTCAAGAAGGGTATTCGTCATGAATTCAATGCACCATATTCTCCTCAACAGAATGGAGTTGCCGAAACGAAGAACATAACTCTAATTTAAACTGCTAGGACAATGCTGTCAGATGCCAAGCTGCCAATAACATTCTGGGCAGAAGCAGTTAATACATCTTGTCATGTATTAAATAGAGTTCTGGTGGTGAAAAGACATAACAAAACATGTTATGAATTGATCAATAATCGACCTCCTAAGCTTGACTATCTAATTCCATTCAGTAGTCCTTTTTCTTTACTTGTGGTTTTGACACCACAAGTAATGTTCAAATGTTTTGTGTACAATCCATATGATAAATGGTTTATAAATCATTTATGGAGAATCTATGTTAAGCTAGTTGCATAAATCAAACCTTGTAACTGAAGGGCATAACAACACATGTTATCCTAATGTAGGGCATAACAACACATGTTATCCTAATGTAGGGCGTAACAACACATGTTATCCTGATGTAAATGTAGGGCGTAACAACACATGTTATCCTGATGTAAATGTAGGGCGTAACAACACATGCTATCCTGATGTAAATGTAGGGCATAACAACACATGTTATCCTGACGTAAATGTAGTGCATAACAACACATGTTATCCTGATGTAGGGCATAACAACAAATGTTATCCTAATGTAAAGTGTTAATGATTGCACGAGTATGTCATGTATATGTAGCCTTAACAAATAGCATTCAAGCACAAAGCACAAATAAACACATATGATCATATTGTAGAATTGTACGTGTGTAATTGCGAATAGCGTTTGTTGAGTAATCATGTTTCACACCAAAATAAGTAAAAAAATAAAAGAGGGGCTATGTAAACTCACTTGTAATAAGTAGCTTGCAGATCACACGGGTAAGATGTTGAATGAGTGAGTAGCTAACCACAAGGTCAACCTAGAATTGAATTTTATTAATTGCAATCAATGACATGCATAAATGACTAGGGAAAAGTCTAAAGTATGAGGGTTTGAATCAGAATTGGGTTGATCGAATGAAGGGACTTGTTTGTGTACAAGTGTGTAAAAATAAGTATGACTGAATTTGTTTTTAGTCAAAACAATTAGGAGTAAATTGTTTATCCAAAGTATGTATCTTTGTTTAAAAGAGAAAATATGTGCTTAAGGTTTTAATAAAGTTATTTAGTTTAAAATAAATTTATGTAATTAAAAAAATTAGAATTTTTATCTACTTAATTATGAAAAGTATAATAATCTAAATATACATATTAATATAATTTAGAAAATTACGTTGTAAATATTTAATACATTATACCTAATTAAAATATTTATTTTAGGGTAAAACTAATTTATTTAGTATTTATCCACATTTTATAAATTAGATAAGAATTTCCAATGCATTGTTAAATTTTTTTTATTTAAATTATCTTTTAAATGATATTGTGTTAAATTCAAGTTTTAACATGTTTTTAATTGTCAAATAATAGTTTCAATTAAAATTTATCAATTAGAAATCATAGAACTGATCTGAGTTTCATAAGTTTATAAAATAAAATTTATAAAATGGCATTTATGTGTGAAATTCGGGTTTTAAAAACATTTGCCATAAACCGGGATCGAACCCGGGTTGGCCTTGGGTGAGAACAAGCGTCCAACGACTGGACTAGAGGTCCATTCGTGTAAAGAAGCTGGTTCAGAAACATCATAAATACATCTAGCACAGGGACCGGATCTGGTGAAATATACATGCGTAAAATGGCCAGGGCTTGTGGGTTGTGGGTTTCGAACCCACGCCACTTGGTCCGTTGGAGCAATGTCTTACCAGACAGACCTAGTGGTTTCGCTGGTATAATGGGGAAACCACTTTTACTTAGCAGTTACCAGAATCAATCTAAAGTCCCTCCCCAAACGTAAGAACCGGCTTTGAACCCTAAATCGAATTAGTTTTGATGCCTTATGTTATAAGAAATTAACAAAGGGCTTTTGATTGTCATGAAAATACAAAGCTAAAGAACTATGACTTACTGGATTTGATTGGGTAACTGTGACACCCAGTAATTCAGGTGAATATCCATTTTACATAAATGCACGTTCAAATCATATATTTTCCTGAAGTATTATTTTGACTAAGTAAAGTCAAGGAGTCTAGCAAAGAAACTTATATCAAAATAGTAATCTTTATGAATTACTAGGGAAATAAGCAATAATAACCCGCAAAGTACAATCGTTGGTGATTAACAAGGATGTTATTCTAGTAAAAGTCTAGGGAGACGCTTTAACTTAAAAACACAAATATTGGTGACTAAACTCTTGAAAGTTGACATATAAATAATTGTTACATGTCTCTATGTTATTTTATGTGTAAAACACGTGTGATTTAGTTAAAGTAATGACTAGGTCGGGATCAACTAGTAAACTAATAAACAAGTCAAAAATACATAAGGATATTTGATCATAAAAAGTCCTACACCGGGTATTAGATCACGCGATCACCTAGAAGGTTGACACCACCAAAGAACCTATCTAACTAAGACTTGGATTGTAATTACGAGATGTGACAAGACCCAACCCCCACCCTACTACCCCATTTCGGCCAAGCATGTGTGGGACCACCCACACACCCACTCCACCATGCTTACCACCATCATGGTTGTCATAAGCCCATACTCTATTAACCAAGTGTGCAAGCAAGGGTCAAACCATCAAGTCACCCATCCCTTGCCATGATTAGGTTGAATGCAACACCCAACCCCCCATCCCTTCTCCCCCACTTCGGCCAAGAATAGAGGGCCCCACCCTCTTAACACCACCTCACCACTCCCATACCCATGTCATAGAAGGCCATGCCTCTTTGAGTGTAGACCACACCAACATCTTCCATCACATTAAATGCACCCACTTACACACTCAACCTCTCACTCTCTCATATATATACACACTCACGGCTCACACATGCACACACACAAACACTTTGTATCTTTCAATTTCAAGAGCAAAAACCCTAGAGAAGTTTGAGTTAGAGTTGAAGATTCAAGGAAGGTTTGGAGTCTAGGAGTCGAGACTTGATAACAACACGAGCACCTAGTGTCTTCCGTACGTTTTTCTTCACCTAGCTCGTCTAGTGGTACGAAACCGTCATTCATCTTTTATATTTTCTTTACTTCCTTAAAGTAAGCATGTTGTTCATCCAAAATTAAAGGAGGTTTAAAAAGCTAAAGAGTTTATAAAGTTTAACATTTTTATGATTTAAAAGCTAGATTTTATATAAAAAGATGTATGAAATTCGAAAATGACAAGTTTTTATACATAAGTTATTATCTTAACATATTTATGAAATATGTGTTGATTTGAATTCATGATGCTAAATTAAGAATTGATAAACTAAAAAGATGTGTGTAAATGTGTATATATGTGTGTGTAGCCGAAAATTGTATGTATAAGTGTATATGTTGTTGTTTTGATACCATAATGATAGTTATAGATGTTAAAAGCATGATTAACATTAGATAAAAAGGTTTGAACATGGATACATACATGAAGGAATCATGATATATAGATATATATATGTAGGTGTGTTTTGGAAAACTTGATAAATGTATGTTCATAAAGTGTTAAACTTGTTAAAAGGAGAATTATTGAATCATATGTATGCATGATTATGGAGTATGTTCAATAAAATAGTTTATGATATTGGTTAAAAGCATGACAATACATATATATATATATATATATATAGATATACATATTGATAACTTATCAAGTTCTGGAAATGTATACTAAGAAGATCATGTTAAAAACCCTAATATTATACATAAAGTATATGTATGTGTATGCATGTAAATCTTGAAAGCACACTGTCAAGTTAGTCTAAAAATATATGTGCATACATAAGGATAAAAGTTCTTATGTTATCATGGAGCATACTTAAATATATGTTGGATCGTTGGACTATATTTATAATTGTGTGCATAGATTAGTACGAATAAATGCATGATAAACATAAACAAGTTAATAAATATTGTTCGGAACATGTAATTGTATGTACATATAGAGATAGACATACATAGGAAATACATGAACGATACTTGTATAATTATTAGAAAGAAATAATTATATTTTATACGTGATTATGAAGGTGAAATACTTCAAAAGATTGCAAAAATAATATTTATTTTTGACAAGCATAACGAGTCACCAATATGGAAATATAATAGTTTTCCGGAAAATAAATAAAGCGTCCAGACTTGAATAATAATCACCAACGAGTCGTCATGATAAAACAATGTTTTAAATAAACAAAGTCGAACTTAACAGGAATAGTTAAGTCGGGTGAACAACTTGCGTTTAAGACGGGTAGTCTTAACGGGTATAGTATCCTTGTGTAATTAGGATACGGATAAGCGGGTCTGCTGTTATTTAAAGATTTGCTAGCATCAAGGTGAGTTTCACTAATCCCTCTTTTTCTAAAGTTTTTGAAATGATTTGGGGTGGAAACATACTTGTAAAAGACTTTTGTATGTAAATGAATGAACTAATGATCTGACCGTATGTGTGTATTGATGGAAAAGTAAAGCACTTAAAGTCCTCTGAATAAGTTAGTAACCATTAACTATTTTAGCCCGGGATTATATGGATAGTACTATTGGGGGTGACGCCTCCGGTCATAGTTAGTCGCGCTAACCAGGGGTCCAAATGACCGAATGACCGCATATAGTCTTACTCGCAGAAAGGCGGGGGGGGGGGGGGGGAGGCACAAAATGTTGGGGGTTTGGTTACGGTCTAGTACATTACATACTATTTTGTATTCCTTGCAAGCTTACAAATGGGGTCAATAGATCGGATTAGTATTCAGATTCATTGGTAATACATGCAAAAGAGTTTTGATCAGGTTAAAATGATCAAATTTAAACAAAAGAGGTCTGATCAGATTAAAGTGATCAGGTTTAAGCAAAAGAGTTTTGATCATGTTAAAGTGATCAGGCTTAAACAAAATAGTTCTTATCAGGTTAAAGTGAGCAGGTTTAACAAAAGGGTTTTGATCAGGTTAAAATGATCAAGTTTAAACAAAAGAGGTCTGATCAGATTAAAGTGATCAGGTTTAAGCAAAAGAGTTTTGATCAGGTTTAAGTGATCAGGTTTAAATAAAGGGTTTTGATCAGGTGAAAATGATCAGCTTTAATCATTGGGTTTATGATAACTCTTTATAATAATTTGTGAACTTACCAACCTCGTGTTGACATTTTTAAGTATGTTTTCAGGAAAATGAACGTGGTCTCCAGGCTAGCAATGTAGGTTACTTACATACATGAGGATACAACTTTTGGAAGGATTTCATTTGTATAACTCATGGTTTTGAGTCATATTTGAGAAATCTTAAACTTTGTATAAAAACTAAGTTATGTTTTGGGATGTAAACATTTAAACTTTGATTATGTATCCAATATTATGTATGTGTTTGCGGTAATCATATGCTTTGAAAACCAGTGAACGTTACGCCTCGCGTTTCCGCCTTGGTGGGGTGTGACAGTAACGAGTGTGGACGGCTAGCACAAATTCCCGACTGTTCTTGGTGCTCGACAGGGTTCCAGATGTGAAATATGGATCGTGCGAGTGTTCCGAGAGGTTGTGTGAGAGTATGCGATGTGACATCCGGAATTTTTTTTTATTATTTAATTTTCGGGACGAAAATTCTTTCAACTAGTGGATGATGTGACAATCCGACTTTTCATGTTAACTCTGTTAACAATCCGGTTAAGTATTCCGTTAAATCCTAACCCAGTTAATCCAATCTAAAACTTCAGGGACTATTTCTGTCATATGTTTAATCTTAAACAATAGGGACTAGTCCTGCCAAGTCCTAATACTTGAATTGTTGACTCCCAAAGTCAAAATCAACTCAAATTGGTCCTGTTGACTTTCTGAAAGTCAAACTCGCAACTAACATTCCAAATTCAAATTCTATAACCGAAATCGTTTGAAATTATAACGGAAAATGCACTTTAATTCTATTATCGTCCATAATGAAATCATAATTAAGTAGTAATTGAGCGAATTAAACCCAATAATGGGTGTTCAAGTCGAAACCGTCGCCCCCTTTATCAAAATCGAAGAGTTCTTGTAGTGTTTTCAAAAATTGAGCATACACACATGTAAATCGCATCAAGCTAAAGCTATTACGTACACCAATTCATTCGGAGACAAAGCCGTGATCGCCGAAGACTAATCCGCACGTCGTCAGACTCAGTTTTGGTCGAGCACTATCAACCTGACATCCAATCTAGTAATTGAAACCCTCCTTTGATTCGTTTTAGTCTATAGAATGAAAGCCCTAACCTAATTAGGGCTTACATTGGCGAATTAATCATGATCTTGATTATAGGGTTCATCCCAAATTCGATTTGATCGAACTCCACCCTAGACCCGATTTCAATCAAATTAAATCATACCAATAGTTTCGTAAACCCTCCTTTATTGAAAACCCCATATCAATTTTATCAAGAAACATCAAATTGATACGGTCCCATAATCTAGGGTTCGTTCATATTGCAAATTGGGGGTTTTCATCTTAACAACGTTCTAAACCAAATTAAACCTCATGGTCAGATTCAGAATCTATTGTTTAGTAAAAGCCCCATGATTTAATCTGTTAATCTTATCAAATTCAAACGATTTAATTCTGAGTTCATATGTAGGGTTTCGAATTATGAATCGGTAATTAAACGATCCAAACCTTATTGTTTTTGCAATTATTTGAGACCGAAGTTTTGAAATAACCTGTCCATCAAAACCCTTGAGACTTTAACCTTCGATTTCAGGCCATTCTCACACACAAACACACCTTTGTACACACACACATTCTCTGGAAATCCATTCCCGAGTCCCGGTTCACGTACGAGAGTCCGGTTTCTAAGCATTCGGCTTCAAAGTTCCGTAGATAGTATTGAGGTAAGATTTCAACCTCTCATTAAGCTTTGGTTATGAACCATTAAGCTAGGATTATATGATTAAGAAATGTAATGATTATCTAGGAACTCTGCCCGAGGTGTTTGTCATATTACTGATTTATAGGCCAAAATACTGTCAAGGTGAGTTCTTAAACTGTGATGCATGAACCCTTTCATGACCTTGTCTTACATGATTTATTTATGAAACATTTTAAGTATCTTGAAACGATTGTACCTATTGTTTATATATAACGTATTCTAAGCGCTTATTGTATTTCACTTGCCCATGGAACGGCATGTTAGACAGGACCCGTGGAACGGTCTTTGGTTATATATATACTGATGATTGTTCATAGTTATATATGTTTTGGGGGTGGAACCCCATGGATGTATTCAAGATACTTTGGCGGGTCATTTTAATAAACTATTTTAGTTTATGAATTCACCAGCTTTGTGCTGACCCATGTTTTATCAAATGTTTTTTACCGCATCACAGGTAGCCATTAGATAGGGCATTCCAGGATTAGAATGAACTGATGAATGATCCAGATAATGGGCGTGCCGGGAACTATAAGTCCCGACTCATATGTTCCTTATTAGGAACAAATGATGTAAATTCTTGTTAAACATAATGTAAACAATGTTTTGATATTAATAGAAGTTATGACTTAGTCTTCCGCTGTGTGTTTTTTATATCAACGTCACAGTAACTAGAAGGCGACCTTCTGACTAGTATGTAGTTATCTGACAAACGAAAAGTTCTGTCTAGGAAAGAGCAGTGTATAAATCTCTCCTAGACCCGTCGCTCTTACCTAGGAACATATCTGTTGGAGGTACTACTCTAGTTAGATAACTGTCCTGTGTGACAAGTTGGTATCAGAGCCTCAGTTTAAGAGATTTAGATACTACAAGAATAGTATCTAGACTTAAACTAGGACTCTAAGATTAGTCTAGAATGCCTCAGGACAAGTTAGCTGTATACATTCAGTATGACCTATAACAGGAAATACCTAGAAATCAGATAATTAAAGGCATTTTTGTCCAAGTGTTGTTAATTTATGAATTTCTAGATTATGACCGGTTATACGAATTCTGATGTTATACATCTGTATATAGGTACTAGATGGTAGGACGTGGTAGAGGAAGAGGTAGGGGTAGGATGCCAAATACTTGGTCCCGTACTCGTGATACGACAAACACAAGCACTAATCTAGATGAGAACGTGAGTACAAATACTGTACCCGAACAACCGGTGGAAGAAGTCATTATGACTGAAGCTCAGTTCTAGGGAGCGGTGGCATCTGAGGTCACCCGAGTACTTCAGTCAACTTTACCAGGAATCCTTGATGATGCTCTTAGAAGGAGAGAGAATCATAACGGTTTGGGAAATCGAAACGAAGGAACTAGTGGTGTTGTTCCCCGAACCAAAGATATCCTTCATACCACTCCATTAGTAAATAATATAGGCACCACCCGAACTCATGAAACGATTGGAATGACAAACCAGAGCACTGGAATACACGGCCACGGATGCAACTATAAGAATTTCAGTGACTGCCATCCTAAGCCATTTAATGGAAAGAAGGATGCCATTGCAGCCTTGCAATGGATCACATCTATGGAAGCCGTCATAAAGATGAGTGAATGTAGAGCAGACCAAGCTGTGAAGTTTGCTGCACATTCCTTCGAAGAAGAAGCTCTTGACTGGTGGGAATTAGCCAAGCAGACAAAGGGTGAAGATGTGACAGATAGGATGACTTGGGAGGATCTCAAGTCTTTGATTCTGAAAAGATACTTTCCACAGAATGCCGTGGACAAGATTGAATCTGAATTTCTGCGATTCGAAGCTATCATGAATACACAACTAAGTTTAATGAGATGGCCAAGTTAGTGCCACATCTAGTTACTCCTGAGTCAAGGAGGGTCAAATGTTATATTCAGGGTTTACCTCCTAAGGTTCGTACCTTAGTGAAATCCAACGCAACCGAGACAATAGACTTGGCTGTTGAAAAGAGCGCGGTGATGTTTGATGAGGTGGCTGCTCAAAAGCCACTAAAGACTGACCACAAAAGGAAGCCCAATGAAATTGTTTATAAATTCAAACCAGGGAATAATAAGTTCCCAAGGAGAGGAGGATTCAATTCCAACCCTGATAGAGCCAATCAGGGAATGAAGTGCCATACTTGTCAGAAGTTTGGACATTTTGCAACCCAGTGCTCGAATGTTAAATGCTTTAACTGCGGAGAGACAGGGCATTATAAGACTTCCTGCCCTAAACCGCCTAAGCAAGTGCCAGGTGGCCAGAAAAAAGGGCACTGGACGAGTATTCGTCTAAGGAAGTGGAGATGAACAAAAAGGTAAAGCTAAGGAGGTGTCAGGTACTTTATTAGTTAATAATATTTACGCCAAGATTCTATTTGATACAGGGGTGAATAGAAGTTTCAATTCATGTGCATTCACCCTATATTTAGGCTTAAGACCGATTCCACTTGTTAATATCTAAGTCGTTGAAACGACTAGTGGTGAACAAATTAGGATAACCGAATCATGCCCTGATTGTGTTATCAATTTTGGTGACAATAAAGAATTAGTTACACTAATGCCTATGAATTTGAATGAATATGAGGTTATCATAGGGATGGATTGGTTAAACTAATACTAGGCCCAGATTGATTGTGACCAGAGAACGGTCAAGATTAAGAAACCAGATGAATCTAGTTTGATGATTAAAGGAGATATTGAATCTAATAAGATTGAAATTATTTCGATAGCTAAGGCTAAGAAAGAACTAATTAAGGGAGACAGTATATTTTTACTCCATGCTTTAACGTTAAACCCAAAAAACAGATGGCGGATATTCCCGTAGTCTGTGATGTCACACCCCAACCGACGGCGGAAACGTCGGGGCGGGACATGTAGACTGTTCATGAGCACAAGGTTCACTAAATTTCAATATTTAATCATCAACTTCATTTCAAACCATTCAAACACAAATAACAAAATTCAACAAGTACATAAATTGTAACATCCTAAAAATAATAAAACGAATAAATATAGCGAGACCGGTGATTTAGTTAGAATATTTAAACAAAAAGGGAGCAGGCCTGGGCCCGACTTCAATGGGCAGATGGAAGCCCATGCGCATAAGAGGCAAGGCAGCCCTCTTCCCTGCTTATTTCCCCAACTCACGCAGCTTTTAGAGAGAGAAAGGAGAGCTCGGGTCTAGAGAGAGAAAGTGACGGATCAACTCGGGAATTCAGGATAACGTTGCTGCTGTTCTCTTGATCATATCCTCTGAATCAGAAATCCAATCCAGGTAATGATTCGATCACATTATGAGTTTTTGTTCGTTTTGGGAGTTTTCGGGTTTTGGCTAAAAGATAACGATTTTTGCGGATGAAACTTGAAAGTGAACTTAGGTATAGCATCTAGAATGAAAAACGAACGTTTTGATCAAAGAAAATCTAGATATCGACATGATCAGATTCGCATGCAGAACATTCGGATTTTTGGGGAAAGCGATAAGTGCAGACCCATCGAAACTACTTAGTTTCGATATGTGCAGACCCATCGAAACTACTTAGTTTCGCTATGTGCAGACCCATCGAAACTACTTAGTTTCGATATATGCAGACCCAATCGAAACTACCATAGTTTCGATATGAGCCCCCGATCCGAAGCTAAGATAATACATAAGTTACTTATCGAAACTACTTATCGAAACTACCTATCGAAACTACTTATCGAAACTACCTATCGAAACTACCTATCGAAACTACCTACAGAAACAACCTATCGAAACTACCAAGTTTCGATATTAGCTAATCAATCGAAACTACTATGTTCAAGCATAGTAATGTCTAGTGTCATCTAGGAGCACCATCTTATGTGTATGACTTTATTATACAGATCGTGTGTGACATTAGTGAAGCTCAGTAGCCAGCTTAGTGTATTACAGAAACTACTCATCAGGTGAGTTCTATGTGCCCCTTCTATGTTATGTGCAAATGTTTTCAAATGTTTTGGGGCTGGGATGTATACACTAAGTGAATAAATGTTATGAATGTCAATGTGATCATATGTGTTATACAAGTATATATATATATATACCTATACATGAAAGAGAAATTATGAATAAAGAATGAAAAGCATGATTATAAAGAATGAATGAAAGTATAACACAATATGAAAGATTGAAATCCTGCTTTATATCCATGTATATATTGCTTGTAAAGAATGAAATGAACGAATGGCATAACATGTGAGAATGAAATCCTGCTTTATATCCATGTATATATTGCTTGCCAAGTACAGAAAATGTTATGGACGCTTCGATGATAACGACTACTTCGGTAGACGGACGACCATGTGATTATTTTACAACCGGGACAAGTGCGTTCCTTCATCAGCTAGGACGTACGAATGCCATTAAAGGACGGTCGAAGCAATTGGCATATTATAGTAGAACGGTTGTATAAATAATAGTCGCATGGGAAACGGATACCTTCGGGTAGACGGGCGAATTACGGCCTACGACGGTAGGACGGTTGTAAGTCATGACAGACGGACAAAGGTTGCCGGACGGTTGTAAGAATAAAATGACGGACGGCACTTGTTGCCGGACGGTTGTAAGTATAGGTGGGCCATGACGATGGACCACGGCGATTGTCTTTGTGACATTCGTAAGCAAATGACGGGTTGATCACCCTTATATAGTTTGACCCATGAAAGTAAAGAAAGAAAGAAAAGAAAGAAGAAAAGGGTGAATGCATATATATATATATGAAATCACAAAGATACAGAAAAGAAAGATGAAAGAAAGACAAAAGTTCTGAATACGTATTTATATGAATGACTATACAGTAATGCATACTTATAAAGTAAAGAAAAGAATGTTTATATCAAATCGCATTAAACTAGAACTCATCAGCGTTAGCTGACTTTTAGTATACATTTCAGGTAAAGGAAGAAAAGGTCGTGCGATGGCGTGAAGGTTACCCGGCACAAGACTGACATCCCACTTTTGTTTGTTAAGACAATGTTGTGTTTTTAATTGTTAAGACTTCCGCTGTTATGTAATGTAATTGAATGATGAATGTTTTAAATTTAAGTTCAGTATCTATGGCTATGTTTATGAGTAAATCCAACAAGTGAGGTCACCCGGGAAAGGGGCCTTACAAGTTGGTATCAGAGCAATAGTTTGAGAGATTTAGACATCCCTAAATGTCTAGACTCAAACTGATTATGGGACCAACGCACGGATGTCAGTATGGGTAACCAACGCCAACGCTAGCACGGTAAGTAAGTCATAAAGTTAATCCTCTTTGGAATAGATACCTTAACTTAGAACAAATAGATGTTAATGCCACGACTGATTTGAAGAGTTTCGAACCCGAAAAGCAATGTAAATTAGTAATCACAAACCGATCACTGTAATTAAGAATTTACCTTGCTCGTACTGTTCCAAACTATGATCTGAAGAAATGACATTGATGTATTCCCTTTATGACTATCAGGAAATTAAGAAGTTATGGCTGGCGGAGGAAGAACTGGACGACGAGGCGGTCGTACTGGCCGAGTAGGTAGACCTCCGTTGAACCAAAGAATTGAAGAAGAAGAGAGTGTGCACGCAGAGCACACCGAAAGTGTGCACGAAACAGAAGTGACCCCAATTAGGGACGACAGTCCAGGGCCTATACAGTTGGAACCTGAAGTCAGGGATGCTATTGCCCGTGAAGTTGTGCTCACTTTGAAGAAGGTATTGCCTGATCTACTATCCGAGGCAATAAAGAAAAGAAAGAGGAGGATGAAGGAGACAATGAAGAGAAAGTATATGATAGTGATGGGGATGAAATAAAGATAGGATCGAGCAATCGTGGGTGCACTTACAAAGGTTTCAAGGACGGAGACCCACCCAAGTTCGATGGGAGCAAAGATTCAGTGGCAACGCTTGAATGGATTGAGAGGATGAGTGCTGTAATCAACATCAGCGAGTGTCGACCAGACCAGGCTGTTAAATATGTTGCTCATTCTTTCACCAATGAGGCCCTAGGTTGGTGGAGGAACATCCAGAGGACAAAGTCCCCAAACGCTCTTGCAAGAATGACATGGGAAGAACTGAAAAAGCTGGTAATTCAAAAGTTCTGTCCCCAGAACGAAATTGATCGAGTGGAAAATGAATTCCTAAACCTTAAAGCTGGCAATAAGACACACCGCCAGTATACTTCTAGATTCAATGAGTTGGCACAGCTGGTACCCCACCTGGTGGAGACAGAAGAGCGAATGATCAAGTATTATGTGAAGGGCCTACCTCAAAGGGTCCGTGTCCACGTGAAAGCCAACCTACCCACGACCTTCGAGTCGGTAGTGAATCTGAGCGGAATCGTCTACGACGATTATGCCAATGAGGACCCACCAACAGAAACCCAAAAGAGAAAGTGGGAGAACCCGTCTAGAGGCACCGGAAGAGGGAACGTAACAACTGAAAATAAGAAACCGAGGTCGGATAAATATGAAACCTGCAAAAAATGTGGAAGGCAACATTTTGGCGAGTGTCGGGTCGGCTCCACCACATGTTACAGGTGTGGGATGCCGGGGCACTACTCTCGTGACTGCTTGAGAGACACTAAATGCCAAGTATGTGGACTGTTTGGTCACCTGACTAAGGATTGCAGAAAAACCAGACAATCTGGTTCGGGAAAAGAAAAGGAACAGGAACAACCAAAGACTAGGACTCGAGCTTACGCCCTGACTGAGGAGGAAGCAAGGGGAAATCCTGATGTTGTGTCAGGTATGTTCCTAGTTAATGATGAACATGCGGCTATATTATTTGACTCGGGTGCTAGTAAAAGCTTTATATCAAATGCCTTTAGTCGAAAATTGAATTGCACTATCAACACAGTAGTAAAGGCCTTTAGTGTACAAACTGCCGTTGGTAAAAATTCGGCAGTATTCCAAGTAACAGAGGATTGCATAATAGAAATAGAGGGTCATAAATTTCCTTTTAGATTATTCCTTCTCACCTTAGGAGGATTCGATATAGTATTGGGTATGGATTGGCTAGCTGCCAACGAAGCTCAAATCATATGTAAACGTAAGAGGATACACCTCAAAGGTCCTAGCGGCAGTCCAATTACGGTTTATGGGGATTGGAATTGCATAATGCCGAACGTCATCTCGATGATAAAGGCCGAAAGTTACATGAGGCGCGGCTGCGAAGCTTATCTGGCATATGTTATAGACGATAGAATGAAAACGAAAGAACTCAAGAATGTACCCGTGGTGTGCAATTTTCCGGAAGTATTCCCTGAGGATCTACCTGGGTTGCCACCCGATCGGGAAATAGAATTTCAGATTGATTTACTGCCAGGAGCTGAGCCCGTTGCCAAAGCCCCTTACCGATTGGCTCCGTCAGAAATGAAGGAATTGATGTCCCAACTAGAGGAACTAACCGAGAAAGGATTTATTAGGCCGAGCATCTCACCATGGGGCGCTCCGGTACTATTTGTAAAGAAAAAGGACGGCAGTATGCGCATGTGCATCGACTACCGCGAATTGAACAAGAGAACAGTAAAGAACAAATACCCACTACCTAGAATAGACGACCTTTTTGATCAACTGCAAGGTGCGAGTTGGTTCTCAAAGATCGATCTTAGGTCGGGTTACCATCAGTTGAAAGTAAGAGAAGAAGACGTACCAAAGACCGCGTTTCGCACGCGTTATGGACATTATGAGTTTCTTGTGATGTCCTTCGGATTGACCAACGCACCAGCAGTGTTCATGGACTTGATGAATAGAGTATGTCGACCAATGTTGGATCGATCGGTGATAGTCTTTAAAGATGACATACTGGTGTATTCAAAAAGCGAGGGTGATCACCACTGTCACCTAAGAGAGGTTCTGGAGGTGCTAAAGCAGGAAAAATTGTATGCAAAATTCTCCAAATGCGCGTTCTGGCTTAGGGAAGTCCAATTCCTAGGTCATGTAATAAACCTAAACGGCATCATGGTGGATCCTGCAAAGATCGAGACAGTAAAGGAATGGAACATCCCAAAGACACCAACAGAGATACGAAGCTTTCTAGGGTTGGCAGGCTACTATCGAAGGTTCATCCAAGATTTCTCAAGAATTGCCTCGCCGCTAACCAAACTGACACGGAAGGAAGTAAAATATGAATGGGGTCCAACCCAAAACAACACGTTTGAGGAACTTAAGACACGATTAACTCAAGCCCCCGTCTTAACACTACCGGAGGGAAATGAAGACTTAGTAGTCTACTCTGACGCTTCAGGGCAGTGTTTAGGGTGCGTACTCATGCAACGAGGAAAGGTAATTGCTTATGCTTCGCGGCAACTAAAGATTCACGAGGTTAACTACCCAACGCACGATCTAGAGTTAGCAGCAGTGGTTTTCACGTTGAAAATATGGAGGCACTATTGGTATGGAGTTAAATACACCATCTACTCCGATCACAAGAGCCTGAAGTACTTCTTCGAGCAAAAGGAATTAAACATGAGGCAAAGGAGGTGGTTAGAGCTACTGAAAGACTATGACTGTGAGATATTGTACCATCCAGGCAAGGCAAACGTAGTGGCTGACGCTTTAAGTAGAAAGGAAGAATCGGCACCTATCCGGATCAAAGCGTGTCAGTTGATTATAACGCCAGACTTAATGGGTGAAATATCAAAGGCACAAGATGAAGCATTGTTAGAAAGAAATGTGAAACGTGAAAGAATAGTAGGACAACAAGGGAACTTAGATGCGAATGCATACGGAGTACGAATTAGGTTTGGCCAGATGTGGATACCTAAGATTGGTGAGCTTAGAGCCAAAATACTCGATGAGGCCCATAAGTCTCGCTATTCTATCCACCCCGGGACAAACAAAATGTATCAAGACTTGAAGAAAGAATACTGGTGGCCTGGCATGAAGAATGATGTGACAGAATACGTGAGCAAGTGCCTAACGTGTTCTCTAGTTAAGCGAGCACCAGAAACCATGCGGTAAAATGCAACCTTTACCAATACCGGAATGGAAGTGGGAAGAGATCACAATGGACTTCATTACCAAGCTACCGCGAACAGCTAAAGGCAATGATACCATTTGGGTGATCGTCGACCGCTTGACAAAGAGTGCTCACTTCTTGCCAATACGAGAAACTTCTTCTTCTGAAAAGCTAGCAGAAATATTTATCAAGGAAATTGTGAGCAGACATGGTATGCCGCTGTCGATTGTGTCCGACAGGGATACTAGATTCACGTCAAGGTTTTGGAAGAAATTCAACGAAGCAATGGGCACTAGACTGAACATCAGCACCGCTTACCACCCCCAAACCGATGGACAATCGGAAAGGACCATTCAGACCTTGGAGGACATGCTCCGGGCCTGTATCATTGACTTCGGTGGGAGTTGGGACAACCATCTACCATTGGCAGAATTTTCATATAACAACAGCTATCACTCGACTATTGGCATGCCGCCATTTGAAATGTTGTATGGGAGGAAATGTAGGACCCCGGTTTGTTGGGGGGAAATTGGACAGAAGGATTTTACAAGTCTCGAAGTGGTCAAAGCTACTTCTGAGAAATTTGATGAAATCAAGGCTCGTATGAAAGCCGTAAAAGACAGACAGAAATCATACGCGGATAAGAGGAGGAGGGATTTAGAGTTTCAAGTAGGGGACATGGTACTGTTGAAAGTATCATCGTGGAAAGGAATCATTCGGTTCAGAAAGCGTGGCAAACTAAGTCCAAGGTTTGTCGGACCTTTCAAGATTTTAGCAAGAGTGGGTCAAGTTGCTTACAGACTTGACCTACCCGTCGAGCTTAGTGGAATACACCCTACATTCCACGCGTCGCACTTACGCAAGTGCCTAGCTGACGACACAGCTCACATACCTTACGATGAGATCGAAGTGGATAACAGTCTAAATTATGTAGAAGAACCAATAGCCATTCTTGACCGAGCTGAGAAACGACTACGCAATAAGTCGATACCGTTAGTCAAGATACAATGGAAGCACAGAAAAGGGTCAGAAGCTATGTGGGAAAAAGAAGACGAGATGAAGGGACTATACCCTCAATTGTTTAACGTATGAACAGTTTCGAGGACGAAACCTCTTTAAGGAGGGTAGACTTGTAACATCCTAAAAATAATAAAACGAATAAATATAGCGAGACCGGTGATTTAGTTAGAATATTTAAACAAAAAGGGAGCAGGCCTGGGCCCGGCTTCAATGGGCCGAGGGAAGCCCATGCGCATAAGAGGCAAGGCAGCCCTCTTCCCTGCTCATTTCCCCAACTCACGCAGCTTTTAGAGAGAGAAAGGAGAGCTCGGGTCTAGAGAGAGAAAGTGACGGATCAACTCGGGAATTCAGGAGAACGTTGCTGCTGTTCTCGTGATCATATCCTCTGAATCAGAAATCCAATCCAGGTAATGATTCGATCACATTATGAGTTTTTGTTCGTTTTGGGAGTTTTCGGGTTTTGGCTAAAAGATAACGATTTTTGCGGATGAAACTTGAAAGTGAACTTAGGTATAGCATCTAGAATGAAAAACGAACGTTTTGATCAAAGAAAATCTAGATATCGACATGATCAGATTCGCATGCAGAACATTCGGATTTTTGGGGAAAGCGATAAGTGCAGACCCATCGAAACTACTTAGTTTCGATATGTGCAGACCCATCGAAACTACTTAGTTTCGCTATGTGCAGACCCATCGAAACTACTTAGTTTCGATATATGCAGACCCAATCGAAACTACCATAGTTTCGATATGAGCCCCCGATCCGAAGCTAAGATAATACATAAGTTACTTATCGAAACTACTTATCGAAACTACCTATCGAAACTACTTATCGAAACTACCTATCGAAACTACCTATCGAAACTACCTACAGAAACAACCTATCGAAACTACCAAGTTTCGATATTAGCTAATCAATCGAAACTACTATGTTCAAGCATAGTAATGTCTAGTGTCATCTAGGAGCACCATCTTATGTGTATGACTTTATTATACAGATCGTGTGTGACATTAGTGAAGCTCAGTAGCCAGCTTAGTGTATTACAGAAACTACTCATCAGGTGAGTTCTATGTGCCCCTTCTATGTTATGTGCAAATGTTTTCAAATGTTTTGGGGCTGGGATGTATACACTAAGTGAATAAATGTTATGAATGTCAATGTGATCATATGTGTTATACAAGTATATATATATATATACCTATACATGAAAGAGAAATTATGAATAAAGAATGAAAAGCATGATTATAAAGAATGAATGAAAGTATAACACAATATGAAAGAATAAAATACTGCTTTATATCCATGTATATATTGCTTGTAAAGAATGAAATGAACGAATGGCATAACATGTGAGAATGAAATCCTGCTTTATATCCATGTATATATTGCTTGCCAAGTACAGAAAATGTTATGGACGCTTCGATGATAACGGCTACTTCGGTAGACGGACGACCATGTGATTATTTTACAACCGGGACAAGTGCGTTCCTTCATCAGCTAGGACGTACGAATGCCATTAAAGGACGTTCGAAGCAATTGGCATATTATAGTAGAACGGTTGTATAAATAATAGTCGCATGGGAAACGGATACCTTCGGGTAGACGGGCGAATTACGGCCTACGACGGTAGGACGGTTGTAAGTCATGACGGACGGACAAAGGTTGCCGGACGGTTGTAAGAATAAAATGACGGACGACACTTGTTGCCGGACGGTTGTAAGTATAGGTGGGCCATGACGATGGACCACGGCGATTGTCTTTGTGACATTCGTAAGCTAATGACGGGTTGATCACCCTTATATAGTATGACCCATGAAAGTAAAGAAAGAAAGAAAAGAAAGAAGAAAAGGGTGAATGCATATATATATATATGAAATCACAAAGATACAGAAAAGAAAGATGAAAGAAAGACAAAAGTTCTGAATACGTATTTATATGAATGACTATACAGTAATGCATACTTATAAAGTAAAGAAAAGAATGTTTATATCAAATCGCATTAAACTAGAACTCATCAGCGTTAGCTGACTTTTAGTATACATTTCAGGTAAAGGAAGAAAAGGTCGTGCGATGGCGTGAAGGTTACCCGGCACAAGACTGACATCCCACTTTTGTTTGTTAAGACAATGTTGTGTTTTTAATTGTTAAGACTTCCGCTGTTATGTAATGTAATTGAATGATGAATGTTTTAAATTTAAGTTCAGTATCTATGGCTATGTTTATGAGTAAATCCAACAAGTGAGGTCACCCGAGAAAGGGGCCTTACATAAATAAAATTACAAATTGTTCTTTGAATTTAAATTAACTAAGTCCAAACTTAAGTGTAGCATGTCTTGCTCAAATTCACACGTTAGCACCTGAAATATGAATAAAATAGGGTCAACTAAAAAGTTGGTGAGCATACATAGGTTTGTACATAGATAGTGTATAAACATGAATAAGCAAATCCTTACATGTCATGATAAATAAGGTATTTATGGGGGGCAGCTATTGTGACACCCAGCATACCAGGTCAATATCCATATTTCATAATTGCACGTTCATTAATTATATTTCCTGGTTTATTATTTTGACATAGTTTTGTCATGGAGTCTAGCAAAGGAACAAATATTATACTTTAGTAATTTTTAGAATTACTAGGAAGTAAACGGTTATAACCCTCAAGGAACGTCGTTGGTGATTAACAAATCTTTATTCCGGAAAAGTCTAGTAATACGCTTTGATATAAAAACATATATATTGGTGACACGATTATTAAAAATGAACACAACGATATCAGTTCATGGTGACGAGTTTTTATTACGAGTGCATATATATATTATAGTTAAACATTAACTATGACGTGTTAAATTAGTGGATTATTGAAAAATAATCAAGATACAAAATATATAGGGTTTTTGACATTTAAAAATCCGAACACCGAGCGTTAGATCACAAGAGCGCCTACCGGGTATACCCTACCCAAAAATCACTCAACTAATAACTAGATTAATACCACATGTGGGAACAAGACCCAACACCCCCCCTAACCCCTCTTGGCCGAGAGCCTCAATGGGGGCCACCCATTCACCAAATCACCTACTAACCCATCATGGTCTTGTGTCATAGAACCATCTTTCATTGAGTGTTAGACCAACCAATGGTCAAATCTATCTATTTATAATCATGAATGATAATAATGATAGAGTGTTGAAGCATCCAACACTCAAACTCTTCCATCTCTATATATAAACGATATACTCACACACACACTAGCACCATTCCACCTTTCATATTCAAGAGCAAGTTCTAGAGAGCCTTAGTTAGAGCTTTGGAGATCCAAGAAATTCTTGACGGTTTAAGAGCCGGTTTGCTAGTGCATCAAGTCATCAACATCTTTCTACTAACGAATCCCCACCTAGCTTGACTAGTGGTAAGGAAAAACGACACCCGACTCTAATTCCATCTTTTTTCTTAATCTAAACATGTTGTTCATCATAATAAATAAAGAGATTTAAAGATTAAAAGAGTTTTCTTAAAAATCTAACTTTATAAAATATAAAAGCTAGGATTTTGTACAAATATATATAAATGGGTCAAAATTATTAAAGATAAAATGAAATATTTGTTGGGTTGATTATTGATACATAATCTTGTGTTAAAGGTAGATAAAAACTAAAAAAAAAGATGGATATATATATATGTATGTTGGTCGAAATTATACATGCATGTGTTTATATATGTTTGATTTGATTAAAACTTAGAAGTGTATGATTTTTATATGTATAAGCAGAGACTAGAACATACATGCATATATATAGATGGATCGAAATAAATATATATATGTTTGTGATTGTTTTGGTAAATGATTGGAAATAACCAAACTTGTGGATACATGAACAAGAATGTCAATTTAATAGGTGTATTCTTGATGTTGGATGATTTTGTTAATAAGTTAGATTAGTAAAAGTCTAACTTATATTTGGTGAAAAAGTGAAATATATGTGTATGTATATATGTGTAATCGTATGGAACATACATGTGTTTAAGTTTGGTGAATCTGAAAATATTGTCAAGTATGAACATGGTTAAACGTTTCATATATATGGGTATATGTAGAAGTCATGGTATATATATATAAATAACGGGAAACTTGTTAAATCGAAACGAAATATGAAACGACTAAATAAATGAAAACATATATGTTTAGAACTTGTTGATAACATGGAACGTAGACGCGAATAATGAAATATAAAGACGTTCGGTTTAAGGATAAATAATCATATGTTATCGAGAAACTTGTTTAAATATATGTTGGATTGTTAAAACATGACTATACTCGTACGTACAAATGAATGCATGTTGAATATAAACGCATGTTGAATATAAACACATGTTGTCAGAACAAGTAAATTGTATGAGTACGTGTTAACAAGGATTATGTACACGTAGGACGATTCGTATGCTTGGAACACTTTTGAACGACATTTGTGGTTTATATAATTATTAATACAAAATGATTATATGATGATACGTGAGATATAATATAAATATATTATATTGTGATGCAAAAAAAAAATAATATTTATTTTTGACAAACGTAACTAATCACCAATATGAAAATATATTATTTTGTCGGGAAATAAGTAAAGCGTCTAGACTAGGAATAATAATCACCAACGGGTCGTCACGTTAAAACACGGTTTTATTAAACAAAAACGCACTTAACGGGATTCGTTAAGGCGGGTGAACAACTTGTGTTTAAGAAAGTTAGTCTTAACATGTAAGGTATCCTTGTGTGATTAGGGTACGGATAAGCGGGGTTTACGGTTATTCAAGTGTTTGCTAGCAGTCATACTGACGAGGTGAGTTTCACTAATTCCCCTTTTTCTAAGTTTTTCAAATGATTTGGGGTGGAAACATACTTGTAAAAGACTTTTGTTTGTAAATGAATTGAACTAATGATCTGACCGTATGTGTGTATTGAGGGAAAAGTAAAGCGCTTAAAGTCCTCTGAATAAGTTAGTAACCATTAGCTATTTTAGCCCGGGATTATATGGATAGTACTATTGGGGGTGACGCCTCCGGTCATGGTTAGTCGCGCTAACCAGGGGTCAAAAGGGCCGAATGACCGCATATTGTCTTACTCGCAAAAAGGCGAGGGGGAGGCACAAAAGGTCGGGGTTTGGTTACGGTCTCGTACATTACATACTATTTTGTATTCCTTGCAAGCTTACAAATGGGGTCAATAGATCGGATTAGTATTCAAATTCATTGGTAATACATGCAAAAGGGTTCTGATCAGGTTAAAGTGATCAAGTTTTAAGCAAAAGAGTTCTGATCAGGTTAAAGTGATCAAGTTTTAAACAAAAGAGTTTTGATCAGGCTAAAGTGATCAGGTTTAAATAAAGGGTTTGATCAGGTGAAAATGATCAGGTTTAAACATTGGGTTTATGGTAACTCTTTATAATAATTTGTGAACTCACCAACCTCGTGTTGACGTTTTTAAGTATGTTTTCAGGAAAATGAACGTGGTCTCCAGGCTAGCAATGTAGGTTACTTACATACATGAGGATACAACTTTTGGAAGGATTTCACGTGTATAACTCATGGTTTTGAGTCATATTTGAGAAATCTTAAACTTTGTAAAAACTAAGTTATGTTTTGGGATGTAAACATTTAAACTTTGGTTATGTATCCAATATCATGTATGAGTTTGCAGTAATCATATGCTTCGAAAACCAGTGAACGTTACGCCTCGCGTTTCCGCCTTGGCGGGGTGTGACAGAACTTGGTATCAGAGCCTTTGATTATAGCGAATTAGGAGTCTAAAATGGAACCTAGTCTATAATTTGAATGACTCACTAAAATGTTTTCATTGCATAAGCATTGCATAACCAGTCATCATGTAATATGGATATTGTAGTCACGCCAAGTCACACATTAACCCCACTTAAACTCCATAGTTAGGAAACGTCTTACACAACAATGGCTGAATCCAACGGAGAGACCATGCCCAGAGGACCAAGGATCGACGCATGATACTGGGAATGGCTTTGCCAAGTAGTTCAAATGTGGAGGGTGGAGGAGGATCTTCTTGCGACCTGCGACTCTGTCGGACTAACATGCGAATCGCAACCAGTGCCGCTCACCGGGGAGTGCGCAGAATGCACCATCCCTTTACTTGTGTCCCGAACCAGTAAGCACGGGACAGAGATTGATCTCTTGGAGATGAATGTGAAGTCCATCCGAAAGGACTTGGCAACTCTTCCAACTTTAGTGGAAAATGTTAATGGGATGGCAGAGGATCAGAAATTAATCGACCAGTCTCTTCAGCATGCATCCAGTCACATGATGGAGTTCGAGAAGAGATTGGCGGAAATGGAGAGGAGGACCGCTGCAGCCGAACGGAGGGCAGAAGTAGCCGAGCTGAGGGCGATAGATGCTGAACTTCGAGCTACTCTAGCTGAGGCACGCGTGGAGCAGATGCTGACCTCAGCTACCGTTCCGACAGGAACGCTTGCCTATTTCTAGATCTATTACGGGCGGGTGTGCCCGTAACACGTTATGTAGTTTAAAACTTTGGTACTGATGTGGTCATGTGAACCCATCCCTTTTGTATCCTTGTCTTTTGGAACAATGTACTATGTATGTTTTAACTATGTATGTGATGGTTTATGTTGTGATGATGGTTGTTTACGTTTGACGTTGTTGTATCCTTATGTCATGATCTATCATTATTATTATATAATGTTGTTTCTTTTAAATGTTATGTTAGAAAGAACGTCATGGCACCTAAGCGAAGGACGCCCCGTAACACTACTAGTGGCAACAACGAGACGATTTCCTCAAACGTGGAACAACTCATAGCACAGCGAGTAGCTGCCGCCATGGAGCAGTATGAAGCAAATCGAAATAGTGGTGGAGGAAACGGCAGCGGTGCCGGAGGAGGAGGTGCAGGAGGTAGCGGTATAGCAGGAGGTAGCGGTACGGCAGGAGGTTCCGGAGGTTCCGGAGGTAATAAAATAAATAAGCCATAACACATAGTCATGATCCGAATTAATGACGTTATGACTTGTGATTCTACAGATGCTCCAAATAGGAAGTGCACCTACTAGGCCTTCCTATCCTGCAACCCCCACAGTTTCAATGGCACCGAGGGTGCAGTTGGGCTAATGAGATGGGTAGAAAAGATGGAATCGGTGATTGATATTAGTGAATGCACCGCTGACTGCATGGTGAAGTATTCTACATGCACACTCACTGATAAAGCTTTAACCTGGTGGAATTCACAAGTCAAGACTTTGGGGAGAGAGACAGCGTATCAATTATCTTGGGAAGACTTGAAAAACATGATGATCGAGGAATATTGTCCTCGAAACGAATTGCAAAAGATTGAAACTGAGATGTGGAACTTACAAATGATCGGAGATGATGTGGCGGGGTACACCGACCGTTTTAATGAATTGGCAATTCTGGTACCTCATATGGTCACACCAGAACATAAGCGTGTGGAAAGGTATCTGTGGGGCCTTGCGCCTCAAATTCGTAGTATGGTAACATCATCTAATCCAATGGATGCCAAGAGTGCCATAACTTTAGCATTCAAACTGAAGGATGACGCAGTGCGTAATGGAGTGTTTAGAAGGAAGGAGAACGAGGAAGGTAGATCTGGGGAGAAAAGGAAATGTATGGGAAATTCAAGTAATAAATCTGGAAAACAAGGGTTTAAGAAACAAGGAACTGTGAAGGCTTTTGCAGCCAACACAACGGAAAGGAAGGAGTATGATAGGGGCCTACCGAGGTGTAAGAAGTGCGGAAATCAGCACACCGGTGAATGTATCAAATGTGGAAAGTGCGACAGGTTTGGTCACACCACACCAGCTTGTCGAGTTAACGACCAAATGGGGAAATTTAAACCGGGATGTTTCATATGTGGTGACCTGAAGCACTTCAAGAAGGATTGTCCCAAGTGGAAGAATCAGACGAACGCTCAGGCACGAGGGAGGGCATTTGTGATGGGTGCAAGGGACGCACGCCAGGACCCGAACATCGTCACTGGTACGTTCCCGATAAATAATCACTATGCCTCTGTACTTTTTGATTCGGGTGCGGATATGAGCTTTGTGTCGAATGATTTTAAATCCTTACTCGGTATTAAGGCCAACAAACTAGATCAAAGTTATACAATTGAATTGGCGAATGGAAAATTAATAGAAACCGGAGAGGTCATTAGGGGTTGTACTTTATATTTAGAAAACCATACATTCAGTATAGACCTTCTACCTGTCGAACTAGGGAGTTTTGATATTGTTATTGGCATGGATTGGTTATCAAAGAATAGTGCCGAGATCGTATGCTTCGAGAAGTTTGTACGTATCCCACTACCAAGCGGAGAAATTCTTTCAATTCGAGGCGAAAAGTGTAGAACGATGTTGAAGATGATAATCTGCATGAAAGCTCTTAAGTATCTATGCAAGGGTTATTGTGCATTCCTGGCTCACATCGTCGAGAAGAAACCCGAGGAACGTCGACTCGAGGACATACCAATCGTTAGGGATTACCCTGAAGTATTTCCCGAGGACTTACCTGGATTACCACCATCAAGGCAAGTCGAGTTCCGGATCAACCTAGTACCAGGAGCCGCACCAGTTGCACGATCTCCGTATCGTCTAGCCCCTTCCGAGATGCAGGAACTGTCAAGCCAACTACAAGAATTACTTGACAAAGGTTTCATAAGACCGAGTTTCTCACCATGGGGAGCTCCGGTCCTGTTTGTAAAGAAAAAGGATGGAACCTTTAGAATGTGTATTGATTACCGGGAATTGAACAAGCTGACAATCAAAAACCGGTATCCTCTTCCTCGAATAGACGATTTGTTTGATCAACTTCAAGGTTCCAGTTTCTATTCTAAAATCGATCTACGATCAGGGTATCATCAACTGAAAATTCAAGAAGAAGATATACCAAAAACGGCTTTTAGGACTCGTTACGGTCACTACGAGTTCCTAGTTATGCCATTTGGCTTGACTAATGCACCGGCTGTTTTCATGGATCTCATGAACCGCGTGTGCAAGCCGTACTTGGATAAATTCATGATTGTGTTTATCGATGACATATTGATATATTCACGAACCAAGGAAGAACATGAACATCATTTGAAATTAATCTTGGAACTACTCAGGAATGAGAAGCTTTACGCCAAATTCTCTAAGTGTGAGTTTTAGATCCGAGAGGTTCACTTTCTCGGACACGTCATCAATAAGAATGGTATTCACGTAGATCCATCCAAGATTGAAGCTATCAAAAACTGGGAAGCACCAAGAACTCCGAATGAGGTGCGTCAATTTCTGGGTTTGGCAGGCTATTACAGGCGATTTATCGGGAATTTTTCAAAGATAGCTTTGCCTATGACCATGTTAACTCAGAAGGACAAAAAGTTTGATTGGACTGATAAACAAGAATCAGCTTTTCAATTGCTGAAGCAGAAACTTTACAGTGCACCAATCCTATCCCTTCCCGAAGGGACTGACAATTTCATTGTGTACTGTGACGCATCACACCAAGGTCTGGGATGTGTGTTGATGCAGAAAGAAAAAGTCATAGCATATGCATCCAGACAGCTGAAAGTCCATGAGAAAAATTATACGACTCACGATCTGGAATTGGGTGCGGTCGTGTTTGCACTCAAGATTTGGAGATATTACTTATACGGTACAAAATGTACTATCTTTACAGACCACAAGAGTCTCCATCACATCTTTAACCAGAAAGAACTCAACATGAGACAACGCCGTTGGGTAGAGCTACTGAATGATTACGACTGTGATATCAAGTATCACCCTGGTAAGGCAAACGTCGTAGCAGATGCCTTGAGTCGTAAGGAACGGGTTAAAACTCTTCGTGTTCGTGCCCTAGGATTGACAATTCATACGAGTCTCACGACTCAAATCCGGATGGCAAAACAAGAGGCAATCAAAGAAGAAAACATTCAGAATGAAGCTTTACGAGGGATGATAAAGCAGTTGGAACCAAAGTCAGACGATACTTTATACTTCATGAATAGAATTTGGGTGCCATGTTATGGTAACTTACGGGAGTTGGTTATGGACGAAGCCCACAAGTCCAGGTACTCCATTCACCCAGGTTCGGATAAGATGTATAAGGATTTGAAAGAACACTATTGGTGGCCGAACATGAAAGGAGAAATTGCCATTTATGTCGGTAAATGCCTGACATGTTCAAAGGTAAAGGCAGAACATCAGAAACCATCGGGATTGTTACAACAACCCGAGATACCTCAATGGAAATGGGAACAAATTTCCATGGATTTCATTACAAAGTTGCCCAGGACGCCGAGCGGATATGACACAATATGGGTAGTTGTCGATCGTTTGACAAAATCAGCTCATTTCCTACCCATCAAAGAAACGGATAAAACCGAGAAACTTGCAAAGCTTTATATCAAGGAAATTGTGGCTAGGCATGGGGTACCAATTTCTATTATCTCTGATAGAGACAGCAAATTCGTGTCTAGAATCTGGAAATCATTACAAGAAGCCATGGACACACGTCTTGACATGAGCACGGCATATCACCCACAAACCGATGGTCAAAGCGAAAGGACCATTCAAACCATAGAGGATATGCTCCGTGCGTGTGCAATCGACTTCGGTGGAAATTGGGATACTCATTTGCCGCTAGCTGAGTTTTCATACAATAACAGTTACCACACCAGCATCAAAGCCGCTCCGTTTGAGGCTTTGTATGGTCGAAAGTGTCGTTCACCGCTATGTTGGGCGGAGGTTGGCGACAAGTATTTAACTGGTCCTGAGGTTATTCAGGAAACTACTGACAAGATTTTCAAAATCAAGGATCGTCTGAAGGCCGCCCGTGACAGGCAAAAGAGTTACGTGGATAACAGACGAAGACCATTAGAATTCCAAGTTGGGGACCGGGTCATGTTGAAGGTCTCACCATGGAAGGGAGTTGCAAGATTTGGCAACCGTGGCAAGCTTAACCCTAGGTACGTTGGACCATTTGAAATATTGGATAGGGTTGGCTCTGTAGCATACAAGCTCAAGTTGCCACAGGAACTAAGCAATGTACATGATACGTTTCATGTGTCCAATCTCAAGAAGTGCTTATCAGACGAGACGTTTATTATACCGCCTGATGAAATTCACATAGATGACAACCTGCACTTCGTTGAGGAACCTATTGAAGTTATAGATTGGAAGGTTCAGAAAACAAGGCGTAGCCGTGTTAAATTGGTTAAGGTACGTTGGAATTCAAAGCGTGGCCCCGAGTATACGTGGGAACGAGAAGATCAAATGAAAGCCAAGTACCCATTCTTGTTCACGAACACTCCAAGTCAAAAGGACAACAACTGAATTTCGGGACGAAATTCTCTTTAACATGGGGAGAATGTGACACCCAGCATACCAGGTCAATATCCATATTTCATAATTGCACGTTCATTAATTATATTTCCTGGTTTATTATTTTGACATGGAGTCTAGCAAAGGAACAAATATTATACTTTAGTAATTTTTAGAATTACTAGGAAGTAAACGGTTATAACCCTCAAGGAACGTCATTGGTGATTAACAAATCTTTATTCCGGAAAAGTCTAGTAATACACTTTGATATAAAAACATATATATTGGTGACAAGATTATTAAAAATGAACACAACGATATCAGTTCATGGTGACGAGTTATTATTACGAGTGCATATATATATATATTATAGTTAAACATTAACTATGACGTGTTAAATTAGTGGATTATTGAAAAATAATCAAGATACAAAATATATAGGGTTTTTGACATTTAAAAATCCGAACACCGAGCGTTAGATCACAAGAGCGCCTACCGGGTATACCCTACCCAAAAATCACTCAACTAATAACTAGATTAATACCACATGTGGGAACAAGACCCAACACCCCCCCTTACCCCTCTTGGCCGAGAGCCTCAATGGGGGCCACCCATTCACCAAATCACCTACTAACCCATCATGGTCTTGTGTCATAGAACCATCTTTCATTGAGTGTTAGACCAACCAATGGTCAAATCTATCTATTTATAATCATGAATGATAATAATGATAGAGTGTTGAAGCATCCAACACTCAAACTCTTCCATCTCTATATATATACGATATACTCACACACACACACTAGCACCATTCCACCTTTCATATTCAAGAGCAAGTTCTAGAGAGCCTTAGTTAGAGCTTTGGAGATCCAAGAAATTCTTGACGGTTTAAGAGCCGGTTTGCTAGTGCATCAAGTCATCAACATCTTTCTACTAACGAATCCCCACCTAGCTTGACTAGTGGTAAGGAAAAAACGGCACCCGACTCTAATTCCATCTCTTTTTCTTAATCTAAACATGTTGTTCATCATAATAAATAAAGAGATTTAAAGATTAAAAGAGTTTTCTTAAAAATCTAACTTTATAAAATATAAAAGCTAGGATTTTGTACAAATATATATAAATGGGTCAAAATTATTAAAGATAAAATGAAATATTTGTTGGGTTGATTATTGATACATAATCTTGTGTTAAAGGTAGATAAAAACTAAAAAAAAAGATGGATATATATATATGTATGTTGGTCGAAATTATACATGCATGTGTTTATATATGTTTGATTTGATTAAAACTTAGAAGTGTATGATTTTTATATGTATAAGCAGAGACTAGAACATACATGCATATATATAGATGGATCGAAATAAATATATATATGTTTGTGATTGTTTTGGTAAATGATTGGAAATAACCAAACTTGTGGATACATGAACAAGAATGTCAATTTAATAGGTGTATTCTTGATGTTGGATGATTTTGTTAATAAGTTAGATTAGTAAAAGTCTAACTTATATTTGGTGAAAAAGTGAAATATATGTGTATGTATATATGTGTAATCGTATGGAACATACATGTGTTTAAGTTTGGTGAATCTGAAAATATTGTCAAGTATGAACATGGTTAAACGTTTCATATATATGGGTATATGTAGAAGTCATGGTATATATATATAAATAACGGGAAACTTGTTAAATCGAAACGAAATATGAAACGACTAAATAAATGAAAACATATATATTTAGAACTTGTTGATAACATGGAACGTAGACGCGAATAATGAAATATAAAGACGTTCGGTTTAAGGATAAATAATCATATGTTATCGAGAAACTTGTTTAAATATATGTTGGATTGTTAAAACATGATTATACTCGTACGTACAAATGAATGCATGTTGAATATAAACACATGTTGTCAGAACAAGTAAATTGTATGAGTACGTGTTAACAAGGATTATGTACACGTAGGACGATTCGTATGCTTGGAACACTTTTGAACGACATTTGTGGTTTATATAATTATTAATACAAAATGATTATATGATGATACGTGAGATATAATATAAATATATTATATTGTGATGCAAAAAAAAAAAAATATTTATTTTTGACAAACGTAACTAATCACCAATATGAAAATATATTATTTTGTCGGGAAATAAGTAAAGCATCTAGACTAGGAATAATAATCACCAACGGGTCGTCACGTTAAAACACGGTTTTATTAAACAAAAACGCACTTAACGGGATTCGTTAAGGCGGGTGAACAACTTGTGTTTAAGAAAGTTAGTCTTAACATGTAAGGTATCCTTGTGTGATTAGGGTACGGATAAGCGGGGTTTACGGTTATTCAAGTGTTTGCTAGCAGTCATACTGACGAGGTGAGTTTCACTAATTCCCCTTTTTCTAAGTTTTTCAAATGATTTGGGGTGGAAACATACTTGTAAAAGACTTTTGTTTGTAAATGAATTGAACTAATGATCTGACCTGTAAGGCCCCTTTTTACCGGGTGACCTCACTCGTTGGATTTACTCATAAACATAGCCATAGATACTGAATAATTACATTGAATACTTTCTAAACGTAGTGTGAGCTTACATAATTCGATTACATAGCCATAACAGCGGAAGTCTTAATCATTTAAACATAACACATTGCTTTAACAAAAATTAAAGTGGATGGGATGTCAGCCCTTGATCGGGATAGCCTTCACTCCAATGCACGACCTTTCTTCTTTTTACCTGAAATGTATACTAAAAGTCAGCTAACGCTGGTGAGTTCTAGTTAAAAACATTTAGGTATGAACATTATTCATTTATAAATACTTACGTATAAATATATAAATATAAATACACATTTACATATCCTTTGCTTTCTTTTATCATTCGTATGTGAGCACATAAATATGCATTCACCTTTACTTTCATTAACATTTATTGGTCATACTCATAAGAGTGATCAGCCAACATTCATTTATGCGTAAGTCACGAAGACAATACGCCCGTCCTACCGTCGTAGTCCGTCCTCCACAACATCCGGCAAACCTTCGGCCATCTGTTATGCTATACCGTCCGGCAAACCTTCGGCCGTCCGTCTTAACCGTACTACCGTCGTAGTCCGTCATATTCGCCCGTCTGCCCTAAGGCATCCGTTTCCCACGTGAACTATTATATATGCAACCGTTCTACTTATCATTGATAAGGCAATTGCTTCGACCGTCCATTAGTGCCTTTCACACGTCCTAGCTAATGAAGGAACGTGTTTGTCCCGATTGCAAAATAGTCACGAGGTCGTCCGTCTACCGAAGTAGCCGTTATCATCGAAGCGTCCATACATTTACATGCATTCGTAACAAGCAATATATAAAATATAAAGCAAGATTTTCTTCTTTTTCGTTATGTCGTTCGTTCATTCATTCTTTGTATACATTCGTTTCATTCTTGTTCATCATTATTTTACGTATGATCATATTAACATTCATATATATATAAGTATCACATATGATCACATTGGCATTCATAACATTTATTCACTTAGTGTATACATCTCAGCCCCAAAACATTTGAAAACATTTGCACATAACATAGAAGGGGCACATAGAACTCACCTGATAGGCGGGTCCCTGAAGTATAATAGCTGGTTTCGAAACGTCACTAAGGTCACCCACAATCTGTATAATAAAGTCATACATATAAGGTAGGGCTCCTAAATGACACTAGACATTACTATTCTTGAACTCAGTAGTTTCGGGAGGTGGGTCGCATCAAAACTATGGTAGTTTCGAGCTATGGTCTTACACTCGAAACTAGGTAGTTTCGAGTCATAATCCTTCTATCGAAACTAGGTAGTTTCGAGTCATGAGATCCTATCGAAACTATGGTAGTTTCGAGTCATTAACTTATGAAAAATCTTAGTTTAGGTTCAAGGTGACACTCGAAACTAGGTAGTTTCGAGTCCTGAGTTCCTATCGAAACTATGGTAGTTTCGAGTCATTGGCTGCTATCGAAACTAGATAGTTTCGAGTCAAACATGACTATCGAAACTAGAGTAGTTTCGACGGGTCTGTATGTATCGAAACTATAGTTTCGAGTCATGGGTCTGCATCTTCCCTGACCAGAACCTTGCTCCAGCCAACTTATTTCCAATCGATTAAACCTTGAGCATTTTACGTTAAACACCTTCCTTTATCGTTCTTGAGTTCAAATACGTGATTTGTTTCAAGTTTCGTATGCAAAAATCGTATCTTTATTTGATTTAAACCCGAGACATGCAAAGACTCATAATCAGAGGCGATGCTTACCTCAACAGGCCCGATTTCTGTTGCTATGCGTTGAAATGGTGGAGTCGGATGATTCCCGAGCCCTTGAGTCTTCTCCTTGCGGTTTTCTTCACAAGCCGATCGCTCTCTCTCTCTCTCTCTCTAGTATTCTTGCGCAGGAAGATGAAATGAGAGGGGTTTGGGTTGAAGCTGCTGTTTTGTAATGGGGTTTCCCCCTTTTCTTTTCGGCCCATGGGCCGAAATTTTGGCGAAGCCCACTTTATTTCCCTTTTCTATTTGTCTTGTCATTATTTGGGATGTTACAAGTCTACCCTCCTTAATGAGGTTTCGTCCTCGAAACCTGTTACACGTTAAACAACTGGGGATACAGTTCCTTCATCTCGTCTTCTTTCTCCCAAGTAGCCTCGGACCCCTTTCTGTGTTTCCATTGTATTTTGACTAAAGGGATCGACTTATTGCGTAATCGTTTCTCGGCTCTGTCAAGAATAGCTATTGGTTCTTCTACATAGTTCAAGCTGTTATCCACTTCGATTTCGTCATAAGGTATGTGAGCCGTATCGTCAGCAAGGCACTTGCGCAAGTGTGATATGTGGAATGTAGGGTGTATTCCACTAAGCTCGACGGGTAGGTCGAGTCTGTAAGCAACTTGACCCACTCTTGCTACAATCTTGAAAGGTCCGACAAACCTTGGACTTAGTTTGCCACGCTTTCTGAATCGAATGATTCCTTTCCACGGTGATACTTTCAACAGTACCATGTCCCCTACTTGAAACTCTAAATCCCTCCTTCTCTTATCCGCGTATGATTTCTGTCTGTCTTTTGCGGCTTTCATACGAGCCTTGATTTGATCAAATTTCTCAGAAGTAGCTTTGACCACTTCGAGACTTGCAAAATCCTTCTGTCCAATTTCCCCCCAACAAACCGGGGTCCTACATTTCCTCCCATACAACATTTCAAATGGCGGCATGCCAATAGTCGAGTGATAGCTGTTGTTATATGAAAATTCTGCCAATGGTAGATGGCTGTCCCAACTCCCACCGAAGTCAATGATACAGGCCCGGAGCATGTCCTCCAAGGTCTGAATGGTCCTTTCCGATTGTCCATCGGTTTGGGGGTGGTAAGCGGTGCTGATGTTCAATCTAGTGCCCATTGCTTCATTGAATTTCTTCCAAAACCTTGACGTGAATCTAGTATCCCTGTCAGACACAATCGACAGCGGCATACCATGTCTGCTCACAATTTCCTTGATAAATACTTCTGCTAGCTTTTCAGAAGAAGAAGTTTCTCGTATTGGCAAGAAGTGAGCACTCTTTGTCAAGCGGTCGACGATCACCCAAATGGTATCATTGCCTTTAGCTGTTCGCGGTAGCTTGGTAATGAAGTCCATTGTGATCTCTTCCCACTTCCATTCCGGTATTGGTAAAGGTTGCATTTTACCGCATGGTTTCTGGTGCTCGGCCTTAACTAGAGAACACGTTAGGCACTTGCTCACGTATTCTGTCACATCATTCTTCATGCCAGGCCACCAGTATTCTTTCTTCAAGTCTTGATACATTTTGTTTGTCCCGGGGTGGATAGAATAGCGAGACTTATGGGCCTCATCGAGTATTTTGGCTCTAAGCTCACCAATCTTAGGTATCCACATCCGGCCAAACCTAGTTCGTACTCCGTATGCATTCGCATCTAAGTTCCCTTGTTGTCCTACTATTCTTTCCCGTTTCATATTTCTTTCTAACAATGCTTCATCTTGTGCCTTTGATATTTCACCCATTAAGTCTGGCGTTATAATTAACTGACACGCTTTGATCCGGATAGGTGCCGATTCTTCCTTTCTACTTAAAGCATCAGCCACTACGTTTGCCTTGCCTGGATGGTACAATATCTCACAGTTATAGTCTTTCAGTAGCTCTAACCATCTTCTTTGCCTCATGTTTAGTTCCTTTTGTTCGAAAAAATATTTCAAGCTTTTGTGATCGGAGTAGATGGTGCATTTAACTCCATACAAGTAGTGTCTCCATATTTTCAACGCGAAAACTACTGCTGCTAATTCTAGATCATGTGTTGGGTAGTTAACTTCATGAACCTTTAGTTGCCGCGATGCATAAGCAATTACCTTTCCTCGTTGCATGAGTACGCACCCTAAACCTTGCCCTGAAGCGTCAGAGTAGACTACTAAGTCTTCATTTCCCTCAGGTAGTGTTAATACTGGAGCTTGAGTTAATCGTGTCTTAAGTTCCTCAAACGCGTTGTTTTGGGTTGGACCCCATTCATACTTTACTTCCTTCTGTGTCAGTTTGGTTAGCGGCGAGGCAATTCTTGAGAAATCTTGGATGAACCTTCGATAGTAGCCTGCCAACCCTAGAAAGCTTCGTATCTCTGTTGGTGTCTTTGGGATGTTCCATTCCTTTACTGTCTCGATCTTTGCAGGATCCACCATGATGCCGTTTGGGTTTATTACATGACCTAGGAATTGGACTTCCCTAAGCCAGAACGCGCATTTGGAGAATTTTGCGTACAACTTTTCCTGCTTTAGCACCTCCAATACTTCTCTTAGGTGACAGTGGTGATCACCTTCATTCTTTGAATATATGAGGATGTCATCTATAAAAACTATTACTGATCGATCCAACATGGGTCGGCATACTCTGTTCATTAAATCCATAAATGCTGCTGGTGCGTTAGTTAATCCGAAGGACATCACGAGAAATTCATAATGCCCATAACGCGTACGAAACGCAGTTTTCGGTACATCTTCCTCTCTTACTTTCAATTGATGGTAACCCGACCTGAGATCAATCTTTGAGAACCAACTCGCGCCTTGTAATTGATCAAAGAGGTCGTCTATTCTAGGCAGTGGGTATTTGTTCTTTACTGTTCTCTTGTTCAATTCACGGTAGTCGATGCACATGCGCATGCTGCCGTCCTTTTTCTTTACAAATAATACCGGAGCGCCCCATGGTGAGATGCTCGGTCTGATAAATCCTTTCTCTGTTAATTCTTCAAGTTGGGACATTAATTCTTTCATTTCTGACGGAGCCAATCGGTATGGTGCCTTGGCAACGGGCTCAGCTCCTGGCAGTAAGTCAATCTGAAATTCTATTTCCCGGTCGAGCGGCAAACCAGGTAGGTCCTCTGGGAACACTTCTGGAAAATTGCACACCACGGGTACATCTTTTAGCTCTTTCGTTTTCACTCTATCGTCAATAACATACGCCAGATAAGCTTCGCAACCGCGCCTCATGTAACTTTCGGCCTTGATCATCGAGATGACGTTCGGCATTGTGCTATTCCAGTCACCATAAACCGTAATCGGACTGCCGTCAGTGGCCTTGAGATGTATCATCTTTCGTTTACATATGATTTGAGCTTCGTTGGCAGCTAACCAATCCATGCCCAATACTACATCGAATCCTCCTAAGGTTAGAAGGTACAATTTAGATGGAAACTTATGGCCCTCTATTTCTACCATGCAATCGTCAGTCACTTGGATGACTACTGAGTTTTTACCAATAGCAGTTTGTACGCTAAAGGCCCTTATAAGGCTAGTGATTGTGCAGTCTAATTTGCAGCTAAATGCAGTGGATATAAAACTTTTACTAGCACCAGAATCAAACAGAATAGCAGCATGTTCATCATTTACTAGGAACGTACCCGACACGACGTCAGGGTTTCCTCTTGCTTCTTCCTCGGTTAAAGCATAGGCCCGAGTCCTAGCCTTTGGCTGTTCCTTTTCTTTTTCTTTCCCCGAACCAGATTGTCCGGTCTTCCTGCAATCCTTAGTAGCGTGCCCATACCAACCACAGTTCTGGCACTTGATGCCCTTAGTACAATCCTTCGAGTAGTGCCCCGGTCTTCCACATTTAAAACACATGGTTGAGCCGGCCAAACATCCACCGCGGTGCTGTTTCCCGCATTTTGTGCATATTTCGTACTCATCATTCCTTGGCTTCTTTGCCTCAGCAGTAACATTTCTTCTTCCAGTCCCCTTAGACGAGTTCTCCCACTTCCTCTTTGGTGCCTCCGGCACCGGGTCCTCATTGGCATAATCGTCATAGACGATTCCGGACAGATTCACTACCGACTCGAAAGTCGAGGGTAGGTTAGCTTTCACATGAACACGGACCTTTTGGGGTAGGCCTTTGACATAATACTTAATCAATCGCTCCTCAGTCTCTACCAGGTGGGGGTACCAGTTGAGCTAGCTCATTAAATCTTGAAGTGTACTGGCGATGAGTCTTGTTGCCAGCCTTGAAATTTAGAAACTCGTTTTCCACTCGATCAATCTCGTTCTGTGGGCAGAACTTCTGGATTATCAACTTTTTCAGATCTTCCCAAGTCATTCTTTTGAGAGCGTTTGGCGATTTAGTTCTTTGGATAGTCCTCCACCAACTTAGTGCCTCGTTGGTGAAAGAGTGAGCCACATATTTTACAGCCTGGTCAGGTCGGCATTCGCTTATGTTGATTACCCCATTCATCCTCTCGATCCATTCAAACGTAGCCACCGAATCCTTGTTTCCATCAAATTTGGGCGGATCACCGTCCTTAAATCCTTTGTAGGTACACCCATGGGTGTTCAGTCTCACTGTCACTTCATCCCCATCACTATCATAAACTTTCTCCTCATGGTTGTTTTCCTCCTCCTCTTTGCTCTTCTTTAGTGCCTCAGATAACAGATCAGGCAGTACTTTCTTCAGAGTTAGTATGACCTCACGGGCAATAGCATCTCTAACTTCGGGTTCCATTCGTAGAGATCCTTCATTGCCCTCAGCTGGTGGGGTTACATTTGTTTCATGCACGCTCTCAGTGTGTTCCACGTGCACACTCTCCTCTTCCTCATATCTTTGGTTCAATGGCGGTCTACCGACTCGGCCAGTGCGACCGCCTCGGCGTCCAGTTCCTCTTTTACGAGCCATAGTTTTCTAGATTTCCTGTTGAGTAAAAAGGTATACATCAATGTCATTCCTTCAGATCATAGTTTAGAACAGTACGAGCAAGGTAAATTCTTAATTACAGTGACCGGTTTGTGATTAATAATTTGCTTTGCTTTTCGGGTTCGAAACTCTTCACATCAGTAGTGACATTGACATCTAAGCGTTCTAAGTTAAGGTATCTATCCCTAACTATAGGCATTAACTTTATGACTTACTTACTGCACTGGCGTTGGCGTCGGCTACCCAGACTGACATCCGTGCGTTGGTCCCATTATCAGCTTGAGTCCAGACATTTAGGGATGTCTGAATCTCTCAAACTATTGCTCTGATACCAACTTGTAAGGCCCCTTTTTACCGGGTGACCTCACTCGTTGGATTTACTCATAAACATAGCCATAGATACTGAATAATTACATTGAATACTTTCTAAACGTAGTGTGAGCTTACATCATTCGATTACATAGCCATAACAGCGGAAGTCTTAATCATTTAAACATAACACATTGCTTTAACAAAAATTAAAGTGGATGGGATGTCAGCCCTTGATCGGGATAGCCTTCACTCCAATGCACGACCTTTCTTCTTTTTACCTGAAATGTATACTAAAAGTCAGCTAACGCTGGTGAGTTCTAGTTAAAAACATTTAGGTATGAACATTATTCATTTATAAATACTTACGTATAAATATATAAATATAAATACACATTTACATATCCTTTGCTTTCTTTTATCATTCGTATGTGAGCACATAAATATGCATTCACCTTTACTTTCATTAACATTTATTGGTCATACTCATAAGAGTGATCAGCCAACATTCATTTATGCGTAAGTCACGAAGACAATACGCCCGTCCTACCGTCGTAGTCCGTCCTCCACAACATCCGGCAAACCTTCGACCATCTGTTATGCTATACCGTCCGGCAAACCTTCGGCCGTCCGTCTTAACCGTACTACCGTCGTAGTCCGTCATATTCGCCCGTCTGCCCTAAGGCATCCGTTTCCCACGTGAACTATTATATATGCAACCGTTCTACTTATCATTGATAAGGCAATTGCTTCGACCGTCCATTAGTGCCTTTCACACGTCCTAGCTAATGAAGGAACGTGTTTGTCCCGATTGCAAAATAGTCACGAGGTCGTCCGTCTACCGAAGTAGCCGTTATCATCGAAGCGTCCATACATTTACATGCATTCGTAACAAGCAATATATAAAATATAAAGCAAGATTTTCTTCTTTTTCGTTATGTCGTTCGTTCATTCATTCTTTGTATACATTCGTTTCATTCTTGTTCATCATTATTTTACGTATGATCATATTAACATTCATATATATATAAGTATCACATATGATCACATTGGCATTCATAACATTTATTCACTTAGTGTATACATCTCAGCCCCAAAACATTTGAAAACATTTGCACATAACATAGAAGGGGCACATAGAACTCACCTGATAGGCGGGTCCCTGAAGTATAATAGCTGGTTTCGAAACGTCACTAAGGTCACCCACAATCTGTATAATAAAGTCATACATATAAGGTAGGGCTCCTAAATGACACTAGACATTACTATTCTTGAACTCAGTAGTTTCGGGAGGTGGGTCGCATCAAAACTATGGTAGTTTCGAGCTATGGTCTTACACTCGAAACTAGGTAGTTTCGAGTCATAATCCTTCTATCGAAACTAGGTAGTTTCGAGTCATGAGATCCTATCGAAACTATGGTAGTTTCGAGTCATTAACTTATGAAAAATCTTAGTTTAGGTTCAAGGTGACACTCGAAACTAGGTAGTTTCGAGTCCTGAGTTCCTATCGAAACTATGGTAGTTTCGAGTCATTGGCTGCTATCGAAACTAGATAGTTTCGAGTCAAACATGACTATCGAAACTAGAGTAGTTTCGACGGGTCTGTATGTATCGAAACTATAGTTTCGAGTCATGGGTCTGCATCTTCCCTGACCAGAACCTTGCTCCAGCCAACTTATTTCCAATCGATTAAACCTTGAGCATTTTACGTTAAACACCTTCCTTTATCGTTCTTGAGTTCAAATACGTGATTTGTTTCAAGTTTCGTATGCAAAAATCGTATCTTTATTTGATTTAAACCCGAGACATGCAAAGACTCATAATCAGAGGCGATGCTTACCTCAACAGGCCCGATTTCTGTTGCTATGCGTTGAAATGGTGGAGTCGGATGATTCCCGAGCCCTTGAGTCTTCTCCTTGCGGTTTTCTTCACAAGCCGATCGCTCTCTCTCTCTCTCTCTAGTATTCTTGCGCAGGAAGATGAAATGAGAGGGGTTTGGGTTGAAGCTGCTGTTTTGTAATGGGGTTCCCCCTTTTCTTTTCGGCCCATGGGCCGAAATTTTGGCCAAGCCCACTTTATTTCCCTTTTCTATTTGTCTTGTCATTATTTGGGATGTTACATGACCGTATGTGTGTATTGAGGGAAAAGTAAAGCGCTTAAAGTCCTCTGAATAAGTTAGTAACCATTAGCTATTTTAGCCCGGGATTATATGGATAGTACTATTGGGGGTGACACCTCCGGTCATGGTTAGTCGCGCTAACCAGGGGTCAAAAGGGCCGAATGACCGCATATTGTCTTACTCGTAAAAAGGCGAGGGGGAGGCACAAAAGGTCGGGGTTTGGTTACGGTCTCGTACATTACATACTATTTTGTATTCCTTGCAAGCTTACAAATGAGGTCAATAGATCGGATTAGTATTCAAATTCATTGGTAATACATGCAAAAGGGTTCTGATCAGGTTAAAGTGATCAAGTTTTAAGCAAAAGAGTTCTGATCAGGTTAAAGTGATCAAGTTTTAAACAAAAGAGTTTTGATCAGGCTAAAGTGATCAGGTTTAAATAAAGGGTTTTGATCAGGTGAAAATGATCAGGTTTAAACATTGGGTTTATGGTAACTCTTTATAATAATTTGTGAACTCACCAACCTCGTGTTGACGTTTTTAAGTATGTTTTCAGGAAAATGAACGTGGTCTCCAGGCTAGCAATGTAGGTTACTTACATACATGAGGATACAACTTTTGGAAGGATTTCACGTGTATAACTCATGGTTTTGAGTCATATTTGAGAAATCTTAAACTTTGTAAAAACTAAGTTATGTTTTGGGATGTAAACATTTAAACTTTGGTTATGTATCCAATATCATGTATGAGTTTGCGGTAATCATATGCTTCGAAAACCAGTGAACGTTACGCCTCGTGTTTCCGCCTTGGCGGGGTGTGATAGCTATTGTGTAACTAAAGTACAATCAAACCTTTGTAAGTAGCATGCAAATTGTGTTGTCGGTAACAATCACCCCAATCTGGGTGGGTTTGTCAGACTCAATAGATCTATCATTGTTAACCGTCGGCTTAAATAGTTAATGATTGCACATAATTTGCACACAAAAGTTAACACACCTAGCACTCAAACATAAAGCTCAAATTTGCACACATGAATGTAAATAGGATTTGTGTTTGTGTAAATGTAAGCTATTGTTTGTATAAAATTCCTGAATCACCCTAAAAAGCGTAAAAGAGAAAAATGGGCTATGTAATACTCACTTGGATCAAGGGTGCAGTTACCACGCGAGACTAGGTAGCAAAATGATTCTTGTAACTCAACACGTTAACCTAGTGTGTATTATATATCAAATTAATAATGTGTACGATAGTCTAGGTCTAAGTCTTAGATTTAATTGAGTGTGTGTACAAAGAGTGGTAGTATGTACATGAGTGTAGAAAATTGTGGTTTGTTCTTGACTTGGTTTTGTATAAAATGAAAGATTTGAAATGAATAGTTTTAAAATATTTTAATTAGGGTTTGTGTTTGAATAACTAAATAATTTAAATAATTAATATTTAGTTATTTAGTTATGAAAATAGTGTGTGGATTATCTTAAACATAAATTAAATAAATAATTTTGCTTTATTTATTTATTTATAAGAATGTGTAAAAATAATATTTATTTATAAAGATGTGAAAATGATATTTATTAATGAAGATGTGAAAATGATATTTATTTATAATGATGTGAAAATAGTATTTATTTATAATAAATATACCTTTAACCCCTTTTTTTGTAGTTTATAATAAATAAAACTTATTTATTTATTTATCATTTTAAAAATAAGTATTTGATTTAAATAAAGTTAAAATTTTATAAACTTTATAAAAACAAATATTTTATTTGGAAGTTAATTTCATTTAATTATTTAAATATCTAAATTTTTTTTTAATTATTTAATATACAATTTGAACCACGAAATTCGTAATAAAACTGAATTTATATTGAAAATTTGCAAATCTGGTTTTATTCTGTTACAAATATTGTAAGGTTTATAAAAATATTTTTTTATAAAATTTATGGAGCTTTAAAAAATCGGTTTAAAAAATATATGCAGCTCACCCGGTTCTAACCCGGGTGGCTGTTGTGTGAGTCTCAAGCCGCAACCACTGGACCAGGAGCTCATCATGTTATAGAGTCTGTTTGATTTGGATATAACCCGATCAGTACAGGCGGTCGGGTCTGGCTTGAGGCACGCGTAAAAAGAACCACTGAGTGTGGGTTTTGAACCCACGCCACCTGGTTCGGCGGTGCAGTGGCTTACCGGCCGGACCAGGTGGTTTCGCTGGTATATTACGAAATCTAATTATCTAAATGCGTTAATTGAAATCGAAGCAAAAATTCAAATCCAAATTTGGCGCAAGAAACGGTATGAACCCTAATCGAAATTGGGTTTTGTTATGTTCTGTCATTACGAATTGGTAGGGGGTTATTGTTCGCCACCAAATAACGAATCAGAAACGATAAAACTTACTTGAATCGATGAAGTATCGGACGAGAACGACAGCTACGAAAACCCGGCTGCTCGTGGTGCTCGACAGGGTCCTAGAGTTGTAATGCAGATCGATTTAGGGTTGAGGGAGTTTGTAAGGGTCTGTGCGAAGGTGAGAGGGTGGTTTACTTGGATTGGTTTCATTCCAATTAGACGATTTGATTTGATTATGCCGCTGACAGCTGTTGACGACTTCACAAGTCAAATTCGATGTTTTAACACTGAATTGGGTCGGGAATTTGGCTTGGATACATGGAGGATTAGTCTGCGCATGGAATTAGGGATTGAACGCGTTAAATTTCATAATTTTGGTATTGATTTTTAGTTTGGTTTGACTTTGAGGTGTCAAACTTGTTTCGAATTTGAAATTACCGCCCAAGGATTTGATTTGTGATGCTTATTGGGTCGGATAGAGGTTGATACAAGATCCTACTGTTATGGACTGCCCATTATAACCGATTTGGGTTGATCAAGATGTCGATTTGAGGGTGAAGCAGGGCTGTTTGACTTTCTGAAAGTCAAACACGGCAATTTGAGGTTTAAAAAGGTTCAATTCTTTTTAGGGGGGGGGGGGGGGGTTTAAAGACTAAATTTTAAATTGTAGTTTTGTAATAAAATTAGTTTTTATAAAACTTGAAATCAAAACTATTATTTATTTTATCTTGAACTATTTATATAGGAAGTTTCATTTTTATAATATTATGAATTAAGGACGAATTTAATTTATTTGATGCCAATGGTTATCTTTATATGTATTTATAATTGTATACCCGTGTAAAACTCGTGAATTTGTATTGTGATTTAGGGTTTGATTGTTGGTATGAATGGAATAAATCAGTGTACTAGATTTTGGTATTGAATGCGTTACATTGAATTGGAACTAAAGATAATAAAATCAGAAATGTTACAGTATCCCCATGTTGAGAGAATTTCGCCCCGAAATTCATCTAGTTGAGGCGACTGAATCAGTAAAGAGGTAAGGGTACTTGAGCTTCATTTGGTCCTCACGTTCCAAAGTAAATTCAGGTCCACGCTTAGATTCCCAACGCACTTTGACAATAGGGATACGGCTTCGCTTGAGTTGCTTGATCTCGCGACCCATGATCTCCACTGGTCTTTCGACGAAGTGCATCGTTTCGTCAATGCACACATCGTCAAGAGGTATATGGAGGTTCTCATGTAACATCCCAAAAATAATAAAACGAATAAATATAGCGAGGCCGGTGATTTAGTCAGAATATTTAAACAAAAGGGAGCGGGCTTGGGCTCGGCTTCAATGGGCCGAGGGAAGCCCAGGTATATAAGAGGCAGGGCAGCCCTCTTCTCTGCTCATTCCCCCACTCACGCAACTTCTAGAGAGAGAAAGGAGAGCTCGGGTCTAGAGAGAGAAAGTTGACGGATCGTCCCGGAATTGAGGGAACACGTTACTGCTAAGCTCGTGAGAAGAACCTCCAGATCAGAATCTCGATACAGGTAATGATCTTGCCTAAATCTGAGTTTTTGTTCGTTTTTGGGATTTTCGGGTTTTGGCTAAAAAGGTAACGATTTTGCGGATGGAACTTGAAAATGAGCTTAGGTATAGCATCTAGAATGAAAACCGAACGTTTTGATCTAAGAAAAATTGAGATACTGACTCGATCAGACTCGCATGCAAAAACTTCAGATTTTTAGGAAGACGATCTGTGCAGGCCCATCGAAACTACCTAGTTTCGATATGTGCAGACCCATCGAAACTACCTAGTTTCGATATGTGCAGACCCATCCAAACTACCATAGTTTCGATATGAGCCCACGATCCGAAGTTAAGATTACACCTAAGTTACTTATCGAAACTACCAAGTTTCGACATACACAACCTATCGAAACTATCAAGTTTCGATATAAGCAAATCCATCGAAACTACTAGGTTCAAGCATAGGGATGTCTAGTGTCATCTAGGAGCACTGCCTTACACGTATGGCTTTATTATAACAGATCGTGAGTGACATTAGTGACGCGCAGTAGCCAGCTACGAGTATTTCAGAAACTACTTATCCGGTGAGTTCTAGAAGCCCTCTTTTAAATGTTTTAATAATGTTTTTGGGCTGGTGTGCATACGTAACGATGTAATGATTTTATAAAACGATGTTTATGAAGGTGTATGTAACGTTTTCTAAAATGATGTTTATGAGTGATGTTTTAGAAGGAAAGGTTATGAAGTATTTTGCCAAAAGAAGTTTATGAAGTGTGTTAATGAATGAATGAATGTTTTTAATAAAACGTACGAATGCTTTAACTGAAGTTTTTGAAGTAAAAGAAGCGAAGGTTTATGAAAGTCACAAACGAATTAGGGAATGAAGGTTAAGGGATGGGAAATATGTTATGGGCCTTTACCTTTTAGGGGCGTTTGTGGCTGGCCAACTGTTGTACAACTGGGGCGATGACGGTCTTCAAGGGGATTATCGTGATCCTTGAAGTTTGGTACGATTTACCTTACGGTGTAGTCGTGCTTGAAGTTTGGTACTTGCGCCCTACGGGGTGCAGTGCTTGAAGTTTGGTACGCGTTATCCTTTGGGACGCCGTGCTTGAAGGGTTGGATGACCTAAGTATCGGGCCCTAGGAGTTCCTCACCCGAAGGACAGTACGATGATGATAGGCCTAGTGGTGGTGATCCTTAGTTCATTCAACCAGTATGTAACGTATGGATTTGACGGTTATGAGAAGGCGCAAATTCGATATGTTCGTTGACTTATGTTTATGAAGTGTTATGTTTTGTTATTGCATTACTTTACGTACGTTTTTTATTAAATGAAGTATGAAGTTATGTTTTTGGCAAATTATTCGAAGTTAAAGTTTTATGTTAAAACTAGAACTCACTAGCGTAGCTGACTTTTTAGTATGCACATTCAGGTTAAGGCAGGTTATGAGGATGGATGGTGATGCTTGGCTAGCGAGAGGAGTTACCCGACTGACTATGAAGACTGGCATCCCGTTATGTTTAGTTATGATGTATTTATGTTTTAAACAATGTTTACGCTTCCGCATGTATAAACAATGATGACGTTATGTTTGAATGAAATTTTCCGCTGCATTATTTGATATTCATGTTTAAGAACTGTTTGTGAATGAGTAAATCCAACAAGTGAGGCCTCCCGGGTTTGGGGCCCTCACAAGTTGGTATCAGAGCAATAGTTTGAGAGATTTGGACACTCCTAGTGTCTAAACTTAAACTGTGAATGGGACCGAAAGCGGATGCCAGTACGGGTAACTCGAGCCACAGCATCAGGTATGAAGGTAGTATATATTTACATATATAGTATGCCTTAGAAAGGGTTAGGTAAGGGGTTGTGTTCTGATGAAATCACAAAGGTGGTCAAATAGAAATCGAAAGGTAGTGTAATGGTTAATTGCAGATGGCCAGTGTATATTAAAATCTTACAGTACTTATTGAATTTTATTTGTTAACTAGCGTGATAACATTGGATTCTTGTCTTATAGAACAAAATGGCAAGAAGAGGAAACGGAAGGCGTGGTGGCCGTACCGGTGGTCGTACCGGCGGTCGAAATGGTGTGCGTGGCAGGATCCCTGCGCGCCAAGAGAATAGTGAAGAAGGAAGTATTCACACTGAACCGACGGTTAGTGTGCATGGAACTGAGCAGACACTGGTGGAAGAACAACCTTTCACTTTTGAACCAGAAGTGAGAGCAGCTATAGCTCGAGAGTTCACAGAATTGATGAAGACTTCTCTGCCAGGTCTGTTGGCAGAAGCATTGAAGCAGGTTAATGGGGTGGGTGGGTCTAGTGCGGCAATAGGTGCTCAGAACAATGAGACCGACAACGCACCGCCTGCTCGCGGATGCGACTACAAGTCATTTAAAGCATGTGACCCACCAGTCCTCACTGGAAAGAAAGACGCGGTGGCTACGTTTGATTGGGTGATCCGTATGGAAGCTGCCATTCGTCTGAGCGAGTGTCGAACGGATCAAGTTGTAAAATTTGCTGCTAACTCCTTGAGGGAAGAAGCATCCCATTGGTGGGAAGGTGTACGTCAGGCAAAAGGGAGTGAGATTGTAGATGCGATGATGTGGGCTGACTTGAAAACTTTAGTTATTAAGAATTTTTGCCCAAGGAACGAGATTGAGAAGGTGGAGAGAGAATTTCTGGGTTTGAAGGTCGGGAACATGACACACCGGCAATACACAACCCGATTCAATGAACTAGCACGTCTGGTGCCACATCTTGTCACTACTGAAGAGAGAAAGATTGCCTGCTATATTCAAGGGTTGCCGGACCAAGTCCGTACCTTTGTTAAGGCAAACGCCCCTACTACCTATGATTCGGTAGTAGAACTAAGCGGCGTGGTATTTGATGATCTGGCGCTGAATGTCATTGCCATTGAAGAGCCTAAGAAAAAGTTGAGTTTTCCCGCTAAACGATCGGGTGGGAAGTTGTTTGGGGCTCGGGACAAGCAGGGCAGGGTAGGCGGGACGACAGTCTGTGGGAAATGTGGGGTAAGACATGCGGGTGAATTCCGGTTAGGATCGAATCTGTGCTTTAAATGCGGCAAGACCGGACATTACTCTCGTGAATGCCCGCAAGGCTACAAGTGCTACAATTGTGGGGAAAATGGTCATATGAGTCGGGAATGCACCAAGCCCAGGATGAATGAAGCCGGGAAAGGGAAAGGCCCGGAGAAGAAAGAAGAGAGGCCCCGAGCAAAGACTCGTGCGTACGCGCTGACGCAAGACCAAGCCAGGGCAGACCCCGACGTGGCGTCCGGTACGTTCATTCTTGACAACACTTTTGTTTCGGTGCTATTTGATTCGGGTGCCAGTAAGAGTTTTATATTTGCGACTTTTTGTAAAAGGGTAAAATACACTGTGAGTAAACTAGAAAGGGCCTTTAGCGTAGAAACCGCTGAGGGTAGAACTGCGAGGGTGACTGATGTAGTTGAAAATTCCATGATAAAAATAGAAGGCCATAGATTTCCCGTCAGGTTGTTTGTCATGGTTTTGGGTGGGTTCGATGTCATGTTAGGAATGGATTGGCTAACTGCCAATGAAGCACAAATTATATGTAAACGAAAGATAATCCGACTCAAGGCTCCGGATGGTAGCAACGTCGAGGTTCTTGGAGATCGTGACGCCCCGATGCCAAACGTCATCTCGATGATTAAGGCAACAGATTATTTGAGGCGCGGATGCGAGGCGTATATGGTGTACGTGATTGACAAGTGTAAGGAAGTGAAGGAACTAGACGATGTACCAGTGGTACGCGAGTACCCGAAGGTGTTTCCAGAGGATTTGCCTGGGATACCACCCGACAGAGAGATTGAATTTCGAATCGACTTAGTACCAGATGCCCAGCCCGTGGCTAAGGCTCCATATCGACTAGCACCAGTGGAGATGAAGGAACTTATGGTCCAACTAGACGAGTTACTTGAGAAAGGATTTATATAACCGAGCATCTCGCCATGGGGTGCTCCGGTGTTGTTTGTGAAGAAGAAAGACGGTTCGATGAGAATGTGTATTGATTATCGGGAGTTGAACAAGCGTACCGTAAAGAACAAGTACCCGTTACCAAGGATCGACGACCTGTTCGATCAATTGCAAGGCGCAAGTTGGTTCTCGAAAATCGACCTTCGGTCCGGGTACCATCAGTTGAAGGTAAGGGAGGAAGACATACCGAAAACTGCATTTCGCATGCGTTATGGACATTTTGAGTTCCGCGTAATGTCTTTTGGATTGACGAACGCCCCCGCATCGTTCATGGATTTGATGAATAGAGTTTGTTGACCGATGCTGGATCAATCGGTAATCGTGTTCATCGATGATATCCTTATCTACTCCAAGAATGAGGGTGATCACGCGTGTCACTTGAAGAAAGTATTGGAAGCTCTGAAGAAGGAAAAGTTGTATGCTAAGTTCTCCAAATACGCGTTCTGGCTTAGGGAAGTCCAATTCCTAGGTCAAGTCATTAACCCGAACGACATTATGGTTGACCCAGCAAAGATAGTGACGATAAGAGAATGGAGTATTCCTAAAACGCCAACTGAAATCTGTAGTTTCTTGGGATTGGCAGGCTACTATCGGAGATTCATCTAGGATTTCTCGAAAATAGCTTCGCCATTGACAAAGTTGACTCGGAAAGAGGTTAAGTATGAATGGGGTTCAACCCAAGATGAGGCGTTTAAAGAATTGAAGAAGAGGCTAACCCAAGCTCCAGTCTTGGCCCTCCCCGAGGGCAATGAAGACTTAGTGGTATACTCTGACGCTTCGGGTCAGGGATTGGGATGCGTGTTGATGCAACGCGGAAGAGTGATCGCGTATGCGTCACGACAGTTGAAGATTCACGAAGCTAATTATCCGACTCACGATTTGGAACTTGCTGCTGTCGTATTCGCATTGAAAATATGGAGGCACTACCTTTACGGGGTGAAGTTTACTATTTACTCCGACCACAAAAGTTTGAAATACTTCTTCGAACAGAAAGAACTTAATATGAGGCAGAGGCGATGGTTGGAACTGTTGAAAGACTATGACTGTGAAAAAATGTACCATCCTGGGAAGGCAAACGTGGTGGCTGACGCTCTAAGCCGAAAGGATGTGCCTACTCTTATTAGAGTGAAAGCTTGCCAGTTGGTGGTAACATCAGATGTGATGAGGGAAATTGAAAGAGCTCAAGATGAAGCACTTAAAGAAGAAAACATTAAGAAGGAAAGGATGGTTGGCCAACAGGACAAGTTGGAATATAACACTCTTGGTGTTAGGACACGTTTTGGACGAGTATGGATACCTATGAGTGGCGAGCTTAGAACCAAAATCTTGGATGAGGCTCATAAGTCTCGGTACTCTATCCATCCCGGCACCAATAAGATGTACCAAGATCTGAGGAAGGAATACTGGTGGCCCGGAATGAAACATGAAGTGACAAAGTATGTAAGCAAGTGCTTGACTTGCTCACAAGTAAAGGCTGAGCACCAGAAACCGTATGGAAAGATTCAACCGCTTGATATACCAGAATGGAAGTGGGAACACATTACCATGGACTTCATAACCAAGCTACCTCGCACAGCTAAAGGTCATGACACCATTTGGGTAATTGTGGACCGATTAACAAAGAGTGCTCATTTCCTACCTATTCGCGAGACGTTCTCGTCGGAAAGGTTAGCAGAAGTATTTATTAACGAAGTAGTAGCACGGCATGGGATGCCTTTGACGATAGTATCCGACCGGGACACACGATTCACATCGAGGTTCTGGAAAAGATTTCACGAGGCGATGGGCACGAGACTTAATATCAGTACGGCATACCACCCGCAAACGGATGGTCAGTCCGAAAGGACCATTCAGACATTGGAGGATATGCTTCGTGCTTGTATTATCGATTTTGGCGGCAGTTGGGACAGTCATCTGCCATTAGCCGAATTCTCCTACAACAATAGTTATCACACGACGATAGGCATAGCGCCTTACGAAATGTTGTATGGGAGAAGATACAGAACCCCGATTTGTTGGGGGCGAGATTGGACAGAAGGAATTAGGGAGTCTGGAAGTAATAAGGGAAACGTCGGAAAGGTTTGATCAAGTCAAAGCACGAATGAAGGCCGCACAAGATCGTCAAAAATCCTACGCGGATAAACGGCGAAGGCCTATTGAGTTTGATATTGGGGACAGAGTAATGTTGAAAGTGTCACCCTGGAAGGGAATCATACGATTCAGGAAGAGAGTAAAGTTAAGTCCGAGGTTTGTCGGACCGTTCAGGATAATGGCACGGGTTGGTGAAGTCGCTTATCGGTTAGAGTTGCCTGATGAGTTAAGTGGAATTCATCCTACCTTCCATGTATCACACTTGCGAAAGTGTTTGGCGGATGAATCGGCTCACGTACCACTTACTGACATCGAGGTAGACAATAGCCTTAACTACATCGAAGAACCCGTGGCCATCCTAGATCGAAAGGAGAGACGTTTACGTAATAAAGTTATCCGATTGGTTAAAGTCCAATGGAAACATCGAAAGGGATCGGAAGCCACTTGAGAAACGGAGACAGAAATGAGGGAGTCGTACCCTCAGCTATTTGACTTATGATAGGTTTCGGGGACGAAACCTATTGTAAGGGGGGTAGACTTGTAACAACCCAAAAATAATAAAACGAATAAATATAGCGAGGCCGGTGATTTAGTCAGAATATTTAAACAAAAGGGAGCGGGCTTGGGCTCGGCTTCATTGGGCCGAGGGAAGCCCAGGTATATAAGAGGCAGGGCAGCCCTCTTCTCTGCTCATTCCCCCACTCACGCAACTTCTAGAGAGAGAAAGGAGAGCTCGGGTCTAGAGAGAGAAAGTTGACGGATCGTCCCGGAATTGAGGGAACACGTTACTGCTAAGCTCGTGAGAAGAACCTCCAGATCAGAATCTCGATATAGGTAATGATCTTGCCTAAATCTGAGTTTTTGTTCGTTTTTGGGATTTTCGGGTTTTGGCTAAAAAGGTAACGATTTTGCGGATGGAACTTGAAAATGAGCTTAGGTATAGCATCTAGAATGAAAACCGAACGTTTTGATCTAAGAAAAATTGAGATACTGACTCGATCAGACTCGCATGCAAAAACTTCATATTTTTGGGAAGACGATCTGTGCAGGCCCATCGAAACTACCTAGTTTCGATATGTGCAGACCCATCGAAACTACCTAGTTTCGATATGTGCAGACCCATCGAAACTACCTAGTTTCGATATGTGCAGACCCATCGAAACTACCATAGTTTTGATATGAGCCCATGATCCGAAGTTAAGATTACACCTAAGTTACTTATCGAAACTACCAAGTTTTGACATACACAACCTATCAAAACTATCAAGTTTCGATATAAGAAAATCCATCTAAACTACTAGGTTCAAGCATAGGGATGTCTAGTGTCATCTAGGAGCACTACCTTACACGTTTGGCTTTATTATAACAGATCGTGAGTGACATTAGTGACGTGCAGTAGCCAGCTAAGAGTATTTCAGAAACTACTTATCCGGTGAGTTCTAGAAGCCCTCTTTTAAATGTTTTAATAATGTTTTTGGGCTGGTGTGCATACGTAACGATGTAATGATTTTATAAAACGATGTTTATGAAGGTTGTATGTAACGTTTTATAAAATGATGTTTATGAGTGATGTTTTAGAAGGAAAGGTTATGAAGTATTTTGCCAAAAGAAGTTTATGAAGTGTGTTAATGAATGAATGAATGTTTTTAATAAAACGTACGATCGCTTTAACTGAAGTTTTTGAAGTAAAAGAAGCGAAGGTTTATGAAAGTCACAAACGAACGAATCTGCCAATATTCCTTAGGGAATGAAGGTTAAGGGATGGGAAGTATGTTATGGGCCTTTACCTTTTAGGGGCCTTTGTGGCTGGCCAACTGTTGTACAACTTGGGTGATGACGGTCGTCAAGGGGATTATCGTGATCCTTGAAGTTTGGTACGATTTACCTTACGGGGTAGTCGTGCTTGAAGTTTGGTACTTGCGCCCTACGGGGTGTAGTGCTTGAAGTTTGGTACGCGCTATCCTTTGGGACGCCGTGCTTGAAGGGTTGGATGACCTAAGTATCGGGCCCTAGGAGTTCCTCACCCGAAGGACAGTACGGTGATGATGGGCCTAGTGGTGGTGATCCTTAGTTCATTCAACCAGTATGTAACGTATGGATTTGACGGTTACGAGAAGGCGCAGATTCGATATGTTCGTTGACTTATGTTTATGAAGTGTTAGGTTTTGTTATTGCATTACTTTACGTACGCTTTTTTATTAAATGAAGTATGAAGTTATGTTTTTGGCAAATTATTTGAAGTTAAAGTTTTATGTTAAAACTAGAACTCACCAGCATAGCTGACTTTTTAGTATGCACATTCAGGTTAAGGCAGGTTATGAGGATGGACGTTAATGCTTGGCTAGCGAGAGGAGTTACCCGACTGACTATGAAGACTGGCATCCCGTTATGTTTAGTTATGATGTATTTATGTTTTAAACAATGTTTACGCTTCCGCATGTATGAACAATGATGACGTTATGTTTGAATGAAATTTTCCGCTGCGTTATTTGATATTCATGTTTAAGAACTGTTTGTGAATGAGTAAATCCAACAAGTGAGGCCTCTCGGGTTTGGGGCCGTAAGACATTTCTTTAGATTGGACACATGAAACGTAGGATGAACATTGCCAAGTGATGGTGGTAGCTCGAGTTTGTAAGCCACCTTCCCAATCCTTTCAAGGATCTTGAATGGGCCCACATAGCGAGGTGCTAATTTGCCTTTCTTTCCAAAATGGATAACACCCTTCCATGGAGACACCTTTAGAAGAACCAGGTCACCGATTTGGAATTCCAATGGTTTCCGTCGTTTATCGGCATAACTCTTTTGCCGACTCCTCGCTACTCGAATGTTGTCACGGATTTGAATAATCTTATCGGATGTTTCTTGGATTAGCTCGGGACCGGTGATTTGTGCTTCACCAATCTCGTTCCAACAGATAGGAGAACGGCACTTACGGCCATAGAGAGCTTCAAATGGGGCCATATTGATGCTTGTGTGGTAGCTATTGTTGTAAGAGAATTCAATTAGGGGTAGATGTGAATCCCAATTTCCACCAAAATCAATTACACAAGCTCTAAGCATGTCCTCAAGAGTTTGGATTGTACGCTCGGTCCGACCATCAGTTTGAGGGTGGTAAGCCGTGCTTAAATCCAATCGTGTACCAAGAGCAGTTTGGAGAGATTGCCAGAACCGGGAGGTGAATCGAGCATCTCTATCGGAGATTATGTTTAATGGAACACCGTGACGGCTCACGATTTCGTCAATGTAAATTTGGGCCAATTTCCTAACCCGATAGTCTTCACGGATGGGTAAGAAATGGGCAGATTCGGTGAGGCGGTCAATGATCACCCAAATGCCATCATAACCACTTGAGGTGCGAGGGAGTTTGGTAATAAAATCCATAGCTAAGTTCTCCCATTTCCACACGGGAATTTCCGGCAGTTCAAGTAACCCGGAAGGACGTTGATGTTCGGCTTTGACTTTGGAGCAGGTTAGACATTTGGCAACATAGAGAGCAATGTCTTTCTTCATACCGGGTCACCAATATTGTTGGAGAAGGTCTTGGTACATTTTATCCGCACCAGGATGGATAGAATAACGAGTCTTATGGGCCTCGTTCATGAGAAATGTACGGAGATCATCGAGATCGGGAACCCAAATACGGTTCAAGTAATACAGTAAGCCATTGGGTTTTGATTCAAGCAGAAGTTCAACACCACACGACATTTCTTCGTACATATTACCCTCGGTGACCGAGACGTGTTGAGCTTCTAAGATGCGATTTTGAATGTCGGTTTGAATTTGGATACAATGAAGCATGACATGGTCCTTTCGACTCAAAGCGTCGGCTACAACATTCGCCTTGCCAGGATGGTAACGAATTTCGCAGTCATAGTCGTTAAGGAGTTCAACCCAATGTCGTTGCCTCATATTGAGTTCTTTTTTGTTGAAGATGTGTTGGAGACTTTTGTGGTCGGTGAACACCACACATTTTGTGCCATAGAGGTAATGTCTCCAAATCTTCAATGCGAATACATCCGCACCCAATTCGAGGTCGTGTGTTGTATAAATCTTCTCGTGAATCTTAAGTTTCCTTGATGCATAAGCGATTACTTTACCTCGTTGCATGAGGACACAACCCAGACCTTGGTTGGAAGCATCACAGTAGAAAACTAGATCATCATTCCCATCGGGGAGAGTCAAAATAGGAGCATCGCACAACTTTTGCTTGAGAGTTTGGAAGGCATCTTCTTGCTTTGTTCCCCATTCATAAGGTTTACCCTTGTGGGTCAAAGCGGTAAGTGGAACAACAATCTTAGAGAAATTTGAAATGAAACGACGATAATATCCCGCAAGACCAATAAATGAACGAACTTCGGTGGGGGTCTTAGGGGCATTCCAATTCTTAACAGCTTCGATCTTAGCAGGGTCAACATGAATTCCTTTTTCATTGATGATATGACCCAGGAATTGAACCTCCTTTAGCCAAAATTCACATTTGGAGAACTTGGCATATAGTTGCTCTTTTCTCAAGAGGTCCAAAACCAATCTAAGGTGTTGTTCATGATCGGATTTAGTCTTGGAGTAGATTAAGATATCATCAATGAAGACGATCATGAATTTGTGGAGGTATGGTTTGCACACATGATTCATGAGGTCCATGAAAACCGCGGGTGCATTGGTTAGCCCAAAAGGCATGACCATGAACTCGAAGTGACCATACCTTGTTCGGAAGGCAGTCTTTGGAATATCTTCCTCTTGTACACGGAGTTGGTGATAACCAGATCGAAGATCAATCTTCGAGAAACAAGTAGAGCCTTGAAGTTGATCGAAGAGGTCATCAATTCTAGGCAATGGATAACAGTTATTGATAGTAAGCTTGTTGAGTTCGCGGTAGTCAATACACATGCGAAATGATCCATCCTTCTTCTTGACGAATAAGACAGGTGCACCCCACGGTGAATGACTTGGACGGATAAAGCCCTTGTTGGAGAGTTCCTGGAGTTGGCTTGCAAGTTCTTGCATTTCGGAAGGTGTAAGACGGTATGGAGCTCTAGCCACTGGGTTAGCTCCGGGTACAAGGTCAATGCGAAATTCTACTTGCCGAACGGGTGGAAGACCGGATAAGTCTTCGGGGAATACTTCGGGAAAGTCCCGGATGATGGGGATATCTTGAATATTCTTCTCTTTGACATCCTTTCGAACAATATGAGCTAAGAAGGCCACGTACTTCTTTCGTAAGTACTTTTGAGCAGTAGTGCATGACATTAATCTGAGTCCTTTGCAGGGTTTTTCACCAAAGACTCTCAACGCCTCTCCCGACGGAAGGGGTATTCGGATGCACTTCTCAAAACAGATGACTTCGGCATGGTGATTTGACAGCCAATCCATGCCTATGATGATATCAAAACTTCCTAGTGGCATTGGCACGAGGTTGATTGGAAATGTATGATCATTAAGTTCTAGAGAACAGTCGTGGATAACGGAGTCTATTGTAAGGGAGTCACCATTTGCTACTTCGACAGTGGAGGTTTTCTCTAATTTGGACCGTGTTTTTGCAAGTAAGGGTTCAAAGTTAAGTGACATGAAACTTTTATCTGCACCGGTATCAAATAAAATGGAGGCATATTGACTATTAACAAGGAACGTACCGTTGACCACATCATTGTTGGCTTGAGCTTCATTGGCGTTGATGTTGAAGGCACGCCCACGAGCTCCGCCTTGTCTAGCATTGATAAACTTCGGGCACTGGTCACAGAAGTGGTTTGGATTACCACATTCATAACAAGCACGCCCATTTGCTATGGCGGGAACACCTTGATTAGTCACTTGTTGATTGGTTCGGGTTGGTGGGTTGACTTGGCCTGCAAGTGCTTTGGCTCTACAAACATTGACCGTATGGCCATACTTCCCACAGTGAGTGCAAAGGCGACAGGAAATGGTTTGGGGATGGTGATAATTGCATGTGGCACGGAGTGGGTAGGTCCCCACATATGGCTTCTTGACGGGTGCTTGAGCCATGGGAGTAACTTGGTTAACAGGCATAGCAAGAGTGACCACAGCAAAATTTCTAGCCTTTCTTTTTCTATTATTGTGGTAGGGTTCAGTTTTGGATTCTTTGATGTGTACGAGAGGGGTTGTGGTGTCAGGAGCTTTCTTGGTGCCTTTCCTAGTCAGAGTACCTGCTTTCACGTGGTTGTCGGTCAAAGTAGCAGATAACCGGATAGCATCTTCTAGTGTGGCGGGATTTCTCCGTAAGACAGTATCCTGAATCTGCCTAGGTAGTCCACCGATGTACTTTTCAATGCAGCGGGATAAGGGTGTGACCATGTGGGGCACAACTCAGTTCATGAAACCGGGTTGTATAAGCCAGACTTTCACCACTGTCTTGGGTAAGATCCCAAAACTCAGCTTCCAGCTTCCTCACTTCATTCCGAGGACAGAACTCTTCGGTCATTAGTCTCTTAACCTCATCCCATGGTAAGGCCATGGTTGCCTCTACACCTCTGGTTCTCTTTTCCCCATTCCACCACGTGAGTGCCCGTTTTTGGAAGATACTTGTGGCATGACGGACACGAAGGTCATCGGGGCAGTCACTATTGAGGAAGGTGCCCTCAATACTTTCAAACCATTGAAGGAGTCCCGTAGCTCCTTTGATACCATAGAACTTGATAGGGTTACATGAATTGAAGTGCTTGAAGGTACATTGCGGTGGGTTGGCACCACCACCACCATTAGTTCCATGGTTACCGTTTGTGGCACCATTAACTTGAGTGAGTTGAGTTACAAGTTGTGCAAGGATAGCAGCAATATCAGTGTTGTTGTTGGCCACGGTAGCACGACGGGGAGGCATTCTACAGATTTGCACAACATAAGAAGAGATGTAAGAACTTATGAAGGTTGATTGAATTTTAAAAGATAAGATAACAAATAAAATAGTATCTCATAGTTTGGATTGTACTCAAATAGTGATATAATCACTTGAATACTGTGACACATTAAGGTTAATTAAACTCATATAATTTTTCAAGGAGACATGCTTTAGCCTATAAGTAAACACTCATCCCGGGAATTCCCAGGAAAGCATACGGGTCCCTCGGTTGATTGGGATTTATACGAAATGCTTTCCTAGACAGAAAACCCAGAATACATGTGTCACCCATCCGGATTGCACGTGTCCTCAAATAATTAACAAAGTTTAAAAGCCTTAACGATGAAATAAAGAAATTTTTATAGATTTAACTCCATGAAGTTTCCACATGCTATGATGATAATGGTAAAGAAGTAGGTAAGAAGGTTATGAGGTTTTAGGGTATAGGTAGGGATATTATTTATTTAATTATTATTTAAGTATATCTTAATAAGTCATGAATTTTTAACAAGTAAGGCATCAAAAACGAAATAATAACTAATCATAGTAAGCATGTAACACATAGCATGTAACACACAGCATGTAGCACATATCACATAATCATGAGGCATGGCATAAGTGGGTGTCCTAAAGTTATAGTCTAGGTCAAGGGTGTCTAATAACCTAGTTCCCTATAACCAAGGCTCTGATACCAATCTATCACACCCCAACCGACGGTGGAAACGTCGGGGTGGGACATGTAGACTGTTCATGAGCACAATATTCACTAGATTTCAATATTTAATCATCAATTTCATTTCAAACCATTCAAACACAAATAGCAAAATTCAACAAGTACATAAATAAAAATACAAATTGTTCTTTGAATTTAAATTAACTAAGTCCAAACTTAAGTGTAGCATGTCTTGCTCAATTTCACACGTTAGCACCTGAAACATGAATAAAATAGGGTCAACTAAAAAGTTGGTGAGCATTCATAGGTTTGTACATAGATAGTGTATAAATATGAATAAGCAAATCCTTACATGTCATGATAAATAAGGCATTTATGGGGAGCAGCTATTGTGTAACTAAAGTACAATCAAACCTTTGTAACTAGCATGCAAATTGTGTTGTCGGTAACAATCACCCCAATCTGGGTGGGTTTGTCAGACTCAATAGATCTATCATTGTTAGCTGTCCGCTTAAATAGTTAATGATTGCACATAATTTGCACAAAAAATTTAACACACCTAGCACTCAAACATAAAGCTCAAATTTGCACACATGAATGTAAATAGGATTTGTGTTTGTGTAGTTTGTGTAAATGTAAGCTATTGTTTGTATAAAATTCATGAATCACCCCAAAAAGCGTAAAAGAGAAAAATGGGCTATGTAATACTCACTTGGATCAAGGGTGCAGTTAGCACGCGAGACTAGGAAGCAAAATGATTCTTGTAACTCACCACGTTAACCAAGTGTGTAATATATATCAAATTAATAATGTGTACGATAGTCTAGGTCTAAGTCTCGGATTTAATTGAGTGTGTGTACAAAGAGTGGTAGTATGTACCGGAGTGTAGGAAAATGTGGTTTGTTCTTGAATTTGTTTTGTATAAAATGAAAGATTTGAAATGAATAGTTTTAAAATATTTTAATTGGGGTTTGGGTTTTAATAACTAAATAATTTAAATAATTGATATTTAGTTATTTAGTTATGAAAATAGTGTGTGGATTATCTTAAACATAAATTAAATAAATAATTTTGCTTTATTTATTTATTTATAAGAATGTGTAAAAATAATATTTATTTATAAAGATGTGAAAATGATATTTATTAATAAAGATGTGAAAATGATATTTATTTAAAATGATGTGAAAATGATATTTATTTATAATAAATATACCTTTAACCCCCTTTTTTGTAGTTTATAATAAATAAAACTTATTTATTAATTTATCATTTTAAAAATAAGTATTTGATTTAAATAAAGTTAAAATTTTATAAACTTTATAAAAACAAATATTTTATTTGGAAGTTAATTTCATTTAATTATTTAAATATCTAAATTTTGTTTTAATTATTTAATATACAATTTGAACCACGAAATTCGTAATAAAACTGAATATATATTGAAAATTTACAAATCTGGTTTTATTCTGTTACAAATATTGTAAGGTTTATAAAAATATTTTTTATAAAATTTCTGGAGCTTAAAAAAATTGGTTTAAAAAATATATGCAGCTCACTCGGTTCGAACCCGGGTGGCTTTTGTGTGAGTCTTAAGCCGCAACCACTGGACCAGGAGCTCATCATGTTATAGAGTCAGTTTGATTTGGATATAACCCGATCAGTACAGGCGGTCGGGTCTGGCTTGAGGCACGCGTAAAAAGAACCACTGAGTGTTTCGAACCCACGCCACCTGGTTCGGTGGTGCAGTGGCTTACCGGCCGGACCAGGTGGTTTCGCTGGTATATTACGAAATCTAATTATCTAAATGCGTTAATTGAAATCGAAGCAAAAATTCAAATCCTAATTTGGCGCAAGAAACGGTGCGAACCCTAATCGAAATTAGGTTTTGTTATGTTCTGTCATTACGAATTGGTAGGGGGTTATTGTTCGCCACCAAATAACGAATCAGAAACGATAAAACTTACTTGAATCGATGAAGTATCGGACGAGAATGACAGCTACGAAAACCCGGCTGCTCGTGGTGCTCGACAGGGTCCTAGAGTTGTAATGCAGATCGATTTAGGGTTGAGGGAGTTTGTAAGGGTCTGTGCGAAGGTGAGAGGGTGGTTTACTTGGATTGGTTTCATCCCAATTAGACGATTTGATTTGATTATGCCGCTGACAGCTGTTGACGACTTCACAAGTCAAATTCGATGTTTTAACACTGAATTGGGTCGGGAATTTGGCTTGGATACATGGAGGATTAGTCTACGTGTGGAATTAGGGATTGAACGCGTTAAATTTCATAATTTTGGTATTGATTTTTAGTATGGTTTGACTCTGAGGAGTCAAACTTGTTTCGAATTTGAAATTACCGCCCAAGGATTTGATTTGTGATGCTTATTGGGTCGGATAGAGGTTGATACAAGATCCTACTGTTATGGACTGTCCATTATAACCGATTTGGGTTGATCAAGATGTCGATTTGAGGGTGAAGCAGGGTTGTTTGACTTTCTGAAAGTCAAGCACGGCAATTTGAGGTTTAAAAAGGTTCAATTTTTTTAAGGGGGGGGGGGGGTTTAAAGACTAAATTTTAAATTGAAGTTTTGTAATAAAATTAGTTTTTATAAAACTTGAAATCAAAACTATTATTTATTTTATCTTGAACTATTTATATAGGAAGTTTCATTTTTATAATATTATGAAATAAGGACGAATTTAATTTATTTGATACCAATGGTTATCTTTATATGTATTTATAATTGTATACCCGTGTAAAACTCGTGAATTTGTATTGTGATTTAGGGTTTGATTGTTGGTATGAATGGAATAAATCAGTGTACTAGATTTTGGTATTGAATGCGTTACATTGAATTGGAACTAAAGATAATAAAATCAGAAATGTTACATGTAATCACCCGGATGTCTTTCCCGAAGAATTACCTGGTCTTCCACCCGATCGACAGATTGAATTCTGAATCGAACTCATTCCTGGAGCTAAGCCTGTTGCAAAATCCCCTTATCATCTAGCTACATCCGAATTAAAAGAACTTATGAAACAAATTCAAGAACTCTTAGACAAAGGATTCATTCGCCCGAGTACTTCACTATGGGGAGCACCAGTACTTTTCGTAAAGAAGAAAGATGGAAGAATGAGGATGTGTATTGACTATCGGGAATTGAACAAACTGACTATAAAGAACAGATATCCATTGCCTAGAATAGATGATCTGTTCGATCAGCTACAAGGAGCCAAGTACTTTTCAAAGATCGATCTTAGATCAGGATATCATCAGTTAAAGGTACAAGAAGAGTATGTATCTAAGACTGCTTTTAGAACCCGATATGGTTACTATGAATTCCTGGTCATGTCATTTGGTCTAACGAATGTCCTTGCAGCATTTATGGACCTAATGCACAGGGTTTGTAAATCATTCCTTGATAAGTTTGTCATCGTCTTCATCGATGATATTCGTATCTATTCCCGAAGCCAAGAAGAACATCCTGAACATATTAGAATCATTTTGGAAACCTTGAGAAAAGAAAGATTGTACACTAAGTTTTCAAAATATGAATTTTGGAAACGAGAAGTACAATTTCTTGGGCACGTGGTGAACGAGCAAGGAATACAATAGAACCAAGTAAAATCGAAGCTGTCATGGAATGGGAAGCCCCAAAGACTCTGACAGAGATTAGAAGCTTTCTTGGACTAGTTGGCTACTACAGAAGATTCATTAAGGACTTCTCCAAAATTGCTACACCTTTAACTGCTTTAACTCAGAAAGCAGCAAAATTTGAATGGGGCACCAAACAGGAAGAAGCTTTCAACATTCTCAAGGATAAGCTTAGTCATGCACCAATTTAGCACTTCCTGAAGGAAATGATGATTTTATCATCTATTGTGATGCTTCCCGAATAGGTTTGGGTTGTGTGTTTATGTAGCGAGATAAGGTTATTGCCTACGCATCACGCCAACTTAAAGTTCATGAGAAGACCTATACTACTCATAATATTGAATTGGGTGCCATAGTGTTTGCTCTAATGATTTGGAGACACTATCTATATGGTACTAAATGCGTAATATATTCAGACCATAAAAGCCTCTAACATATTTTTTAATCAAAAAGATTTAAATATGAGGCAAAGGAGCTGGATAGAACTCATCAACGATTATGATTGTGAAATAAAGTACCATCCAAGGAAGGCTAATTGTAAGGCTCCATTCCCGGGTAACCTCACTTGTTGGATTTACTCATAAACATAGTCATAAATACTGAGCTTAAATTTAAAACATTCAGAAGTAGCGGAAGCAAACATCATTCAAATTACATGACATAACAGCGGAAGTCTTAACAATTTAAATACATAACATTGTCTTAACATATATAAATGTGGGATGTCAGTCTTGTGTCGGGTAACCTTCACGCCATCGCACGACCATTTCTTCCTTTACCTGAAATGTATACTAAAAGTCAGCTAACGCTGGTGAGTTCTAGTTTAAGGACAATCATACATAATACTTATCTTATCATGAATATTTTATATATGTGTGTACATAACATACGTAATATTCGTACTTTTACATATTCTTTACTTTACTGTTCTCACATAATCATTCATTTTAAGTATATACATATGTGCATACATACTTACTTAGGGAGAACACTTATTGGCCATAATCTTAAGGGAGATCAACCCATCACACATGTCGCGAATGTCACAAAGACATCGTAGTGAGAACTACCGTCGTAGCCCTTTTCATTAACCGTCCGGCTCTAGAAAACCGTCCGTTCTTTCATTAAATCTGTCCGGCAACCTTTGTTCGTCCGCTCTTTAACCGTCCTACCGTCGTAGTCCGTTCTTTTGTCCGTCTGCCCTAGGGCATCCATTTCCTACGCGACAATTATATATACAACCGTTCTACTTTAGTTAAGGCAATTGCTTCGACTGTCCATTAGTGCCTTTTTATACGTCCTAGCATGCGAAGGAACGTTTTTGTCCCGGTTGCAAAATAGTCACGTGGTCGTCCGTCTACCGGAGTAGCCGTTGTCATAGAAGGGTTCATAACGTTTACATACATTCATAACATGCAATATATATAATTTAAAGCAAGATTTCATTCATTTACGTTATGTCCTTCTTTCATTCATTCTTTATAATCATATTCTTCGTTCATAATTCTTTTTCATATATAAGTATATATATATTTGTATACCACGTATGATCACATTGACATTCATAGCATTTATTCATTTAGTGTATACACTTCTGCCCCAAAACATTTAAAATGATTTGCACATAACATAGAAGGGGGCACATAGAACTCACCTGATAAGCTAGTCTTGGTTGTCCTAAACAAAGGTCCAACAACGTCACGTACGATCTGAATTAGGTAGTTAAATACACATCAGACCCAATCCTGACTCTAACGGTTTAATCATTCTAAACATACTGACTTTACTTACTGGTCTGCTGCATGCGCAGGGCCTTGCTCATGCGTACTTGAAAAGTACGCATGATCTTTCTCTTGCGTACTTGATAAATACGCATGATCTTTCTTCTGCGTACTTGGTAAGTACGCAGGACGTCCCTACTGCGTACTTGATAAGTACGCAGCACCTGTTTCCTGGACAAGTCCGAAATTCTTGCATGTTAATCCGATCATGCTAATCTTACAACTTTCTTTGATCAAAAGGTGCGGTTTTTCAAGTTTCATCCATAAAAACGTCTCCTAATTAGCTAAAACCCGAGAAACTCCAAAACGAAGAAAAACTCAGTTTAAGGTCGAATCGTTACCTGGATTGTGATTCTGATTTGGATGTTTTGCTCACGAGCTCAGTAGTAACGTGCTCCTTCAATTTCGGGTCGATACGTCAACTTTCTCTCTCTAGACCCGAGCTCTCCTTTCTCTCTCTAGGTTGCAAGTTTTGGTGGAAATGAGAGTTCTTGTTCTGTCTAGACCCTTATATACCTGGGCTTCGCTCGGCCCGTTGGAGCCGAGCCCAAGCCCGTCCGTTTTTCTTTTGTTTTATGACGATTAAGTCTCTATCGTGTTATTATTTACTAAATTACTATTTTTGGGGTGTTACAAGTCTACCCTCCTTAAAGAGGTTTCGTCCTCGAAACCGCTTATACGTTAAACAATTTAGGGTATAGTCCCCTCATATCGTCTTCTTTTTCCCATGTAGCTTCTGACCCTTTTCTGTGCTTCCATTGTACTTTGACTAAAGGAATCGACTTATTGCGTAGTCGTTTCTCAGCTCGGTCAAGGATGGCTATCGGTTCCTTTACGTAATTTAGACTGTTATCCACTTCGATCTCGTCGTAAGGTATGTGCGCTGTGTCGTCAGCTAGGCACTTGCGTAAGTGCGACACGTGGAACGTAGGGTGTATTCCACTAAGCTCAACGGGTAGGTCGAGTCTGTAAGCAACTTGACTCACTCTCGCTAAAATCTTGAATGGTCCGACAAACCTTGGACTTAGTTTGCCACGTTTTCTGAATTGGATGATTCATTTCCATGGTGTTACCTTTAACAGTACCATGTCCTCTACTTGAAACTCTAAATCCCTTCTTCTCTTATCCGCGTATGATTTCTGTCTGTCCTTTGCGTCTTTCATTCGAGCCTTGATTTGATCAAATTTCTCTGAAGTAGCTTTGACCACTTCGAGACTTGCAAAATACTTTTGTCCAATTTCCCCCCAACAAACCGGGGTCCTACATTTCCTTCCATACAAAATTTCAAATGGCGGCATGCCAATAGTCGAGTGATAGATGTTGTTGTATGAAAATTCTGCCAATGGTAGATGGCTGTCCCAGCTCCCACCGAAGTCAATGATACAGGCTCGGAGCATGTCCTCCGAGGTCTGAATGGTCCTTTACGATAAATACTTCTGCTAGTCTTTCTGACGAAGAAGTCTCACGTATTGGCAAGAAGTGAGCACTTTTCGTCAAGCGGTCGACGATCACCCAAATGGTATCATTGCGTTTAGCTATTCGCGGTAGCTTGGTAATGAAGTCCATCGTGATCTCCTCCCACTTCCATTCCGGTATTGGTAGAGGTTGCATTTTACCGCATGGTTTCTGGTGCTCGGCCTTAACTAGTGCGCACGTTAGGCACTTGTTCACGTACTCGGTCACATCATTTTTCATGCCAGGCCACCAGTACTCTTGCTTCAAGTCTTGATACATTTTGTTTGTCCCGGGGTGGATAGAATAGCGAGACTTATGGGCCTCATCGAGTATTTTGGCTTTAAGCTTGCCAATCTTAGGTATCCACATTCGGCCAAACCTAGTTCATACACCGTATGCATTTGCATCCAAATTCCCTTGTTGTCCTACTATTCTTTCCCGTTTTATATTTCCTTCTAATAGTGCTTCATCCTGTGCCTTTAATATTTCACTCATCAAATTTGGTGTTATAATCAGCTGACACGCTTTGATCCGTATAGGTTCCGATTCTTCCTTTCTGCTTAAAGCGTCCGCCACCACGTTTGCCTTGCCTGGATGGTACAATATCTCAAAGTCATAGTTTTTCAGTAGCTCTAACAACCTCCTTTGCCTCATGTTTAATTCCTTTTTCCCAAAAAAGTACTTCAGGCTTTTGTGATCTGAGTAGATGGTGCATTTGACTCCATACAGATAGTGCCTCCATATTTTCAACGCGAAAACTACTGCTGCTAACTCTAAATCATGTGTTGGGTAGTTAACCTCATGAATCTTTAGTTGTCGCGAGGCGTAGGCAATTACCTTCCCTCGTTGCATAAGTACGCAACCAAAACCCTGACCCGAAGCGTCAGAGTAGACTACTAAGTCTTCATTTCCCTTAGGTAGGGCCAAGACTGGAGCTTGGGTTAATCGTGGCTTAAGTTCCTCAAACGCGTTGTTTTGGGTTGGACCCCATTCATACTTCACTTCCTTCCGTGTCAACTTAGTTAGTGGCAAAGCTATTCTTGAAAAATCTTGAATGAACCTTCGATAGTAGCCTGCCAATCCCAGAAAACTTCGTATCTTTGTTGGTGTCTTTGGGACGTTCCATCCCTTTACTGTCTCGATCTTTGCAGGATCCACCATGATTCCGTTTGGGTTTATTACATGACCTAGGAATTGGACTTCCCTAAGCCAGAACGCGCATTTTGAGAATTATGCGTACAACTTTTCCTGCTTTAGCACCTCCAGAACCTCTCTTAGGTGACAGTGGTGATCACCCTCGCTTTTCGAATATACCAATATGTCATCTATAAAAACTATCACCGATCGATCCAACATTGGTCGACATACTCTATTCATCAAATCCATGAACGCTGCTAGTGCGTTGGTCAATCCGAAGGACATCACGAGAACTCATAATGCCCATAACGCATGCGAAACACGGTCTTTGGTACGTCTTCTTCTCTTACTTTCAACTGATGGTAACCCGACCTAAGATCGATCTTTGAGAACCAACTCGCACCTTGCAGTTGATCAAAAAGGTCGTCTATTCTAGGCAGTGGGTATTTGTTCTTTACTGTCCTCTTGTTCAACTCGCAGTAGTCAATGCACATGCGCATGCTGCCGTCCTTTTTCTTTAAAATAGTACCGGAGCGCCCCACGGTGAGATGCTCAGTCTAATAAATCCTTTTTCTGTTAGTTCCTCTAGTTGAGACATCAATTCTTTTTCATTAAATTGCAAACAGACAACTTCGACAAGGTTACTATCGAAGTGGCCAAGGAACACATGGCACTATTGTCTACCGTTGTCAATTCATATGACAGTCTTGTTGCTGGACAGGTTGGAAACAGTCATCTGACAGCAGAAGACTATGCTCAGATTGATAAGGATGAAATGGATCGAATTGATATAATGTGGGCTCTTGCAAGTGCAGTCAGAAGAGCGAGAGATTATGTAAAAAGGACAGGAAAAACTCTCGAAGGGAACAAAGACACTACTTATGGTTTTGATGTGTCTGCTGTTGTTTGTTTTAACTGTGGTGAGAAAGGGCATTTTGCTAGGCAATGTGAAAAGCCTAAACAGACTGGAAACCGCAACCCTTTCAACAACCGTCAAAGCCAACCGAAGCCACAAAATCAAAATACAGAAACAAACCTTGTTCCAGTTACTCTTGCACAAGATAAGGACACTTCAAGTGGAACAAAAGCTATGGTTGTTCAAACAGATGAGACTGTTGATTGGTCTTTTAAATTTGGAGCTGATGGCAGTTCAGGGGATAGAGCTTACATGGCAAAGGTTGTAGAAATCAATGAAGAATCAGATTCTGATGCTGAGAGAGAGATTGCTTCAGAAAGTTCATCAGCTGAAGACGACACATCTTCAAACAGTTCTGGCTTCACAGCTGAGAATGAAGAAAAATCATCTGTCGTCTCTTCAAGTCAATCGACAGCTGATGTGGATGATAACAATTCCTCTTCTGAATCTACCTGTAGCTGTGCTTTTATGGTAAAAACATCCACAGGCATTCAGGTAAATTCTGACAGTTTTGAAAGTGAGTCTGAATCTCAACCGTGTTTAATTTGTTATGAACTTGAGAAGAAAGTTGAGACACTTAAAAGTCACAACACAAACGTAATTGCTTATTTAACTAATTGTCTTGAAGCAAACCGTGTTTTAAAGGGAAACGAACTTGCCTTCAAAAACAAAATTGATCTTTTAAACAAGCAAGTTCATGAATTAGAAATCTGTGTTATCAACAAACAAAATGCCATCACTTTTTATTTAAACACGATTGATGAAATAAAGAAAAAGCTGGCGCTTGTCGAATGTGATTATGAAACTTTAAATCAAAAGCTGAAAAGTTATTCAAATTCTTCTTATCTTATTGATTACATGATTTCACGGCGTACAGGAAAGAAAAATGCTGGGATGGGGTATAACAATTGTCCTCCACCTGTGTTGAATACTATGGTAAACACACCGGATGATAACCCAATCATTGACTTTAAGGTCAAAACGCCACTTGTCGTTGATCCAACCGAAAACAAAATTTCTCAACCAAAGGTTAACGATAATGGTGCTTCAACCTCGAAGTCCCAGTGTGTTGATGGAATGGTAGAAGAGTGGGATGAAGACGACGATGAGTGTCCTACTCGTGGTTTGGGACACAAAAACTCGTCTGCTCCACAGAATGACAGCATTGGTATTTCAAAATCTGCTTCTAAAAATGTTTTTAAAATTAAACCAACCAATTGCCGTCCATCTTATCCCACTACTTCTGATCAGAAGAGTCAAGTAACCAAAGCCTCAATCAAAAAGGTTAATTTTGTTAAAGCTGGAGAGTCTGTTCAATCAAACAAGTCACTCTCTTCAGCTGAACAAAAAGAAGCTAAGGCTGGTGGTTCAAAAACTCACCAAAGTGAAAATCAATACAGATCTCCAAGGTTGGTTGAACGGAGATACTGTTTTGAGTGCGGTACAAAAGGACACGTTGTTGTCAACTGTCCTTATCTTCAGAAGCCAAGTAAAAGAGTTAACCATTTTCTAGAAAATAAACAAAAGTTTTTAAAGTCAAAATCTAACTCTTTTACCCAACAACAAGTGCATCAAAAGAAAGTTAAACAAAAGATGCATGACTTGTTGGTCTCTGATTCAAGTTCCACACATGTACAAATCGTTAAGCAATCCACTGTTTACCACAAACAGTCGTTGCACAAACAACATGTGTGGAAAGCAAAATCAGATGATGCTTCTGACGACTGTACTTCAAAGTCAAATGGTTGTTCCAAAAATCCACAAGGACAGTGGATGGATTGTACTGTTGTAGATGAGACTGGGAAACCCAAGACCGTAAAGGCTTGGGTTCCTAACCTAAACTAATTACTTTCCTTCTTGTGCAGGTTGTCCTTTATAATCCTATTAGCAATAATTGGATTATTGATAGTGGGGCATCCAAGCACATGACTGGGAACTTAGCTCTCCTTTTCGACGTCAGAAATATCAAAGGGGGCTATGTTTCATTTGCAGGCGATAAAGGTGGTTTTATCTCAGCTCAGGGAACACTGTCTAATGGAGCTGTTAGCTTTGAGAAGGTCAACTTTGTCAAACAGTTGGATAACAACTTACTTTCTGTTTCTCAAATCTGTGATAAGGAGTTCAAGGTTCTTTTTGATGACAAGCATTGTTATATCTTGAAAAAGGAGTTTATGATTCCAGAAGACATGGTGGTTATGTCTGCTCCAAGAGTGAATGATCTTTATATTCTTGACATGTCACAAGCATCATCCTCAGTGTCCACAGCATCATGTTTTGTTTCAAAAGCCACTGAGAAGGATTCTATTTTATGGCACAAAAAGAATGGGACATCTCAGTCTCAGAAAAATGAATCATTTGGTGCACAAAAATCTTGTTGAAGGAGTCACTGTGAAAAGTTTTCATCTTCCTGACGTGTGTGTTTCTTGCAAGAAAGGCAAACAAACTAAGAAATCTCATAAACCCAAATCTCAACATTCCATCACTATACCACTAGAGCTCTTACACATGGACTTGTTTGGTCCTATCAACCGGAAGAGCATTGCTGGAGACTTATATTGTTTGGTTGTGACGGATGAGTATTCAAGATATTCTTGGGTGATGTTCTTAAAAGAAAAATCTGAAACTTTTGAATATGTGGAGATTCTGATTACCAAATTGGAGTCTCTGTATAAGTTAAAGGTTAGGAGGATCCGTTCGGATAATGGTACTGAATTTAAAAATCACCTTATGGAAACTTTCTGTCAAAAACTTGGTATTCACCATGAATTCAGTGCGCCATATGTTCCACAAATGAACGGTGTTGCTAAGAGGAAAAATCGGACCTTGATAGAAGCTGCAAGGACTATGCTCGCTGACTCAAACTTACCTGTGCAGTTCTGGAATGAAGCTATTGCTAATGCGTGTTACACGCTCAACCGGGTTCTAGTTGTCAAGCGTCACGATAAAACGTGCTTTGAATTGTTGCATCGAAGGAAACCGAACTTACAGTATCTTGAACCGTTCGACGCTCCATGTACCATGTTGAAAAAGGATGCTCATGGCAAGTTTAACGAGAAAGTAGAGGAAGGTTACTTCTTAGGGTACAGCACTCCCAATAAAAGAGTTTACAACAAAGCTTCTGGGAATGTAGAAGAATGGTACCATGTTGATGTTCAAAAGTATACCTCTCCTGCTGCTGGAAAAGGTCTTCCTTGGATGTTTGATTATGAAGAACTTTTTGCCTCGTTTAATCTTCCTCCAGAATGTTCAGATGAGGAGGTTGTTGTTCAAATGATGTATGATGCTCAAAACGCACCTGATGAACATGTGCAACCTACTCCCTCATCATCTGACATTCCTGAGTCCTCCAATAACACACAAGTCACACAGGATGATGACTCTTCTTCTTCTTCAGAGTATGAGGGTTCTCGACAAGAAATAGACCAGGTGATTGAAGATCCTTCCCATGATGTTGTACAATTGAGTGATGATGTTTCACATTCTGTGGCAATTGAACAGAGTATCACAAACCTTGATCAAACTGTTGAGGTTCCTGCTCATCCTGTGGGTAGGATTGATAGAATTCATCCTCAACAGAACATTATTGGTGATCCCACATGTGGTGTTAAAACTAGGGGTCAGATCAACTCTGGAGTCTACTCAGAAATCATGGAATCTGGTGTAGTCAACGATTGTGCGCATTCATGTTTCGTCTCGCAAATCGAACCACGGTCTATAACATATGCTTTAAAAGAAGAACCTTGGGTAAATGCAATGCAGGAAGAACTACTCCAATTTCAGAAGCTCGGAGTTTGGAAGTTAGTTGATTTACCAAAAGGAGCTAAGAAGATTGGTACTCGATGGGTTCTTCGTTGCAAAAGGGATGATCAAGGAATAGTCATAAGAAATAAGGCTCGTTTGGTCGTTCAGGGATTTAGGCAAATTGAAGGTATAGATTACAATGAAGTGTTTGTACCGGTTGCTCGTTTGGAAGCAATTCGAATTTTTCTTGCTTATGCATCCTACAAAAGGTTCAAAGTCTATCAAATGGATGTAAAGAGCGCTTTCCTTCATGGAGAAATCAGTGAAGTCATATACGTCAGTCAACCTCCCGGGTTTGAAGATCCTATGCATCGTGACCGTGTCTACAAATTGGACAAGGCACTGTACGGATTGCACCAAGCTCCGCGAGCGTGGTACGAGACACTTTCCACTCATCTTCTGAACAATGGTTTTAGAAGAGGTGTCATCGACTGCACGTTGTTCATTAGAGAAAAGGGTGGAGAACTTTTAATGGTACAGGTATACGTGGATGACAATATTTTCGGATCGACGAATGATGTTCTGTGCAAAGAATTTGAAAGAGTTATGCAGGACAAGTTCGAGATGAGTTCCATGGGAGAGATGAAGTTCTCTCTAGGGCTACAAGTAGATCAATCTGAGACAGGGATTTTCCTTCATCAAACAAATTATGTTGGAGACATACTGAGCCGATTCAGTATGACTGAAGCCAAACCTGCTGGTACTCCATTGGCGATCAATCACGGGATTTCGCCTGATGACAAGGGGGAGTATATTGATGCTACTCTCTATCGAGCCATGATCGGATCTCTCATGTATCTCACGGCATCTCGACCAGACATCATGTTCGCCACGTGTCTCTGTGCCCGATATCAGTCAAAACCAAAAGTCTCCCACTTAATTACTGTCAAAAGGATTTTTCGTAATCTGAAGGGTACTCCTGATCTTGGATTATGGTACTCTAATGATGATAACTTTGAGCTTACTGCATAGTGATTCTGATTATGGTGGTTGCAAAACAGACTTCAAGTCTACATCTGCAGGGTCTCAGTTCTTTGGAAACCGTCTTGTGACATGGCAATGCAAAAAGCAGACTTCAGTGGCTACATCTACATGTGAAGCTGAATACATCGCTGCTGCCAGTTGCTGTTCTCAGATTATCTAGATTCAACAGCAACTTCGGGACTACGGTTTGCAATTCTCTAACACTCCTATTTATGTAGATAATTATGCTGCCATAGCTATCACTAAGAATCCGGTTCAGCATTCAAAAACCAAACACATCGGCATAAAATATCACTTCATTCGTGATTGTTTTGAAAAGAAACTGATTGATGTGGTTCAAATTAACACTGATTTCCAAAAGGCCGACCTCTATACAAAAGCCTTTGACAAACCAAGATTTTTATTCTTGTTAGAGGTAAACGGCATGAAAAAGAAGGATGACGTTGTTCCGGACCAAGAGTCGAGTCAATAATCATTTTTATCAATTACGTTCCTGTATATATTTTCTTTCTTGCGTTTATTAAAAATCTCAAAAACTCAAAAAGATTTTTCATTTTAAAATTTTAGGGGGAGAAAATGTCAGTAAGAAAATGATCTCTCGCTGAGAAAAATGATAGTACACAGACGCTAGTTATCTGAGACTCCAAAAAGATTTTCTTAATTGTGTACAGTTAATTGTGTACAATTATTTGTGTACAGTTAATTGTGTACAGTTATTTGTGTACAGTTATTTGTGTACAGTTTGTTTAAAAAAAAAAAAGATTTTCCATTTTTGTACAGTCTAAAACCCAAAAACATCTGAAAAACTCAAAAATGAGAAATCGTATCCAACCTTTGGGAAGTGATGGCACACTAACCATATGTATGAAGCACATTGCATTTAATGTCATAGTGAATAGTCACACTAAGTCGACATGTGATGCATTGATAGGCTTATCTTACTGAATCTCGACCATTGATGATCAATCTATACCATATTAGATATTGTCTTGTGAGTCACATAATGGTGAAAGGATTGACGAAAATCAACAATAGAAACTGAAGGTGTTTCTCATTCTGTGCACACCAGTTATCATCGGTTTAATGAGATATCAGAAAGTAGTTATAAAATTAAAAATTAGATTCCGAAGTCGTATACGTGCCATATTGCCTTGTAAATACCTGGCTGAAGCCGTCCATGCGATTAAGAATAAAATAAAAGTATGAATCCGAATCCGTATATGTGCCATATTACCGGGTTGCAGCCTGGTTGAAGCCATCCATGGGATAGGATGAACACAAACACCGTTAGCTGCATACGTGCCATATTGCCTTGTAAATACCTGGCTGAAGCCGTCCATGAGCTGATGGCTGTCACTGTGAATACTAAAAAAAAAATTGGTGTAGTAAAAAAGTAACAGGGAATAACTGAGATCTCACGAACTTATGATGGCTGGTTAAGTAAGTTGTGCTGATTTGAAACATTAACATGTTTTGAAAAGTAATTCAAGTCAATTCTTAACCAGTGTGGGACACACAGACATTGGACTCAATCCTTCAAGATCATCTTGTAAGTGTTGAGAAGAGGTCTGCATAGGTTTAAGATGGACAAACATATCAATGATCGCATTTTGACTAAGTGTACTTAAAGCTCAGATAATTTGCAATGTTGCTGATTGCTATGAGTTTAGTACTGATCCCATGTTCGGATCTTTCTCACAAAAAGATGTGTAAATACCATTGTATAGTTGTATCTACAAAATTCAAAATGTCTCAGATCATTGGTCACTAAGTCTGTATGATTTCTCATAAGGATCATTCTTACTAAGACATGCGTGTATATATCTTGTTGATATTATTTTCAGCATTACATATTCAAAAATCCAAAAAGATTTTACTTTTCCTGAATTTTAGATTATCTGATAAGACTCGAACGACTGTCAGAAAATAAAATTTGAAAACCGCTTGACTTCCTGATTGATCAAATCGTTCCTTTACTTCATAAACTATTCCAAAACTTCATAATTGATCCCTTACTTCATAATTAAATTTTTGTTAAAACCAATGTGGTCGGATACCCCATTTAACCTGAAAAGTTTAATTTACTAAAAGAGATTGTCCCATTCGTACGAATGGATGAGCAGAATGGCTCACTCGTACGCATGGATGATGAGAATAGGTCATTCACACGAATGGACTGACCAGAATGGTCCACTCGTACGAATGAGTGGCAGAATGAATCAAGTCTGGGTCACTCGCACGAATGAAAGTCCATTCGTACGAATGAACCAGGCCATCCTATAAATAGGCCATTCATTCGCATGTGCAGAATCATTCGCACAAATCAGAAATCATTCGCACGTCTGTTTCATCATAATCTGAAAGTTACCCAAAACTCCGTCAAATCTGTAATCTAATCATTCGTTTTCATTTTACAGGTATAACCCCACACGTATTCATCGATTGTATACCGATTTGCAGAGGTTCGATTAGATTTAGGATTCAAAACCGGAAAACAAACTAAAAACGTAAAAAGTGACTTAATAAACCAATTAAAATGCTAAATATTGGTTGAAAACCATAGTCGAGTGTGTTGGTGTCTTTTTCGGCAAATCTTTTCAAGTGTTGGTTGATTTTTGGACAAATTGGATCGCGACCCGTCTGTCATACGAATGGACACACTCTTCATGTTCATTCGTACGAATGAACGCTCATTCACACGAATGAGAACTCATTCACACGAATGAGAACTCATTCACATGAATGAAAACTCATTCACACGAATGAATACGCATTCATATGAATGAAACTCATTTGCACGAATGAATAGGCAGAATGATCCATTCGCACGAATGAACCAACTCTTAGGGTTCATTCGTACAAAGGGAAAATGGTCCAAAAGTTCATATTTCCAAAATCTTGCATGTACTGATCTGATGTGCATCATGTTTTTGTGTTTGCAGACTGATCGTTATGGCGCACAGAGCTCCAGTTGTTCTTAACGCTTCAATAAAAAGCAACATATGTGCGTACATGATTCCTACATCAAAGAATGCACGTCTGTTTGTCGGCATGATCGAGTTTTTATCAAGATCAAGGATTGGTCATGCTATATCCCATCACCGGACTCCATATACGTCGCATCAAAGGGAGTTCTGGGCCTCTGCCGAGATTGACTGCGAGGTATCTCCACCGGTCATACGAGGGAAGATCGCAGGTCAAGATGTGGTTGTATCGGAAACTCACATTCGCCGATTGTGTCAATTCGGTGATCATCCTGAAGATCCAGTGACACTGGATAAATATCTGGTCCGCGGATGCTTCATGAGAATAAAGTACGACGGGAATGTAGCCGAGGGAGTTTTAAACAAAGCGAACCTCTGTCCGCAGTACAAGTATCTAGGACATGTTCTTCTGCATTGCCTCAGTTCCCGTCGTGGCGGTTTCGACGACATGCGCGAAACAATTCAGAGCGCATTCGTTGCTCTGGTGTTGAACATTTCGTTCAACTTTTCTGAGATGGTGTTCACGCATCTTAAGGAAAACATCTATCTAAAAGGGTACAATGCGTATCTTATGTACCCCAGATTCTTACAAATGATAATAGATGACCAACTTCCTTTTCTACCAAGGTCAGACGTCGACATAATCAAGTTAGAACACATGACGGACGTCACTCTAAACAGGGTACAGACCTACAGGGGAAGACCAACAAAGCCACCTCACAAACGACTCATTGGACATCTGGCAAATCCAGAGTATGTGGCACCAGCAAACAGAAAATGGCGTCACGATAACAGTGATTCTGACAGGGAGGATATTGTTGTACCTCCAGCTGACGACCAAGATGATGACGACCAAGATGGTCAGGGAGATGGTGGCAATGCTCCTAATGTTCCATCTACCGCTGCCACCACCTCCACTGTTGCTGTTATCGATTCTTCCCTTCCAACTAACCCAGAAGACGTTAACGTGGACACCGTCCTGTTTACTGATTCTGAGGACACTGAAGATGATTTTGAAATCAGTCAACAAGGGGCAAGATTGGTCGCAACAAAACGAAAAAGGGGAGCAGATCAAGGAAGCTCAAGGGTTGATGATGATGTCAAGGGTGCTGACTTTGTCCCTGACTGTCCATAAGTATCTGCTGCTCCTTCTTCCCAATCTACCCCAGTCAAGAGAGGAAGAGGAAAGAGAATGGCCAAACGCCAAAAGTTTAAACTTGTTAGAAGGACGGAGAGCACCTCTGCTACTACAGCAACTGCCACCAGGTCTGAGGCTCCAATGTCAACATCTATGCCTCAGACACAACCTGTGCCTCCTCCCATCTACACGACTGCTCCTACATCACAGCCATCAACTATTCGAGCTGAATCTTCAATGTCACTGCCGACTGTCTCTCTACACGACCAGATCAGTACTTTAAACAGTTTGGTACTTCGTTTACTGGCTCAGAATGAAGAGCAATCAAAGCGTATTGACCAACAGGGCTCGCAGATCAGTCAGTTGACTCTGCAAAATACTGAACAAGCCCAAGCCATCACAAGTCTTTCCACTAGGTGTAATGATCAACAAGCCCTCCTTCTCACTGCTACAAACCAGAATCAACAGTTGTCTAAAACTGTTGATGCACATGCTTAGAGGATACAAAGGCTTGAGGAGGATAATAAGAGACTGTTGGAAGACTTAGAAAGCAGAAGAGACCCGACACCCAGAATTGAGGGTGCTCGCAATGATGGTGATGATGGTGATGATGGTGTCGATGATGATGATGATGATGATGATGATGATGGTGATGATGGTGATGATGGTGATGATGATGATGACGATGAGGATGATGATGATGACGACGATGATGATGATGATAGTGATGATGATGATGACAATAATGACAAAGATAAGGATGATGGTGCCAATGCTGGTGCTGCATCAAGTGCTTCAAAGACAGCAGAAGCAGAGGCACGCACAAAGCAAAAATCAGACAAATCAGAAGGCCCATCATTAGATACACAAAAGGGCACTGAAGGTTGATAGTTTTTGTTTTAAGTGTTTTAAGTTGTCTTATTGTAAATATTAGATTATTATGTAAATAATTTCAGTTTTATTTTGATTAAATCAATGAAATTTCTTATTCTCACATGTTTATTTTATGATTGTTTATGTAAATAGTTTTGGATGTGATGCCTCTCAAGCAACAACCTTCAAAGTTAACTTATGTGCTTGACATGCAAGGGATCATCCAACATTCAGTTATTTATGACAAAGAGGAAGGGGAAATCGTACACTGCTTGTCAAAAGAACAGATTGCCGAGCTATTTCAAATGAATCCCGACAAAGTCATCACTGAAGAGGCATCTGTTCCTACAACTGATTATCCCTCCTCTGACGAACTAGAAGACGTTGATGAGGTTGAAGTCGAAGACATCACTGATCAAGAATATCCAAAGTACACATCAGTAGATGGTGATGATCTTCCCTCCTTCGCAGACTTATTCACTCAGCAGTCCGACGAGGAGGTCAACCGTATTATCGACAACAAAGGAGATGAAGCCGGTCCCTCCACTATTGACATTGACGAGCTGAATGAACGTAAAAGTCAGTGGATGGAATACATGGCCGAATTAAAGAAGAACTCAAAGCCCTCTCCTCCAACCAAGTACACTAAAGTTTATCGACTCAAAGGACACAAGTCTGATGGTCGTATAATCAGTTGGGCATACTTCAACGACTTAAGCTGCTATGCTATAAAAAGAGAGAAGGGCATACAATATTTCAGGTACCCTCATGACTTCAAGACGCTGCCCGCATTTGAAGTAAATCAATTGGCGCGTCTAAAGCTTCTATACAGTGAATCTTCCGGTCTATCCGAATGGTTTGAACGTCAATTACAATACGAATACCGGAAGAAGTGGGTGAACTTCAAGCCACAAATGCCTACACGTTACATTCATATGGAAAAGGTTCATCCAATCACCAAGAAGCCCCTAATTGTCTTAAAGTGGAAACCTCCAACGATCATGAAGAAGATTCCTTTAAGGAAAATGATCCAGGACTTCTCAGATCAGTTCAAATGGTGGTACTATGATGGGCGTACTGGTGAAGCTGTTATAGTGCTTTGTAAAGAAGGGTCATGGGAGACCATCAGGGTCTTTGATCCCTTGTGGCTGACCAACTTGTCTGAACAAGATGTTACAACTTTATACAAGTGTCAGCCATTTTTTAAAGTTGCAGATATAGACCAGGCGTTGCAGTATGTGAAAGTGATACGTATATGCTTTGCTTTTGACATACACGCCGGGGTTAACTGGAAAACTCGTACAAAAGAGATGTTGAAGACCAACTAATGTCAGTTAGGTCATTTTAAAGGGATCTAGGTCCAAGGGGGAGTATGTAGATGCATGATATGTCCCTAATCCCTTGTAATATGTATTTCATCTATGTTTAATGTAACTATTTGATATATTAATGAAATTACATGTTTATCCTTAATGTTTACTCATATATAACGACTGTGTATTAAACGATCTGATAAATAGCGATAACGTTGATCAATCGTGCTAATGAAAGGCCCATTCGCACGAATGGATCATGAGAATGATCCATTCACGCGAATAGATCATGAGAATGATTCATTCGCTAGAATAAGTCATGAGAATGATTCATTCGTACGAATGAACCATTCTAATGATTCATTCTTACGAATGAACCATTCTGCTGATTCATTCGCACGAATGAGTCCATTCACATAGCTCATTCGTACGAATGGCCTCAGCACTATATATAGAACTTTCACTTCATGAGCACACACACAACACAAAATACAACACATATACACATAGAAGAGACTAACCAGAGCAGAACCAGACTAAGCAACAGAACACACAAACTCTTTGCACCTGTATTGTCGAATCTCTGTCCGTTGAGAGTTTCCAGGTCTTGTATCCAACTTCTCTACACCAAAGGGTCGATAGAAACCTTCGTTTCGACATCTAATCCGCTCGTTTCTTATGACCCGATCCGTGTCATAGATTGGATTGCCAATCAAATCGGATTCCGCACGATTTGGTTCGGTTAATGTGTTGAATCATTGGATCAAGGTAGATCCCGATCCAACAGATTTCACAAACACCGTCAAACAACATAAAACTTTACGTGATATGAATAATACTACTTTTGATAATATGACATGAACACTTATATATAGGAAGTATCAGCGGCGTATCCACCATGCCCTTGTAATATCACATTAGTTTCGTTATTATATATCATGATAGGTTTTATGTCATAACACACGACACAATTTGCTTTGTCTTTCCATGCGCTGATTTTTATAATTACGTGTGCACCCGTAATTATCTAAATGGTTGCATGGTCCGTATAGTTCATCCCATTATGTGTGTGGGTCCCGGAGGGGTAACACAAAATCACTTAATTCATAACTATTGTTTTCACGTATGTGTTGCTAACAAATAACTATGTCCCTAGATGCTGGAGTCAATCATATACTAAAGAGTAATAACGTGACATAATTTAGGGTCCCATAGCATTCCTCGTGTTTGAACAAGAATTCGTCAAACTCCGAGTAGCTTTCATGGATAAGGTGAATAATCATACCTTGTGTATGATGTACTTAATCAATTGCAACAATGTAAACAATCAAATTCCGTGTATAATGTAGCACATAAGTTCCATGTATGATCTAGTGTCATGTACATTGTAAACAATTTGGTTTCATGTATAATGTGAACAATTTAGTATCATGTACGTTGTAAACGAATAAGTTTCACATAGGCTGTGAAAAATTTAATATCAAATAAGTTTGCATGTATGACGTAAACAATTTAGCATAATGTATTTTGTAAATGTAAATAATTTAGTATCAAGCATTTTGTAAACAAGGAGTTTTAGGTATAATGTGAGCAACGTAGCATCATGTATATTGTATAGTGTGAACAAATTGGGTATCATGTATTTTGTAAACAACTAAGTTTCATGTATTATGTGATCAATCCAGTATAATGTATTTTGCAAACAAGTTTTGTGTAGTATGTGATCAGTGTAACTTTATGTATATTGCTACTACTAAGTTTCATGTATTATGTGATCGTGTATAATGTGCTCAATCTAATATCATGTATCAACCCAGCAAGTTTCATGTATCATGTGTTTAACCTAGTATCATGCATATTGTAAATAACTAAGTTTCATGTATCATGTGAATGCTCATATGTAAGCTATTAGATCTCATGAGTAATGTAAACTATCGAATTTTGCAGGTAGTCGAGTGTTGTAGACACGCGTGTTGTTTGGCGTTCATGTATGATGTGAGTAGTTGGATTTTTAACTTTAAAAATCTTGTTGAGGTTTATATGGATGGCTAATGCCTACACGTAATGATTCATCTCATTGCAGTGCCTAGTAAAATCATGCATTTATGAAGGAGTAAGATAACGAGAAGATTGTGTAGATATTTAAAGTAATGTGTTTACGAATAACTGATTTGTGCTCTTTGTTTGTAAATAAACAAGTAGTTGTAATTTATTATTGTTTGTAAATAAAATGGTGAAAAAGAGTTGAATAATTAACTATATGGATAATTAAATGAAAACATTTTTATTTAATTTTAAGTTATTATAAAAGAGAATATTTTAAGAGAAAATTAATGACTAAGTTATTAATAATTATGTCAAAGTTCAATAATAATTAATTTAATGAGAAAAAGTCATAACTAATTATTAATTAAAAACAAAGCTTTTATAAAACAAGTTGTATTAAGTTTCCTTACAAGGTGAAAAAAGTTTATAGAAAATTTATATTTCAAAAACTATTTATAAACTAAGGGTTTGATAAATACTTTGTTGGGACCAAAATAACGATGTTGTTTAAATCCGATAAGAAAATGATTAGTTTATAAAGAAGGCTTAGGTGTGTGTACTAAATTGTATTAAACAAAATGATGGTGTTTAGATTGTACTCATTTGGTATTATAACCAAATGGGTACTTTGACAAATCAAAGTAATTCAAGTTCCTATACTTTTAAGAAGACACGATTTAGCCTATATGTGAACACTCACTTCGGGAATTCTCAGGAAAGCATACGGATCATTCGGTTGATTTGGATTTATATGAAATGCTTTCCTAGATAAAAGACCCAAAGTACAAGCATTCACCCTTCTAGATTGCATGTGTTCTTTACTAATGTTCAGAACTCAAAACTTTGACGGGATTTTAAAATTTTAATAGGCTTTAGGCCTAAGAGTTTAACCTTTTGTTTACAAATGATGATGGTGACATAAATCTCAATGTGTAAGGGTGAAGATGTATAAAGACTTAGATATTAATAAGTGTGTGGTTAGACTTAGGATAACATTTAATGGCCTCAAATAAGTAGCATGAAATCAAGCAGTGGTAAAGAATGTATTATATAGGTAGCAATGTTTTTAAGCATGTGAGTTATCAAGTAGTGTAACATATAAATTATCATGTATTGTATCATGTGATGTAACACTTAAAATAACATGTTAGAAGATCACACATAGTAGTGAACATGTAGCACGTAGCAATGTAGCAAAAATCATATCATCATAGAGCATGACATTTGATGGGTATCCTAAGGTTATAGTCTAGGTCAAAAGTGTCTAATAACCTAATTCCCTATAACCAAGGCTCTGATACCAATCTGTCACACCCCAACCGACGGCGGAAACGTCGGGTCGGGACACGTAGACTGTTCATAAGCTCATGGTTTACTAATAGTTGTAATAATTACACAATCAATTTCATTTCATAGCTCAAATAAACAATTACAACATTTACAAGAGTCATAAATACATGTATATCTTTATTAAGTTTAAAACTAGATCCTCAATCCTAAGTGAAGCAACTTGAATCTTAACTCAAACATCCATATGTAACACCTGAAAATTTAAAACATTAATTTAAACATCTTGCGGAAAATAGGCCTATATTTTTTTTGTATAAAGAACTCATTTCACCAAAAAGAACACCTCACAAAATATTACACCAACATTCACCCAAAGAATACTCATAAAACGCACCCAGGGTTTTTCATAAAATTTCGACATGACCCATTCGTAAAATAAACAACCCTTACGAAGCATTAACCTGTTTTGACACTAAATAAAACCAAACCAAGTGACCAACACATCCACGGACACATCGACAAGTAATAAATCAACATGGAGTTTATACTCCAAGACGCCAATACAAAAACACAATATGAATGAAAAGACTTTACAAAACGACCATGTAAAATCATACACCGCGCCAACTCCAAATTTACATCCCGTTGACCCGATCCCTTGACTTAATCATCAACGTCTTTCACCATCTAAAATTGTCATGTGACATCATCCAACGGTTAGTTAACTAAATATTCAAATATTTCTATGGTATTATCCACGTGACCACACACACACACATATATATACACATCTAATTATGTGTTTATCACCCAAACCAAATAATTGGAAATGATTTATTTATTCAATTATCTTTTAAGTGGGGTTAAGCCATCTCTTTGACCCTCACGTTACTCCAACATAAATGTCTCTAATTAATCCCCATGGATATACAATCCAGGTCGACCCACTTAATCCACATATCTTGATCACCTCCGTGTATAAACGACTCTTCATACCTGCACATCACCACCATCATAACTAATTAGCCGAAGCTAAGTGAGGACTCACATTCCACATATACATACAAATACGAATCAAATATATAAACTCGAAGCATGTCAGGTTTCACCCCCGAGGAACGACTCCCACAACGACTTAAAACTTCCTTGTATACTTGTTTATTCCCTCCGTCTCCCGACCCCGACACTGGGTCGTTTCACCTTTGTTATCCCTGTTAGTATGAATTTAAAACACTACAAACACGATTAATAGGTTAGTTCGCACCGTAAAGATTAAACAACATAATACACCGACGTTCATTTTGTTTCACATCACAACCCGCCCGGTTAACAACTTATTATTATCCCCGCCACACCCTTATTAAGTTTGTAACATTCACCCACCTTTGGTTTGTAAAAAAAATTATATTTAACCGGTTACAAACTTGTGACATGATCATATCAAACCCCACAACTTATCAAGATAAACCTCATCCCCAATTCATGTATAGAGTTTTAGACATCTTGAGGTTTACAACCATATAAAAGACACCCCTAACGAGTTCTCAGTTAATCCCCAACAATTTTATAAATACAATAAAATTTTGATTTCAAAACAGCCTTGAGTGGCTGTAGAAATTCAACGTTTACACTCACTTACAATAGGTATTTCACATCAATTAAAAATTATGAGTAAAGTGGACTCAAAGAGCTTTCCATCGATATATAATAAACCTCGAACAGACATCCGGTTAATTTAATATGAATATTTCAAAACCGGTTAAATTCTGAAAATATGCTGAATTTTCAGCACTTGGGTCACTCGACCTATTACCATTTCGCACTCTTTCTTTATGAATTTAAACCCCCAAAACGCAGTCAAAACAATGCGTTATTGTTAGTTAAACCATATTTAATAATTTATATCAAACCACCTTAATCAAAAGAATCACAGGTCATTATTATGATTATTCTAATCAAACCTAGATTCAAGCCACTCACCTTTGCCCGTAGGAGTGTTGTTGCTTTATCACCAGTTTGACCCGTTGCTATCTAGGCTATGTCACACCTATCTTGAAAACAAGTCAATCTTTCAAACAATTAGAACACATAATATGGATATTCACACCATCTAGTATTCATCCATTTCATTACACGTGTTCTAAATCATACATTATATTCACCTTTACCCATATGACCCGTTAACACACAATTTAGTTTAGTCACATTCTACGGGTTCTTTTACCATTTATTCAAAGCAATATGCTTTTGAATCACCATAAACATCAAAACATAAGTTATGGTTAAAATCTGAACCATTTAAACCCATACACCCAAATGACCCGTTTGGGTGATTAACCCATTCTTTGTCATAATAAGCTCAAACGAGTCATTTGATAAACAAAACAATCAAATTCACCAATAAGGTTTATTTTAAGCTTATGCCTACTGTTTAAAACTTGATTTTTAACTAATTATACTAATCAAGTAAACCTTGTAAACCATCCAAGTTTTCCACTAAATATTTTGGTTTAGGCATTTCATAAAACACCTTGTGGGCATAAACTTTAAATCACAGTTTTGATACCCATAAGAACTCCCATACTCCCTTTTCATCATCAAAGATGTTTCCTAACTTTATAATCCTCCAATAGTACCATCTTTTAAGTTTTCTTTTTGAGTAAAATCATCATTGTTTTAGATTATACAATTCTATTCAGATTTACTCAGCAACTTCAAAAGATTTCTATCCCACCATACTAATTTCCAAACTTAATAGTTAATCCATAACATGCAATTGAATCAAAAACTCAATAATTGAAATCAAGCTTTCCAACATATAAATTAGAGTTTCTACATAGAAAATGAAATACTATAAACCCCAAATTCGTAGGTTTCAGGTTCACCTCCACATGAACCCTAATTCACAAATTTTACTACAAAACATGGAAGATTACATACCCGAGCCTTAGAAATCGAGAAAGGATGGTAGGATTGTACTCCAGTTATTCATATTCAAGCTCCATGATGAAGATCATCCTTCCCCCATCTCGTTTCTGCTCCTGATCAACGCCAAGACTAGGGTCGTAGACCCCCTCCCTTCTCATTTCACGTTCTTTTTTTTATATAATCCAACTTTCCCATTTTTACCACTAATTATGGGTTTTGTCAATATTAGTCCCCGTAATTACATATTTATAAATATTAGATGAAATATTTTATTCACATCTTACCCATGGCAATTTAACTCCCTTTATATTAAACCATATTATAGTATTTTTATAAAATACTATTTCACCCGCCATCAATTCCATTTTAAGGATTATATATGTTTATTTAAAACATATTTTATTTTCTATGAAAATCGAGATGTTACACCATACCTGAAACATGATAAAATGAGAGGGTCAACTATAAATAGTTGGTGAGCATACATAGGTTTGACAGCACAAGTAAAGTTAAAATGTTTTGTGTACAATCCATATGATACATGGTTTATAAAGCATTTATGGAGAATCTATGTTAAGCTAGTTACACAAATCAAACCTTGTAACTGAAGGGCATAACAACACATGTTATCCTAATGTAGGGCATAACAACACATGTTATCCTAATGTAAATATAGGGCATAACAACACATGTTATCCTCATGTAAATGTAGGGCATAACAACACATGTTATCCTGATGTAAATGTAGGGCATAACAACACGTGTTATCCTGATGTAGGGCATAACAACAAATGTTATCCTGATGTAAAGTGTTAATGATTGCACGAATATGTCATGTATATGTAGCCTTAACAAATAGCATTCAAGCACAAAGCACAAATAAACACATATGATCATATTGTAGAATTGTACGTGTGTAATTGCAAATAGCGTTTGTTGAGTAATCATGTTTCACCCCAAAATATGTAAAAACGTAAAAGAGTGGCTATGTAAACTCACTTGTAATAAGTAGCTTGCAGATCACACGGGTAAGATGTTGAACAAGTGATTAGCTAATCACAAGGTTAACCTAGAATTGAATTTTATGAATTGCAATCAATGACATGCATAAATGACTAGGGCAAAGTCTAAAGTACGAGGGTTTGAATCAGAACTGGGTTGATCGAATGAAGGGACTTGTTTGGTACAAGTGTGTAAAAATAAGTACGACTGAATTTGTTTTTAGTTAAAACGATTAGGAGTAAAATGTTTATCCAAAGTAAATATCTTTGTTTAAAAGAGAAAATATGTACTTAAGGTTTTAATAAAGTTATTTAGTTTTAAATAAATTTATGTAATTAAATAAATAAGAATTTTTATCTACTTAATTACGATAAGTATAATAATCTAAATATACATATTAATATAATTTAGAAAATTACGTTGTAAATATTTAATACATTATACCCTAATTAAAATATTTATTTTAGGGTAAAAATAATTTATTTGTATATCATAAAAATACGTTTGTGTAAACATTACAAAATGATAAGGGTATTTATCCATATTTTATAAATTAGATAAGTATTTTCAATGCTTTGTTAAAAAAAATAATTTTATTTAAATTATCTTTTAAATGATATTGTGTTAAATTCAAGTTTTAACATGTTTTTAATTGTCAAATAATAGTTTCATTTAAAATTTATCTATTAGAAATCATAGAACTGATCTGAGTGTCATAAGTTTATAAAATAAATGTCACACCCCCAATTTCAACTAACGGAGTTTTACCATTTGAGATGTGACGAATCAGGATCTCAATCATTAGTTACTTTGAACGACTATACATGGGACTCAAAATGAAAATATCATTCAAATCAAAGTATCAATGCGGAAGAGTAAAGAAAGTAAATGCGCAAAATACACGCGCCCAAAACCAAAGTTCAAAAGTCCAAAAAGTCCAAAATGTCCAACCAAAACAAGTACAATAGAATAATTCAAACAATTATAAATAAGTCACAATCAAAGTAGTTGAATCCCATGCATGCCCTAACGTGCACCTGTGTCTTATCTTAGCGACTTGAGAAAACATGTAAGAAAATACGTCAACACGAGGTTGGTGAGTTCACAGGTTTCAATATATGTAAATAAGCGTTTACCAGATTTATGTTCATTCAGTACGTATCTATAGGTAGCTAACCTATGTTCAGCTCAAGCGCTCGCAACCGAAGCTGACTGTTTGTTTATTGCCTCATGCCAGGTCTATCAACACTGGCGGTGTGAGTAGGCTAACATTTCACCCGTTCGATATCTAATCGAGTTAGCGCGACTAACGCGGGCGGGATTTGTCAAACCCAGTAGTACTACTAAATATTACCTCGATAAGATCCATATTAACGGTCCGATATAAGTTGAGGACTTTCTGTGATAGCGTGTTACGCTTAGCATTTAACATTGATATCATACGAATTACAAAAATCCAAAATTGTTTAATCATGTTTTCTCCCCCAAGTTAAAACAGTAAAAGGGGCCGTGAAAAATCACATGCGTTGCGTTGTAGGTAGTATTACACAAAGGATAAGTTGGAACCAAGTGTGTAAGTCTCAAACGACTTACGAATGCCCTAAAATTATAAACACAAAAATTAGGGACAAAAATGGGAATAGTGACATCGATACGGAATGAGAAACGTCTTAACGAAACGCTCTAATATTCAAGAGTGGACGAGCGTATCCACGGAGTTAGGAATTTCTTAAATAATCAAATTATAATTACTTTACGTGACGAATGACAAAATAATAATAAATAAAATCGGGTGTTTTGTCATTCACGAAAATTAAGAAAATAATGATATATATATACGAATAAATAATATAACTAATTATATTATTTTTTTCTTTAATCTCCACCGATACACGATGTTATAAAATGATTCGAAATAATATAAATATATATTATTTAATAATACGCTTCACGGTTTGAAAATAATATAAACGTATTATTTTATACGAAGTTACGGTTTGAAAATAATATAAACATATTATTTTTATACGAAGTTACGGTTTGAAAATAATACAAACATATTATTTTTATTTGATAATAACAATACTATTTTATTAAAAGTGCGAATAATATAAAAATGGGTTAACAATTTAAACCCGAGCCCACGGGTTGTTTCCCGGGCTAATACATATTTATATAATAATATAATATTATAAGGTTTGATTTTTATATTAAAATAATACAAGGAAAACTGTTTAAAAAAAAGATGTGGGAGCCCGGCCTCGAACCCGGGTCTCTCCCACACACACACTGCCTTAACCAATCTGCCCGCTAGGGTCATCGCGAACATATCCAGGTCCAAATAATTTTAACACCCAAGTCAAGTGGGTTTCCCTCCCATACACATACCGGTTCGAAACCAGTCCAATTACCATAGAATTCGACCATGTCTGGAAACAATTGCATAGGGGTTTTGATAATCGAGGTGTTGCGAATCTGGGGACTCATTTAATTTGAAAACCATTGGTTTTAAGATCGCTAATTTACTGAAAGAGGGATCGTAACCGTAGTTTATAAACATGGATTCAATTGATCGATTCTAATATTAAAAGTTGTTGAAATGATGGGGCTTTAATTAAACAAAACCTTGCGAATCTGTTGATGTGGTTTAATTGCATCAAATTCGTGTTTAAGATCGAAAACCCCAAATCGTTTCCAGAACGAACCCTAATTACGGGATCATGATCAATTCGATGATGGAAGCCCGACATTTCATAGGGCTTTCACTCTACAGACTATTACGTGTTTAATGATGTGGTTTAATTTGATTTAAAAACAGTTTAGAGTTGAATTTGGCAATCTGGTTTCATAAGAACCCTAGATTACGGGTTACAACAATTTCTATAATAAAACATTGAATTGACAGAGGGCTTTCAAAGAAAATGGTATTGCGAATCGAACTGTATAGGTTAATTGAATTATGATTGAGTCTAGACTAGAGTTCGATTAAACCGGTCAGAGATGAACCCTAGGTTACAGATTTTGATCGAATTGATAATGTAAGCCCTGGTAATGAGAGGGCTTTCACTCTATGGCTAAAAACGATAGTGTGAGTGCAAGCAATTACCAGAAATGTTGTCGGATTGATGGAGATCGAGTAAAACGGTTCCGGCTTGAACATGTTTGATCTCCGATGACTTCTACTGTGATTTCGGTCGAATTGAGACGTCTAACAGCTTCAAACGTGTTCGTTTAGTGTGTGCAGATGATTCGTTTGTGAGATTAACATCAAGTTTAATCGAATTCGATGCTAGTTACGATCATGGTTGACGGTTATGCTTTAAATGACTATTAATCTGTTTTAATTCGTAATTGAAAACGATTAACTACATGGTTATGACCGTTAATGACAATGATAGTGCACGACAGTTATAATTCGAACGAATTCGACGTTTGGAATCGAATTTGAATGAGGGTTGTATCTGGTTTGACTTGTAAGTCAACAAAACGGGTTTCATATGATTTTGACTTTGACGAGTCAATTGATTGGGTTTTAGGACTTGGCAGGTTCAGTCCTTGTAATTTTATGTGAATTGAAGTTTTTGAGTTTGTCAAAACTAGTCCCTAGAGTTTGAATTGGGTTTAAAGCTTGTTAGTTTGACCTCAAAAGTCAACAGAACTGGGATTTTGACTTTCTAACAGTCAACTTTAGGGATATTACATAACTAGTCCCTGGAGTTTAGGTTTGGATTATTGACAGAATTAGTCCCTGAAGTTTGAGTTAAGTTAATTAGGTTAATTTTAACTGGATTTTGTTAACGGAGTTAACTGGAAAAGTCCGGATTGTCACATTATCCCATAGTTGAAAGAATTTTCGTCCTGAAAATTAAATAATAATAAAAAAAAAATTTCCCGGGATGTCACATCATCCCATAGTTGAAAGAATTTTCGTCCCGAAAATTAAACAGTACCTTGAGGATTTGATGTGGAGTGCTTGAACAGATCCCTCGTGAACTCCGGTCCACGTTTCGAGTTCCAACGAACTCTGACAATAAGGATTTTACTGTGCTTTAACGTTTTAACTTCCCTATCCATAATTTCCATAGGTTCTTCGATGAAACGTAACTGTTCATCAACGTGTAGTTCCTCAAGAGGAACTGCGAGTGATTCGTCTGCTAGGCATTTCTTTAAATTTGAGACGTGAAAAACATTGTGGACACCACTAAGTCCTCCAGGTAGGTCCAGTTGATACGCTACTGGTCCGATTCTCTTCATTATCTTGAATGGTCCAACATAACGAGGATTCAGTTTGCCTCGTTTCCCAAAACGAATGACACCTTTCCAAGGTGAGACTTTGAGTAAGACCATGCCACCTATTTGAAACTCTAAGGGTTTACAACGCTTGTCGGCATAGCTGTTTTGACAATCCCGAGCTGCCGCCACACGGTTTCTTATTTGAACGATCTTTTTAGAAGTTTTAAATACAAGTTCAGGACCTGTAAGTTGACTATCCCCAACTTTGGTCCAACAAATAGGAGAACGGCATTTCCGTCCATAAAGTGCTTCAAATGGAGCCTTGATGCTAGTGTGATAACTGTTGTTGTAAGAGAACTCCACCAACGGTAGGTGAATGTAACATCCCAAAACTGGTAATAAATAAATAATGGCACGATCGAAATTATAATTTTCAAATGACGAAAGAAAAATGGATGGGCTTGGGCTCGGCTCCAACGGGCCGAAGGAAGCCCAAGTATATAAGGGCAAGGGCTGCCCAAACTTCTCATTTTCCACCAATCTCAAGTTCTAGAGATAGAGAAGAGAGCACGAGCCTAGAGAGAGAAAGTGACGGATTGACTTAGAAATTCAGGAGAACGTTGCTGCTGAACTCGTGAGCAGAACCTCAGAATCAGAATCACAATCCAGGTAACGATTCGACCATAATATGAGTTTTTGTTTAATTTGGGATTTTCGGGTTTTGGCCAAAAAGATAACGATTTTGCGGATGAAACTTGAAAATGAACATAGGTTTAGCATCTAGAATGAAAACCGAACGTTTTGATCTAAGAAAATTGAGATATTTACTCGATCAGACGCGCATGCAAAAACTTCAGATTTTTGGGGAAGACGATCTGTGCAGACCTATCGAAACTACTTAGTTTCGATATGTGCAGAACCATCGAAACTACATAGTTTCGATATGTACAGACCCATCGAAACTACATAGTTTCGATATGTGCAGACCCATCGAAAGTACCTAGTTTCGATATGTGCAGACCCATCGAAACTACCCAGTTTCGATATGTGCAGGCCCATCGAAACTACCATAGTTTCGATATGAGCCCACGATCCGAAGCTAAGATTACACCTAAGTTACCTATCGAAACTACCAAGTTTCGACAAAAGCAGCCTATCGAAACTACCAAGTTTCGACATAAGCAGCCTATCGAAACTACCAAGTTTCGACATAAGCAACCTATCGAAACTACCAAGATTCGACTTAAGCAACCTATAGAAACTACCAAGTTTCGATATAAACTAATCCATCGAAACTACTAGATTCAAGCATAGTAATGTCTAGTGTCATCTAGGAGCACTACCTTACGTGTATGACTTTATTATACAGATCGTGAGTGACATTAGTGACGCTCAGTAGCCAGCTAAGTGTATTTAAGAAACTACTCATCAGGTGAGTTCTATGTGCCCCCTTCTATGTTATGTGCAAATCATTTTAAATGTTTTGGGGCTGAAGTGTATACACTAAATGAATAAATGTTATAAATGTCAATGTGATCATACGTATATATATATAAATACTTATATATGAAAATGAATTATGAATAAAGAAAGAAGCGTATGATTTTAAAGAATAAATGAAAGAAGGACATAACGTAAAAGAATGAAATCTTGCTTTATATGACATATATATTGCATGTTATGAATGAATGTAAACGTTATAAACCCTTCTATGACAACGGCTACTTCGGTAGACGGACGACCACGTGACTATTTTGCAACCGGGATAAAAACGTTCCTTCGCAAGCTAGGACGTATGAAAAGGTATTAATGGACGGTCGAAGCACCTGCCTTAACTAATGTAGAACGGTTGCATACATAATGGTCGCGTGGGAAACGGATGCCCTAGGGCAGACGGACAAAAGGATGGACTACGACGGTAGGACGGTGAAGTTCGGACGGACACTGTAACCTTTCTGATTTTCATGTTTTTCCTATTTATTTTATGCCATGCAATAAAAGACGATTCCGATTCCAACCTTACATTCATTGTTCATGTGCAATAACAAGCATACACGCGTCTATTATATTACAATATTAACTAAAACAAACCTCGAGGACCAAACTTGACCAAAACTCAAAACAACATCAATATTACAAAACTACAAGGACTAGTCTTGAAACTTCCAAAAACCTACACAAGCACGGTCGTGCTTAGTCCTAAGCACGGTCGCGCTTGTGCCATGACCACGGTCATGCTTATCATTAAGCACGGTCGCGCCTCTTTTACAGTTTGACTCTGAAAAGGTCAAACCGACTCAAATCTAGTCCAAAAATAGATTTCAAACGAGTTTTAGAAACCGTGGGACTTGTAGAAGAAGTTACTCGACCTTTTGCGACGTAGACCCGATCCAAACACGCATACAATCGTCCGAATTCGCGTACCTTTAGACCGACCTTCCTTTTTAAATCAAATCTTGTAATTTGAGCAAGAATCAAACGAATTAAGTTAATCCAATTACTACCCGCGACTTATATAAGCCTCCTTAAACCCTAAATCCATCATTACATCGTCCCTATCTCGTCTGTCGATCAAGAAAAGCCGCGAAGTCTCACCGTAGCCGTCTGCACTGGTTGCCCATTCAAAACAGGTTAGTAATAGGTCATTAGGATCGTCTCTCCAAGCTAATCGAAAGCCCTAACTTAATTCGTAACCGCATTACACGATTTTACCGAATTGAATCTGAGTTTTTATAAATAAATGGTTTTAATCAAACTACACGCTAGACGTGTTATAAATCCAATTAAATAGTATGGTTGGATTCGCAAACACTCTCTCAATGAAAACCCTAAGTTTCTAATCAGTTTTATTACAAGAACTAGATTAATTGCTTCTGAAATTGACCAGACACGGTCGCGCTAACCTATGAGCGCGGTCGTGCCTGACCAAGCACAGTCGTGCCCGAGAAAGGCCCAGTCGTGTTTATCGAACAAACCAAGTCCGGACCTAGTCAAACCCTAGACGCGGTCGTGCCGGGTACGAGCACGGTCGTGTCTTATGAACAAACTCTTGTTGTGACTTCTGACCAACCACGGACGCGTTACCGACCAAGCGCGGTCGCGTACGAGCTGAGCACGGTCTTGCCGTATACGAGCACGGTCGTGTTCATCCTTTAACAGAGTCTTTTATTTAATATATTTTATATTTTAATCAGTTTTAATGTTATAAAAATTATTTTATAAAATATCCAGAACCAAGTATTGTTTATTAAAGATCGATTACTTAATCTTTCTTTAAATTAAAATCAATAAAATACTACAAGTTTATATAATTATTTTTATGAACAACAATATATTCCATACGTTTTGTCTTTAACAAATATTATTTATTTAAACGTATATTTTAAATAAATGTATATTCTATTACTATTGATTAAATAAATAGTATATTTAAACAAACCTTAAACTTAAACAAATCCGCTTCCGACATCGAATAACGCAACTCAATAATACGTAATCATATATTGTTCAATAGGTCGAACCTAGCAATCCACAACACACCGCCGTTTCCCATTTGCTTGTGCAATCTATACGCTACATAACACGTGAGTTACATAGCCCCTCTTTTACTCTATTTTACAAACTTTTGGGGTGGAACATGCGTTCTATTTACATGTTTTCAATTATACACATATACAGTTCCATCCTATGCATGTATACAATTTTGCGCTTTGTGCTCGAGTACTAGGTGTAGGCCAATTATTATGCTCTTCATGTACAATCATTAACTATCAGCCGACAGTAAACAGTGGTAGATCTATTGAGTTTGACAAACCCACCCAGGTAGGGTGACTGTTACTGACAACACAATTTTACGTGCATGTTACAAAGGTTTGATTGTATAGGTCACACGATGGTTTCTCTCCATAATTGCCTTAATTGTCATGTTGTAGAAAAGCAGGGGGAGATATCTTGCTAGTTCAAGTTTATGAGGATGATATAATTTTTGGGTCGACGAATGTGGACATGTGTAAAGACTTTGAAAGAGTTATGAAGCTGAAATTTGAAATGAGCAGCATGGGAGAGTTATCTTTCTTTTTAGGTCTTCAAGTTGATCAGAAAGAAGATGGTTTTTTCATTCATCAAACGAAATATGTGTCGGATATTTTGAAGAAATTTGAGATGTCAGATACTTCAGCGTTTAGTACTCCAATTCCGGTTAATCACAAATTAGATTCTGACTCGAAAGGGAAGGAAGTGGATTGTAGGTTATACAGAGGAATGATCGGATCTTTAATATTAAAGATCGATTACTTAATCTTTCTTTAAATTAAAATCAATAAAATACTACAAGTTTATATAATTATTTTTATGAACAACAATATATTCCATACGTTTTGTCTTTAACAAATATTAAACGTATATTTTAAATAAATGTATATTCTATTACTATTGATTAAATAAATAGTATATTTAAACAAACCTTAAACTTAAACAAATCCGCTTCCGACATCGAATAACGCAACTCAATAATACGTAATCATATATTGTTCAATAGGTCGAACCTAGCAATCCACAACACACCGCCGTTTCCCATTTGCTTGTGCAATCTATACGCTACATAACACGTGAGTTACATAGCCCCTCTTTTACTCTATTTTACAAACTTTTGGGGTGGAACATGCGTTCTATTTACATGTTTTCAATTATACACATATACAGTTCCATCCTATGCATGTATACAATTTTGCTCTTTGTGCTCGAGTACTAGGTGTAGGCCAATTATTATGCTCTTCATGTACAATCATTAACTATCAGCCGACAGTAAACAGTGGTAGATCTATTGAGTCTGACAAACCCACCCAGGTAGGGTGACTGTTACTGACAACACAATTTTGCGTGCAAGTTACAAAGGTTTGATTGTATAGGTCACACGATGGTTTCTTTCCATAATTGCCTTAATTGTCATGTTGTATTGAACTGTATGCACACAACACGTATTTTGCTATCACACAATAAAACCTATGTATTCTCACCAACTTTTTAGTTGACTCTGTTTTAACCATGTTTCAGGTACCAATGTTTGAAGTAATCAAGATATGCGACACATAAGATTTTTGGACCTAGAATTCAATTAAACCAGTTTATTCTATGTAATTTACATTTTTGTTTTGTGGATTGGTTGTGTTTTGATTAAACTTGTTGAATGCAATGAAAACAATTATTTAATATTCAAACTTTAGCAAACCATGAGCAATGAACAGTCTGCACGCTTCACGCCCCGACGTTTCCGCCGTCGGTTGGGGTGTGACAGACACAAGTTGCCGGACGAATTTAAGTAAAGAACGGACGGTTTTCTAGAGCCGGACGGAGAATGAAAAGGTCTACGACGGTAGTTCTCACTGCGATGTCTTTGTGACATTCGCGACAAGTGTCATGGGTTGATCTCCCTAAAGATTATGGCCAATAACTGTTCTCCACAAGTAAGCACGTATGTACATATGTACATACCCACAATTGAATGTTATGTGAGAACAGTAAAGCGAAGATTAAGTAAAAGCTCAAATGTTAAGTATATATATAAATATAATACTCATGGTAAGATAAATATTATGCATGATTGTCTTTAAACTAGAACTCACCAGCGTTAGCTGACTTTTAGTATACATTTCAGGTAAAGGAAGAAAAGGTCGTGCGATGGCGTGAAGGTTACCCGACACAAGACTGACATCCCACTTTAATATATGTGTTAAGACTTCCGCTGTCAAGTTATGTTATGTTATGTTATGTAATAGAATGACGAATGATATGTAATCGAATGATGAATGTTTTTAATCTAAGTTCAGTATTTATGACTATGTTTATGAGTAAATCCAACAAGTGAGGTTACCCAGGAATGGGGCCTTACAAGTTGGTATCAGAGCAATAGTTTGAGAGATTCAGACATCCCTAAATGTCTGGACTCAAACTGATTATGGGACTAACGCACGGATGTCAGTATGGGTAACCAAAGCCAACGCAGCACGGTAAGTAAGTACTAAAGTTAATGCTCTTGGATAAGAATAGATACCTTAACTTAGAACAAATAGATGTCAATGTCACAACCCATTTGAAGAGTTTTGAACCCGAAAAGCAATGTAAATTAGTAATCACAAACCGGTCACTGTAATTAATAATTTACCTTGCTCGTACTGTTCCAAACTATGATATGAAGAAATGACATTGATGTATTCCCTTTATAATTATCAGGAAATTAAGAATTTATGGCTGGTGGAGGAAGAACAGGACGACGAGGCGGTCGCACTGGCCGAGTAGGTAGACCTCCATTGAAGCAAATACATGAAGAGGAAGAGAGTGTGCACGCAGAACACACTAAGAGTGTGCATGAAACAGATGTGACACCAACTGGGAACGATAGTCCAGGGCCTATACAGTTAGAACCCGAAGTCAGAGATGCTATTGCCCGCGAGGTCGTACTTACTCTGAAGAACATATTGCCTGACCTACTATCTGAGGCATTAAAGAAAAGCAAAGAAGAGGATGAAGGGAACAATGAAGAGAAAATTTATGACAGTGACGGGGATGAAGTGAGAATGGGATCAAGCAATCGTGGGTGTACATACAAAGGTTTCAAGGACGGAGACCCACCAAAGTTTGATGGTAGCAAGGATTCGGTGGCTACTTTTGAATGGATTGAGAGGATGAACGCTGTAATCAACATCAGCGAGTGCCGACCAGACCAGGCGGTTAAATATGTTGCTCATTCTTTCACCAATGAAGCACTAGGTTGGTGGAGAAACATTCAAAGAACAAAGTCGCCAAATGCTATTGCCAGAATGACATGGGAAGACCTGAAGAAGCTCATAATCCAAAAGTTCTGCCCATAGAATGAGATTGATCGTGTGGAGAATGAGTTCCTAAACTTCAAGGCTGGCAACAAGACTCATCGCCAGTATACTTCAAGATTCAACGAGCTGGCCCAACTGGTACCACACTTGGTGGAAACCGAAGGACGTATGATCAAATACTATGTCAAGGGTCTGCCGCAAAGGGTCCGTGTCCATGTAAAAGCCAACCTACCCTCGACCTTCAAGTCGGTAGTCAACCTGTCTGGAATCGTCTACGACGATTATGCCAATGAGGACCCGGCACCTAAGACACAAAAGAGAAAATGGGAGAACCCGTCTAGGGGCACCGGAAAAGGGAAAGAAACAGCTAAAATTAAGAAACCAAGGTTGGACGGATATGAAACATGCAAGAGATGTGGAAGGCAACATCTGGGCGAGTGTCGAATCGGCACCACCACATGCTATAAGTGCGGGAAACCGGGGCACTACTCCCGAGATTGCTTAAAGGACGTCAAGTGCCAAAGTTGTGGAAGGTATGGGCACCTGACTAGGGATTGTAGAAAAACCAGACAATCCGGTTCGGGAAAGGAAAAAGAAGCTGAAAAGGAACCGCCGAAGGCTAGGACTCGAGCCTATGCCTTAGCTGAGGAAGAAGCAAGGGGAAACCCTGATGTCGTGTCAGGTACGTTTCTAGTTAATGATGAACGTGCTGCTATTTTATTTGATTCTGGTGCTAGTAAAAGCTTCATATCAAATGCATTTAGTCGTAAACTGGATTGCTCTATCAACACCATAGTAAAGGCCTTTAGTGTACAAACTGCCGTTGGTAAAAATTCGGCAGTATTCCAAGTAACAGAGGATTGCATCATAGAAATAGAGGGACATAAGTTTCCTTCTAGATTATTCCTTCTCACCTTAGGAGGATTCGATATAGTATTGGGTATGGATTGGCTAGCTGCCAACGAAGCTCAAATCATATGTAAACGTAAGAGGATACACCTTAAGGCTCCAAGCGGCAGCCCAATTACGGTTTATGGGGATTGGAATTGCACGATGCCGAACATCATCTCGATGATCAAGGCCGAAAGTTACATGAGGCGCGGTTGCGAAGCTTATCTGGCATATGTTATTGATGATAGAACGAAAATGAATGAACTCAAAAATGTACCTGTGGTGTGCAACTTTTCGGAAGTATTCCCTGAGGATCTACCTGGGTTACCACCCGATCAGGAAATAGAATTTCAGATTGACTTACTGCCAGGAGCTGAGCCCGTTGCCGAAGCCCCCTACCGATTGGCTCCGTCAGAAATGAAAGAATTGATGTCTCAACTAGAGGAACTAACCGAGAAAGGATTTATTAGACCGAGCATCTCACCATGGGGCGCTCCGGTACTATTTGTAAAGAAGAAGGACGGCAGTATGCGCATGTGCATCGACTACCGCGAATTGAACAATAGAACAGTAAAGAACAAATACCCACTACCTAGAATAGACGACCTTTTTGATCAACTGCAAGGTGCGAGTTGGTTCTCAAAGATCGATCTTAGGTCGGGTTACCATCAGTTGAAAGTAAGAGAAGAAGACGTACCAAAGACCGCATTTCGCACGCGTTATGGGCATTATGAGTTTCTCGTGATGTCCTTCGGATTGACCAACGCACCAGTAGCGTTCATGGATTTGATGAATAGAGTATGTCGACCAATGTTGGATCGATCGGTGATAGTTTTTATAGATGACATACTGGTGTATTCAAAAAGCGAAGGTGATCACCACTGTCACCTAAGAGAGGTTCTGGAGGTGTTAAAGCAGGAAAAGTTATACGCAAAGTTCTCCAAATGCGCGTTCTGGCTTAGGGAAGTCCAATTCCTAGGTCACGTAATAAACCCAAACGGAATCATGGTAGATCCTGCAAAGATCGAGACAGTAAAGGAATGGAACGTCCCAAAGACACCAACAGAGATACGAAGTTTTCTGGGATTGGCAGGCTACTATCGAAGGTTCATTCAAGATTTCTCAAGGATAGCCTCGCCACTAACTAAACTGACACGGAAGGAAGTGAAATATGAATGGGGTCAAACCCAAAACAACGCGTTTGAGGAACTTAAGGCACGGTTAACCCAAGCTCCAGTCTTAACACTACCTGAGGGAAATGAAGACTTGGTAGTCTACTCTGACACTTCAGGGCAGGGTTTAGGGTGCGTACTCAAGCAACGAGGAAAGGTAATTGCTTATGCATCGCGGCAACTAAAGATTCACGAGGTTAACTACCCAACACACGATCTAGAATTAGCAGCAGTAGTTTTCGCGTTGAAAATATGGAGACACTATCTGTATGGAGTTAAATGCACCTATCTGTATGGAGTTAAATGCACCATTTACTCCGATCACAAAAGCCTGAAGTACTTTTTCGAACAAAAGGAATTAAACATGAGACAAAGGAGATGGTTAGAGCTACTGAAAGACTATGACTGTGAGATATTGTACCATCCAGGCAAGGCAAACGTAGTGGCTGACGCTTTAAGTAGAAAGGAAGAATCGGCACCTATCCGGATCAAAGCGTGTCAGCTGATTATAACACCAGACTTGATGGGTGAAATATCAAAGGCACAAGATGATGCACTGTTAGAAAGAAATGTGAAACGGGAAAGAATAGTAGGACAACAAGGGAACCTAGATGCAAATGCATACGGGGTACGAACTAGGTTTGGCCGGATGTGGATACCTAAGATTGGCGAGCTTAGTGTCACACCCCAACCGACGGTGGAATACGTCGGGGCGGGACACGTAGATTGTTCACAGCTCATGGTTTACTAACGTTTGAATAATTATCAATCACATTTCATTTTAATTCAAGTAACACCAACATTCAATCCAATAACTCAACAAAGTAGATTACAAAAGATAAATTGTTCAAATTAATACTAGGCCAAATCCTAAGTGTAGCAAGACTTGAAGCACCTCAAACATTAGTACCTGAAACATGGTTAAAACAAAGTCAACTAGAAAGTTAGTGAGAATACATAGGTTTTCGTGTCATGTAATAGAATATAGTGTTGTGTGCATACAATTCATACAAACATGGCAATTAAGGCATTTATGGAGAGATACCATCGTGTGACCTAAGTATACAATCAAACCTTTGTAACTAGCATGCAAAACAAAAGCGTGTTGGCAGTAACAGTCACCCTACCTGGGTGGGTTTGTCAGACTCAATAGATCTATCACTGTTTACCGTCGGCTAAATAGTTAATGACTGTACGTGAATAGCATATAGTTGGTCTACACACCTAGTACTCAAGCACAAAGCACAAAATTGTAACACATGAATGTAGGGTGGAATTGTATATTGTGTGTATTTGCAAACATAGTAAATAGAACGCATGTTCCACCCCAAAAGTTTGTAAAATAGAGTAAAAGATGGGCTATGTAACTCACTTGTATAAAGAACGTAGATTGCACAATCAAATAGATAGTAGCGGTGAGTTGTACGTCACTAGGTGCGACCTAATGAATAAATGTATAAACATGTATTATTGTTATGTACAAAGATCTAAAGTCTAAGGTTTTTGTGGGTTTATAAGTGTAAGGACTTGTGCTGATGGTTTGTGTCATTTTTTGTCAAAAATGGATTCGTTGGTGGTTATATAAAATAAGTTTAGGGTTTGTAAGAATAATGAATAAATAAATTAAATAATTTATTTATTTAGAATATTGCTTTTAAAGAAATAGTGTGGTATATATATTTATTTAAATATAATATAAATAAATAAAAGTTTTTGTTTATTTATTTATTTATGAAAATGTCTCAAAATATAAAATAGTTATTTATTAGTTTATATGTTTTGAAATAAGTTTTATTCGTTTGAATATGGTTTCTACACTATTATATTTGATTTAATAACACGAATGGTTTATAAAAGTTCGTTTTACAATAAAGCGATTTACAAAAATCTTGTCATAATTTTTATAATTTAGGAATTTAATTAAACAGTATATTTTCTTTTGATAATTAAAAGATGGAAATTTTTTTTAAACAATTTGAATTTATTAGAATTATTGTTTTAAGTCAAAAATTACGAATTTCTGATTTAAACTGACTTAATTTATGTGGGGGTTTATAAAAACATTTTTATAGAATTTTTTTTTGTTTATAAAACTGTTTAAAAATGATTTTTTTTATAAAAAGAACTCCACCCGGTTCGAACCCGGGTGGGTTCTGTGTGTGGGTCATGCTCTACCGCCGGACCAGGGGGCTGATACTGATAACAAACCGGTCCGCATGGTTTTAACATAAACGAGAAGGGGAGCCGGGTCTGGTCAGTGGGACACGCGCAAAAAGAGGAACCGGGTTTTGGCCTGTGGGTTTCGAACCCACGCCCCTTGGCTCGTGGCGCAGTGACTTACCAGCCGAGCCAAGGGGTTTCGCTGGTTGAATATGTATTCCGAAATTCTAAATAGAACACCCGGTCCCCGGCCCTAAATCCAATCGATCGATATGAACCCTAATCCCCCTTTGGTCCCGATTCGATTTGAAATCCCAAATTGTTATGGGGCTATCGGACTACCTCCTAGGACGAATCAAACGAGACTAACCTTATTCGATTTAGTGGAGGATCGGGTGAGAACGACTAGGACTTGGCTCCGGCGGTTCCTGATGCTCGACAGCGTCTCAGAGGTGTAATGCCGATTGAATTGAGGTCGGGAGAGTTTGTGGGTGAGTATGCGAAGGTGTGGGTATGGTCTAATTGGCTTGATTTCATCTAGATAGCAGAATTCGATTAGGAGTTGGAGGATGACACCCGTTTAGACGAATTACGCGTTAATTCAGTCAATTGGGAATGTATTGGGTCGAGATTGTGGTCTGGGGTCATGCGCGAACCGTTTAGGGGTGATTTGCTGTCATCAACACGCCTTAATTCCCCGAATTCATTCCTAATTTAGCTCGGTTTGACTCTGCCGAGTCAAACGTGTTTGGATTGAAATTAACCGCGCGACTTGATCGAATTGGATTGTTGTTTGGGCCTGGGACTGATTAGTACTTGGTCTAACACTCAAAACAGGTCCAATCCAACCGGCCTAAACAAGCCTCCCGCCGGATTGCATTGATTTTGGCCTGTTTGACTTTTAAAAGTCAAACAGGTCACATTTGGTGTTGTAGGTCAAAATTGAAAGTCAAGGTTCAATTCCAAAGGTCCAATTGAGGATTTAATTATTAGGTTCAATGTTTAAGGGGGGGGGGTTGTACCGTTACATTGTAATTATACATGTATGTATATATATATATATATATATATATATATATATATATATATATATTTGTTTACATATAGATAGGTAACTTGACTTACATGTATATATGTATATTTGTTTTATGTGGATAAGTATGTATATGGAATAAGGATATGAAATCTTTAAATTCTAACTTGTATATAAATAGGATAATATTGCGGAAATCTGAACCATAATATTTGTGTAGATAACATAGAGTATTGTACTAGAAGTTGGAAATGGAAACACTGTTTATTGCACTTAAAACAAATACATGGAAAGATCAGAGATGTTACAGTCTCCCCATGTTGAGGGGATTTCGTCCCGAAATTCAACTAGTTGAGGCTGCTGGATTGGTGAAAAGGTGAGGATACTTGAGCTTCATTTGGTCCTCACGTTCCCAAGTGAACTCAGGACCACATTTAGAATCCCAACGGACTTTGACTATAGGAATTCGGCTTCGCTTGAGTTGTTTGATCTCACACTCCATGATCTCTACCGGTTTCTCAACGAAGTGCATCGTTTCATCAATGCGCACATCGTCGAGGGGTATGTGAAGATTCTCGTCAGCAAGGCATTTCTTCAAGTTGGACACATGGAAAGTTGGATGGACATTGTTGAGTTCCGGAGGTAGGTCGAGTTTGTAAGCCACTTTCCCAATTCTTTCAAGGATTTCGAACGGGCCTACATAACGAGGTGCTAGTTTTCCTTTCTTCCCAAAGCGAATCACACCCTTCCAAGGGGATACCTTTAGAAGCACAAGGTCACCCACTTGGAATTCCAAGGGTTTTCGTCTCTTGTCGGCATAGCTCTTTTGTCGACTTCTCGCTACTCGGATATTGTCACGGATTTGAAGGATTTTGTCGGTTGTTTCTTGAATTAACTCGGGACCGGTGATTTGTGCTTCACCAATCTTGTTCCAACAGATAGGAGAACGACATTTGCGACCATAAAGAGCTTCAAATGGGGCCATGTTGATGCTGGTGTGGTAGCTGTTATTATAGGAGAATTCAATAAGTGTCAAATGTGAATCCCAATTACCACCAAAGTCTATGACACAGGCTCTCAACATGTCTTCAAGGGTTTGAATTGTTCGCTCGGTCTGACCATCAGTTTGTGGATGGTAGGCCGTGCTTAAATCCAATCGTGTGCCAAGTGCCTTTTGTAGAGATTGCCAAAACCTGGAAGTGAAACGAGCATCTCTATCGGATATTATGTTCAAAGGAACACCGTGACGGCTCACAATCTCGTCAATGTAGATTCGGGCCAATTTCTCTACTCGATAGTCTTCACGGATGGGCAAAAAGTGTGCGGATTTAGTGAGACGGTCAATGATTACCCAAATGCTATCATAGCCGCTTGAAGTGCGGGGAAGTTTAGTAATGAAATCCATGGCTAGATTCTCCCATTTCCACACGGGGATTTCCGGTTGTTCAAGTAAACCGGAAGGACGTTGATGTTCGGCTTTGACTTTAGAGCATGTTAGACATTTTGCAACATAGAGTGCAATGTCTTTCTTCATACCAGGCCACCAATATTGTGGTCGAAGATTGTGATACATTTTATCCGCACCGGGATGAACAGAATACCGAGACTTGTGTTCCTCAGTCATGAGGAATGCCCGAAGATCATTGCGATTGGGAACCCAGATACGATCCAAGAAATAAAGTAAGCCATTGTTTTTAGTCTCCAATTGGAATTCAGCACCACAAGACATTTCCTCATACATATTGCCCTCGGTAACCGAGATGTGCTGAGCTGCTAGAATACGGGTTTGGATATCGGAGTGAATCTTGACACTTTGAAGCATGACATGTTCTTTACGGCTCAGTGCATCGGCTACAACGTTTGCCTTTCCGGGATGATAACGAATCTCGCAATCATAATCACTAAGGAGTTCAACCCAACGTCGTTGTCTCATGTTGAGATCTTTTTGGTTGAAGATGTGTTGGAGGCTTTTGTGGTCGGTGAATACCACACATTTTGTGCCATAGAGATAATGTCTCCAAATCTTCAAAGCAAATATGACCGCACCCAACTCCAGATCGTGCGTCGTATAGTTCTTCTCTTGGATCTTAAGTTGTCTCGATGCATAAGCGATTACCTTGCCTCGTTGCATGAGAACACAACCAAGACCTAGGTTAGAGGCATCACAGTAGACGACTAGATCATCATTTCCTTCAGGAAGAGTCAAGATGGGAGCATTGCACAATTTCTGCTTAAGAGTTTGGAAGGCTTCTTCTTGCTTTGACCCCCATACATAAGGTTTACCTTTATGCGTCAAGGCGGTGAGGGGAACAGCAATCTTGGAGAAATTAGAAATGAATCTTCGGTAATAACCCGCTAAACCAAGAAACGAACGAACCTCGGCAGGGGTTTTAGGAGCACTCCAATTCTTAACAGCTTCGATTTTGGCGGGGTCAACATGAATTCCCTTTTTATTAACAACGTGACCCAAAAATTGAACCTTCTTTAGCCAAAATTCACATTTTGAGAACTTGGCGTATAATTGTTCCGTCTTCAGGAGGTCCAAGATCAGTCTAAGGTGTTGCTCATGCTCTTCCTCATTCTTGGAATAGATCAAGATGTCGTCGATGAAAACAATCATGAACTTGTCAAGGTATGGTTTGCATATGCTGTTCATGAGATCCATAAAAACAACAGGTGCATTGGTTAATCCAAAAGGCATAACCATGAACTCGTAGTGACCATATCTTGTTCGGAAGGCGGTCTTGGGAATATCTTCCTCTCGTACACGTAGTTGGTGATAGCCAGATCGAAGATCAATCTTCGAGAAACAAGTAGAACCTTGGAGCTGATCGAAGAGATCATCAATCCTAGGTAAAGGGTAGCGGTTTTTTATTGTAAGCTTGTTGAGTTCTCGGTAGTCAATACACATGCGGAATGAACCGTCCTTCTTTTTAACAAATAGAACTGGTGCACCCCACGGTGAATGACTTGGGCGTATGAATCCTTTGTCGGCGAGTTCTTGAAGTTGACTTGCAAGTTCTTGCATCTCGGAAGGTGCAAGTCGGTATGGAGTTTTAGCCACTGGGTTTGCTCCGGGTACAAGATCGATGCGAAACTTTACTTGCCGAACAGGTGGAAGACCGGGCAAGTCATCGGGGAAGACTTCGGGAAACTCCCGAATGATGGGGATATCTTGTACACTTTTCTTCTTGTCTTCATTTTGAATCACATGGGCTAGGAAAACCATGCACTTCTTTCGAATGTATTTCTGGGCAGTTATGCATGACATCAGTTTGAGTCCCTTGCAAGGTTTCTCGCCAAAGACTTTTAATATGTCTCCCGATGGAAGAGGTACTCGGATGTATTTTTCAAAGCACATGACTTCGGCATGGTTTTTAGACAACCAATCCATGCCGATGATGACGTCAAAACTTCCTAGTGGCATTGGTATAAGGTTGACTGGGAATGTGTGACCATTGAGTTCTAGGGAGCAGTCAAGAATAATGGAGTCAATAGTGATGGAATTTCCATCCACTACTTCCACGGTGAAGGTTCTTTCTAGTTTGGATCGTGTTTTTGCAAGTAAGGGTTCGAAGTTAAGTGACACAAAACTCTTATCGGCTCCGGTATCAAATAGTATGGATGCAAATTGCTTATTTACAAGGAACGTACCGTTAACCACATGATCGTTGGCTTGAGCTTCATTGGCGTTGATGTTGAAAGCACCACGAGCTCCGGCTTGATTAGCATTCACAAGTTTCGGACATTGGTTCCGGAAGTGAGTCGGGTCGCCACATTCGAAGCAAGCCCGTCCATTTGCGTTGACTGGAATCACTTGATTAGCTCTTGGTTGATTAGCTGGGTTGGCTTGGGTACCAAGTGCCCTAGATCGGCAAATATTGGCCGTATGGCCAAGTTTCCCACAATGGTTGCAAAGGCGACATGGGATAGTTTGGGGGTGATGATAGTTGCAGTTGTTGCAGAGTGGGTAGGTGTCCCCATAAGGTTTCTTGGCTGGGTGTTGAGCCATAGGTGCAACTTGATTAACCGGAGTGGCCGGAGTGACCACCGCATAATTCCTCGCCTTTCTCTTTCTAGTGTTTCGGTAAGGTTCGGTTTGGACTTCTTTGACATGAGCAGGAGGGGTTGTGGTGTCTTGGACTTTCTTGGCACCTTTTCGGGTAAGAGTACCCGCTTTAACATGGTTGTCGGTCAAAGTAACAGCTAGGCGAATCGCATCCTCCAGATTAGCGGGATTTCTCCCCAAAACAGTGTCTTGGATTTGTCTAGGCAATCCACCAATGTACTTCTCAATACACCTAGACAAGGGTGTGACCATGTGCGGTACCAGCATGCTCAGTTCGTGGAAACGGTTGGTGTATGCTAAGCTCTCACCACTATCTTGGGTAAGATCCCAAAATTCTGCTTCCAACTTTTTCATTTCGTTCCGAGGACAGAATTCCTCGGTCATGATCCTCTTTAGCTCATCCCATGGCAGAGCCATTGCTACATCCACTCCCCTGGTTCTCTTCTCCCCATTCCACCAGGTTAGTGCCCGTTTCTGGAAGACACTGGTGGCATGGCGGACACGCAGATTGTCCGGACAGTCACTATTGAGGAAGGTGCCCTCAATACTCTCGAACCATTGAAGGAGTCCCGTGGCTCCTTCGGTGCCATAAAATTTGAGGGGATTGCAGGAGTTGAAGTGTTTGAAGGTACATTGTGGCGGGTTGGCACCACCACCACCTCCACCATTTGCACTACCACTGGTGTGCCCATTATTGTTGTTGTTATTGGCTTGGGTAAGTTGAGTCACAAGCTGGGTGAGCAAAGCAGCAAGATCATTGCTATTTTTGTTGCTATTGTTGTTGTTGACACGACGTGGAGGCATTCTACAGATTTAAATAACACAATGAGAGTTGTAAGAATTCTTGAATTACATAGAAGGGTGATATAAACATAAGTATTTCATAGTTCGGATTGTACTCAAATAGTGACATAATCACTCGAATACTATGACATATTAAGGTTAATTAGACTCATATAATTACCAAGGAGACGTGCTTTAGCCTATAAGTAAACACTCATCCTGGGAATTCCCGGGAAAGAATACGGATCCCTCGGTTGATTGGGATTTATATGAAATGCTTTCCTAGACAGAAAACCCGGAATACAGGTGTCACCCTTCCAGATTGCACATGTCCTTTAATAATTAACAAAGCCTAAAAGCCTTAATGGAGAGAAATTTTTTTTTTTTTAATAGACTAAAGTCTAGGAATACGATTCCACAAGCTATGATGATGATGATATGGAGCAGGCAAGAAGGATGTGTGGTTTAGGGTATGGGTATGGATATTAGTTATTAAATTTATTATTTGAGTTTACATAATAAGTCATGAAGTTTAATAAGTTAAGTATCAAATAAACTAACACATAAAAAAAAAATATTAAACATGTGACATATAGCAAATAGCACGTATCACATAAAACATGTAGCATGGCATTGTTGGGTGTCCTAAAGTTATAGTCTAGGTCAATGGTATCTAATAACCTAAATCCCTATAACCAAGGCTCTGATACCAATCTGTCACACCCCAACCGACGGCGGAATACGTCGGGGCGGGACACGTAGATTGTTCACAGCTCATGGTTTACTAACGTTTGAATAATTATCAATCACATTTCATTTCAATTCAAGTAACACCAACATTCAATCCAATAACTCAACAAAGTAGATTACAAAAGATAAATTATTCAAATTAATACTAGGCCAAATCCTAAGTGTAGCAAGACTTGAAGCACCTCAAACATTAGTACCTGAAACATGGTTAAAACAAAGTCAACTAGAAAGTTGGTGAAAATACATAGGTTTTCGTGTCATGTAATAGAATATAGTGTTGTGTGTATACAATTCATACAAACATGGCAATTAAGGCATTTATGGAGAGATACCATCGTGTGACCTAAGTATACAATCAAACCTTTGTAACTAGCATGCAAAACAAAAGCGTGTTGGCAGTAACAGTCACCCTACCAGGGTGGGTTTGTCAGACTCAATAGATCTATCACTATTTACCGTCGGCTAAATAGTTAATGATTGTACGTGAATAGCATATAGTTGGCCTACACACCTAGTACTCAAGCACAAAGCACAAAATTGTAACACATGAATGTAGGGTGGAATTGTATATTGTGTGTATTTGCAAACATAGTAAATAGAACGCATGTTCCACCCCAAAAGTTTGTAAAATAGAGTAAACGAGGGGCTATGTAACTCACTTGTATAAAGAACGTAGATTGCACAATCAAATAGATAGTAGCGGTGAGTTGTAGGTCACTAGGTGCGACCTAATGAATAAATGTATAAACATGTATTATTGTTATGTACAAAGATCTAAAGTCTAAGGTTTTTGTGGGTTTATAAGTGTAAGGACTTGTGCCGATGGTTTGTGTCATTCTTTGTCAAAAATGGATTCGTTGGTGGTTATATAAAATAAGTTTAGGGTTTGTAAGAATAATGAATAAATAAATTAAATAATTTATTTATTTAGAATATTGCTTTTAAAGAAATAGTGTGGTATATATATTTATTTAAATATAATATAAATAAATAAAATTTTTTATTTATTTATTTATTTATGAAAATGTCTCAAAATATAAAATAGTTATTTATTAGTTTATATGTTTTGAAATAAGTTTTATTCGTTTGAATATGGTTTCTACACTATTATATTTGATTTAATAACACGAATGGTTTATAAAAGTTCGTTTTACAATAAAGCGATTTACAAAAATCTTGTCATAATTTTTATAATTTAGGAATTTAATTAAATAGTATATTTCCTTTTGATAATTAAAAGATGGAAAAATTTTTTTAAACAATTTGAATTTATTAGAATTATTGTTTAAAGTCAAAAATTGCGAATTTCTGATTTAAACTGACTTAATTTATGTGGGGGTTTATAAAAATATTTTTATAGAATTTTTTTTTGTTTATAAAACTGTTTAAAAATGATTTTTTTTATAAAAAGAACTCCACCCGGTTCGAACCCGGGTGGGTTCTGTGTGTGGGTCGTGCTCTACCGCCGGACCAGGGGGCTGATACTGATAACAAACCGGTCCGCATGGTTTTAACATAAACGAGAAGGGGAGCCGGGTCTGGTCAGTGAGACACGCGCAAAAAGAGGAACCGGGTTTTGGCCTGTGGGTTTCGAACCCACGCCCCTTGGCTCGTGGCGCAGTGACTTACCAGCCGAGCCAAGGGGTTTCGCTGGTTGAATATGTATTCCGAAATTCTAAATAGAACACCTGGTCCCCGGCCCTAAATCCAATCGATCGATATGAACCCTAATCCCCCTTTGGTCCCGATTCGATTTGAAATCCCAAATTGTTATGGGGCTATCGGACTACCTCCTAGGACGAATCAAACGAGACTAACCTTATTCGATTTAGTGGAGGATCGGGTGAGAACGACTAGGACTTGGCTCCGGCGGTTCCTGATGCTCGACAGCGTCTCAGAGGTGTAATGCCGATTGAATTGAGGTCGGGAGAGTTTGTGGATGAGTATGCGAAGGTGTGGGTATGGTCTAATTGGCTTGATTTCATCTAGATAGCAGAATTCGATTAGGAGTTGGAGGATGATAGCCGTTTAGACGAATTACGCGTTAATTCAGTCAATTGGGAATGTATTGGGTCGAGATTGTGGTCTGGGGTCATGCGCGAACCGTTTAGGGGTGATTTGTTGTCATCAACACGCCTTAATTCCCCGAATTCATTCCTAATTTAGCTCGGTTTGACTCTGCCGAGTCAAACGTGTTTGGATTTGAAATTAACCGCGCGACTTGATCGAATTGGATTGTTGTTTGGGCCTGGGACTGATTAGTACTTGGTCTAACACTCAAAACAGGTCCAATCCAACCGGCCTAAACAAGCCTCCTGCCGGATTGCATTGATTTTGGCCTGTTTGACTTTTAAAAGTCAAACAGGTCACATTTGGTGTTGTAGGTCAAAATTGAAAGTCAAGGTTCAATTCCAAAGGTCCAATTGAGGATTTAACTATTAGGTTCAATGTTTAAGGGGGGGGGGGGGGGTTGTACCGTTACATTGTAATTATACATGTATATATATATATATATATATATATTTGTTTACATATAGATAGGTAACTTGACTTACATGTATATATGTATATTTGTTTTATGTGGATAAGTATGTATATGGAATAAGGATATGAAATCCTTAAATTCTAACTTGTATATAAACAGGATAATATTGCGGAAATCTGAACCATAATATTTGTGTAGATAACATAGAGAATTGTACTAGAAGTTGGAAATGGAAACACTGTTTATTGCACTTAAACCAAATACATGGAAAGATCAGAGATGTTACACTTAGAGCCAAAATACTCGATGAGGCCCATAAGTCTCGTTATTCTATCCACCCCGGGACAAACAAAATGTATCAAGACTTGAAGAAAGAGTACTGGTGGCCTGGCATGAAGAGTGATGTGACTGAATACGTGAACAAGTGCTTAACGTGTTCACTAGTTAAGGCCGAGCACCAGAAACCATGCGGTAAAATGCAACCTTTACCTATACCGGAATGGAAGTGGGAAGAGATCACAATGGACTTCATTACCAAGCTACCACGAACAGCTAAAGGCAATGATACCATTTGGGTGACCGTCGACCGTTTGACGAAAAGTGCTCACTTCTTACCAATACGTGAGACTTCCTCGTCAGAAAGACTAGCAGAAATATTTATCAAGGAAATTGTGAGCAGACATGGTATGCCGCTGTCGATTGTCTCCGACAGGGATACTAGATTCACGTCAAGGTTTTGGAAGAAATTCAATGAAGCAATGGGCACCAGACTGAACATCAGCACCGCTTACCACCCCCAAACTGATGGACAATCGGAAAGGACCATTCAGACCTTGGAGGACATGCTCCGGGCCTGTATCATTGACTTCGGTGGGAGCTGGGACAGCCATCTACCATTGGCATAATTTTCATATAACAACAGCTATCACTCGACTATTGGCATGCCGCCATTCGAAATGTTGTATGGAAGGAAGTGTAGGACCCCGATTTGTTGGGGGGAAATTGGACAGAAGGATTTTGCAAGTCTCGAAGTGGTCAAAGCTACTTCCGAGAAGTTTGATCAAATCAAGGCTCGAATGAAAGCCGCATAGGACAGACAGCAATCATACGCGGATAAGAGAAGAAGGGAGTTAGAGTTTCAAGTGGGGGACATGGTACTGTTAAAGGTATCACCATGGAAAGGAATCATTCGATTCAGAAGACGTGGCAAATTAAGTCCAAGGTTTGTCGGACCTTTCAAGATTTTAGCAAGAGTGGGTCAAGTTGCTTACAGACTCGACCTACCCATTGAGCTTAGTGGAATACACCCTACGTTCCACATGTCGCACTTACGCAAGTGCCTAGCTGACGACACAGCTCACATACCTTACGACGAGATCGAAGTAGATAACAGTCTAAATTATGTAGAGGAACCGATAGCCAACCTTGACAGGGCTGAAAAACGACTACGCAATAAGTTGATTCCTCTAGTCAAAATACAATGGAAGCACAGAAAAGGGTCAGAAGCTACGTGGGAAAAAGAAGACGAGACGAGGGGACTATACCCTCAATTATTTAACGTATAAGCAGTTTCGAGGACGAAACCTCTTTAAGGGGGGTAGACTTGTAACATCCCAAAACTGGTAATAAATAAATAATGGCACGATCGAAATTATAATTTTCAAATGATGACGGGCCGAAGGAAGCCCAAGTATATAAGGGCAAGGGCTGCCCAAACTTCTCATTTTCCACCAATCTCAAGTTCTAGAGAGAGAGAAGAGAGCACGGGCCTAGAGAGAGAAAGTGACGGATCGACTTAGAAATTCAAGAGAACGTTGCTGCTGAACTCGTTAGCAAAACCTCCGAATCAGAATCACAATCCAGGTAACGATTCGACCATAATCTGAGTTTTTGTTTAATTTGGGATTTTCGGGTTTTGGCCAAAAAGATAACGATTTTGCGGATGAAACTTGAAAATGAACTTAGGTTTAGCATCTAGAATGAAAACCGAACGTTTTGATCTAAGAAAATTGAGATATTGACTCGATCAGACGCGCATGCAAAAACTTCGGATTTTTGGGGAAGACGATCTGTGCAGACCTATCGAAACTACTTAGTTTCGATATGTGCAGAACCATCAAAACTACATAGTTTCGATATGTACAGACCCATCGAAACTACATAGTTTCGATATGTACAGACCCATCGAAACTACCCAGTTTCGATTTGTGCAGGCCCATCGAAACTACCATAGTTTCGATATGAGCCCACGATCCGAATCTAAGATTACACCTAAGTTACCTATCGAAACTACCAAGTTTCGACATAAGCAGCCTATCGAAACTACCAAGTTTCGACATAAGCAACCTATCGAAACTACCAAGATTCGACTTAAGCAACCTATCGAAACTACCAAGTTTCGATATAAACGAATCCATCGAAACTACTAGATTCAAGCATAGTAATGTCTAGTGTCATCTAGGAGCACTACCTTACGTGTATGAATTTATTATACAGATCGTGAGTGACATTAGTGACGCTCAGTAGCCAGCTAAGTGTATTTCAGAAACTACTCATCAGGTGAGTTCTATGTGCCCCCTTCTATGTTATGTGCAAATCATTTTAAATGTTTTGGAGCTGAAGTGTATACACTAAATGATTAAATGTTATAAATGTCAATGTGATCATACGTATATATATATATAAATACTTATATATGAAAATGAATTATGAATAAAGAAAGAAGCGTATGATTTTAAAGAATAAATGAAAGAAGGACATAACGTAAAAGAATGAAATCTTGCTTTATATGACATATATATTGCATGTTATGAATGAATGTAAACGTTATAAACCCTTCTATGACAACGGCTACTTCGGTAGACGGACGACCACGTGACTATTTTGCAACCGGGACAAAAAGCGTTCCTTCGTAAGCTAGGACGTATGAAAAGGTATTAATGGACGGTCGAAGCACCTGCCTTAACTAATGTAGAACGGTTGCATACATAATGGTCACGTGGGAAACGGATGCCCTAGGGCAGACGGACAAAAGGACGGACTACGACGGTAGGACGGTGAAGTGCGGACGGACACAAGTTGCCGGACGAATTTAAGTAAAGAACGGACGGTTTTCTAGAGCCGGACGGAGAATGAAAAGGGCTACGACGGTAGTTCTCACTGCGATGTCTTTGTGACATTCGCGACAAGTGTAATGGGTTGATCTCCCTAAAGATTATGGCCAATAACTGTTCTCCACAAGTAAGCACGTATGTACATATGTACATACCCACAATTGAATGTTATGTGAGAACAGTAAAGCGAAGATTAAGTAAAAGCTCAAATGTTAAGTATATATATAAATATAATACTCATGGTAAGATAAATATTATGCATGATTGTCTTTAAACTAGAACTCACCAGCGTTAGCTGACTTTTAGTATACATTTCAGGTAAAGGAAGAAAAGGTCGTGCGATGGCGTGAAGGTTACCCGACACAAGACTGACATCCCACTTTAATATATGTGTTAAGACTTCCGTTGTCAAGTTATGTTATGTTATGTAATAGAATGACGAATGATATGTAATCGCATGATGAATGTTTTTAATCTAAGTTCAGTATTTATGACTATGTTTATGAGTAAATCCAACAAGTGAGGTTACCCAGGAATGGGGCCTTACAGTGAAACTCCCAAGTGTTACCGAAATCAATAACACAAGCTCGCAGCATGTCCTCCAGTGTTTGAATAGTAAATTATGTTTGGCCATCCGTTTGAGGATGGTATGCTGTGCTCATATCTAGACGCGTGCCTAAGGCTTTATGTAACGACTGCCAGAAACGAGAAGTGAATCGTGCATCCTGATCCGGAATGATAGAGATTGGCACCCCGTGCCGAGAGACTATCTCTTTCAAGTAAGTACGAGTAAGCTTATCCATTTTGTCGGTCTCTTTGATTGCTAAGAAGTGAGCGGACTTTGTTAATCGATCAACAATTACCCAAATGGTATCACATCCGGTAGTAGTTCGTGGTAATTTGGTGATGAAGTCCATAGATATTTGTTCCCATTTCCACATGGGAATTTCTGGTTGTTGGAGAAGACCGGATGGTTTTTGATATTCAACTTTGACCTTCGCGCAAGTCAGACACTTACTAACATAGGTGGCTATATCGGCCTTCATCTTCGGCCACCAATATAGCACCTTTAGATCATGGTACATTTTGTCGGAACCTGGATGTATCGAGTAACGAGATTTATGAGCCTCATCCATAACTAGCTCCCTTAGGTTTCCGAATACTGGAACCCATATTCGCTCGGCAAAGTAGCGAATACCGTCAGATTTGACTTCAAGTTGTGTTTCCATACCGCGTGTACTTTTCAGTGGTAGATTTTCTTCTTTTAGGGCTTCGAGTTGAGCACTACGGATTTTGTCAAGTAATCCGGGGGGAATAGTAAGCTGTAATGCTCGAACTCGTTTTGGTTTCGTTTCCTTTCGACTTAAGGCATTAGCTACAATATTAGCTTTACCCGGGTGATACCGGATTGCACAGTCATAATCATTTTAGAGTTCGACCCAACGACGTTGTCGCATGTTCAACTCTTTCTGTTCAAAGATATGTTGAAGACTCTTGTGATCGGTATAGATGGTGCATTTGGTACCGTACAAGTAATGTCTCCATATCTTAAGTGCGAAGACTACGACTCCCAATTCTAAGTCATGAGTGGTGTAGTTTCTCTTGTGGACCTTTAGTTGACGTGAAGCGTATGCGATCACCTTTTCGCGTTGCATTAAGACACAACCCAGACCCTGAATAGATGCATCACAATACACTACAAAATCATCGGTTCCTTCCGGAAGAGCTAGAATAGGTGCACTGCAGAGTTTCTGTTTAATATGTTGGAATGCTGACTCTTGGTTATCGCCCCAATTATAGGCTTAACCCTTTTGAGTTAAAGTAGTGAGAGGTTGAGCAATTTTTGAAAATCCTTCGAAGAATCGACGGTAATATCCAGCCAATCCCAGAAATTGTCGAACCTCAGTCGGAGTCGTCAGTGCTGTCCAATTCTTGATGGCTTCTATCTTTGATGGGTCGACATGTATTCCTTTCTCGTTAACCACATGCCCTAGAAACTGAACTTCCCGGATCCAGAATTCACACTTGGAAAACTTAGCATACAGTTGCTCTCGCTTAAGTAATTCCAAAATTAGGCGTAGATGTTCCTCATGTTCTTCCTTGTTCTTGGAATAAATGAGGATGTCGTCGATGAAAACGATAACGAATTGGTCAAGGTAAGGCTTATACACACGGTTCATGAGCTCCATGAATACCGCAGGTGCGTTGGTTAACCCGAAAGGCATGACCATAAACTCGTAATGGCCGTACCATGTTCTGAATGCAGTTTTAGAGATATCCTCTTCTCGGACTCTTAATTGATGGTAGCCGGACCTAAGATCTATTTTGGAATAGAAACTCGATCCTTGGAGTTGATCAAAGAGGTCATCTATGCGAGGCAAAGGGTAGCGGTTCTTGATTGTGACTTTATTCAGCTCCCGGTAGTCAATACACATACGAATAGTTCCGTCCTTCTTCTTGACAAATAGTACCGGAGCTCCCCACGGCGATGAACTAGGTCGGATGAAACCTTTATCCAACAAATCTTGCAATTGAGTGGACAACTCTTGTAATTCACTAGGTGCTAACCTATAAGGTGCCCGAGCAATCGGTGCTGCTTCGGGTGCTAAATCAATTTGGAATTCAACTTGACGGTGCGGTGGCAAACCAGGCAGATCCTCGGGAAATACTTCTAAAAATTCACGAACGACGGGAATATCATCAATCTTCTTCTCTTCTGCCGGCTGCTCAGCAACAAGAGCCAAAATAGCCGTATGCCCCTTTCGAAGGCATTTTTATGCTTTCATAAAAGATATGATGCCCATGACTGCACCAACTCTTTCGTCTTGGACGGAAAGGGTTTCTCCACTCGGGAGAGGAATACGAACAATCTTCTCATGACAGATAATTTCGGCTTGGTTTTTAGATAGCCAATCCATGCCGACAATTATATCAAAACTACCAAGTGTAACCGGCATAAGATCGATATTAAATATATGTTTAGCTAACTCAAACTTACATCCCTTAAGAATGTGAGTTGCTTCAATTATTTGGCCATCAGCTATCTCTATTATATACTTAACTTCTAACAGTGTTTGAGTTCCTCTTATTATATCACTAAGTTTCTTAGATATAAAACTTCTATCAGCACCAGTGTCAAAAATGACAGAAGCAAAGTAATTATTTAAGAGAAACTTACCGGTGACCACATTATGATCGTAACGGGCTTCTCCAGATCCTAGTACGAAGGCTCGTCCCTTCGCACCATTTCCTCCACCATTGCCATTGTTACCACCATTGCCATTGTTTTTCTGGTTAGGGTTGTGGTTTCCATTACCCCCTTTCTTCAATTGAGGACAGTTCTTTCGAATATGTCCCTCCTTTTCGCACTCAAAGCAACCTCTTGTGGATCCAGGTTGTTGAAAAGGTTGTTTAGCTTGTAGCTCACCCGTGCAATCCTTGGCAGCATGACCTATTTTGCCGCACCTCTGGCAATGATTGCAAAACCCTAAGTGGTGGAAGTTGCACTTGTTACACTTCGGAGACTTCCCCGCGTAACCACCCTGGTTTTTGACCTGAAGAGGTCGACTGGTTGAAGTTCTTAGTAGGCTCAAACCTACGCTGTTGCTGCTGCTGTGGTTGATTAAACTGGGTTGGTTGGGCTGGGGTCCTTTGGAGTGAGAGTTGGAGTGGTTGTGGGTGTTGGAATGGATATCAAACTTGCGTTTGTGATTGTCGGTGGGTTTAGAAACTGAACCTCTTGGAGGTAGAGTCCCTTGTGTCACCGCCTGGTCGGTTAACTTATGGGTAAGTCAGATAGTTTGTTGGATAGTGGTAGGATTGGATGAAGTAACCATGCTTTGTATTTGAGGCACTAGACCTCCAATGTAAAGCTCAATTCTCTTGTAATCAGGAGTTACCATATGCGGGCACATAGTAGCAAGTTCATGGGAACGTGTGGTGTAGAGTTCAATTTCAGAACCCTCCATCTTTAGGTTCCAAAACTCTCCCTCTAACTTCTGGATTTCAGTATTCCTCCTTCATCATTGATTTAAATTCCTCCCACGGGAGTCCATTCGCCATGGCCAGACCCAACATTTGGACCTGGGCGTTCCACCATGTGAGAGTCGGGGCCTCCAAATTTCCGGCGGCAAACTTTACCTGATTAGCCACGGGGCAGTTGCACATGGCAATCACTGATTCAACCTTCTCAAACCAACGAAGTAGTCCAATGGCTCCTTCAGCTCCACTAAAGGCGTGGGGCTTACAATCCATGAATGCCTTGAAAGTGCAGGCTGGTTGTTGATTTTGCTGGTTTTGCTGGCCTGGATTTAGAAATAAAAATAGGATTGGAGTTATAGAGTTTAGGAAGATGTTTTTAGGAGATGGATTGACATTATTAGTCAATAGCTAAAGCATTTACCTGCAACATTCTGTGCTACTAGAGCCTCCGCCACACTATCGTTTATTAGTGCCGCTAGCTCTGCTGCAGTCATGTTAATGGTACCCCGACCACCGACACGACCTCCGCGTCCTCTCCCTGACATGATTCTTCACAACCACAAATGAAAAACAATGAGAAATATATCGCATATTAAACTTTATTCAGGTATGAGTAAGGAGGTACAACATCTAATATTTTGAAAATTAAATAAATTGTAAGGCTACAAAATAATTAACTCAAACATTAAACTTCTCATGCTTTTATTGGATGGGAACAACCTTAACCATCTAGGTTTGAAAAGAGAAATAACATAAGCAAAAACAGGCATGAAAAGGAAGATAGAATAGGAAGATCATCAAGCATCTTCGTCATCGGAAGAAACATACGATTGTGCATCGTCTATCTCCACTGGTTCCTCCTCCAAGGGCTCCTCCTCGAAGGGCTCTTCCTCAAAAGGTTCCTCCTCAAAGGGTTCCTCCTCAAAGGGCTCCTCCTCGCCATCAGAAAGTGGAATCTCCTCAGGAAATAGAGCGGCTTGCAGTTGGGCTTCCAAGTGAGTCACCCTTTCTTGAAGACCTTCAGCAGTGTGGTTTGCTACATGTAGCTGAGCTTCCAGAGCAGCCACTCTCTCCAGAACTCCTTCCATGTCATCGTCCGAGGTGTCCACCCTCGTCTCTAAATGTGTCACACGATCCACCAAAACGTTATGGACCTGGTTAGTTACTGCTAGTTCAGCAGTCAAAAGTTCTATCCCTACTTTATTCTCCTCTATTTGAGGCTCCCTCTTCAGAATATTCGGTATCTCATCGGTAGCATCTTTCACAATGCTTCTAGACATATAAAACACAAAGGCTGCAAAAGCTTGTTCCATAGTACATGGCAAGCTAGGCAAGGTAGATGATGAGGAAGTAGAACCAAAGTAAGGTAATGGGACATTTCCCATTTCGATCCATCTTTGGATCATTTGTGGGTATGCGTTCCAATTTCGAGAAAGATTCATTGCTTGCGCGCTGCTCGTTTCCCCCTGGTCAACTGAATAGTCACTGGAAGTAGTCCGGCGCCTTTTGGGCTCCGGGGATGATAGGATAGGTGCCTTATGTCTTGGTGCCTTAGGTGGTGAAGGTGGGGTTGACGACATGTTCCTGTAACAATACATATAAGTGCCAAACATCCAAATGACATGTAACTAATGTGTGAGGCTATAGTCTAGTATGCAATCCTAGTTCTCTATAACCAATGGCTCTGATACCAATCTGTCACACCCCCAATTTCAACAAACGAAGTTTTACCGTTTGGGATGTGACGAACCAGGATCTCAGTCATTAGTTACTTTGAACGACTCTACATGGGACTCAAAATGAAAATATCATTCAAATCAAAGTATCAATGCGGAAGCGTAAAGAAAGTAAATGCGCAAAATACACGAGCCCAAAACCAAAGTTCAAAAGTCCAAAAAGTCCAAAATGTCCAACCAAAACAAGTACAATAGAATAATTCAAACAATTATAAATAAGTCACAATCAAAGTAGTTGAATCCCATGTATGCCCTAACGTGCACCTGTGTCTTATCTTAGCGACCTGAGAAAGTATGTAAGAAAATATGTCAACACGAGGTTGGTGAGTTCACAGGTTTCAATATATGTAAATAAGCGTTTACCAGATTTATGTTCATTCAGTACGTATCTATAGGTAGCTAACCTATGTTCAGCTCAAGCGCTCGCAACCGAAGCTGACTGTTTGTTTATTGCCTCCTACCAGGTCTATCAACACTGGCGGTGTGAGTAGGCTAACATTTCACCCGTTCGAAATCTAATCGAGTTAGCGCGACTAACGCGGGCGGGATTTGTCAAACCCAGTAGTACTACTAAATATTACCTCGCTAAGATCCATATTAACGGTCCGATATAAGTTGAGGACTTTCTGTGATAGCGTGTTACGCTTAGCATTTAACATTGATATCATACGAATTACAAAAATCCAAAATTGTTTAATCATGTTTTCTCCCCCAAGTTAAAACAATAAAAAGGGCCGTGAAAACTCATATGTGTTGCGTTGTAGGTAGTATTACACAAAGGATAAGTTGGAACCAAGTGTGTAAGTCTCAAACGACTTACGAATGCCCTAAAATTATAAACACATAAATTAGGGACAAAAATGGGAATAGTGACATCGACACAGAATGAGAAACGTCTTAACGAAACGCTCTAATATTCAAGAGTGGACGAGCATGTCCACGGAGTTAGGAATTTCTTAAATAATCAAATTATAATTACTTTACGTGACGAATGACAAAATAATAATAAATAAAATCGGGTGTTTTGTCATTCACGAAAATTAAGAAAATAATGATATATATATACGAATAAATAATATAACTAATTATATTATTTTTTTCTTTAATCTCCACCGATACACGATGTTATAAAATGATTCGAAATAATATAAATATATATTATTTAATAATACGGTTCACGGTTTGAAAATAATATAAACATATTATTTTATACGAAGTTACGGTTTGAAAATAATATAAACATATTATTTTATACGAAGTTACGGTTTGAAAATAATATAAACATATTATTTTTATACGAAGTTACGGTTTGAAAATAATATAAAAATATTATTTTTATTTGATAATAACAATACTATTATATTAAAAGTGGGAATAATATAAAAATGGGTTAACAATTTAAACCCGAGCCCACGGGTTGTTTCCCGGGCTAATACATATTTATATAATAATATAATATTATAAGGTTTGATTTTTATATTAAAATAATACAAGGAAAACTGTTCAAAAAAAAGATGTGGGAGCCCGGCCTCGAACCCGGGTCTCTCCCACACACACACACACTGCCTTAACCAATCTGCTCGCTAGGATCATCGCGAACATATCTGGTCCAAATAATTTTAACACCCAAGTCAAGTGGGTTTCCCTCCCATACACATACCGGTTCGAAACCAGTTCAATTACCATAGAATTCGACCATGTCTGGAAACAATTGCATAGGGGTTTTGATAATCGAGGTGTTGCGAATCTAGGGACTTATTTAATTTGAAAACCATTGGTTTTAAGTCGCTAATTTACTGAAAGAGGGATAGTAACCCTAGTTTATAAACATGGATTCAATTGATCGATTCTGATATTAAAAGTTGTTGAAATGATGGGGCTTTTATTAAACAAAACCTTGCGAATCTGTTGATGTGGTTTAATTGCATCAAATTCGTGTTTAATATCGAAAACCCCAAATCGTTTCCAGAACGAACCCTAATTACGGGATCATGATCAATTCGATGATGGAAGCCTGACATTTCATAGGGCTTTCACTCAATTACGTGTTTAATGATGTGGTTTAATTTGATTTAAAAACAGTTTAGAGTTGAATTCGGCAATCTGGTTTCATAAGAACCCTAGATTACGGGTTACAACAATTTCTATAATAAAACATTGAATTGACAGAGGGCTTTCAAAGAAAATGGTATTGCTAATCGAACTGTATGTGTTAATTGAATTATGATTGAGTCTAGACTAGAGTTCGATTAAACCGGTCTAAGATGAACCCTAGGTTACAGATTTCGATCGAATTGATCTCCGATGACTTCTACTGTGATTTCGGTCGAATTGAGACGTCTAACAGCTTCAAACGTGTTCGTTTAGTGTGTGCAGATGATTCGTTTGTGAGATTAACATCAAGTTTAATCGAATTCGATGCTAGTTACGATCATGGTCGACGGTTATGCTTTAAATGACTATTAATCTGTTTTAATTCGTAATTGAAAATGATTAACTACATGGTTATGACCGTTAATGACAGTGATAGTGCACGACAGTTATAATTCGAACGAATTCGACGTTTGGAATCGAATTTGAATGAGGGTTGTAACTGGTTAGACTTGTAAAGTCAACAAAACGGGTATCATATGATTTTGACTTTGACGAGTCAATTGATTGGGTTTTAGGACTTGGCAGGTTCAGTCCTTGTAGTTTTATGTGAATTAAAGTTTTTAAGTTTGTCAAAACTAGTCCCTAGAGTTTGAATTGGGTTTAAAGCTTGTTAGTTTGACCTCAAAAGTCAACAGAACTGGGATTTTGACTTTCTAAAAGTCAACTTTAGGGATATTACATAACTAGTCCCTGGAGTTTAGGTTTGGATTATTGACAGAATTAGTCCCTGAAGTTTGAGTTAAGTTAATTAGGTTAATTTTAACTGGATTTTGTTAACGGAGTTAACTGGAAAAGTCCGGATTGTCACATTATCCCCTAGTTGAAAGAATTTTCGTCCCGAAAATTAAACAATAATAAAAAAAAATTTCCCGGGATGTCACATGTAACATTTCTGATTTTTAGTATTCATATTTCAATTCAATGTAATGTATTTTCAAATTCAATGCTCGTGCACTGTCTTATTATACTTTTCGCCATAAATTAAATGCAATGATTCAATACAAATTTACAAGTTTTGCTCGATTATATACACTTAAACGCTATACAAGTAACTATTTGTTTCAAACTAATCAAACCTGAAAGGTTAAGGACTAAAGTTGAAAATTTAGCAAGAAACCCTAATTAGCACGGTCGTGCTTCGTCCTAGCACGATCGCGCCAAGTGCCTCGGCACGATCGCGCGACTGGTCCTGGAACGATCGTGCCCGGTGCCTAAGCACGGTCGCGCCTCTATTGGGCACGGTCGCGCATGTGTAGCAGCTGAAACGTAACTGCAACTTTAATTACCCGATCTTTCGAATCTGTAACATCCATACGTTTCTTTTCCCCTTAACGAATGTATTACCATTTTCAAATTATACAAACGCTTCAGTTTCATACCATCAAACTCGAAATCTCTCTCAAGCAATTCAAGCAAAAAAAAAAAACTCGAATCCTCCTCTGAACCCAAATCCTCCCAATCAAGAAAGGAATTCGCATCTCCTGAATCTCGTCAAGTCTCTGGACTCTCTGTCCTAGCCGGAATTGCAACCGAAGTCGCCGGAAGCCGCTATCGCCGACGCCGGAACTCCCTCCTACCGATCGCTATCAATTCCTTACTGTTTGAGGTAATTGAATCATCCCTCCTTTTCGTTTCGGTCCATATATCAAAAGCCCCCTATCAATCTGGGCTTTCATTACAGAAATCGTCCGAATCAGAACTCATGTTTTATAAAAAGATAATTTAATCGAATCCTTGCTTAAACACGATGTACATGCAATTAAGTCATATGAAAAGACTCGTAATAACCCAGTAATCAAAATCCCTATCAATTCCAACACTATAAATACAAGAATTGTTCAATTCGTGTCTGATTTGGAAGAGACACGGTCGCGCTAATCATCTAGCGCGGCCGTGCCTCATGAAACGCGGTCGTGCCGATTAGCAGCGCAGTCGTGTCCTCCTCTCCAGACCCTGTCATGCCCTCTGGGCTAGTCTCTGTTGTGTCTAAAGATTATAGACACGACCGTGCCGGGCCAAGGCACGGTCGTGCCTGTTGACTTGTCTAGATTGTGCTCCTGTTGATCAACCCGGTCGCGCCTCGACTAGCGCGGTCGCGCCCGTGGCTTGAGCATGATCGTGCCCTTCCTAGGCACGGTCGTGTGAGATTCAGAACTTTTAACAGATCTATAATTTTATATATTTTAATCAGTAAATGTTTCAGATTTTATAAAAATATGTTTTCTGTATTTAAAAATGTATTAAAAGTTTAATCTTGGCATAAATATAATTTATTTAAAAGTTTATGAAAATTAAATTCATATTTACTATCTTACACTTAAATAATATTTTAAATAATTAAGTTACAAAATTTATAAATAAATCAGATAATGATTATTTATTTAATTTACATTTTAAATCAAAATCATTTAATTATTTATACTTAATTACAATTAATATTTACATTATTTCATAGACTATAATTATATATTTATTCAATTATCCAATTCAAACCTAATCAAATTGTTTCAAAAATATTATTACTTCAAACTCTATATATATTTTATTCAATACTTTTAAATACAAATCAATAGTTTTATACACAAATTCAACTTTCATTTTAGACTTAAACCTTATGCATCTATTTTTGATTCAATACACATTACTCTTTAGGTTAAATTGTGCGTTTCGAGGATCATATTTGCTATCTATAATCTTTGTTAGCTACACTTCCATACCAAGTGAGTATTCACAACCTCTTTTTACTCTTTTACACTTTTGGGGTGGAACATGAACTCTATACGCATTACACATTACACATTTACATTTACACAAACAACACAAGTGCAAAAATCCTATTTACATACATGTGTGCAAAATTTGAGCTTTGTGCCCGAGTGCTAGGTGTGCTAACCTTTGTATGCTCTTATGTGCAATCATTAACTATACAAGCCGACGGTTTTCAATGATAGATCTATTGAGTCTGACAAACCCACCCATGGTGCGCGGTGATTGAAACCGACAACACAATTTTTGCATGCTAGTTACAAGGTTTGGTTGTACATGGTTACACAATAGCTGCTCCCCATAAATGCCTTATTTTATCATGTTTTGTAAAGGATTTGTTTTCAACTATATGCTATCTACATACAACTGTGTTATGCTCACCAACTTTTTAGTTGACTTTATTTTATTCATGTTTCAGGCCCCAATATGTGAGATTGATTCAAGACGTGTTCAACATAGGATTTGGACTTAGCAATTTAAATCAAGAAATTTATGAGTTGTTTTATGTTATTGTTTAAATTTGATTTTGTACTTGGATTATTTGTAATGCAAATTTGACTTTAATATATTTCAATTTAGTCAACCATGTGCTGTGAACAGTCTACATGTCCCGCCCCGATGATTCCGCCATCGGTCGGGGTGTGACAGATTGGTATCAGTGACTTGGTTATAGGGAATTAGGTTATTATACTCCTTGACCTAGACTATAACTTTAGGACACCCATTTATACTATGCTTCATGATTTTTGTGCTATGTGTTACATGCTATGTGCTACATGTTATATGTTACATGCTTAATATGATAACTTATTATTTCATTTTGATGACTTATGTGTTTTAAATCCATGACTTATTAGGATATTCTTAATAATTAAATAAATAATATCCTTTCCTATATTCTAAAACCTCATAATATTTCTATCTTCTTTCTATCTTTTATCCTTCTTAGCATGTGGAAAATTCTTGAAGCAAAAATCTTTAAAAAAATTTATTTCTTCGTTAAGGTTTTTAAACTTGTTAAATTATTTGAGGACACGTGCAATCTGGAAGGGTGACACCTGTATTTTGGGTTTTCTGTCTAGGAAAGCATTTCGCATAAATCCCAATCAACCGAGGGACCCGTATGCTTTCCTGGGAATTCCCGAGATGAGTGTTTACTTATAGGCTAAAGCATGTCTCCTTGAAAATTATATAAGTTTAATTAACCTCAATGTGCCATGGTATTCAAGTGATTTTGTCACTTTTGAGTAAAATCCAAACTAAGAATATCTATTTTTATTTTGTTATTTCATTCTATTAAATCCTATCAAATCTCATAAGTTCTTACAATCTTTTCTTGTCTTGTGAAAATCTGTAGAATGCCTCCTCGTCGTGCTCCCGCAACCAACGCCAACACCGACATTGCTGCTATTCTCACCCAATTGGTGACACAACTCACCCAAGCCAATGGTGCCACCAATGGCAACAATGGTGGAAATGGAAGCAATAGTGGTAATAATGGTGGAAATGGTGGAAATGGTGGTAATAATCCATCTCAATGCACCTTCAAACACTTCAACTCGTGCAATCCCCTAAAGTTTTATGGAAACGAAGGAGCTATTGGACTCCTTCAATGGTTCGAAAGCATTGAGAATACCTTTCTCAATAGTGACTGTCCCGACAACCTCCGTGTTCGTCAAGCTACAAGTGTCCTACAAAAACGGGCACTTACATGGTGGAATGGGGAGAAAAGAAATAGGGGTGTTGATGTAGCTATGGCCTTACCTTGGGATGAGGTCAAAAGGCTTATGACCGAGGAGTTCTGTCCTAGAAATGAAGTGAAAAAGTTAGAGGCTGAATTTTGGGATCTTGCCCAAGATAGTGGTGAAAACTTGGCTTATACAACTCGGTTCCATGAGTTGAGTCTTCTTGTACCCCACATGGTCACTCCTTTGTCCCGTTGTATCGAAAAGTATATTGGTGGGCTACCAAGACAAATCCTAGATACTGTCTTAGGTAGAAATCCTGCTACTCTGGAGGATGCTATTCGTCTATCTGCTACCTTAACTGATAATCATGTGAAAGCTGGAACTCTTACCAAAAAGGGTTCTAAGAAAGTTTCTGAAACCGTAACCCCTCCTACCCACAACAAAGAAGCCACAACTGAACCCTCTCGCAATAACAAAAAGAGGAAAGTTAGAAATTTTGCTGTGGTTACTCCTGCTATTCCCGTTAATCAAGTTGCACCCGTAGTTCAAGCACCGGCTAAAAAGCCATATGTTGGGATCTACCCTCTTTGTGCCACCTGCAATTATCATCATCCTCAAAATATCCCATGTCGCCTTTGTACTTATTGTGGGAGATATGGTCATACAGTTAGTGTTTGCAGGACCAAACCTCTTGCGGGCCAAGTCAACCCTCCAAACCAAACCGTACCTCAAGTGGCTAACCAAGGTGCTCCCGCCATTGCTAATGGGCGTGCTTGTTATGAGTGTGGTGACCCGAACCATTTTCGTGATCAATGTCCAAGACTTGCAAATGCTAGACAAGGTGGAGCTCGTGGGCGTGCGTTCAACATAAACGCCAACGAAGCTCAAGCCAACAACGACGTGGTTAATAGTACGTTCCTTGTTAATAGTCAATATGCCTCCATTTTGTTTGATACCGGTGCCGATAAAAGTTTTGTGTCACCTAATTTTGAGCCTTTACTTGCAAAGACACGATCCCAATTAGAGAAAACCTTCACCGTTGAAATAGCAAATGGTGACTCCCTTACAATTGAGTCTATTATCTATGATTGCTCCTTAGAACTTAATGATCATACATTCCCAATCAACCTTGTTCCGATGCCACTAGGAAGCTTTGATATTATCATAGGTATGGATTGGCTATCAAATCATCATGCTGAAGTCATTTGCTTTGAAAAGTGTATCCGAATTCCGCTACCATCGGGAGAAACCTTAAGGGTTTTTGGTGAAAAGCCTTGCAAGGGACTTAAGTTGATGTCGTGTACTACCGCTCAAAAGTACTTACGAAAGAAGTACATTGCTTTCTTAGCTCATATTGTTCAAAAGGATGTCAAGGAAAAGAGTATCCAAGACATTCCGATCATTCGGGATTTCCCCGAAGTTTTTCCTAAGGATTTATCCGGTCTTCCTCCCGTTCGTCAAGTAGAGTTTCGTATTGATCTTGTGCCCGGAGCTAACCCCGTTGCTAGAGCTCCTTATCGTCTTGCACCCTCCGAAATGCAAGAGCTTGCAAGTCAACTTCAAGAACTCTCCGATAAAGGTTTCATTCGCCCAAGTCATTCACCGTGGGGTGCACCCGTCTTATTTGTTAAGAAGAAGGATGGATCGTTTCGCATGTGTATTGACTACCACGAACTTAATAAACTTACTATCAAGAACCGTTATCCCTTACCTAGAATTGATGATCTCTTTGATCAACTTCAAGGTTCCACTTGCTTCTCGAAGATTGATCTTCGATCCGGTTATCATCAGCTTCGTGTTCAAGAAGATGACATTCCCAAGACTGCTTTTCGAACAAGGTATGGTCATTACGAGTTCATGGTTATGCCTTTCGGGTTGACCAATGCACCAGCAGTTTTCATGGATCTCATGAATCGTGTGTGCAAACCGTACCTTGATAAATTCGTGATCGTTTTCATTGATGATATCTTAATCTATTCCAAGACTAAAGCCGACCATGAAGAACACCTTAGATTGGTTTTGGACCTCTTGAGAAAAGAACAACTATACGCCAAATTCTCCAAATGCGAATTTTGGCTAAAAGAAGTTCAATTTCTTGGTCACATCGTCAACGACAAGGGTATTCATGTTGATCCTGCTAAGATTGAAACGGTTAAGAATTGGAATGCCCCGAAGACACCTACCGAAGTTCGTTCATTTCTTGGTCTTGCGGGTTATTATCGTCGTTTCATCTCAAACTTCTCAAAGATTGCTGTCCCTCTTACCGCTTTGACCCACAAGGGTAAGACTTACGAGTGGGGACCGAAACAAGAAGAAGCTTTCCAAACTCTCAAGCAAAAGTTGTGCAATGCTCCCATATTGACTCTCCCCGATGGAAATGATGATTTAGTTGTCTATTGTGATGCTTCTAACCAAGGTCTTGGTTGTGTTCTCATGCAACGAGGCAAAGTAATCGCTTATGCATCTAGGCAACTCAAAGTTCATGTGAAAAATTATACGACGCACGATCTCGAGTTGGGTGCGGTCGTATTCGCGTTAAAGATTTGGAGACATTACCTATATGGCACAAAATTTGTGATATTCACCGACCACAAAAGTCTTCAACATATCTTCAACCAAAAAGAACTCAATATGAGGCAACGACGTTGGGTCGAACTCCTTAACGACTACGACTGCGAGATTCGTTACCATCCCGGCAAAGCGAATGTTGTAGCCGATGCTTTGAGTCGAAAGGACCATGTTACGCTTCATTGTGCCCGTATTCAAACCGATATTCAAACCCGTATCTTAGAAGCTCAACACGTCTCGGTAACCGAGGGTAACATGTATGAAGAAATGTCGTGTGGTGTTGAACTTCTTCTTGAATCAAAACCCAATGGCTTATTATATTACTTGAACCGTATTTGGGTTCCCGATCGCGACGATCTCCGTACATTTCTCATGAACGAGGCTCATAAGACTCGTTATTCTATTCATCCTGGTGCGGATAAAATGTACCAAGATCTTCGCCAACTTTATTGGTGGCCCGGTATGAAGAAAGACATTGCTCTTTATGTGGCCAAATGCTTAACTTGTTCCAAAGTCAAAGCCGAACATCAACGTCCTTCTGGTTTGCTCGAACAACCAGAAATTCCCATGTAGAAATGGGAGAATCTAGCCATGGATTTTATTACCAAGCTCCCTCGCACCTCGAGTGGATATGATAGTATTTGGGTGATCATTGATCGTCTCACTAAATCCGCTCATTTCTTTCCTATCCGCGAAGACTTCAAAGTGGAGAAACTAGCCCGAATTTACATTGATGAAATTTTGAGCCGTCATGGTGTTCCCGTGAACATAATATCCGATAGAGACGCTCGGTTCACTTCTCGATTTTGGCAATCTCTCCAAAAGGCTCTTGGTACTCGATTGGATTTGAGCACGGCTTACCACCCGCAAACTGATGGTCAAACCGAGCGAACAATCCAAACTCTTGAAGACATGCTTAGAGCTTGTGTAATCGATTTTGGTGGCAATTGGGATTCACATCTATCCCTCATTGAGTTCTCTTACAACAATAGCTACCACACAAGTATCAACATGTCTCCATTCGAAGCTCTCTATGGTCGCAAGTGTCGTTCTCCTATCTGTTGGAGTGAGATTGGTGAAACACAAATCACTGGTCCCGAGTTAATTCAAGAAACATCCGACAAGATTATTCAAATCCGTGACAATATTCGAGTAGCGAGGAGTCGGCAAAAGAGTTATGTCGAAAAACATCGAAAACCCTTGGAATTCCAAGTCGGTGATCTTGTTCTTCTTAAGGTGTCTCCATGGAAGGGCGTGATCCATTTTGGAAAGAAAGGCAAGTTAGCACCTCGCTATGTTGGTCCATTCAAGATCCTTGAAAGGATTAGGAAAGTGGCTTACAAGCTCGAGTTACCTCCACCTCTTGGCAATGTGCATCCTACATTTCATATATCTAATCTGAAGAAATGTCTCGCTGATGAAAATCTCCATATACCGCTTGACGACGTGCGCATTGATGAAACGATGCACTTCGTTGAGAAGCCGGTGGAAATTATGGATCGCGAAGTCAAAAAGCTCAAGCGAAGTTGCATTCCTATTGTCAAAGTTTGTTGGGAATCTAAGCGTGGTCCTGAGTTGACTTGGGAACGAGAAGACCAAATGAAGCTCAAGTACCCTCATCTTTTTACCGATACCATCGTTTCCTCAAACTAAATTTCGGGACGAAATTCTCTCAACATGGGGAGACTGTAACATTTCTGATTTTTAGTATTCATATTTCAATTCAATGTAATGTATTTTCAAATTCAATGCTCGTGCACTGTCTTATTATACTTTTCGCCATAAATTAAATGCAATGATTCAATACAAATTTACAAGTTTTGCTCGATTATATACACTTAAACGCTATACAAGTAACTATTTGTTTCAAACTAATCAAACCTGAAAGGTTAAGGACTAAAGTTGAAACTTTAGCAAGAAACCCTAATTAGCACGGTCGTGCTTCGTCCTAGCACGGTCGCGCCAAGTGCCTCGGCACGATCGCGCGACTGGTCATGGAACGATCGCGCCCGGTGCCTAAGCACGGTCGCGCCTCTATTGGGCACGGTCGCGCCTGTGTAGCAGCTGAAACGTAACTGCAACTTTAATTACCCGATCTTTCGAATCCGTAACATCCATACGTTTCTTTTCCCCTTAACGAATGTATTACCATTTTCAAATTTTACAAATGCTTCAGTTTCATATCATCAATCTCGAAATCTCTCTCAAGCAATTCAAGCAAAAAAAAAAAACTCGAATCCTCCTCTGAACCCAAATCCTCCCAATCAAGAAAGGAATTCGCATCTCCTGAATCTCGTCAAGTCTCTGGACTCTCTGTCCTAGCCGGAATTGCAACCGAAGTCGCCGGAAGCCGCTATCGCCGACGCCGGAACTCCCTCCTACCGATCGCTATCAATTCCTTACTGTTTGAGGTAATTGAATCATCCCTCCTTTTCGTTTCGGTCCATATATCAAAAGCCCCCTATCAATCTGGGCTTTCATTACAGAAATCGTCCGAATCAGAACTCATGTTTTATAAAAAGATAATTTAATCGAATCCTTGCTTAAACACGATGTACATGCAATTAAGTCATATGAAAAGACTCGTAATAACCCAGTAATCAAAATCCCTATCAATTCCAACACTATAAATACAAGAATTGTTCAATTCGTGTCTGATTTGGAAGAGACACGGTCGCGCTAATCATCTAGCGCGGCCGTGCCTCATGAAACGCGGTCGTGCCGATTAGCAGCGCAGTCGTGTCCTCCTCTCCAGACCCTGTCATGCCCTCTGGGCTAGTCTCTGTTGTGTCTAAAGATTATAGACACGACCGTGCCGGGCCAAGGCACGGTCGTGCCTGTTGACTTGTCTAGATTGTGCTCCTGTTGATCAACCCGGTCGCGCCCCGACTAGCGCGGTCGCGCCCGTGGCTTGAGCACGATCGTGCCCTTCCTAGGCACGGTCGTGTGAGATTCAGAACTTTTAACAGATCTATAATTTTATATATTTTAATCAGTAAATGTTTCAGATTTTATAAAAATATGTTTGCTGTATTTAAAAATGGATTAAAAGTTTAATCTTGACATAAATATAATTTATTTAAAAGTTTATGAAAATTAAATTCATATTTACTATCTTACACTTAAATAATATTTTAAATAATTAAGTTACAAAATTTATAAATAAATCAGATAATGATTATTTATTTAATTTACATTTTAAATCAAAATCATTTAATTATTTATACTTAATTACAATTAATATTTACATTATTTCATAGACTATAATTATATATTTATTCAATTATCCAATTCAAACCTAATCAAATTGTTTCAAAAATATTATTACTTCAAACTCTATATATATTTTATTCAATACTTTTAAATACAAATCAATAGTTTTATACACAAATTCAACTTTCATTTTAGACTTAAACCTTATGCATCTATTTGATTCAATACACATTACTCTTTAGGTTAAATTGTGCGTTTCGAGGATCATATTTGCTATCTATAATCTTTGTTAGCTACACTTCCATACCAAGTGAGTATTCACAACCCCTTTTTACTCTTTTACACTTTTGGGGTGGAACATGAACTCTATACGCATTACACATTACACATTTACATTTACACAAACAACACAAGTGCAAAAATCCTATTTACATACATGTGTGCAAAATTTGAGCTTTGTGCCCGAGTGCTAGGTGTGCTAACCTTTGTATGCTCTTATATGCAATCATTAACTATACAAGCCGACGGTTTTCAATGATAGATCTATTGAGTCTGACAAACCCACCCATGGTGCGCGGTGATTGAAACCGACAACACAATTTTTGCATGCTAGTTACAAGGTCTGGTTGTACATGGTTACACAATAGCTGCTCCCCATAAATGCCTTATTTTATCATGTTTTGTAAAGGATTTGTTTTCAACTATATGCTATCTACATACACCTGTGTTATACTCACCAACTTTTTAGTTGACTTTATTTTATTCATGTTTCAGGCCCCAATATGTGAGATTGATTCAAGACGTGTTCAACATAGGATTTGGACTTAGCAATTTAAATCAAGAAATTTATGAGTTGTTTTATGTTCTTGTTTGAATTTGATTTTGTACTTGGATTATTTGTAATGCAAATTTGACTTTAATATATTTCAATTTAGTCAACCATGTGCTATGAACAATCTACATGTCCCGCCCCGATGATTCCGCCATCGGTCGGGGTGTGACATCACATCATCCCATAGTTGAAAGAATTTTCGTCCCGAAAATTAAACAGTACCTTGAGGATTTGATGTGGAGTGCTTGAACAGATCCCTCGTGAACTCCGGTCCGCGTTTCGAGTTCCAACGAACTCTGACAATAGGGATTTTACTGTGCTTTAACGTTTTAACTTCCCTATCCATAATTTCCATAGGTTCTTCGATGAAACGTAACTGTTCATCAACGTGTAGTTCCTCAAGAGGAACTGCGAGTGATTCGTCTGCTAGGCATTTCTTTAAATTTGAGACGTGAAAAACATTGTGGACACCACTAAGTCCTCCAGGTAGGTCCAGTCGATACGCTACTGGTCCGATTCTCTTCATTATCTTCAATGGTCCAACATAACGAGGATTCAGTTTGCCTCGTTTCCCAAAACGAATGACACCTTTCCAAGGTGAGACTTTGAGTAAGACCATGCCACCTATTTGAAACTCTAAGGGTTTACGACGCTTGTCGGCATAGCTGTTTTGACAATCCCGAGCTGCCGCCATACGGTTTCTTATTTTAACGATCTTTTCGAAAGTTTTACATACAAGTTCACACCGGACTAGAGGTCCATTCGTGTAAAGAAGCTGGTTCAGAAACATCATAAATACATCTAGCACATGGACCGGATATGGTGAAATACACATGCGTAAAATGGCCAGGGCTTGTGGGTTGTCGGTTTCGAACCCACGCCACTTGGTCCGTTGGAGCAATGTCTTACCAGACAAACCTAGTGGTTTCACTGGTCTAATAGGGAAACCACTTCTACTTAGCAGTTACCAGAATCAATCCAAAGTCCCTCGCCAAACGTAAGAACCGGCTATGAACCCTAAAGCGAATTAGGTTTGATTCCCTCTGTTATAAGAAATTAGCTGAGGGCTTTTGATTGTCATGAAAATATGAAGCTAAAGAACTATGACTTACTGGATTTGATTGAGTAACGAGTGTGGACGGCTAGCACAAAGCTCGACTGTTCTTGGTGCTCGACAGAGTTCCAGATGTGAAATATGGATCGTGCGAGTGTTCCGAGAGATTGTGTGAGAGTATGCGAAGGTGTGGGGTGATTCAATTCATTTAATTCCATCTAAATCGCATGATTCGATTACAGAATGAAAGTGACAGTGGTAACGGGGAATTCCGCGTTAATTCGTTGGGCTTAGAATGAATTTGTAACATCCATGATTTTCATACGCCTTGTTTTGGTACAATAAAAATATTTCAATTTCATTTCTAGTTCAATATCTATCGTATCACATAAACCCTAAAGTATATATATATATATATATATATATATATATATATATATATATATATATATATATATACTCCGTTTTAAAAACAAGTCAAATATAAAACTTTGGGTTTTATAAAAATGAAGTGCTATATTGAATAACTAGATTTTAAAACCCTAAATTTTATAAAACAGGGTTTTAATCATAATAAAATGAATAGCGTTAAAATTGTGTAAATTATAAATAAATGTGATTTTATTTTATAAAAATAAACAATGATTTATATAGATAAGTTTCATGCTTATTATTTTATATATATGTTTTACAAGTAAATTGGTGTAAATTAATTGAGTTTATATCAAAGGGTTTAGTTTTGAACCTCCTATGACCTTTGAACCCTCTCCATTTTTACTTATGAACCCTAATTGAAACCTCTTTTATAGAATTGGACCCTGGAAGAGTTCTAGCACTAGTTTTGACTTTGAAAAGTCAAACCATGTGAATCCTTATTAAATCCTCGCAAATCCGCAAACCAAACTTACCTTTCTTGGATCCTAATCATTCATAACTGATTTTTGACCACATATCAAGCTTCAATTCGAAGTTTATGAAACAGATTCGTTGGGATTCAACCCATTTAGGTAAGTCGCTAGAATGGTTGAAAAACTTGCGATTTTAAGAGTAATCCCTGAAATCTCGTCAACTACCAACTGTGATACGCGTACAAGTCATCCTATGAATCCCTCTAACCAGTTACAAATCGATATCACCACCAAATTCATTTTTTTCCCTTTCGGTTTGCATTCGGCACAAGGTGGAAGAGTCCTCAAACCTACCATCGATTCAAGGCCGAAAGCAGGTAACAATTTCTCCATCTTAATCGCACCCTTTCTCCTCCTTTTCTTTAATCGAAAATCAATTGGGTGTTAGGGCTTGCGACATGTGTTTAATTCATGGTTGGGGAAGAAGGGTTCTTGGAACCGTTATGAAAAAAACCAAATGTTTCTGATCATTGACAAGGCAATAGCACAGAGTAGCCGTTTAAGTCACTTCCCTCCCCCATAACAGGTCGCGGGTTCTAACCCTGGCATACCCTTTATTCCATTTTTTATCTGTTTAGCTTGTTCTGTTTCCATTTATTCACACACACATTAACATATTTATAAACTATTATTATTAAGTTATGATAAACACATTTTTTTATAAATTCTTTTTAACAAGGGTTTATAATTATTATCTTTTGTAGATAAAGATATACACACATATATTTGATTATTTTTCTAAAATCCTTTTAGATTACCACAAATGTATAACACATGGTATATGGGCATTATTATTAAATAGGTATTACCTCGTTACCACTATTACAAAAACGTGACAAAATGTTATCATATTTAAACCCTGTTATCTTATATATATAACGTTTAAAAATTATAAAATGATCGTGTGTTTTAACATCATGTATTTTATTATAACGAAAGGGTTAAATAATTATATTTAACTTAAACCTTTAAAACAACGTGATCTATAATATATTATAATAATAGTTGATTTGTGTTATTAATGTCGTGAGATTTCATAATTATTCTAACCATATTTTTATTACTATTTTCACAAATATTATGATTCTTTTTAAATTGATAAATAATAATTCGAATAACTAATTTATTATTTTTATTATTTCAAATTATATCATAATATTCCACCAAGATGACTATTTTAACCTAATTACCTTAATGGGATTATACTACATTAAATTGCAATTAATATTTATTGTTGACACCTACAATCTCTTTTCATGCAATTTCAATTATAGACTATCACTATTCATTGTTCACATCCTTAATTCTTTCGTTCGTTCCAAATCCTAAAGTCCACATCATTCTGTTCTTATTCCTTTTAATCATTCCTGCATATTAAATGACATATTTTATTTAACTTAGGGCAACCTTGATTCTCATTACTACAAGTTACATGATCAACCCTCTGCTATTCAAGTGAGTTTACATAGTCCCTTTTACACTATTTACATTTTTTGGGGTGGAACATGAGTACAATTATACAATGTTTACAAACTACATAATACAATTCCACCCTACTTTCATGTGTGCAATTTGAGCATTATGCTTGAGTACTAGGTGTGCAAACTACAATTTGTGTGCAATTTACATGTTCAATCATTAACTACACAAGCCGACGGTTAACAATGATAGATCTATTGAGTCTGACAAACCTTCCCAGTTAGGGTGATTGTTGCCGACAACACAATTTGGTTATTTGCATGCTAGTTACAAAGGTTTGATTGTACAACTTGGTTTCACAATAGTAACTCTCCATAATTGCCTTATTAACCATGATATGTATGGATTGTATACACACAACACAATTATACTATTTAGAGTCAAAACCTATGTATGCTCACCAACTTTTTAGTTGACCTTGTTTTTATCATGTTTCAGGTACGAACAATTGAGTTGATCCAGTTTGCTACACTTAAGTTGTGGACCTAGTTAATCAATAAAGAAACTTATTATGTATTTGAATTCTATGTATTTGGTTGGATTCTGTTTGGTTTGTTTTATGAAATGAAATGTGATGATTTAATATATTACAACATAGTCAACCATGTGCTTATGAACAGTCTCCATGTCCCGCCCCGACGTTTCCGCCGTCGGTTGGGGTGTGACAGATTGGTATCAGAGCTTTGGTTATAGGGAACTAGGTTATTAGACACTTTTGACCTAGACTATAACCTTAGGATACCCATCAAATGACATGTTCTATGATTTTTTGTCATATTACTAAATGCTACTCGATTACTACTTTGTGTGAATATTTTTAATGTTATTCTAAGTAATTACATCGCATGATACAATACCTAATAATCTGTGTGTCACACTATTTGATAACTTTTGTGCTTATAAACATTGCTATCTACATGGTACATATTTGATTCATTAAGTGCTACCCTAAGTTTCACCACACACTTATACACACCTAATTCTTCATGCACCTTTAATCTCACACACATGATACCATCATCTTTTGTGAAAAAAATTTAAACTATTGGGCCTAATGCCCATTAATAATAAACTAAGAAGCCACTTATCCCCGAAGAAGAAGAAGCATGTTGGAATAATTAAACCTCACCTTCGGGCCTCAAAGCCCAGTCCACAATAATTCTCATCATGACCATGAGCCCAACAATAGTGTTATTAGTACATGATGGCTGGAAGAGTGTATAGACCAATGAGAGATTCTGGCTAAGGAAAGACTGGGTACTTAAGTGTGTCCTTGTGACCCACCGCTCTTTCCTGGGAATTCTCCTCGTGGATGCACTACTTATAGGTCAATTGTTACTTTTAAAATACTATTGTGAAGACTCGGTGTTATGACTAGTCAAACTCTAAATCTATGATAACTCCTATGTTTAACACTAAGTATTTTATTATCGCTTACAACCTTTTCATTTTTCTCTGCTAGACATGGACTCCTAATCTCCTCCCTCCCCGGTATACCATCCCAGAGCTAAGTCTGATCAGGAAGAAGACATCGGGTCACCAGTGTATCGGTCACCAACACCCGCAGCTGCTAGGCCAAGGTTTGACATAAGAATAGATTGGATTAGGAACACTGGCCCGAGACTTCGAGCATTTGGATCACCCCCATCAAGAAACCCGTATCAGGCACCTCACCTACACAACCAGTTACCATCCCCTCTGAGAGACCCCTACCTAGCACCCGACCCATATCATCCTAACCCTAGGGCAAGGCATACCATGGCATCCCTTAGTGCTATAGGAGTCCCAATTGATGCCACCTACCAATACATGAGGACCTCAAAGTTTGTGAGATAAGGGATGAAGCACGGGATAAGACACGACCTACTAGGTCAGCGAATAGATAGCCTATTGAATCAAGTGTGGTGCAAGGAGGAGAAGATTTCAAGCCTAGAAGAAGACAAAGAAATACTTGAGGAACGCACGGAAGCAGCTAGAGCTGAGGCCCGGTTTGCTATCTGAGTGACCATAGCAATGTTTTTTAATCCCTCTGATCTGCTGATATCCAAGAACACACACCTCAAACAGTCTCTGGAATGGCAAAAACAATCCAGAAATCTAACAACACTCGAATCAAGCACGAACAAGAAAGGATGATCGAATCAAGCACGAACAAGAAAGGATGAAATCACACACATAAGATGCATAATAAAACTGATAATCTCCATTGATAAACCTTGTGATTTACATAATCAAACTACAAACAACTAACTTTGATTTCTCTCTAGAATGCTTCTAATCAATACAATGCAAAAGTGACAAATGAGAAATCTAATTTGAAATTACAAAAGACAACATATTTATACTAATCAAGATTCGATCGAAAACTTTTGATCGAAAACTTTTGATCGAAAAGTGTTTTCGGCCGAAAACACTTTTCGAGAGTTATACAATTTCAGCACCTAATTGATTTCTATGGACTACTAGGTTCCAACAATCTCCCCCTAGTCCACATAACATCAATTCTTCACTTGTTGTTTTTGACAGGCTTGGACTTGGCTTTAACATCCACCTTCTTAGCATCCAGTGCAGCAAGTCTTTTCTTAATCACTTCGGCTTCATGTCTTCTTAATAAGCATCGAACAACGACTCTCATATATAACTTCGCTTCAGATTTCATCTTAGTGCTCATATCACACTTGATTGGATTCTGGTACAGAGTCTTCAAGTCTTCATCACAAAAGCTGAATAGATCAACTGGATCAAAGACTTTGGCCTCTGGTGAATTATGTTGCATGATCATAGCTTCATGTGTTGTACTATCATACATCCATTTCTTAAAGCTTTTGATAAACGTCTCTTTACGTTCTGGGATGTATACAGTTGAAATTGTATCAGCTGGCTTCACTATGTATCTTAATCTTCTTTTTCCATTTTTATCTTTCCTCTTTAGTTGTCTGCATTCAGGAATTTGTTGCTTGAAGCATTCAAACTTGTCTTTTGAACATTCTTTCTTTATAAATTCTGCAAAGTTTTCAGCAAGCGTGTTCTTTGACGGATTGATCAACTTCAGGTGACTCAGCTCTCGAATATCACAGTACGGTAAAGTCTTTAACTTTGAGCTTCGATCGAAGTACTGGATATTCCTTTCACCTCTCTTTATCACATACATCTTCTTTTCATCATCGTACATCCATCCTAAGATTTCACCAGTCAAAGCTTGTTCTGGATTTTTAATCGTCTGAGTAATCCTATCTACAATTGATGGTTTCTCTGTAACAGTCCACCAATCATTCCTTGTGGGCTTTGGATGCTCAGATGGTTTTTCAATATCTTCAGGAACATTGAAAGGCTCTCTTTCACCTACTAGCTTATCCATCTTTCCAATCATTGAACCATCTTCTTCAACATAAGTCTGTTGTTGCTCATACTTGTAACATCCAAGATTTTCTAGCATTATTTTATTTTAAAAATTTTCACTAATGATACCTCATTTCTGTCCGAGTTTGCTCATCTTAGAATGACACCTTAAATTCTCTTATTTTAAACCTGTATCAAATCAAAATTTTAATATTTCAACTCCATTGTATATAAAACATATTTACTTCATATTTATATATATACTATATGATAAATTGAATCAAAAAGTAAAATGTTATGAACTTAATGATGTTTTGCATCCCTTGTATATATATATATATTATAAAACTATAAGTATATATGTAGTTTCCTTTATCATAATAAACGAACCATTTATACAAATGGCAATTTTTATAAAAATAAATTAAGCGAAACTTCCCTTTTATAAAAGTTATCTTTATAAAATATGTTTTAATAAAACTAATAATGTTGAATTTTTTTTATAAACTATTTTATAAATTCACAATTTAACTAGTTTGAACCCCCTAACCCTTTAAACCCCAAATTTTGACCATAGTTGACCCCAAAGTCAAACCAGTCGAAATTGAGCACTATAGGACTCAATTCGATCAAATCAGGCTTGACATGGACTCCTCATACAGGTGAAATCGATTACATACCATGCCCAGGCCAAAACAATAAGCCAAATTCGATCAATTGAGGGGGCATTTTAGAATTCAAACGAATTTGACTTTGGATAGTCAAAACCATATCAATCCACCATTTAATTCGTGAAATCAATGCCTTTGGATCCCGAAAATCACGCATTGATTGATCTCGAATGTATTCAGTCCGTAAACAAGACCCAATTCATCCATAATCGAATGAATTTATGCATGAATGGTGCCAATAACCGTCATATGCGAGACATAATCGAATCAGGTGTTTAAGACGGAATTAAATTGTGAAAACCCCTCTCTTACCTTCGCATGATCTCATACACACCCTCTAAACAATCTATCAACCCGCATTCCACCTCTAGTTAGCGATCGAACACCAAGAACATCGGACCCATCGACCTAGCCGACAACACTCGATACCTCACCATACCAGGTAAATCTTAGCTCGTTCGATTCGTAATTGAGACCCTGTCAATAGCCTCTTATCAATTTGTGTTAACCGAACCCACCGAACTCAATTTGATCTAGGGTTCTTAATTTGTTTATACGATTTTGAATTTGGGGATATGGCTCGATTCAGTTATCGTTTTTGTAAGTTTGGTTTCCTTTATATGACAGCGAAACCACCTAGCCCAGCCGGTAAGCCACTACACCGCCGGGCTAGGTGGCGTGGTGTGACATCCGGCATTTTCAGGTTAACTTCGTTAACTCAAACCTCGTTAGTTCAAACATGATTAATTGCAAACTCAGTTATCTCAGTTAGTCGCACGTACATTGCATTTAATTAGGATTAATTAAATGTGTCAGTCAGTTCGCACACATCGGATCGCACTCGAGTCTAACCCGGAACGTTGGTGATTAATCGAAATTACCATTACGAACATTTAATAATTTATATTTAATATAAATTATGAGTTTTTAGGATTTATATGTGATTACGTGAATTTACGTGAATTATGTGAATATTATTGTTTTCGTACGTGTTTATCGTGTGTAAAGCGTAGTTAGTATTTTTATAAAAGTTAGTAGTTTTATAAAAATAAAAATCAAATGTTTTAATTATTAATTAAGTTGTTAGTTAATTAATTAGACAAATGGGCCCTATTTATAGAAACCTGCTATTTTTGGAAACTTTCTATTTATAGAAACCTGCTATTTTTAGAAACTTTCTATTTATAGAAACCTGCTATTTTTGGAAACTTTCTATTTATAGAAACCTGCTATTTTTGGAAACTTACTATTTATAGAAACCTGCTATTTATGGAAACTTGCTATCTTATTAGAACAAATAGGATTTGTTGCTAAGTGTTACAGCATGATCATTTGTGTATAATATAAAAGTATTATACTGAACAAACATTTAATCGTGAAAAGGGTCACCAACGGGTCGTCGGGTCAAACTTGGTCAAACTTGGTCAAACATGTGTCAAACTTGTAAACTCTGTTCTAAACCCTTAAAACAATGAGATTGTTTGGATACTTAGGGTTCGTGTCAACTTGCACAAACACACACTTATAAACCGGTGTTTATAGGTGGCAGTTAGTCGTCAAGCATTCTAAGTTCGCTTTCTTTCGCACATACTCTAAGGTGAGTTTCACGGCCCCTTTTCTTACGTTTTAAACTTGGGGGAGAAAACATGGGTATAAACATTTAGATCTTACATTTCTTTTATATCACTTGTGTACTAAGCGCAAACATATCATGAAAGTCCTTACTTATCGAACCGTTAGTATATAGGTTAGCGAGGTAATCTTGAGTAGTACTACTGGGCATTGACAAGCCCCACCCGTGTTAGCCGCGCTAACAAGACGGAAAGTCGAACGGATGTAACATTTACCTAAACATTCACCATTGATTGTGATAGTCATGGTGGGAGGCAGTACAAACATAAACAGTTAGCTTTGGTGTCGAAACGCTTTAGTACCATGTACTAGGTTAGCTACCTATGATATAATTGTAAATGGTATTATCTAGTAAACTTTACAAACATTGAAACCTGTGAACTCACCAACATAGTGTTGACACGTTTTAGCATGTTTTCTCAGGTAATTAAGGTACAGGTACAAGCACAAGCTAAGGCATGCGTGTATCCCAAGTCCATCATTTTCAAACGCAAGAACCATTTATTTTTATTATTGTTGAATTGTTATTTTTGGCGCGACTATTTTGGCGCATGCTTTTCATTTAACTTTTCGCTTCCGTAAGTCTTACATTAAATCAGTATTTTCATTTCTAGTGTTGCATCGTGACTATGAGCAATACTAGTGGTTTTTATTAAACTCATATAGAGTCGTTCAACGTAACTAATGACTGAGATCCTGTTAGGTCACGCCCCTAACGGTAAAACTCCGTTGGTGGATTTTGGGGGTGTGACAGATTGGTATCAGAGACAGGTTTATAGAGAACTAGGAAATGCATACTAGACTATAACCATGCACATGCATTAGTTACACAGCACTTACACTCATACATGGCACTCACTCATCCCGTTACAGGAAATGTCGACCCCGCATAATTCACCTGCATCCCCAGTCGTTCTGGCGCACGATGTTCCTACCGTACCTTTACCAGAGCCGAGGAGACGTCGACCCAACCCGATCAACACCACAGTAGGGCATGACGAGCCTATTCATGTGCGTGTTAGAGGCAACACGCAAGATTACTAGCATACTTCAGCGAGAGATGTTGATGAATCAGAGGATCACCAAACTGACTGCAGATTTAGCAGCAACTGATACAGCTCATGAGAATTTGGCAAATGGATGTGTGGATATGGAGGACCGGCTGAACACTGTAGAGTGGAACCTAGATATACTCCACACCAGGATTGAGCAAGTAGAGGCTCGACTTGCAGCTGCTGAAGCAGCAGGAGTTGCACCAGAGGATGCACCTGCAGGAGATCAGGATGAGAATGATGATGCAACATCCGATGTTACATCAGTTGGCAGTGACATTTGATCATCTATCTTCATTACTTATTTACGTCTTTTCTTTTAAACCTAGATGGGCAGAGTTGTTCCCATCCAACAGATGTTTCTAGAATTTTGATGTTTGGTTGAATTTAGTTGTAATCGTTACAATTTATTTTATCAAGTATTACTATTATTGGAATGTTAGATGTTGTGGTTTGAATTTCTTTATTTACTTGCACTTGTATGATGATAAAATGCGATATATTTTCTCATTATTGTATGTTGTGAATGTAAAGATAATGTCTGGAAGAGGAAATTGACGTGGCGGACGCGCCGGAGGACGCGGTGGTCGCGGAAACATTAACATGACTGCAGCCGAGCTCACGGCACTCATAAATGAGCGTGTGGCTGAAGCTGTAGCAACTACTCACGCCGCTATTAATGCTGGAGGTCAAGCATAATATTATCGACTCTAGTGAGTCATCATTTATCCTAAACCCAAATTTGAATATGGTATCCCTAAGCGCATTCTTGTTTACAATTCAGGTCAACACAACCACCAGCAGGTTTGTACTTTCAAGGCGTACATGGATTGCAAGCCTCACTCATTCAGTGGAGCCGAAGGGGCTGTTGGCTTACTCCGCTGGATGGAGAAATCTGAATCTGCATTTGCAATGTGCAATTGCCCGCCGCACGACCAGGTGAAGTATGCATCTGGCACACTTGAGGGTCCGGCCCTTACTTGGTGGAACTCCCAGGTGCAAATGCTAACTCTTGAGATGGCAAATGCATTGCCATGGGATGAATTTAAGACTATCCTGCAGGAGGAGTATTGTCCCCGCGATGAAGTACAGAAACTTGAGAGTGAATTCTGGAATCTCAAGATGGAAGGATCTGAGATTGAGGCCTACACTACTCGTTCGCATGAACTGGCGAACTTATGTCCGCAAATGGTAACACCTCCTTACAAGAGGATTGAGAAATTCATTGATGGTCTGGTCCCGCAAATTCAGAGCATGGTGACATCTTCTAATCCTACTACAATTCAGCAAGCAATCAGGTTGGCTCACTGGCTAACCGAGCAGGCAGTGGCTCAGGGCACTCTACCACCTAGAGGTGCACTATCAAAGACAGCTGACAACAAGCGGAAGTTTGACAGTTCATTCCCAAAAACCTTCCAGTAAAACCCACCTTCTCAGCAACAGCAACAACAGCATCGTAAGCTTAAACCTTCAAAGAACAACAGTCAGTCTAACTCTTCTCAGCAGAATCAGGGTTCTTATGTTGACAAGTACCCGAAGTGCAATAAATGTAACTTTCACCATCATGGAGCATGTGACCGGTACCGTTGCCAACGTTGTGGAAAGATGTGTCATTTGGCCAAAGACTGTAGAGTGGATCTGCAGAACAAACAGACACCACCTGGAGACGCACCCAAAGGCTGTTTTGAGTGTGGTAAAGAAGGACATTTCAAGATAAATTGCCCGCAGTTGAGGAGAAACAGAAACGGGAATGGAAATGGCAACAATCATCAGTGCGGTAATGGAAATGGTAATAACCACCAGGGTGGAAATGGTAATAACAACGGAAATGGTGCAAAGGGCCGAGCATTTGTGATTGGATCGGGAGAAGCTCGGAATGATCGGAACGTGGTTAACGGTATGTTTCTCTTAAACGATCATTTTGCTTCTGTACTTTTTGATACTGGCGCCGATAGAAGTTTTATATTTAGAGAACTTAGTGGTCAGTTAGAAATAAACCCAACTTTATTAGAACACCATTATACCGTAGAGATAAAAGACGGTAAAGTAATCGAGGCAACCCACATTCTCAAGGGATGTCAGTTAGAACTTTCTGGTCACAAACTTGACATCGATCTCATGCCAGTTACACTTGGCAGTTTTGACATAATTGTGGGCATGGATTGGTTTTTTGAAAACCAAGCTGAGATCATCTGTAGTGAGAAGATCGTTCGTATACCCCTTCCTAGTTGAGAGATCCTATATGTTCAGGGCGAAAGAAGTGGTGCAGTCATGGGCATCATATCTTTCATGAAGGCTCAGAAGTGTTTGCGTAAGGGTCATATCGTTCGCGAATTCCCGGAAGTCCCTGAAGACCTACCTGGTCTTCCACCTCACCGTCAGGTCGAATTTCAGATTGACCTAACACCAGGAGCAGCGCCTATTGCTTGAGCACCCTATAGACTGGCACCAAGCGAGTTGCAAGAGCTATCTACACAACTGCAAGAGTTGTTGGATAAAGGTTTCATCCGACCGAGCTCATCGCCATGGGGAGCTCCAGTCCTATTTGTCAAAAAGAAAGATGGAACTTTCCGCATGTGCATTGATTACCGAGAGTTGAACAAAGTAACAGTCAAGAACCGCTACCCACTACCCCGTATTGACGATTTATTCGACCAACTTCAAGGGTCAAGTTTCTACTCGAAAATCGACTTAAGATCTGGATATCATCAGCTGAGAGTTCGAGATGAAGATATATCCAAGACTACATTCAGAACCCGGTACGGCCATTTCGAGTTTTTGGTCATGCCATTTGGATTAAACAACGCACCCGCGGTGTTTATGGACCTCATGAACCGTGTGTGTAAACCTTATCTGGATCAATTCGTCATTGTTTTTATTGACGATATCCTCATATACTCTAAGAGTCAGGAAGAGCACGAGGAGCATCTGTGTTTGATCCTTGAACTACTGAAGCAGGAACAGTTGTATGCAAAGTTTTCCAAATGCGATTTTTGGATTCGCGAGGTTCAATTTTTAGGACATGTGATCAATGAGAAGGGAATACATGTCGATCCAGCCAAAGTGGAAGCTATCAAGAATTGGGCAGCACCCACAACTCCAACCAAAGTTTGGCAATTCCTAGGATTGGCCGGATACTACCGTCGTTTTATCGAAGGATTTTCAAAGATTGCCCAACCCCTCACCTCTTTAACCCAAAAGGATAAACCCTATAATTAGAGTGAGACTCAAGAATCAGCATTCCAGCTACTGAAGCAGAAACTATGTAGCGCACCTATCCTATCTCTGCCAGAGGGAACGGATGACTTCGTGGTGTATTGCGATGCCTCCATCCAAGGCCTCGGTAGTGTGTTGATGCAACGTGACAAGGTTATCGCATACGCTTCTCGACAGTTAAAAATCCACGAAAAGAACTACACGACTCACGATTTGGAGTTAGGAGCCGTGGTGTTTGCACTCAAGATATGGAGACATTACTTGTACGGTACCAAGTGCACCATCTACACCGATCACAAGAGTCTTCAGCATATTTTTGAGCAGAAAGAGTTGAACATGCGTCAACGTCGTTGGATCGAGCTCTTAAACGACTATGATTGTGCAATCAAGTACCATCCGGGCAAAGCTAACGTGGTCGCCGATGCCCTAAGCAGAAAAGAAACCAAACCCCGATGAGTTAGAGCATTACAACTCACTATTCATACAGGATTACCCGAACAAATCCGCAATGCCCAACTCGAAGCCTTAAAAGAGGAGAAGTTATCATTGGAATCCACTCGTGGTATGGAGAAACAACTTGAGGTTAAAGCAGATGGTATTCGTTATTTCGCGGAACGAATATGGATACCAGTATATGGAAACCTAAGAGATCTAGTCATGGATGAAGCTCACAAATCCCGATACTCTATCCATCCGGGATCCGATAAGATGTATCACGATCTCAAGGTTTTGTATTGGTGGCCGAACATGAAAGCCGACATAGCCACCTACGTGAGCAAGTGCCTGACTTGTTCCAAGGTCAAGGAGGAGTACCAAAAGCCATCCGGATTACTTCAACAACCGGAAATCCCGATGTGGAAATGGGAGCAGATTTCCATGGATTTCATAACCAAATTACCCCGAACCCCTACTGGATGTGACACAATCTGGGTGATAGTGGATCGCCTAACAAAATCCGCTCATTTCCTTGCTATCAAAGAGACCGACAAAATGGAAAAGTTAACTCGCCTCTATCTTAAAGAAGTAGTATCTCGTCATGGAGTGCCAATCTCCATCATTTCCGATAGAGACGCCCGATTCACCTCACGTTTCTGGCAATCATTACAGAAAGCTCTAGGCACGCGCCTGGATATGAGCACCGCGTACCATCCTCAAACAGATGGCCAGAGTGAGCGTACCATACAAACCCTAGAAGACATGTTAAGGGCTTGTGTGATAGATTTTTGTAATAGCTGGGAGACTCACTTGCCTTTAGTGGAATTCTCTTACAATAATAGCTATCATACTAGCATCAAAGCCGCACCGTTCGAGGCTTTATACGGGCGAAAGTGTCGATCGCCACTTTGTTGGGCTGAAGTTGGAGATAGCCAACTTACTGGTCCTGAACTTGTGCACGAAACCTCAGAGAAAATAGTGCAAATCAGAAACCGTATGGCGGTAGCTCATGACCGTCAAAAGAGTTATGCAGACAAGCGTAGAAAACCGCTAGAATTCCAAGTGGGCGACAAAGTTTTATTAAAGGTCTCACCGTGGAAAGGTGTGATTCGTTTTGGAAAACGAGGAAAGTTAAACCCGCGTTATGTTGGACCATTCGAGATAGAGAAAAGGATCGGTCCAGTAGCATACAAATTGAACCTACCAGATACACTCAATGGAGTACACAATGTATTTCATGTCTCAAACCTAAAGAAGTGCCTATCAGATGAGACACTTTAGTTCCACTCGAGGAGTTGGAAATTGATGAACAACTACATTTCATTGAAGAACCAGTTGAGATCATGGACAGAGAGGTCAACACTCTCAAGCGCAGTAAAATACCTATTGTCAGAGTTCGCTGGAACTCGAAGCGTGGACCGGAGTTCACGTGGGAACGCGAGGATCAGATGATGAAAAAGTATCCTCACCTGTTCAAACATTCAACGACAAACACGGAAGGTACTAACTAAATTTCGAGAAGAAATTTATTTCAACAAGGGGATGATGTGACAAACCTAAACTTTTGTTTCAAACGTTACGGACTTCGTTTAGTTTTCGGTACGAAAATTCTTTCAACAAGGGGATGATGTGACATCCGGCATTTTCAGGTTAACTCCGTTAACTCAAACCTCGTTAGTTCAAACATGATTCATTGCAAACTCAGTTATCTCAGTTATACGCACGTACATTGCATTTAATTAGGATTAATTAAATGTGTCAGTCAGTTCGCACACATCGGATCGCACTCGAGTCTAACCCGGAACGTTGGTGATTAATCGAAATTAATATTACGAACATTTAATAATTTATATTTAATATAAATTATGAGTTTTTAGGATTTATATGTGATTACGTGAATTTACGTGAATTATGTGAATATTATTGTTTTCGTACGTGTTTATCGTGTGTAAAGCGTAGTTAGTATTTTTATAAAAGTTGGTAGTTTTATAAAAATAAAAATCGAATGTTTTAATTATTAATTAAGTTGTTAGTTAATTAATTAGACAAATGGGCCTTATTTATACAAACCTGCTATTTTTGGAAACTTACTATTTATAGAAACCTGCTATTTTTGGAAACTTACTATTTATAGAAACCTGCTATTTATGGAAACTTGCTATCTTGTTTGAACAAATAGGATTTGTTGCTAAGTGTTACAGCATGATCATTTGTGTATAATATAGAAGTATTATACTGAACAAACATTTAATCGTTAAAAGGGTCACCAACGGGTCGTCGGGTCAAACTTGGTCAAACATGAGTCAAACTTGTAAACTCTGTTCTAAACCCTTAAAACAATGAGATTGTTTGGATACTTAGGGTTCGTATCAACTTGCACAAACACACACTTATAAACCAGTGTTTATAGTTAGTAGTTAGTCGTCAAGCATTCTAAGTTCGCTTTCTTTCGTACATACTCTAAGGTGAGTTTCACGGCCCCTTTTCTTACGTTTTAAACTTGGGGGAGAAAATATGGGTATGAACATTTAGATCTTACATTTCTTTTATATCACTTGTGTACTAAGCTCAAACATATCATGAAAGTCTTTACTTATCGAACCGTTAGTATATTGGTTAGCGAGGTAATCTTGAGTAGTACTACTGGGCATTGACAAGCCCCACCCGCGTTAGTCGCGCTAACACGAAGGGAAGTCGAACGGGTGTAACATTGACCTAAACATTCACCATTGATTGTGATAGTCATGGTGGGAGGCAGTACAAACATAAACAGTCAGCTTCGGTATCGAAACGCTTTAGTACCATGTACTAGGTTAGCTACCTATGATATAATTGTAAATGGTATTATCTAGTAAACTTTACAAACATTGAAACCTGTGAACTCACCAACATAGTGTTGACACGTTTTAGCATGTTTTCTCAGGTAATTAAGGTACAGGTACAAGCACAAGCTAAGGCATGCATGCATCCCAAGTCCATCATTTTCAAACGCAAGAACCATTTATTTTTATTATTGTTGAATTGTTATTTTTGGCGCGACTGTTTTGGCGCATGCTTTTCATTTAACTTTTCGCTTCCGCAAGTCTTACATTAAATCAGTATTTTCATTTCTAGTGTTGCATCGTGACTATGAGCAATACTAGTGGTTTTTATTAAACTCATATAGAGTCGTTCAACGTAACTAATGACTGAGATCCTGTTAGGTCACGCCCCTAACGGTAAAACTCCGTTGGTGGATTTTGGGGTTGTGACACGTGGGTTCGAAACCCACAACCCGACCTCTTTTACGTGTTTTTTTTGTAACTAGACCCGGCCCTCTGCTAAGTCCCTATTAAAACTCAAACCGACCGGATATGTACGCGGCTTAGACCCTTAGCCCAGTGGTTGGAGTGTTGGCCTCTTACAGCAGCCACCCAGGTTCGAGCCGGGTGGACTGCTTTATTTTTTTAAAAATCGATTTTAACACCTTTTAATTATAAAAAAATTTTTTATAAAACCCATTACCATTTAGGACTAATCTATGTAAAAATAAAGAAGTTTCAAATGAGAATTAATATTTTTAGAAACTCCAAACAAACTTAATTCGTATTTAAAATTGTTAGTTTTAATTAAATTTTCATATTACCTATTTTATAAGGATTTATAAAAAAAAATATACACTATCATTTCTTAGTCAAATTTTTATAAATCATCTTCTACAAATCATATACTTTAGGATGTAAATCTTATTTAACAAATAAATTTTTCCCTAAATATATATTTTATATTTTTCTTTTTATTTCTTAAAAGTACCTACTTTCTTTTTATAATAAATGAATAAATAAATTAATTATTAATTACTTTTATGCTTATGATCCACTTAGAGTTTAAATTATAACATACGACTTTGTTCTTTAAAGCTTTTTGTTAATAGTATGATTCCTTAATATGATATACTAATATATAGTTTCACCTTATTTTGACACATTTTCATAAATAAATAAATAAAATAAATTTATTTATTTAAATTATATTTAGATAAATATAATTTTACACACTATTTTTTTAACTAAATAAATAAATAACTATCATTTGATTTATTTAGTTACTCAAACCCAAACCCTAATTATTCTAAGACTATTCACTTTAATTCCTCATTTTAAAAAACACCCCCCTTTTTTTAGGTACCAACCACTAACACCTACAACTCCAACCCTTCGTACACATATTCATTTCAACCATAGACTTGGGCATAGACTATTGTACATATTATTAATTTAGATCCATATACTTAACACTAGGTTAACCTTGTGAAGTTTCAAGGATCACTTTGCTATCTAGCCTCGCGTGTTAACTACACCTTTGAATCAGGTGAGTATTACATAGCCCCTTTTACTCTTTTACACTTTTTGGGGTGAAACATGAATTCTATACACACAATTGTTTACATTTACATAAACTACACAAACACAAATCCTCTTTACATTCATGTATGCAAAATTTGAGCTTTATGTTTGAGTGCTAGGTGTGTTAACTGTTTGTGTGCAATTTATGTGCAATCATTAACTATTCAAGCCGACGGTTAACAATGATAGATCTATTGAGTCTGACAAACCCACCCAGATTGGGGTGATTGTTACCGACAACACAATTTGCATGCTAGTTACAAAGGTTTGATTGTACTTTGGTTACACAATAGTTACTCCCCATAAATGCTTTATCTTATCATGTTATGTAAGGATTTGATTATTTACATCCATACCCTATTTATGATTAAACCTGTGTATGCTCACCAACTTTTTAGTTGACCTTATTTTATTCATGTTTCAGGTGCAAATGTATGATTTTGATCAAGGCTTGCTACACATAAGTTTTGGACCTACATAATTTTAAATATAGGATCATGTATTTCATTTCATGTACTTGGTTTGATTTTGTTTTGCCTTGAATAATTGCAATGAATTTGAATGATTAATATATTTCAATTTAGTCAACCTTGTGCTCATGAACAGTCTACATGTCCCGCCCCGACATTTCCGCCGTCGGTTGGGGTGTGACAGATTGGTATCAGAGCCTTGATTATAGGGAATTAGGTTATTAGACACTCTTGACCTAGACTATAACCTTAGGACACCCATACTATGCCAGGCTACTACATGCTATATGATTATTTCTTATGTGAATAATTTTACATGTTATACTAAATAATTACATCATATGATACAGTACTTAATAGTCTATGTGTCACATTACCTGCCAACTTTTGTCTCCTATTCATTGCTACCTATTTGATTTATTTAAAGTGCTTTCCTAAGTTTTCCACACACACTCCTACACACTTAGTTCTTCATGCACCCCTAATCTCACACACAAAATATCATCATCTCTTGTAATCAAAATCTAGACTATTGGGTCTAATGCCCATTAATAATAAACTAAGAATCCACTTACCCAACAAGAAGAATAAGCCCGCTGCAATAAATAAACCTAACTTTCGGGCCTCAAAGCCCCGTCCACAACAATTCTCATCATAACCATGAGTCCAACAATAGTGTTATTAGTACATGATGGCTGGAAGTGTGTGTAGGCCCATGAGGAATTCTGGCCAAGGAAAGACACGGTACTTAAGTGTGTCCTAGTGACCCACCCCTCTTTTCTGGGAATTCTCCTCTGGGATACACTACTTATAGGTCAAGTGTATTCCTAAAATACTATTGTGAAGACTCGGTGTTATGACTAGTCAAACTCTAAACCTATGAGAACTCCTATATTAGACACTCAGTATTTTATTATCGCTTACAACCTTTCTATTGTTTTCCTGCTAGGCATGGACTTTTACTCTCCTCCCTCCCCGGTATACCGTCCCGGAGAAGAGTTTGATTGGGAAGAAGACATCGGGTCGCCCGTGTATCGGTCACCAACACCCCCAGCTGCTAGACCAAGATTTGATGTAAGGGTAGATTGAATTAGGAACACTGGCCCAATATTTCGAACGTCTGGATCACCCACAACCAGGAACCCGTATCAGACACCCCATCTCCACAATCAGTTACCACCCCCACTAAGAGACCCATATCTAATGCCCGACCCGTATCATCTTAACCCTTGGGGAAGGCATACCACGACACCCACTAGTGTTATGGGAATTCCAACCAATGACATTCACCCATACGTAAGGACCTCAGAATTTGAGAGGCAAAGGATGGAGCAGGGGGTAATGCACGATTTGCAAGGACAAAGAATGGGTATCTAGCAAACCAATTAGGGTACCAAAAGGAGTTAATATCCCTCCTCGAAAAAGAAATACTGGAGCATCGCACGGAGACAGCTAAAGCTAGATCGGCTACCCGAGTGACCATAGCGGTGCTCGTCTTGGGAATTATTCTCCTTCTAGTGGAAAGCTACAAGAGACGTTAATAGAATTTTTTTTAATTTATTTATCATCTTTAAATTTTCAGATTGAGAACCATTTCCCTATGTTTCGAATAACGGTTAACATTTCAACATTTAATAAATTTTATATTCTAAAGTTAGTATTCATTGATTTGACACGTTGAGTGAGAATTTCACATGTCATAATTTCATCAGAAGTTATCCAAGTATCACCTTTCTCATTCACCACAATTTAGTACACTACCGACAATCTCCTTCGTAAACAACTCATCTTATTAGATTTAAACAACCTCGTTATTTTCAAACCAAACGTTTATCAAACTTCTAGAGAGTATCGGGAATATACATTTTTCCATAAACACTTTTCACTATGAAAGGGAACTTATTACAACCTATTTTATAAAAAAAATACTATTTCAAATTGATAAATAAATATGTTTTTCCTCATTAAAGTAATTATTTCTAAACCCTGGCTAAATTAATATACGGCCACTTGTTTAGCCAATAATTCCTCTTAAAAATATTCTCTTATTAATAATTGAAAATTTTAAATTAAAAGATTCTTCCTATAAATTGTCTATCTATTTAGATTATTTAACTCAATAGTTTCATTACTTTATATATCTACAACCAAGAACAATTTACAATTTCCTATTTTCAAACAAAGATCAGTTATTCATAAACACATTTCCCTGAGTGTTTTCAAAACCTCCTAGATACCTTTCATATGCCTTCTCTACAAACCTCAACGAGATTTAAAGAACTAGAATCTAACCACCACATTTTTTTACAAACGCCAAACAACACGCTTTTCCGCAACACTCGATCACATGCAAAACTCGTTAGTATATGTCACAAACGAAATTCAATAACTTACGTATGCACGTTCACAAGATACACAGCACAATCACATAATACATGAAACTAGTTTATGTGCAAATCATAATTTACTGGATTGATCACATAACCCATGAAACCTGTTTATTTGCAATACACATGCTACGAGCTTGAACACATAATACATGAAACTTAGTTGTTTGCAATATACATGGTACATAACAATTGATTGTTTTATATACAATACTTGATTGACCATTAGAACATGAAACTTATTTGGTTACAAAGTACATGATACTACATTACTTACATTACACATGAAAGATTCTTGGTTTACAAAATACATGATACTAGGTTTTAACACCATACATGAAATTCATTTCTTGCAATACACATGATACTACATTGTTTACATTACACGTGAAGGCTTGTTGATTTACAAAATACATGATGTCTAGTTGCTCATAATACACAAGAAACCTATTCGATTACAAGCTACATGACGCTAGACCATACATGAAACTTGTGTGTTTACATTATACACGAAACTAAGTTGCTTAGAATTGTTGCAATTGATCGATCACATTATACATAAAGAATGGTCATACACTTTGTTCACCAAAGTTGTAAGCTATAACACATCGAAGCTACTCGAAGTTTGACGTATTTTTGTTCAAACACGAGGAAGCTGTAACACTTTAAAACAACTCGGTGTTTGGCGTATTCTTGTTCAAACACGAGTAAACTAAGAAACTTTAAGATATACTAGCTTTTTACTCTCTAGTTGCTAACTGACCTGCTTAAGGACATAGTAACCTTCTAGCAACTTTTATGTGAAAACAATAGACATGAACAGAGTGAAAGTTGTGCCCCTCTTGACCCGTACACAACGGGATGATCTATCGGACCATGCGATGATCTGAGTAATTACGGGTGCACACAGAATTATAAAAATCAGCGCTTGGAAAACATAGTGAATTTTGTCGTGTGTTGTGACCTAAAACTTATCATGATATGTAAACAATGAAACTGATGTGATATGACAAGAGCATGGTGGATACGCCGATGGTACTTCCTATATATAAGTGCCCTATCATATTATCAGAAGTAGCGTTGTTCGTGTCACGTGAAGTTCTGACCCAGATTAATGTTTATGAAATCTTTTACCCACCGATAATTTTAAGCATATTAGACTACATCTTACACAAACCCTAATTATCAAGATCCCATCAAATTCATTCCATGTAATGCATTTCACTTTTAGAATCCTAAATTTTATTCGACAGTTTTACTCCTTAAATCCACTTTAAAACTAAATTCGTTATCATCACTCATATCCGACCTTGAATACCAAAAATTGTGTCTTGCACCAATTATACTCCTTAACCAACCGTCGTAACACATTGAGAATCCAAAACTCTCACCTCCTTCCTGATTCAGTAGTCTCCACTAGTTAAATTTCGGAACGAAATTCCCTTAACATGGGGAGACTGTAACATCCAAGATTTTCTAGCGTTATTTTATTTTAAAAATTTTCACTAATGATACCTCATTTCTGTCAGAGTTTGCTCATCTTAGAATGACACCTTAAATTCTCTTATTTTAAACCTGTATCAAATCAAAATTTTAATATTTCAACTCTATTGTATATATAACATATTTACTTCATATTTATATATATATATATATACTATATGATAAATTGAACCAAAAAGTAAAATGTTATGAACTTAATGATGTTTTGCATCCCTTGTATATATATATATATTTATAAAACTATAAATATATATGTAGTTTCCTTTATCATAATAAACGAACCATTTATACAAATGGCAATTTTTATAAAAATAAATTAAGCGAAACTTTCCTTTTATAAAAGTTATCTTTATAAAATATGTTTTAATAAAACTAATAATGCTGAATTTTTTGTTATAAACTCACAATTTAACTAGTTTGAACCCCCTAACCCTTTAAACCCCAAATTTTGACCACAGTTGACCCCAAAGTCAAACCAGTCGAAATTGTGCACTACAGGACTCAATTCGATCAAATCAGGCTTGACATGGACTCCTCATACAGGTGAAATCGATTACATACCATGCCCAGGCCAAAACAATAAGCCAAATTCGATCAATTGAGGGGGCATTTTAGAATTCAAATGAATTTGACTTTGGATAGTCAAAACCGTATCAATCCACCATTTAATTCGTGAAATCAACGCCTTTGGATCTCGAAAATCACGCACTGATTGATCTTGAATGTATTCAGTCCGTAAACAAGACCAGTTCATGAATTTACGCATGAATGGTGCCAATAACCGTCATATGCGAGACATAATCGAATCAGGTGTTTAAGATGAAATTAAATTGTAAAAACCCCTCTCTTACCTTCGCATGATCTCATACACACCCTCTAAACAATCTATCAACCCGCATTCCACCTCTGGTTAGCGATCGAACACCAAGAACATCGGACCCATCGACCTAGCCGACAACACTCGATACCTCACCATACCAGGTAAATCTTAGCTCTTTCGATTCGTAATTGAGACCTTGTCAATAGCCTCTTATCAATTTGTGTTAACCGAACCCACCGAACTCAATTTGATCTAGGGTTCTTAATCTGTTTATACGGTTTTGAATTTGAGGATAGGGCTCGATTCAGTTATCATTTTTGTAAGTTTGGTTTCCTTTATATGACAGCGAAACCACCTAGCCCAGCCGGTAAGCCACTGCACCGCCGGGCTAGGTGGCGTGGGTTCGAAACCCACAACCCGACCTCTTTTACGCGTTTTTTTTGTAACTAGACCCGGCCCTCCGCCAAGTCCCTATTAAAACTCAAACTGACCGGATATGTACGCGGCTTAGACCCTTAGCCTAATGGTTGGAGTGTTGGCCTCTTACAGCAGCCAGCCGGGTTCGAGCCGGGTGGACTGCTTTATTTTTTTAAAAATCGATTTTAACACCTTTTAATTATAAAGAAATTTTTTATAAAACCCATTACCATTTAGGACTAATCTATGTAAAAATAAACAAGTTTCAAATGAGAATTAATATTTTTAGAAACTCCAAACAAACTTAATTCTTATTTAAAATTGTTAGTTTTAATTAAATTTTCATATTACCTATTTTATAAGGATTTATAAAAGAAAATATACACTATCATTTCTTAATCAAATTTTTATAAATCATCTTCTACAAATCTTATACTTTAGGATGTAAATCTTATTTAACAAATAAATTTTTTCCCTAAATATATATTAATATATATTTTATATTTTTCTTTTTATTTCTTAAAAGTACCTACTTTCTTTTATAATAAATGAATAAATAAATTAATTATTAATTACTTTTATGCTTATGATCCACTTAGAGTTTAAATTATAATTAGTATGATTCTTTAATATTATATACTAATATATAGTTTCACCCTATTTTGACATATTTTCATAAATAAATAAAAAAAATGAATTTATTTAAATTATATTTAGATAAATATAATTCCCACGCTATTTTTTTTAACTAAATAAATAAATAACTATCATTTGATTTATTTAGTTACTCAAACCCAAACCCTAATTATTCTAAGACTATTCACTTTAATTCCTCATTTTATAAAACACCCCCCTTTTTTTAGGTACCAACCACTAACACCTACAACTCCAACCCTTCGTACACATATTCATTTCAACCATAGACTTGGGCATAGACTATTGTACACATTATTAATTTAGATCCATATACTTTACACAAGGTTAACCTTGTGAGGTTTCAATGATCACTTTGCTATCTAGCCTCGCATGTTAACTACACCTTTGAATTAGGTGAGTATTACATAGCCCCTTTTACTCTTTTACACTTTTTGGGGTGAAACATGAACTCTATACACATAATTGTTTACATTTACATAAACTACACAAACACAAATCCTCTTTACATTCATGTATGCAAAATTTGAGCTTTATGTTTGAGTGCTAGGTGTGTTAACTGTTTGTGTGCAATTTATGTGCAATCATTAACTATTCAAGCCGACGGTTAACAATGATAGATCTATTGAGTCTGACAAACCCACCCAGATTGGGGTGATTGTTACCGACAACACAATTTGCATGCTAGTTACAAAGGTTTGATTGTACTTTGGTTACAAAATAGTTCCTCCCCATAAATGTCTTATTTTATCATGTTATGTAAGGATTTGATTATTTACATCCATACCCTATTTATGATTAAACCTGTGTATGCTCACCAACTTTTTAGTTGACCTTATTTTATTCATGTTTCAGGTGCTAATGTGTGATTTTGATCAAGGCTTGCTACACATAAGTTTTGGACCTAGATAATTTTAAATAAAGGATCATGTATTTCATTTCATGTACTTGTTTTGATTTTGTTTTGTCTTGAATAATTGCAATGAATTTGAATAATTAATATATTTCAATTTAGTCAACCTTGTGCTCTTGAACAGTCTACATGTCCTACCTCGACGTTTCCGTTGTAGGTTGGGGTGTGACAATACTCATATTTCTTGTACTCAGTGTTGGTTTCAGCATCTTTATCAGTTTCTTCTATTGTTTTTCCACTACCACCAACACCTCTAGCCCCACTACTATCACTGTCATTATCTTAAGAATGGTCATCATCTTTCTTCTCCCCGGTGATAACCACTTCTTCATCATCTTCTTCTTTCTTCTCGTCTTCATCCTTATTCTCATATGTTCTTCCATTCCTTCACCTTCATCATTCAGGAGCATATCTATATCAAAGATGGTATTTTCTTCATACATACTAGCATCATAGATTGGAGTCTGAACAGGTTCAGTTGTAGAAGAAATTGGCTCTGTAGTGGTTGGACTTTATAAATTTTCAACATTTGCTTCTTGATTAACATTGGTTGGAGCACCAACATGAGCTATTAAATCTTGCACCATCTGTTGAAGTTGATCAATCTGTTGTTGTTGAGTAATAATACCCTTTTGCTTATTACTTTCAGTTCTCAACTCTCTGATTTCTCTAGAATTAGCAGCTTCCTGGCTTTGCAAGTTTGAAATCTGAGTCTTTAACTGGCTAACCACATCAGTTGTCTCTCTAGTTGCATAATTCAAAAATTCTTCATCAACCAGACTGTAACCTTTTGCTTTCTTTGACTTGTGCTTTTCTGGTACTTCTTTAGCCTTGCCCTTGCCTTTGTCAAGTGTTGTATTTGTTTTCTTCTTCTTCTTCTTTTGTTCTGGATCAGTAAACACGATACCCTTAGACGGAGGAAGTCTAGAAGGTACGTTCTTTGTCGTTTCAGGTTCTTTTCTTTTTCTAGACGAGGTTGTTGCAGTTGCTGTTACTTGAACTTCAGGAACTTCAGTATTAACACTTAAAATTTCTTCATTTTCAGCAATAAATTCTTCTGTATGACTCAGCATAGGTTCATTAACTTCTGGAACCCTGTTCTCTTCAACATGTACATCAGCTAAATCATGTTCACCAATATGAGTATCAATCCTTGGTTCTTCCTCTTGTATGTGAACTTCAGTTTATACTTCAGGTATGACATTTCCTTGATCCCCATCATTACCTTAATCATCATCACTCCCTTGATCATTTCCGTCATTACCATCACTATCACTATCAACACCATCTTCAATGTCCTCTGCCATGAGATCATCTATTTCATCTTCTAGATTAAAGTCTGGATCAGGATTTTCACACAACATATTAGGAAATAACGGTGTCACAGTACCGCTAAACCAATTTATCTTCCTTACGTTGTTCATGCTGCTAAAAATAACTTCTTGCATTGAATCCAAAGGAAATTCAACACCATCATTCTCAAGATTCGGCAGCAAGGTGTTAATAATCATCCGAACAAATCTTGGATACATCAAGGACTTGTAATTCTGCCTTGGTCCCACAAAACTACTTATCTTTGTTTCAAAAATCATTCGTGAAAAGTTGAACCGTCTATGTGTTGCAAGACAAACCAAAGCTCTGCTGAATACTTCACCAATCTGATAAAAAGCAGATGTCTGGGACTTAGACAATGTATCAATACATGAACTAGATATCTCCACTGTTTCCCAAACATTGTTTTAGTAACTTGTCTTCTCAAGAAGGTTCCTTCATATCCCATAGTCATGATAATCCCCGAGACTGCAATGTGATTGATTTTATACGGGAAATCAGCTGCATCTCTGAAATTCAAAACTTCCCTAATTACTTGTTCATTGACCTTGATTTTATTCCCACCAACATTAGTTTCTATCCATATCTCCTTGTTTACGTGCTTGTACTCCACATTGTCCCAAAACTCTCTTACATGTTTTTCAAACACCTTGACTTGTGTGAATATTGCTGTGTGAATTCTAGAGTTTATCAGGAATCGCAAAATCTCTTCATAACCACGCACAAATGTTATGCTTGGGCTCAAACTTCAAACGGTTCATGTCTAAAAACAAACACATAAAGTTAGAAAAATTTCTGAAAAATCCTTAACTCTGAACATTTTGATCGAAAACTCCCATATTAGCAACTTTTTCGATCGAAAACTTTTAAATCCCTTTTGACCAGAAAAATTGAAATCACACAACTTTGAACTTTTCGATCGAAAACTCTTAATCAGTACAACAACATTTGATCGAAAACTCTGAGTTAAACATTTTGATCGAAAACTCTGAGTTAAACATTTTGATCAAAAACTTGGAATTTCTCAACTTTCAACTTTTTGATCGAAAACTTTTGAGATCAATCAATATATGTCACACCCCCAAATTTCAACTAACGGAGTTTTATCATTTGGGAAGTGATGAACCAGGATCTCAGACATTAGTTACTTTGAACGACTCTACATGGGACTCAAATGAAAATATCATATCAATCAGAGTTTCAATGCGAAAGCGTAAAGAAAAGTAAATGCGCAAAACACACGCGCCCAAACCAAAAGTCCAAAAGTCCAAACGTCCAACCAAGCCAAGTACAATACAAAATAATCCAAACAAACATAAATAAGCAACAATCAAAATAGATGAATCCCATGCATGCCCTAATGTGCACCTATGCCTTATCTTTGCGACCTGAGAAAACATGTAAGAAAATATGTCAACACGAGGTTGGTGAGTTCACAGGTTTCAAGATATAAATGAGCGTTTACTAGATTTATGATCATTCAATATGTATCTATAGGTAGCTAACCTATGTTCATGTTTAACTCAAGCGCTCGTAACCGAAGCTGACTATTTGTTTATTTGCCTCCTGCCAGGTCTATCAACACTGGTGGTGTGAGTAGGCTAACATTTCACCCGTTCGATCTCTAATCGAGTTAGCGCGACTAACGCGGGTGGGATTTGTAAAACCCAGTAGTACTACTAAACATTACCTCGCTAAGATCCATATTAACGGTCCGATATAAGATGAGGACTTTCTGTGATAGCGTGTTACGCTTAGCTTTAACATCGATAACATACGAATTACAAAATCTCAAAATAGTTTAATCATGTTTTCTCCCCCAAGTTAAAACAGTAAAAAGGGGCCGTGAAAACTCACATGCGTTGCGTTGTAGGTAGTATCACACAAGAGACAAGTTGGAACCACGAGTGTAAGTCTCAAAAGACTTACGAATGCCCTAAAATTATTAACACATAAATTAGGGATAATAATGGGAATTGTGACAGCGACACGGAATGTTAGAATGTCCTAACGCATTCTAAAGATTTAGGAATAAACGAACGTGTCGACGGAGCTTTATATTTATATAAATATATACATATCTTATCATAACGATATTAGGGAATTTGCGTCACGCGCCGAATGTTGATTGTAAGGCCCCATTCCCAGGGTAACCTCACTTGTTGGATTTACTCATAAACATAGTTATAAATACTGAGCTTAAATTTAAAACATTCTAATTCAATCATTACATAACGTAACATGACATGACATAACAGCGAAGTCTTTAAAATTTAGTACATAACATTTGTCTTAACATATATAAAAGTGGGATGTCAGTCTTGTGCCGGGTTACCTTCACGCCTTCGCACGACCCTTCCTTTCTATACCTGAAATGTATACTAAAAGTCAGCTAACGCTGGTGAGTTCTAGTTTAAAACTATTATGTACGATCATTATTTTCTTTATAAGTATACATAATTATATGTATTCATAACTTTTACTTTTCTTTCATCTTTCTTTTTTGATTACGTATATATAAATACGTATTCATAACTTTTGCTTTTCTTTCATCTTTCTTTTGTGATTACATATATATATATATATATATATATGCATTCACCTTTTCTTTTCTTAACTTTCATGGGTCATACACTTAAGGGTGATCAACCCGTCATTTGTTTGCGAATGTCACAAAGACAAGCGCCACGGTCCATCGTCATGGCCCGCCATTCTTACAACCGTCCGACAACTGGTGTCCGTCCGTAATTTTATTCTTACAACCGTCCGGCAACTTGTGTCCGTCCGTCATGACTTACAACCGTCCTACCGTCGTAGGTCGTAATTCGCCCGTCTACCCGAAAGTATCCGTTTCCTATGCGACTATTATTTATGCAACCGTTCTACTATTCATAATATGCCATTTGCTTCGACCGTCCATTAATGGCTTTCGTACGACCTAGCTGATGAAGGAACGTACTTGTCCCGGTTGCAAAATAGTCACGTGGTCGTCCGTCTACCGAAGTAGCCGTTATCATCGAAGCGTCCATAACTTTTTCTTATACTTGGCAAGCAATATATACATGGATATAAAGCAAGATTTCATTCTTACACATTGTGTTATTCTTTCATTCATTCTATATAATCATACGTTTCATTCTTTGTGCATAATTCATTTTCGTATATAAGTGTATATATATATTTGTATACCACGTATGATCACATTGACATTTATAGCATTTACTCATTTAGTGTATACACTTCAGCCCCAAAACATTTAAATTGAGTTGCACATAACATAGAAGGGGGCACATAGAACTCACTTGAAAAGTTAGCCTTGGTTGTCCTAAACAAAGGTCCAACAACGTCACATACGATCTGAATTAGGTAGTTTAAGTATACATCAAACCCAACCCCGACTCTAACGGTTCAATCATTCTAAACATACTAACTTTACTTACTGGTCTGCTGCCTGCGCACTTAGTAAGTGCGCAGGGCCTTGCTCATGCGTACTTGACAAGTGCGCAGAGCATTCTTCTTGCGTACTTAGTTTGCCACGTTTCCTGAATCGAATGATTCCTTTCCATGGTGATACCTTTAACAGTACCATGTCCCCCACTTGAAACTCTAAATCCCTTCTTCTCTTATCCGCGTATGATTTTTGTCTGTCTTTTGCAGCTTTCATTCGAGCCTTGATTTGATCAAGTTTCTCGGAAGTTGCTTTGACCACTTCGAGACATGCAAAATCCTTTTGTCCAATTTCCCCCCAACAAACCGGGGTCCTACATTTCCTCCCATACAACATTTCAAATGGCAGCATGCCAATAGTCGAGTGATAGCTGTTGTTATATGAAAATTCTGCCAATGGTAGATGGTTGTCCCAGCTCCCACCGAAGTCAATGATACAGGCCCAGAGCATGTCCTCCAAGGTCTGAATGGTCCTTTACGATTGACCATCGGTTTGGGGGTGGTAAGCGGTGCTGATGTTCAGTCTAGTGCCCATTGCTTCATTGAATTTCTTCCAAAACATTGACGTGAATCTAGTATCCCTGTCGGACACAATCGACAGCGTCATACCATGTCTACTCACAACTTCCTTGATAAATATTTCTGTTAGTCTTTCTGACGAAGAAGTCTCACGTATTGGCAAGAAGTGAGCACTTTTCGTCAAGCGGTCGACGATCACCTAAATGGTATCATTGCCTTTAGCTTTTCGCGGTAGCTTGGTAATGAAATCCATCGTGATCTCCTCCCACTTCCATTCCGATATTGGTAGAGGTTGCATTTTACCGCATGGTTTCTGGTGCTCGGCCTTAACTAGAGAACACGTTAGGCATTTGCTCACGTATTCTGTCACGTCATTCTTCATGCCAGGCCACCAGTACTCCTTCTTCAAGTCTTGATACATTTTGTTTGTCCCGGGGTGGATAGAATAATGAGACTTATGGGCCTCATCGAGTAATTTGGCTCTAAGCTCTCCAATCTTAGGTATCCACATTCCCTTGTTGTCCTACTATTCTTTCCCGTTTTATATTTCTTTCTGATAGTGCTTCATCTTGTCTCATGTTTAATTCCTTTCCTGGATGGTACAATATCTCACAGTCATAGTCCTTCAGTAGCTCTAACCACCTCCTTTGTCTCATGTTTAATTCCTTTTGCTCGAAAAAGTACTTCAGGCTTTTGTGATCGGAGTAAATGGTGTATTTAACTCCATACAGATAGTGCCTCCATATTTTCAACGCGAAAACTACTGCCGCTAACTCTAGATCGTGTGTTGGGTAGTTAACCTCGTGAATCTTTAGTTGCCGCGAGGCGTAAGCAATTACCTTTCCTCGTTGCATAAGTACGCACCCCAAACCCTGCCCCGAAGCGTTAGAATAGACTACCAAGTCTTCATTTCCCTCAGGTAGAGTCAAGACTGGAGCTTGGGTTAATCGTGCCTTAAGTTCTTCAAACGGTTTGTTTTGGGTTTGACCCCATTCATATTTTACTTCCTTCCGTGTCAGTTTAGTTAGTGGTGATGCTATCCTTGAGAAATCTTGAATGAACCTTCAATAGTAGCCTGCCAATCCCAGAAAACTTCGTATCTCTGTTGGTGTCTTTGGGACGTTCCATCCCTTTACTATCTCGATCTTTGCACGATCCACCATAATGCCGTTTGGGTTTATTACACAACCTAGGAATTGGACTTCCCTAAGCCAGAACGCGCATTTGGAGAATTTTGCGTACAACTTTTCCTGCTTTAGCACCTCTAGAACCTCCCTTAGGTGACAGTGGTGATCACCCTCGCTTTTCGAATATACCAGTATGTCGTCTATAAAAACTATCACTGATCGATCCAACATGGGTCGACATACTCTATTCATCAAATCCATAAACGCTGCTGGTGTGATGGTCAATCTGAAGGACATCACGAGAAACTCATAATGCCCATAACGCATGCGAAACGCAGTCTTTGGTACGTCTTCTTCTCTTACTTTCAACTGGTGGTAACCCGACCTAAGATCGATCTTTGAGAACCAATTCGCACCTTGCAGTTGATAAAAAAGGTCGTCTATTCTAGGCAGTGGGTATTTGTTCTTTACTGTCCTCTTGTTCAACTCGCGGTAGTCAATGCACATGCGCATGCTGCCGTCCTTCTTCTTTACAAATAGTACCGGAGCGCCCCACGGTGAGATGCTCGGTCTAATAAATCCTTTTTTTGTTAGTTCCTCTAGTTGCGACATCAATTCTTTCATTTCTGACGGTGCCAATCGGTAGGGGGCTTTGGCAACGGGCTCAGCTCTTGGCAATAAGTCAATCTGAAATTCTATTTCCCGATCGGGTGGTAACCCAGGTAGATCCTCAGGGAATACTTTCGGAAAGTTGCACACCACGGGTACATTCTTGAGTTCATTCATTTTCATTCTATCATCAATAACATATGCCAAATAAGCTTCGCAACCGCGCCTCATGTAACTTTCGGCCTTGATCATCGAGATGATGTTCGGCATCGTGCAATTACAATCCCCATAAACCGTAATTGGGCTGCCACTTGGAGCTTTGAGGTGTATCCTCTTACGTATACATATGATTTGAGCTTCATTGGCAGCTAGCCAATCCATACCCAATACTACATCGAATCCTCCTAAGGTGAGAAGGAACAATCTAGAAGGGAACTTATGACCCTCTATTTCTATGATGCAATCCTCTATTACTTGAAATACTGCCAAATTTTTACCAACGGCAGTTTGTACGCTAAAGGCCTTTACTATGGTGTTGATAGTGCATCCTAGTTTACGACTAAATGCATTGGATATAAAACTTTTACTAGAACCAGAGTCAAATAAAATAGCAGCATGTTCGTTATTAACTAGGAACGTACCTGACACAACATCAGGGTTTCCCCTTGCTTCCTCCTCAGTCAGGGCGTAGGCTCGTGTCCTAGCCTTTGGCTGTTCTTGTTCCTTTTCTTTTCCCGAACCAGATTGTCTGGTTCTCCTGCAATTCTTGGTCAGATGTCCAAATTTTCCACAACTTATAGTGTCCCGCCTTCCCACACCTATAACATGTGGTGGTGCCGACTCGACACTCGCCAAGATGTTGCCTTCCACATTTCTTACAAGTTTCATACTCTCCCGACTTTGGTTTCTTAATTTCGGTTGTTACATTCCCTCTTCCGGTGCCTCTAGACGGATTCTCCCATTTTCTCTTTTGGGTCTCTGTTGGTGGGTCCTCATTGGCATAATCGTCATAGACGATTCCACTCAGATTCACTACCGACTCGAAGGTCGAGGGTAGGTTGGCTTTCATATGGACACGGACCCTTTGAGGTAGGCCCTTCACATAATACTTGATCATTCGCTCTTCTGTCTCCACCAGGTGGGGTACCAGTTGAGCTAGCTCATTGAACCTAGAAGTATACTGGCAGTGCGTCTTGTTGCCAGCCTTAAAGTTTAAGAATTCATTCTCCACATGATCAATCTTGTTCTGTGGCCAGAACTTTTGGATTATGAGCTTCTTCAGGTCTGCCCATGTCATTCTGGCAAGAGCGTTTGGCGACTTTGTCCTCTAAATGTTTCTCTACCAACCTAGTGCCTCGTTGGTGAAAGAATGAGTAACATACTTAACAGCCTGGTCTGGTCGACACTCGCTGATTACAGCGTTCATCCTCTCAATCCTTTCGAGCGTTGCCACCAAATCATTGCTCCCATCGAACTTGGGTGGGTCTCCGTCTTTGAATCCTTTGTAAGTGCACCCACGATTGCTTGATCCCATTTTCACTTCATCCCCATCACTATCATACACTTTCTCTTCATGGTCTCCTTCATCATCCTCTTTACTTTTCTTTAGAGCCTCAGATAGTAGATCAGGCAATACTTTCTTCAGAGTGAGCACAAATTCACGGGCAATAGCATCCCTGACTTTGGGTTCCAACTGTATCGGCCCTGGATTGTCGTCTCCAGTTGGGGTCACTTCTGTTTCGTGCACACTCTTGGTGTGTTCTGCGTGCACACTCTCTTCTTCTTCTAGTCTTTGATTCAACGGAGGTCTACCTACTCGGCCAGTGTGACCACCTCGGCGTCCTGTTCTTCCTCCACCAGCCATAATTCCTAGTTTCCTGATAGTTATAAAGGGAATACATCAATGACATTCCTTCAGATCATAGTTTAGAACAGTACGAGCAAGGTAAATTTTTAATTACAGTGACCGGTTTGTGATTACTAATTTACATTGCTTTTCGGGTTCAAAACTCTTCAAATCGGTTGTGACATTGACATCTATTTGTTCTAAGTTAAGGTATCTATTCTTATCCAAGTGTATTAACTCTAGTACTTACTTACCGTGCTAGCGTTGGCGTTGGTTACCCATACTGACATCCGTGCGTTGGTCCCATTGTTGAAGCACTTTCCTGTGACAACACTCTGGATAGAGTCTTAGTTTGTATTTTCATGTCTTTGTGTATGTATGTAAGAGTCTTTATGTATGTAAGAGTCTTTATGTATTAGTTTATCGAGTTGTATTTACTTTTACATATTGAATGTTGCATTTCTTTCTAAGTGTTTTGCGCACTTACATGTGCGCAGGAGAAAGCTCTTGCGTACTTAGGAAGTACGCAAGAATACCTTTGCGTACTTGTTAAGTACGCAAAAGCATTTTGCCCTGCGCACTTGTTAAGTGCGCAGGCATCAGGTCAGGTATAAGTAGGATAGGTTGACAGAAGTTAAGTACGCAGACATTATAGCAAATACGCAAATTATAATCTCAGTACTTCTCTCTGTAGTCTTCAAGTGTTTATAATACAAAGAACGTTTAAAGTGTTTTCTCTTGTCGGTTTACTTTGTTTAGCTAGACTCTCCACCTAGTCACGGGCATTCCGCACCCGGTCCAACTAGTAGACCCACTTGCATGTGACGATCCGCCACACCGAGGGACCTACAAGTGGTATCAGAGCTTTTGCTCCTGATTTCGAGTGTTGTGAGTGAGTTTGGAGAGTTTTTACAAGCAAAAAGAGGTATTTTTGTTGATTTTTGTGATAAAATATGGGTAGCTCTTGAGCACTATTTTAGAAGCAAAAATCACTAAAAAAAACTGACTTTTGTTGTGTATTTGAGTGTTTTGAGCCTCAAAGGTTGGTTAGAAACAAGTTTCTGACCCTTTGGCTCATTTGCATTGATCATCAGACGAATTTTTACCATCTCCGGCGAGTTTCAGGTGACCGGAAAAGTTTGGTGAAAGTTGCTGAAAAGGTATCCTGCGTACTTACCATTTCTAGCAAAAAGTACAGTTTTGTGCGTACTTACTAAATACGCAAGACTTATCTCCTGCGTACTTATAAGTGCGCAAGATTGAACTTGTGCGAACTTAAGTTATATCCTGCGTACTTACATTTACTCCTGCGTACTTACAAGTACGCAAGAGGAAATCTAAATACGCAAGACTATTTCTTAAGTGCGCAAGGCCAAAACCAAGTGCGCAACTGTGTCTGACTTTTCTGAAATTTGACCAAGTGTTCACTATGTCAAATCTTCAGAATCTTGGAAACCTGCTGAATTATGATAATGAGATCGGTACACCACATAAACCACCAAAGTTTCTGAACGTGAACGATTATTCCAATTGGACAGCACTTTTTGAGCACTACATTTCGTATACCGACTTGTCACTATGGATACCAATCCTTGAGGGATATAAGCATCCCACACACATCTATCTTGATGAAACCATGCCCAAGCCTATCTCTAAACTCGACGAAGAAGAAAAGAAAGCTTATGATCCTGAAAAGAAGGCACTTGGTTCGATCACTATGGCATTAACTCGGGAATTGTTCCACAGTTTCCGAGGGTATGACAATTCTAAGGATCTCTGGAAAGCTTTACAGAAGAGATTCGAAGGAAATAGTGACATCAAGAAGAGTAAGCGGGATCTTCTCAGGAAGCAGTATGAGTGCTTCAGTTTTTTTGAGAACGAATCTTTAGATGATCTCATCTCTAGGTTCTATCATTTACAGACTGAGTTGAAGGCTTTTGAACTCAGGTATCCGGATGAAGATATGGTGGAAAATTTTTTGGATGCTTTACCACACAAATTTGAGATGTACACAACCCTGATGAGGGAAAATCCTAAATTCTATGAGCTGACAGTTGAAGAGGCAATAGGAAAGGTTCAAGCTCATAACATGAACCTAAGAAGAAAGGAGAGCTCTGGAAGACCCCAGATACAAGACCCTTCTATGTATCATGGGACGACTTCTACATCCAAGTCATCTGGCTCTGGAATTGCCCTCTTCACTAGAAATTCTACTGAAGAAGACCACTCAACTGGGTGCGGTGGTCATGCTTGCTATGCTTCAGGATCAGGGTTGGGGTCTCATCATCAAAATACCTCAAGGAATCCTCCTGCTACGTCTTCAGCTAACAACTTAACTAGAGCCAGAATAGCTGAAGATCATGTAGCACTATTCTCATCTTGTATGCTTGCATATGAAAATTTCATAGGTGGCAAGCTTACTGATCCTGAGACGATTGAAGAAGATTTTAATCAAGTGGATCCTGATGACATGGAGGACATGGATATTCAATGGAATATGGCCATGTTATTGAGGAGAGCCAAGCGTTTCCTGAACAGAACAGGAAGAAAGTTTATTGGCGGGCATCATAATGCCAAGGTCGGGTTTAACAAATCTAAGGCCAAATGCTACAAGTGTCTGAACTATGGACACTTTGCTCGTGAGTGTCAGAAAGACAGAGCACCTACCTCTGGTTTTACCCGACCCAGCCAAGGAAACAGCCATGGCCACAACAATCCAAATCACCACAATCAAAGCCAAAGTGGAACGTCCAATGAACTGGTAGCACAACAGGACGACAGCTTTGACTGGGGTGTTCATCTTGAGGATGCCATCATCGCACAAACCCAGGTTGGTCTCATGGTTGAGATCATGGAGATGAAGGAAGCAGAGAAAAGGGAAGCTTCTATGGCTGACCTAGAAGAATCTACAATTGCTGCTACAGAGGAGGTGAAGGAAGCTGAAGAAATGGAAGCACCTGTAGCTGATGAAGAGGAATCGACCACTGCTGTTGCTCTCATGGCCATTGGAGAAGCAACAAGTTCATCGTCTGAGGTAGATTCTAACCCTTTCTCTGTTATTTCATGTTCTAAATGTCAAGGGCTAAAACTTGAAAATTCTAGGCTCCAAGACAAAATCGAACCCCTAAGTTTGGCATCTCTAAACTATAAAGAAAATGAAAAACGTTTTAAAGATTCTATTGAAACATTAAAAAAGGAAAAAACGTGAATATTCTTTAAAAATAAGTGATCAACAGCTTCACTTAGATGTTGCATACAGGGGGTTAGAAAAACGGAACAATGAAATCAACAAACTGCAAAATGAGTTCTTGCAGTTAAAATGCACTAATGAGAAGTTGAAAAACTATCGCTTTGTGGTGGAACACTACGAGTCTGTGGTGAGACAACTGAATGGGTTAGGTTTGGGTACTAATGCCATTCCTCCACCAGTGAGCGGGAAGTTTGTTAATAGCTTAATAGACATTGATCTTACTTGTCTAGATGAGTCCTCTGATAAGGATGATTGCCCTAAAAAGGATGAATCCTCAAGTAAGGCTAACTCCACATCTAGTGAGGAGTTTGTTACTGCTTCTGAAGACGAGTCGGTTAACTCTTGCCCTGAAGGAGTAGTATCTGAGGAGTTGTTGACTGAACAAAAGGTAAAGAAAAACGTTATCACTAATGGTGATAATTGCATTTTAACTGAACCCGATATCATTGAAACAAATGATAATCAAAAGGTAATGCTTTATGGGGGTATAAAAGTCTTAACCAAGCCAGGAAAGAATCTTTTTCAGCTCATTATGGGCTTGGGTATAAAGAAAATTTGGAAAAATATTATACTCCCAAAAACCAAACTGGTAAGGTTTAGCCTAATGTTTATAAACCAACTCCTCCTTCTCATAATGCTGAGTTATCTAAGGCAAGATCTAATGAGCCTTACAAGAGAACTTATGTAGACAAGAGGAACTGTTTTTATTGTGGCTTGGTTGGTCACATTTTTGTGAACTGTCCTTCTAAGAACCAAGGGAAACGGCCTGTTGTTTCACAACCAGCTGTTATCCCCAGGTCGCCACCAGTGAAACCATCTCCCAAACATCCAAAGCAAAATGTGGTGAAACCACCAGTCAAACCGATGGTAAAGCCTAAGATCATATATGAAGCTAAACCATCTGTTCCAAGAAAGGTAACGCAACCTATTGTACCTCGTGTATCTACCTCTGGTAGTACACGTACTGGTGAGAAACCTGTGGCAAGACTCTCTAAGCCACAGAGGAGGAGAAGGAACAAGAGGTTAAGAAAGCTTGAACAGCTGACTTCAGTTCAATCAGGTGAAGCTTCCACAAGTTCACCTGCTGTTGTTGAACCAAAGTCTCCTGTTTCGGTTAAGAAACAGAAGAGATCCTGGACTGCCAAATCCAAAACTTCTCAATCTCCTAGTTCTATTTCTTCTAAAGATTCATCAATTTTGAACAGTCATCATGACTGTGAGTTAAAGGAAGTAGTTTATTTTGAAAAGGATGGACGACCCAAGACCACAATGGCTTGGGTCTCCAAATCTAACTAATTCTTTTGTGACTAGTGCAGGGACGTCCGAAGGGTACTATCTCTAATCGCTGGTATGTAGATAGTGGATGTTCCAGGCACATGACAGGAAACATGGCCCTGCTCCAAGACGTTAAACCATTCAGAGGCGGCTATGTGGCCTTTGCCGGAGAAAAAGGCAGCAGCATCACGTGTCAAGGCGTGGTTTCGAACAGTTGTGTCAGCTTTGACAATGTCAACTTCTGCGAGCAGCTGAAGCATAACCTGTTGAGTGTCTCTTAAATGTGTGATAAGGAGTACTCGGTGATGTTTGACAAGTCAGAATGCCTGATTCTCAAACCCGGTTTTGAAGTTCCGGAAGATTGGATCCTGATGAGAGCGCCAAGAGAAAACGACACCTATCAGATTGATATGAGCGTGGCAACAACCACCTCATCAGTTTCTACCTGTTTGCTTTCTAAAGTGACAGAGCTCGACTCCATCTTATGGCATAGGAAACTCGGACATATTTCGTATCGTAAAATGAATCATCTTGTTCGAAACGGTTTGGTAACCGGGTGAGGTTTACCGTTGCAGATGACTGTATACCTTGTAAAAAGGGCAAACAGCAACGGAAGTCTCACAAGCCCAAGCTCCAAAACTCTATTGATACCCCTTTGGAGCTATTACACATGGATCTGTTTGGCCCCATAAGTATCAGGAGTATTGGAGGTAAGTCGTTCTGTCTAGTAGTAACTGATGATTTCTCACGTTTTTCTTGGGTGCATTTCTTAGGTACTAAAGACGAGACTGCTGATATTCTTCAATATTTGATCCTGAGCTTGGAATCTCTTTGCAAGCTGAAAGTTAGAAGAATTAGGAGTGACAACGGAACTGAGTTCAAGAATAATTTGATGGAGCTTTTCTGTCTCAAGAAAGGGATCCGTCACGAATTCAGCGCACCGTACACGCCTCAGCAGAATGGAGTTGCTGAACGGAAGAACAGAACACTGATTGAGACTGCAAGGACTATGCTGTCGGATGCAAAGCTTCCTGTCACTTTCTAGGAAGAAGCCGTTAATACAGCTTGTCACGTCTTAAACAGAGTTCTGGTTGTAAAAAGGCACAACAAGACTTGTTACGAGTTGATCAACAATCGACTTCCTAATCTTGATTACCAAGTTCTTTTTGGTAGTCCTTGTTCCTTGTTGCTATAGTACAAAGATCGCCAGTCTATATTTCATGCAAAAGCGGTGGAAGGCATCTTCTTAGGATACGTTGCCAACTCTCTTTGCAAGAGAGTGTACAACATAGGAACTCGTACTGTCGAGGAATGGTTTGAAGTGGATTGTAGTAAACACAGCATTCCACCCGAACCAACAGGTCCAGCTTGGGGTTTTGATTATGATGCGCTATTTAAGTCATTCAATCTTCCTGATCTATCTGCAGTTGACGACGCAAATGTTTATGAATTATTGGGTGGCGACAATGACTCCAGCTTCTCTACTCGTGCTACTGTACCGATTGTAACTCCTGATTCCAATGTTGCATCTGCTTCTGGAACTCATGACAGTGATAACAGTGAAGATGTTCTTGTTGTTGGAGATGACGCTCAAGCCAATCCTAACACAACTATAGGAAATGAAGCTTCAGCTGATCCAATTAACATTGAATCTTCTTCCTCTGGAACACAGGAAATGGGGGAGTTAGGCACGAATCTAGATCCAGAAATTCAGGAACCGATTGTACCGGAGACGAGAGTGCATAGGAATCATCCAATCGAAAACATTATTGGTGATCCTTATGCCGGTGTTCAGACTCGTCATCGAACTATCACTGAGAACACTAGTCTTTACACAGAGATACTTGACACTGGTGTCATGGAAACATGTCTGCATGCTGCATTCGTGTCCCAGTTAGAGCCGAAGAATGTGAAGGAGGCTCTCACTGACAACTGTTGGATTGAGGCGATGCAAGATGAATTGTCTCAATTCCAAAAGTTACACGTGTGGGATTTGGTTGACTTGCCAAAAGGTGTTCAGCCAATTGGAACCAGATGGGTGTTCAAATGCAAGACGGATGATCGTCATGTGGTTGTGAAGAACAAAGCAAGATTGGTTGTTCAAGGTTTTTATCAACAAGAGGGCTTGGATTACACGGAAGTATATGCCCCAGTTGCTAGAATTGAGGTCATTCGACTGTTCTTGGCTTATGCCACATATGTCGGCTTCAAGGTCTATCAAGTTGATGTGAAGAGTGCTTTCCTATATGGAAAAGTTCATGAAGAGGTCTATGTCACTCAACCTCTCGGCTTTGAAGATCCGCATAATATCAATAAAGTGTATAAGCTCGACAAAGCACTTTATGGTCTTCATCAAGCACCGCGGGCACGGTATGAGACATTATCTAAACATCTATTGTCCAATGGTTTCGACCGTGGACAGATTGACTCGACCCTCTTCATTAGGAAAGCAGGAGGTGACATTCTTCTTGTACAAATCTACGTCGACGACATTATTTTGGATCTACCAATGAAGGGATGTGTAGGGAATTCGAGCAGGTGATGAAGTCCAAGTTTGAAATGAGTAACATGGGTGAATTGTCATTCTTCCTAGGTCTGCAAGTCAGTCAAAGAGAGGATGGCATTTATCTACATGAAACTAAGTATGTGCAGGACATCTTGTCAAAATACAAGATGAATGATAGCAGTACTTATGGCACACCTATCCCAGTCAATCATGGTCTGCACCCTGACAAAGATGGAAAGGATGTCGATAGCAGATTGTACCGTGGGATGATCGGATCACTTATGTATCTCACAGCTTCAAGACCTGATATAATGTTTGCTGTGTGCTTGTGCTCAAGGTTTCAGTCTCAACCGAAGGAGTCACATATGATAGATGTGAAGAGAATTTTCAGATACCTGAAAGGGAAACCCCAATTAGGTCTTTGGTACTCTAAGCAGCAGTCATTCGACTTCAAAGCCTACACTGATTCAGATTATGGCGGTTGTAACCTTGACAGAAAGTCAACTTCTGGTGGATGTCAATTCTTAGGAGACAGACTGGTCTCCTAGCAGTATAAGAAGCAGTCAATGGTTTCTGTCTCAACTTGTGAAGCAGAATACATTGCTGCAGCGAGCAGTTGTTCTCAGATACTATGGATTCAGCAGCAGTTGAGAGACTACGGCTTCACTGGAACTCCTCTATTCATTGACAAAAATGCCACAATGTCCATCACAAATAACCCGGTGAAAAATTCCAAAACTAAACATATAGAGATTCGCCATCATTTCATCCGTGATTGTGCTGAAAAGCATTTAATTGAACTTGTAAAAGTTCACACGGATGACAATCTTGCTGACCTTTTCAAAAAGGCATTTGATCGATCCCGTTTTGAGCATCTTGTCAACTTGATAGGAATGTTCAATCCTGAGTGAAAATTAATTTTTCTTAAATCAATTTAATTCATGGAAGTTAAACTTTATTTCTTTTAAATTTTCTGTATAGTTCTTTTAAGTTTCAAAATATTTTACAAAAACAAAAACAAAAATAGAAAATGGAGAAAATTTCAAAGTTAACTTGAGAAAAGAGGAAATGATAGTATATCAGAAATGATCTAAACGTCACAGACTGCTTATATGGGAAATGATTGCGTCAAGTTTACTTAACTGTTTAACTTATTGTGTTTTTAATCTGCTTATTTACAAGTAATTTAAATTGCCAGTAGGCTGTATGCGTCTTTGAATCACTAGTAGTGTGGAAACTAAATCTAAATTACAATTGTGATTTGAACCCATGTTTGTAGGTGTGTGTGCGTAAAAGAATAGAAAAGATCATTATCAGATATAGGATGTTAGATTTTGGCAATAATTTTCTTTTGAGGTCAGTTTCGGGTTATGTCGTTAGCACAATTAATGCGGTTCATCTCACTTCCCATACTCACAAGTATGCAATGAGAGATTGAATCAAGACATGTCTCTACATTAACCGTTGAGCATGTATTCACCCTTGAATCACTCCTGATTCATTGAAATCAAATCCAGATAAAAGTTGGATCCCCTTACCTTATTCAATCACCATATATATTATCCTGAATCATCATTCCAATATTCAATGAAGAAAATCAAATGAAACCAAGACAACTGAATCACTCGATTCTGAATCTTATAATTCCTGATAATCCTTATGGATTCTGGTTGATTTTTCCTGTGCTAATGGATGTAGCTTCATTCTGAAAATTTAGAAAATCATTGGGAAAATCTTAGATGCCTTGAGATAGTGCAAGTTAGAATAGCATATCAATGGGGTACACGTTGTACATCTTATAATTAATACCTTAATACACAAGAATGTGATACAAAGATGCGTATAGTTTCAAATCTTATAATATTGTCAACTTGAATTACTTGTTTATGTGTTTATTACGTACTAATAAAGAGTAATCCATGACATGATCCCATATTCTTTGATGTTTATTTTGTATCGTTTTTGCTAAAAGATAGCCTATTATGATCCTCTGCTTGTGTCTTTGATCAAAAATAGTTTGTGTGAATACTTGTATATTTCTATGAGAAAAGATCAAAAAAAAATTATTTTAAGTTTATGCATAGTTCAATTTTATTCAGAAAAGCCAAAAATATTTGTGTTTAACCTTCCTGAATTGTATTTGAAACCTCGTGATTGAATATTTTTATCTTGTTCGTTAGTTGATTTGAAAGACTTCATAAATTCTGAGTTGAAAGCTTGCGTACTTAATCGTTGTGCGTACTTGTCAAGTTCGCACGAAGTAAGTCTTGCGCACTTATAAATGCGCAAGAGTTAAAGCTTGCGTACTTGTAAGTACGCAAGAGTTAACTCGTGCGCACTTAACAAGTACGCACGACTGATTGTGGCTGGGTATATAAGGGACACTTAGAAAATTTTTCTCAGTTTCATCGCATTCAAACCAAAGTTTTCCCTCTGCAAATTTCACTCAAAATCAAAGTGATCCTAAACCATCTTTTCGTCCCGTCTATTGTTTCATCATCTCATTTCATCGACTTGGTGAGATTCTAGGCTAAATCCATCCGTAATTTCGTGACTTTTGGACCGATTCTTGACTAAGAAAACCTAAGTTCAATCTGTGATTTTTAGGGCAAATTGAGGGTTGTTTGGGTAACCTATTATCATTAAACATGATTAGATCACATAACCGATCCTTGAACATCCTTTTTAATCTTTGATTTTTGACTTTGGGTTTGAAGTCGAACCGTCAGTGGGTTGAGGGGCCGTTGTAGGTCGAAATTGGTGCTAGTTAGGTAGTTTGTGGTGTTGATACTGGTCCCATAGGTTAGAATCATTGATTTCGACCTAGTGGTGACCTATTCGACCCGCTTTTTGAACGATCAATCAAATTCTAAACTTTCTGGAATTTTTCTTAAGTGCTGTTCTTGCGCACTTAGCAAGTACGCAAGAGGTAGTTCTTGCGTACTTGTTAAGTACACAAGAAGAAAATTGCGTACTTGTTAAGTACGCAAGAAGAAAAAGCTGCGCACTTGCTAAGTGCGCAGCACCAACACTTAGGAAATTTTCTAAGTCTGAAATTTCTGTTCAAAGAGTAACTACTATACCGTGTCATGTTTGTTCATTTCCAATGATACGTGTTGTTCTGATTGGGCTTGCTGTGTGCTTTTGCAGATTATGGCTCGGGCGTTTACTAACGAATTCAACCTGTTAGCGAACACTCAACCCGAATGGAAAGGTGCAGCATTGCAATATAGGGAGATAGTTGACTTCTTGAACCGCTCAAGAGTCAGCTATGCTATCTCAGCTGACCCGACCGTGTCAAGACCTTACTTGGAACAATTCTGGGAGACAGCAGAGCATGACTGTACGGTAACCCCCAATGTCATAAGGGCTATCGTTGCTGGTCAGGCTATCGCCTTTTCTGAAGATACCATAAGAAGGGTCCTGCAGTTCAGAGACCCTGCTACCGACCCGACAGCCTATCCAGACTACTTTGTGGATGGGTGTTGGAGGCAAAGAATGGGATACGTTGGAGCGAGGGACTATGCTTCTTATAAAAAGATGTGGGTATTAGACCAATGGCGGTATTTCGCCCACGTCATGATCATGTGCATCTCGTCAAGGAAAGCTGGTAAAGATGTCATGGGTCATGACCTTGCAGCAGCCATGGTGGGCTTGTCTCTTAATAAGGGCTACAACTTCTCGCGCTACATCTTCAAAGCAATCAATGACCAGATCAACACAGCGGAGAAGTTTAGATTCTTATTGTACCCTAGGTTTGTGCAAATCTTGATTGATGACGCGTTGCCAAACCTTCCTGCTATAGGGGAGAGACTGCAAGTCAAGCGGGTGGACAAAAGAGTATTTGCTCAATTCCTGAAGCCAGGCAGTGTAGAACCTACCCCTGTGCACACAGAACTCTTTGGCCACCTTCTAAATGAAGCATATGTGGCACCTGAAGACTGGAGATGGTACAGCCACGACTCGGAACCTGAACTGAGTGAACATTCCGATGAACAGCAGGAACAACACGATGAGGAGAATGATAGTGATGATGGTTCGTCTGAGGATGGAGACAACGAAGGCGGTGATGGTGGTGCTGAGGAATCCGATTCAGAAGCAACAGAATCAGATTCTTCTGATTCTGATGACACACCATCACAGGCACACCCCAGGAGATCAGCACAGGTAACCCTACCTGAGTCGTCCTCCAAAAGAAAGCGACAGGGCTCGAGCAGCGAATATAAGCCAACATCTGACTCTGACGCTGCTCTACAAAGACAAAGACGAGAGCGTGTTCATAAGAACAGGGGAGATAGGCAAGAGGTTGCTATCCCCATTGTGGTAGAGGCCCCGGCTCAGCAGCAAGTACAAGTTCAAGTTGCCAGTACAGATTCAGCCTCTACCCCACCAGCACAGCAATTGTACCGTAGGAAGAGAAGACCACAAGTTCAAGCTGACGTGGTAGTCACGACAGTCACAGAGGAAGTTCCTGTGACGGTGACCCTCCCTACAACATCAGTCCAAGTGGCGGTGAGTACTCCAATTGTCACGGAGTCTGTCACCATCACCCCTACCATAACACCCACTCCCATCATCTCATCCCAAATCCCAACACCCACCATTGATCCTCCAAGTCAACCCTTCACTTATGAAGATTTCTCACAAGGGTTTGACTTTGGTACCATCTTCTCCTCCCCTATCCATAATGCCGAAGCGTCATCGTCTAGGCATCCTGATCCGAATGAGGCAAGGATCGATGTGCTAGAAACCCAAGTTGCTGGACTGCTGAAGACTATTCAGAAGTCAAAGGAGGAATCTGATGCTCAACAAGCACAGATTAATTCACTGGCCGATGAAGTTAGGATTCTACACAGCCAGAGAATGGGGACTAATGAGCGACTGAAGAACGTAATGGCACATAATGAGCTGTTAATGAAGACAAATGAAATGATTCTAGGCCACAGAACGTCACTTGAGCTAAGGCTGGATTTACAAAGAAAAGAGCACAAAGCGATGGTCAAATTAGTTACAGAACTGACCAAGAAGCTTGATGCTCAGGGGGAGAAGGAGAAAGAGAAAGAAAAGAAATCCACTGGTGCTGAGCCTTGTCATCCAGTCGACTTGACTAAGGATGACGATAAAGACAAGGATCTTGAATCCGGTCCTAGTGGAGGTGAGCACCAAGCTTTGGCAATTGTGCCCATCTCTGCTATTCCAATGGCTGAGGGGGAGTCTACTCAGCAAGAGGGTGGTGATACCTCTGGTGGTGGTGGTGATAAAGGGAAGTCAGCAGCCGATGTGCTCAAGGACTTATCTGATGATGAGATCCTTTATCTTGAGCCTGACTATTCCAAGGAAGCACAGATCGATGCTCTCCTTAATCTGGAAGAAGGAGAGATCAACTCTGGTGATGACTGGAATGATGATGATGAAGACGTGGTGATAGAGATTCCTAAGGGTGACGGGGAAGGAGAGTACGAGCTAGAAGATGGAGAGATCTTTGAAGTTCCATCCTTCGACGCTCCGCTCGACACAGGTTCAGTCGAGCAGGCCAGTAATGTAGAAGCCTCGACTGAAGCCTCCCCAGTTGACCCTGAACCTGTGGACCCAGAGGCACCGAAAGATATAGACATGCCTTCTACTTCATCAAAGGGTCTAGCTCCTGTGTGGCAAAAGACGTCTATCATAGACAAGCACGGAGCAACAGGAATGATCTTAGCTGTAAGGATCGAGGAGGACAAGCAGCTGTTCGCTATCAAAAGATCTGGGGGGGTTCAATACTTGAAACCCACCAGTGAAGCGTTTAGCTCCTTGCCCAAATACGACCTTATGAACCTTGCAAACCGAGAGCTACTGGGTCAGTGTAATCACACAGTGGCGATGGGTTGTGGGTGGTTCTGCAGCGTGAAGCAAGATCTGGGAACTTTGAAATGTTCAAGCCTCAGGTGCCCAAGAGAGTCAAGGATAAGCACGCTTTACATCCTGTGACTAAGAAGCACTTAAAGAAATTGGTATACAAGCCAGTGCGATGTGAAACTAAGATTCCCCTGAGCAAGTTATCTCAGGATATTCTTGGTGACATGTGGTACTGGTACGTAGATCCAAAAACGGGCGAGGCTGTGATCATGGGAAAGGGACGTTCCGAGAGTGGGAACATAGTACCAAAAGAACTGATCAGAATATTTGATGAAGTCTGCTTCATCAACTTTTCTGTGAAAGATCTGGAGGTACTAGCTGATAGGTATTGTGTCCACACGGACGAATGGACAAAGCTCCTTGCTTCTAAATATGACAAGGTGATCAATTTCTACCTTGAATACAAGAAGAAGATGGAAGCTAAGGATGGACAGCTGTGAAGACTGGAGATTGAAGACTGAAGACGATGAAGATCCCGAGCTGTTGTCAAGGGGGAGTTTGTTGAAGCACTTTCCTGTGACAACACTCTGGATAGAGTCTTAGTTTTTTTTTTCATGTCTGTAATTGTCTTTGTATGTAAGAGTCTTTATGTATTAGTTTATCGAGTTGTATTTACTTTTACATATTGAATGTTGCATTTCTTTCTAAGTGTTTTGCGCACTTACATGTGCGCAGGAGAAAGCTCCTGCGTACTTAGCAAGTACGCAAGAATACCTTTGCGTACTTGTTAAGTACGCAAGAGCATTTTGCCATGCGCACTTGTTAAGTGCGTAGGCATCAGGTCATGTATAAGTAGGATAGGTTGACAGAAGTTAAGTACGCAGACATTATAGCAAATACGCAAATTGTAATCTCAGTACTTCTCTCTGTAACCTTCAAGTGTTTATAATACAAAGAACGTTTAAAGTGTTTTCTCTTGTCGGTTTACTTTGTTTAGCTAGACTCTCCACCTAGTCGCGGGCATTCCGCACCCGGTCCGACTAGTAGACCCACTTGCATATGACGATCCGCCACACCCGAGGGACCTACACCCATAATCAGTTTGAGTCCAGACATTTAGGGATGTCTGAATCTCTCAAACTATTGCTCTGATACCAACTTGTAAGGCCCCATTCCCGGGGTAACCTCACTTGTTGGATTTACTCATAAACATAGTTATAAATACTGAGCTTAAATTTAAAACATTCGAATTCAATCATTACATAACGTAACATGACATGACATAACAGCGGAAGTCTTTAAAATTTAGTACATAACATTTGTCTTAACATATATAAAAGTGGGATGTCAGTCTTGTGCCGGGTAACCTTCACGCCTTCGCACGACCCTTCCTTTCTGTACCTGAAATGTATACTAAAAGTCAGCTAACGCTGGTGAGTTCTAGTTTAAAACTATTATGTACGATCATTCTTTTCTTTATAAGTATACATAATTATATGTATTAATAACTTTTACTTTTCTTTCATCTTTCTTTTCTGATTACGTATATATAAATACGTATTCATAACTTTTGCTTTTCTTTCATCTTTCTTTTGTGATTACATATATATATGCATTCACCTTTTCTTTTCTTAACTTTCATGGGTCATACACTTAAGGGTGATCAACCCGTCATTTGTTTACGAATGTCACAAAGACAAGCGCCACGGTCCATCGTCATGGCCCGCCATTCTTACAACCGTCTGACAACTGGTGTCCGTCCGTAATTTTATTCTTACAACCGTCCGGCAACTTGTGTCCGTCTGTCATGACTTACAACCGTCCTACCGTCGTAGGTCGTAATTCGCCCGTCTACCCGAAAGTATCCGTTTCCCATGCGACTATTATTTATGCAACCGTTCTACTATTCATAATATGCCATTTGCTTCGACCGTCCATTAATGGCTTTCGTACGACCTAGCTGATGAAGGAACGTACTTGTCCCGGTTGCAAAATAGTCACGTGGTCGTCCGTCTACCGAAGTTGCCGTTATCATCGAAGCGTCCATAACTTTTTCTTATACTTGGCAAGCAATATATACATGGATATAAAGCAAGATTTCATTCTTACACATTGTGTTATTCTTTCATTCATTCTATATAATCATACGTTTCATTCTTTATGCATAATTCATTTTCGTATATAAGTGTATATATATATTTGTATACCACGTATGATCACATTGACATTTATAGCATTTACTCATTTAGTGTATACACTTCAGCCCCAAAACATTTAAATTGAGTTGCACATAACATAGAAGGGGGCACATAGAACTCACTTGAAAAGTTAGCCTTGGTTGTCCTAAACAAAGGTCCAACAACGTCACGTACGATCTGAATTAGGTAGTTTAAGTATACATCAGACCCAACCCCGACTCTAACAGTTCAATCATTCTAAACATACTACTTTACTTACTGGTTTGCTGCCTGCGCACTTAGTAAGTGCGCAGGGCCTTGCTCATGCGTACTTGACAAGTGCGCAGAGCATTCTTCTTGCGTACTTGGTAAGTACGCATGATCTTTCTCCTACGTACTTGGTAAGTACGCAGGACGTCCTTCCTGCGTACTTGATAACTACGCAGCACCTGTTTCCTGGACAAGTCCGAAATTCTTGCATGTTTATCCGATCATGCTAATCTTACAATTTTCTTTGATCAAAAGGTGCGGTTTTCACTCTAGATGCTAGTTCTAAGCTTATTTTCAAGTTTCATCCATAAAAACGTCTCCTATTTTGCTAAAACCCGAGAAACCCCAAAACAAACAAAAACTCAGATTATGGTCGAATCGTTACCCGGATTGGACTTCTGATTCGGAGGTTTTACTCACGAGCTCAGCGGTAACGTGCTCCTTCAATCTCGTGTCGATTCGTTGACTTTCTCTCTCTCGGCTCGAGCTCTCCTTCCTCTCTCTAGAATGATGAAATGAAGATGAAATGGTGAAGTGGGCTGCCTTGCCCCTTATATACCTGGGCTTTCATCGGCCCGTTGGAGCCGAGCCCAAGCCCATCCGTTTTTCTTTTGTTTTATGACGATTAAGCCTCTATCGCTTTATTGTTTACTAAATTACTATTTTTGGGATGTTACATTGATAACGGATAATAATTACATAATTATTTTCATACGCATGAGTTGTTTACAAAGGTTAGAGAAATAATATAATATATACATTGTTTAATTAATACCGGTCAAGGGTTGAAAATAATATAATTATATTATTTTATACGAGATCACGGTTTGAAAAGTACATAATTACATTATTTTTTAAAAGTGGAATAAATAATAAAATTTGTTACAAAATTTAAACCCGAGCCTATGAGTTGTTTCCCGGGCTAAAACTCATTTATATATTATTATAATAATATAGGGTTTGATTTTTATTAGTTAAATATTACCAAAAAAAATGCTCAAAAATTAATTGTGGGAGCCCGGTCGCGAACCCGGGTCTCTCCCACACACGCACAAGTCTCTAACCAGTCCCTCCCGCTAGGGTATCGCGTTAGATACCCGGATTGAATTGGTTTTATGCTACCAGTACCTGTGGTATCCCTCCCCAAATACACCCGTGATCGAGACTGTCCTAATACTCATGATTTCGACTTCGATTTAACATAGGAATATAGGGTTTTGTTCATTGATCTAAGGCGAGTCTGTGAGTGAAGCTAATTGCAAAATGGTTAGGTTTAAGACTGTTAAATTTATGAAAAATAGGCCGAAACCCTAGGTATGAATGCCAATTCGATTAGATCGATTATGATGTTAGAAACTGTTGGATTTATGGGGTTTTTGATAACAAGATGGTTGCGAATCCAACCATGAGGTTTAATTTGATTGAGATAGCCGTTAAGGTCAAAAACCCCAAATTGATTCAAGAACAAACCCTAATTACTGGATCAAGATTAAATCGATGATAGAAGCCATTGGTTTCATAGGGCTTTCGATCTACAGAAAATTATGAGTCTAACGGTGTAATTTAATTGGATTTAAACGTGGTTTATAGTTGAATTTGATAAATTGGTTTCATATGAACCCTAGATTCCGGTTCACAACAATTTCTATAATAAAACATTGAATTGATAGGAGGTTTTCAAAGAAGATGATATTGCGAATCGAACTGTATATGTTAATTGAATTTTGTTTGAGTCTAGACTAGGGTTCGATTAAACTGGAAATGATAAGAACCCTAGAATTCGATCTTGATCGAGTTGATGTTATAAACCCCAATTAGCATAGGGTTTTCAATCCATGAATAAAAATGAAAGTGTGGATGCAAACAATTACCAGAAACGTTGCCTGATTGATGGTGATCGACCAAATGTAGGCCAGACTTCGAATTGCTTAATCCCGGTGGTTTTGGTTGCGTCTCCGGTGAATGTGGTATGTGCAAAAGCTTCGTAGGGTCTTGCTTGTCGTGTACAGGAGTTCAATTTGTGCGAGTAATACATGAATTTGTTCAATTTGATGATCGATGACGATAGGGGCGACGGTTACAAGTTTAATGGACATAATTGGGTTTAATTCGAATCATTAACAGGATTTAATACTCTAATGATGAGAGTAAATGACATATACGTATAATTAAGTTAATAATTCGAATAGAAATTGGTTATGGAATTCGAATTTAGATCAAAGGTCATGATTTTTACTTTACAAAGTCAAATAGGATTTATTTGAATTGATTTTGACTTTGGGAGTCAACAATTCAAGTTTTGGGACTAGGCAGAACTAGTCCCTGTAGTTTAAGATCAGAAATTGGTAGAAATAGTCCTTGGGATTTAATATCGAGTTAACTGGGTTAGGTTTTAACAGAAAACTTAAAGGAATTTCTAACACTACTAACTGAAAAGTTCGGATTGTCACAATATAAAACATGAATTTTTCGATCGAAAACCTTTCTAATCAGAATTACTACCAAACATGCCTTTTCGATCGAAAACTCTGATTTTTCAACAAAATTTGTCAAGCTATGACTTTTCGATCGAAAACACATTTCGGACGAATCATAATTGACTCTTCATTTTGTAAGGCCCCAAACCCGGGAGGCCTCACTTGTTGGATTTACTCATTCACAAACAGTTCTTAAACTTGATTATCAAATAACGCAGCGAAAAAACATAACCATTTCATTGTTTAACAACGGAAGCGTATCATAGTCTATTACATAAACATATCATAACCTAATCATAACGGGATGTCAGTCTTCATGATCAACCGGGTAACTCTTCTCGCTTGCAAAGCATCACCGTCCATCATCCATACCTGCCTTAACCTGAATGTGCATACTAAAAAGTCAGCTACGCTGGTGAGTTCTAGTTTTCATTCGATTTAATAAATGGTTCATCATTCAAAACATTCATTAGGGTTTAACATCACGTATAAGAAAACAAGGCCTTTCGTTCATCATTGAAAACCTTCAAACATTTTTCCTCATCATAAACACATTGAACGGATCATTTGTTTAAAACATTTAACATTCATTTAAGTCATACATTACTATCTACAATCTGTATCTTTCTTTAAGCGTCTATGTGTCCCCGAAGGAACCTTGCGTGTCGTGGACAACCGTTACGTATCGCCGTGATTGCCACATTCCGTCAATTCCCTTTTTGTATTGCCCCCAAGGATAACTGCACGAGGACCGACAATACCCATTCAGTTGCCCCTATGCCTCTCATGTCCATAGACCGACAACCTCCATCGACGGCTATGGCTCACGGCCATAACACCGTCGGATCATAATTTAACCTTACATAGGGTCACGTTAACCCCTGAGTAACCGTCGTTACTCCCTACCAGTTGTACAACATCAAACCATTGGCAGGCCACCAAGACACCGCCCCTGTTGCTCTTATGTCAACTATGGCTCGCTGTCCATAATCTACCACAAGGCTGGGAATTACATTCCCAGACTTCATTCGTCAATTCCCTTCATTAGACAAATTAGATTTGTAATGACTTCTTTAAAATCTTTGCCCTTTTTCTTTTCTTTTCATAAAACCTTTCATTCATTTTCGAAACCCTTTACCTTTAGTTTAAACCATTTCTTTATAAACATTTCGTTTGTAAACATTCCGTTCATAAAACTTTCTTTCCATAAACCGTTCATTCCAAATCATTTCATTTCGTAAACATAGTTTCATAAGCATCATTTTATAAACATAGTTTCATAAACATCGTTTCGTAAAAACATCATTTCATATGTATGCACACCAGCCCGAAAACATTATATAAAACATTTGAAAGAGGGCTTCTAGAACTCACCTGATAAGCTAATCCGGGTTGCCCTAAACAAAGGTCCCACTACGTTACTTCCGATCTGAATTGATTAGTTAAATACACATTAGACCAAATCCCGACTCTAACGGTTTAACCTTCTAAACATACCGACTTTACCTGATCAGCCTGATGCCTACGCACTTAGCAAGTGCGCAGACCCTGCTTCCTGCGTACTTGATAAGTACGCGGGATCCTCTTCCTGCGTACTTCATAAGTACGCAGTGCTCTCTTCCTGCGTACTTGATAAGTACGCAGGACCTGCTCCTTGCGTACTTGATAAGTACACACGATCTGTTTCTTCGCAAAACCCTAACTTTCGTATTTAGGTCTGATCATGTCAAGATCCCGAACCTGTTTACATTCAAAACGTTCGTTTTCCCTTAAGGAACTCAAACCTATGTTTATCTTTCAGTTTTATCCGTGAAAACGTTAACTTTTCACCTAAAACCCGAAAAACCCAAAAACGAACAAAAACTCAGATTTAGGCCAAATCGTTACCTGAATCAAGTTTCTGATCCGGAGGTTCTTCTCACGAGCTCTGGAGTAACACACTTCTCAAATCTCGGGTCGATCTGCCAACTTTCTCTCTCTACGGTTTCTCTCTCTAGAAGTTGCAAATGAGAGAAATGGTGGAGGTCTAAGCTATTTATAGGGGAGGCTCCCCTTCCAGCCCGTCGACCCATCCGACCCGACCCGACATGCCTCATTCGTTTATTTCGTCATTTTAACTGTCGTTTTATTTTTGGGATGTTACAAGTCTACCCCCCTTACAATAGGTTTCGTCCCCGAAACCTATCCTAAGTCAAATAGATGAGGGTATGACTCCCTCATCTCCTTCTCCGTTTCCCAAGTGGCTTCCGATCCCTTTCGATGTTTCCATTGAACTTTAACCAATTGGATAGTCTTATTACGCAAACGCTTCTCCTTCTTGTCTAAGATGGCCACGGGTTCTTCGATGTAATTAAGGCTGTTGTCGACCTCGATGTCAGTGGTATGTGGGCTGATTCATTCGCCAAACACTTTCATAAGTGTGATACATGGAAGGTAGGATGAATCCCACTTAACTCATCAGGCAACTCTAACCGATAAGCGACCTCACCAACCTGTGCCATTACCCTGAATGGTCCGACAAACCTCGGACTTAACTTTCCTCTCTTCCTGAATCGTATGATTCCCTTCCAGGGTGACACTTTCAACATTACTCTGTCCCCAACATCAAACTCAATAGGCCTTCATCGTTTGTCCGCATAGGATTTCTGACGATCTTGTGCGGCCTTCATTCGTGCTTTGATTTGATCAAACCTTTCTGACGTTTCTCTTACTACTTCAAGACTCCCTAATTCCTTTTGTCCAATCTCACCCCAACAAATCGGGGTCCTGCATCTCCTCCCATACAACATTTTATAAGGCGGCATGCCTATAGTCGTGTGATGACTATTGTTGTATGAGAATTCGGCTAACGGCAGATGACTGTCCCAACTGCCGCCAAAATCGATAATACAAGCGCGAAGCATATCCTCCAAGGTCTGAATGGTCCTTTCAGACTGACCATCCGTTTGTGGGTGGTATGCCGTGCTGATATTAAGCCTCGTGCCCATCGCCTCGTGAAATCTTTTCCAGAACCTCGATGTGAATCTTGTGTCCCTGTCAGATACGATCGTTAAAGGCATCCCATGTCGTGCTACTACTTCGTTAATAAATACTTGCGCTAACCTTTCCGACGAGAACGTCTCGCGAATGGGTAGGAAATAAGCACTCTTCGTTAAACGGTCCACAATTACCCAAATGGTATCATGACCTTTAGCTGTGCGAGGTAGCTTGGTTATGAAGTCCATGGTAATGTGTTCCCACTTCCATTCCGGTATCTCAAGTGGTTGAATATTTCCATACGGTTTCTGGTGTTCAGCCTGTACTTGTGAGCAAGTCAAGCACTTGCTTACATACTTTGCCACCTCATGTTTCATCCCAGGCCACCAGTATTCCTTTCTCAGATCTTGGTACATTTTATTAGTGCCAGGATGGATAGAGTATCGAGACTTGTGAGCCTCATCCAAGATTTTGGTTCTAAGCTCGCCACTCATAGGTATCCATAGCCGCCCAAAACGTGTCCTAACACCAAGGGTGTTATATTCCAACCTGTCCTGTTGGCCAACCATCCTTTCTTTCTTTATGTTTTCTTCTTTAAGTGCCTCATCTTGAGCCTTTTCAATTTCTCTCATCACATCCGATGTTACCCACCACGTTTGCCTTTCCAGGATGGTACATGATCTCACATTCATAATCCTTCAGGAGTTCCAACCATCGTCTCTGCCTCATATTAAGCTCTCTTTGTTCGAAGAAGTACTTCAAACTTTTGTGGTCAGAGTAAATAGTAAACTTCACCCCGTACAGGTAGTGCCTCCAGATTTTCAATGCGAATACGACAGCAGCAAGTTCCAAATCGTGGGTTGGATAATTAGCTTCGTGAATCTTCAACTGTCGTGACGCATACGCGATCACTCTTCCGCGTTGCATCAACACGCATCCCAATCCCTGACCCGAAGCGTTAGAGTATACCACTAAGTCTTCCTTGCCCTCGGGAAGGGCCAAGACTGGAGCTTGGGTTAGCCTCTTCTTCAATTCCTTAAACGCCTCATCTTGGGTCGAACCCCATTCATACTTTACCTCTTTCCAAGTCAACTTTGTCAATGGCGAAGCTATTTTCGAGAAATCCTGGATGAATCTCCGATAGTAGCCTGCCAATCCCAAGAAACTACGAATTTCAGTTGGCGTCTTAGGAATATTCCATTCCCTTACCGTCATTATCTTCGCTGGGTTAACCATAATGCCGTTCGGGTTAATGACGTGACCTAGGAATTGGACTTCCCTAAGCCAGAATGCGCATTTGGAGAACTTAGCATACAACTTTTCCTTTTTCAGAGCTTCCAATACTTCCTTCAAGTGACACGCGTGATCACCCTCATTCTTGGAGTAGATGAGGATATTATCGATGAACACGATTACCGATCGATCCAGCATTGGTCGACAAACCCTATTCATTAAATCCATGAACGCTGCGGGGGCGTTTGTCAATCCAAAAGACATCACGCGGAACTCGAAATGTCCATAACGCGTGCGAAATGCGGTTTTCGGTATGTCTTCTTCCCTCACCTTCAACTGATGGTACCCGGATCGAAGGTCCATTTTTGAGAACCAACTTGCGCCCTGTAATTGATCGAACAGGTCATCGATCCTTGGTAAAGGGTACTTGTTCTTAAACGTACGTTTGTTCAACTCACGATAATCAATGCACATTTTCATCGAGCCGTCTTTCTTCTTCACAAACAACACCGAAGCACCCCACGGCGAGATGCTCGGTTGGATAAATCCCTTCTCAAGTAACTCGTCTAGTTGTGCCATTAACTCTTTCATCTCCACTGGTGCTAGTCGATATGGAGCCTTAGCCACGGGCTGGGCATCTGGTACTAAGTCGATTCGAAATTCAATCTCTCTGTCGGGTGGTATCCCAGGCAAATCCTTTGGAAACACCTCCGGGTACTCGCGTACCACGGGTACATCGTCTAGCTCCTTCACTTCCTTACACTCGTCAATTACGTACACCAGATAAGCCTCGCATCCGCGCCTCAAGTAATCTGCTGCCTTAATCATCGAGATGACGTTTGGCATCGGGGCGTCACGATCTCCAAGAACCTCGACTTTGCTACCGTCCGGAGCCTTGAGTCGGATTATCTTTCGTTTACATATAATTTGTGCTTCATTGGCAGTTAGCCAATCCATTCCTAACACGAAATCAAACCCACCCAAAACCATAACAAACAATCTGACAGGGAACCTATGACCTTCTATTTTTTATCCTGGAATTATCAACTACATCGGTCACTCTCGCAGTTCTACCCTCAGCGGTTTCTACGCTAAAAGCCCTTTCTAGCTTATTGACAGTGTACTTCACTCGTTTACAGAAAGTCACAGATATAAAACTCTTACTGCCACCCGAATCAAATAACACAGAAACAAAAGTGTTGTCAAGGATGAACGTACCTGACGCCACATCGGGGTCTGCCCTGGCTTGGTCTTGCGTCAGCGCGTACGCACGAGTCTTTGCTCGGGGCCTCTCTTCTTTCCTTTCCGGGCCTTTCCCTTTCCCGGCTTCACCCATTCTCGGTTTCGGTCATTCCCTACTCAGATGACCGGCATCCCCACAGTTATAGCACTTGAAGTGTTGTGGGCAGTCACGGGAGTAGTGCCCAGTCTTGCCACACTTAAAGCACAAGTTAGATCCCAGTCTACATTCACCTACATGCTCCCTTCCACACTTCTTACAAACGGTCGGCTCATTCACCTGAGCTCTCTTATCACGAGTCCCAAACATCCTTCCACCAGTTCGCTTGTTCGATAAGCTCGGTCTCTTCTTCGGTTCCTCAATGGCAACGACATTCAGTGCCAGATCATCAAATACCACGCCGCTCAGTTCTACTACCGAATCATAGGTAGTAGGGGCGTTTGCCTTAACATAGGTGCGGACCTGGTCCGGCAGCCCTTGAATGTAACAGGAAATCTTTCTTTCCTCAGTCGTGATAAGGTGTGGCACCAGACGTGCCGGTTCATTTAATCGAGTTGTGTATTGCTGGTGCGTCATGCTCCCGGACTTCAAACCCAGAAATTCCCTTTCTACCTTCTCAATCTCGTTCCTTGGGCAGAAATTCTTGATCACCAAGGTTTTCAAGTCAGCCCACATCATCGCATCCACAACCTCGCTCCCTTTTGCCTGACGTACACCTTCCCACCAATGGGATGCTTCTTCTCTCAAGGAGTTAGCAGCAAATTTCATAACCTGATCCGTTCGGCACTCGCTCAGGCGAATGGCAGCTTCCATACGGATCACCCAATCAAACGTAGCTACCGCGTCTTTCTTCCCAGTCAAGACTGGCGGATCACATGCCTTGAAGGACTTATAGTCGCAACCACGGTTAAGCGGTGCGTTGATTGCCTCAGTGTTAGGGGTATCAACCGCCGTGTTAGACCCACCCGTCTCATTAACCTTCTATAATGCTTCTGCCAACAGTCCTAGCAAAGAAACTTTCATCAAGTCTGTGAACTCTCGAGCAATGGCTAATCTCACTTCTGGTTCAAAAGTGAAAGGTTGTTCTTTAACCTGTGTCTGCTCAGTTCCATGCACACCAACCGCCGATTCAGTGTGAACACTTCCTTCTTCACTATACTCTTGGCGCGCAGGGGTCTGCCGCGACCGCCGTTACGACCACCGGTACGGCCCCCACCACGCCTTCCGTTTCCTCTTCTTGCCATTTTGTTCTATAAGACAAGAATCCAATGTCATCACGCTAGTTAGCAAATAAAATTCAATAAGTACTGTAAGATGTTAATATACACTGGCCATCTGCAATTAACCATTACACTACCTTTCGATTTCTACTTGACCACCTTTGTGATTTCATCAGAACACAAGTGTTTACCTAACCCTTTCTAAGGCATACTATATACGTAAATATATACTAACTTCATACCTGAATCTGTGGCTCGAGTTACCCGTACAGGCATCCGCTTTCGGTCCCATTCACAGTTTAAGTTAAGACACTGGGAGTGTCCGAATCTCTCAAACTATTGCTCTGATAGCAACTTGTAAGGCCCCAAACCCGGGAGGCCTCACTTGTTGGATTTACTCATTCACAAACAGTTCTTAAACTTGATTATCAAATAACGCAGCGAAAAATACTTCAATAAAACATAACCATTTCATTGTTTAACAACGGAAGCGTATCATAGTCTATTACATAAACATATCATAACCTAATCATAACGGGATGTCAGTCTTCATGATCAACCGGGTAACTCTTCTCGCTTGCCAAGCATCACCATCCATCATCCATACCTGCCTTAACCTGAATGTGCATACTAAAAAGTCAGCTACGCTGGTGAGTTCTAGTTTTCATTTGATTTAGGAAATGGTTCATCATTCAAAACATTCATTAGGGTTTAACATCACGTATAAGAAAAAAGGGCCTTTCGTTCATCATTGAAAACCTTCAAACATTTTTCCTCATCATAAACACATTTAACGGATCATTTGTTTAAAACATTTAACATTCATTTAAGTCATACATTACTATCTACAAATTGTATCTTTCTTTAAGCGTCTCTGTGTCCCCGAAGGAACCTTGCATGTCGTGGACAACCCTTACGAATCGCCGTCATTGCCACATTCCGTCAATTCCCTTTTTGTATTGCCCCCAAGGATAACTGCACGAGGACCGACAAATACCCATTCAGTTGCCCCTATGGCTCTCATGTCCATAGACCGACAACCTCCATCGACGGCTATGGCTCACGGCCATAACACCGTCGGATCATAATTTAACCTTACATAGGGTCACGTTAACCCCTGAGTAACCGTCGTTACTCCCTACCAGTTGTACAACATCAAACCATTGGCAGGCCACCAAGACACCGCCCCTGTTGCTCTTATGGCAACTATGGCTCGCTGTCCATAATCTACCACAAGGCTGGGAATTACATTCCCAGACTTCATTCGTCAATTCCCTTCATTCGACAGATTAGATTTGTAATGACTTCTTTAAAACCTTTGCTAATCCGGGTTGCCCTAAACAAAGGTCTCACTACGTTACTTCCGATCTGAATTGATTAGTTAAATACACATCAGACCAAATCCCGACTCTAACGGTTTAACCTTCTAAACATACCGACTTTACCTGATCAGCCTGATGCCTGCGCACTTAGCAAGTGCGCAGACCCTGCTTCCTGCGTACTTGATAAGTACGCAGGATCCTCTTCCTGCGTACTTGATAAGTACGCAGTGCTCTCTTCCTGCGTACTTGATAAGTACGCACGGTCTGTTTCTTCGCAAAACCCTAACTTTCGCATTCAGGTCTGATCATGTCAAGATCCCGAACCTGTTTACATTCAAAATGTTCGTTTTCCCTTAAGGAACTCAAACCTATGTTTGTCTTTCAGTTTTATCCGTGAAAACGTTACCTTTTCACCCAAAAACGAACAAAAACTCAGATTTAGGCCAAATCGTTACCTGAATCAAGTTTCTGATCCGGAGATTCTTCTCACGAGCTCTGGAGCAACACACTTCTCAAATCTCGGGTCGATCCGCCAACTTTCTCTCTCTACGGTTTCTCTCTAGAAGTTGTAAATGAGAGAAATGGTGGAGGTCTAAGCTATTTATAGGGGAGGCTCCCCTTCCAGCCCGTCGGCCCATCCGACCCGACCCGACATGCCTCGTTCGTTTATTTCATCATTTTAACTGTCGTTTTATTTTTGGGATGTTACACATTTCCATTCGAAACACTTTTCGATCCATTCAACAGACTTTTCGGTCCATTCTTCCTAGGTTTCGGGCGATTCAAAAACTCATAAGTTCAAACTAAAACTAAGGCTTTGGATCTATCCTATGCACCTCTATGAATCACGAGAACATACCTGGATGATCGAAAATGTTTATAAAGCTCGATGACGTCACAGATCAACGGTTTTTCGCACGAAATCTTCAAACTTGTAAAACTCGAAAGAGCTTGAACCGGTAACAGTCGGAAGAGAAAACAAGAGGGAAAATGTTTTCAATCAAAAATTCTTGTATTTAAAGACCTTTCAATTTTGACCAAAATTTTCGGCACAAACTTTTCGATCGAAAACTTTTCAGATGATAATTTTTTCGGTCAAGAGATTTCGACCGAAAACTCTGAACTTCATTAAATTTTTAATATTCACAAAAACCAACTTTATTTTTCAAGTCTATTTTGACATCATTAAGACCTGTTCCAATATATTTTTCAATATTTTTTTACATTCACAAACATAACTAGATACAAACACATACTTGCACACTGATTTTTATCAAAATGACTTATTACAACCTATCAATCATAGAAAATACTAAACACATAACAAGATTCTTATTTATTCATTTATAAACTGACTAATCTCTTTTTGACTTTTTCTCAACATATTACAACACTTTATTTTATTTTTTATTTTTCATTTTCTTTTGGTAAACTGAACACTGATTTCATTTTTCATTTTCTTTTGGTGAACTGAACTGACATAGGATCGTAAATGTATAATGTCTTAACTACATTGCATATCAAATCAGGATCTAAATAGGTAAACCTTGATTGCCAGTATATTTTTCAGCTTAAACTCAAACATTATATTTCAGCAGATACTGTGTGACATTTAAGGTAATATTTATCAATACAAAGTGTATCCAAGCATCGAGATGGATTGAACTGATACGCAACACAAAATTTCACCAAAACATGATCCAATCACCAGCATGAGGGTAGCATTCTTAGCACAGAAAAAGTAAATCAAATGGATTTGATATGAATCTTTTTTATTCTGAATCATTTGATTCTTTTTGTCTTGGTTTCTGATGAAATGAGCATTGAATCATGTTGATTCATATGAGATGAAATGCGTCAAGAATCATGTTTGATTCAGGTGAAAGAATATAGATGTGATATTTTGTGATGAACTATTTGAATCAGTTTTGATTCGGGTATGCGGATATCCATTGGATGTTTGATATATCAATTGAAATAACTAATGATTCAAAGGGCGAAACAGACTGACTTCCTGGTTTCCATCCTAGATTTTCACCAGAACCATCAACTGTATAAATGTGTTTAACTCTAAATCGTATATTTGATGGGTATAGTCAATAGAGTAAACAAATTGTGCTAAGAACCCATCAAGATCCTTATCTCATGGTAAGAATGTATTCACTTTGCATTCGAAGAATGAAATTACCGATATTCGATGAGGATAACACTAAGATTGCAATTTAGTTAATCACACAAATATCGCCTAATTTACATATGCAGAGCCTACCAGCACATAAAAAATTGTAACCGATGTCACCATCATATCCAATTCATGCATAAGCTCAGCACACACTTGTACTATTATTTCCTATATACGTCAATCAGACACGCAATTTTTTATTTTCAGGATTTTTCTTACTTTCAACTTTATTCACATAGTCACTGTCAAACCCCCAATTTCAGCTAATGGAGTTTTACCGTTTGGGAAGTAAAAAACCAGGATCTCAGTCATTAGTTACATTGAACGACACTATATGAGACTAAAATGAAAATATATCATAAATGATCAAAGTAAGTGCGGAAACGTAAAACGAAAGTAAATGCGTAAAACAAACGCGCCTAAGAAAAGTCCCAAAGTGTCCAGTCTAAACAAAGTCCAAAGATAAAGTACAAGCAATTCAACAATATTATTTTATAAATAAAACATAAGACTCCATGCATGCCCTATGCATGCACCTGTGCCTTATCTTAAGTGACCTGAGAAAACATGTAAGAAAATGTCAACACGAGGTTGGTGAGTTCACAGGTTTCAGTTTGCAACAAAGTCCAATATGTTAATGTACATTCAATATATAAATCAATAGGTAGCTAACCATAAGCATGTTAACTAATGCGCTCGCAATCGACATCTGACTGTTTATGTTTTGCCTCCCACTAGGCCTATCAACCATGATGCATGTTTAGGTCAAGACTGCACCCGTTCGACATCCAGTCGGGTTAGCGCGACTAACGCGGGTGAGGTTTGTCAAACCCAGTAGTACTACTCAACTTACCTCGATATGTTCATATTAACGGTCCGATGTGAGGACTTAGTGATAGATGTGTACGCATAGTTAAACAAGAGATAACATATATGAATTACATAACCAAAAATGTTTACGACATGTTTTCTCCCCAAATTGTAAAACAGTAAAAGGGGTCGTGAAAACTCACCTTGGTTAAGTAGTGGATTGTATCACACAAGAGATAAGTTGGAACCATGAGTGTAAGTCTCAGATGACATACGTATGCCCTAAAATTATAAACACATAAATTAGGGACAAGTTGGGATATGTGATGACGACATGAAAGTTAGAACATCTTAACGCTTTCTAAGGATTTAAGAGTAGACGAATGTATCTACGGAATTATATAAATTTCTTAATATAATCATTAAGGGAAAAGCGTTACGTGTCGTACGTTAATAACGAATAATAAATAAATACATTCATACGTTAAAGTCGTTTACAAAAGTTAGGAAAATAATATAATTTAATATATTATTTTTAGGTTTGTATGATTACTAATAATCATTGTGGCAAAAATAATAAATATATTATTTTTAATCGAAGTAATAAACGCGAGTAAATAATATAACTAATTATATTATTATTTAGTTCCAAACGTCACACAAGGTTATAAAATGATACAAAATAATATAAAAGTATATATTATTTAATACTAGAAGTCACGAGTTAAAAATAATATAAACATATCATTTTATACTAAGTCGGGGTTTGAAAATAATATAAATATATATTATTTTAAAAAGTGGAACTATTAGTAATTATAAGTTATAAAAGCAAAACCCGAGTCTACTGGGGTTTACGGGACTAAAACACATTAATGTATTAATATATTAATATAGGGATTGATTTTTAATAATTAACTATAAGCAAAAAGTCCCAAAAAAAGAATGCAGCAGACCGGACTCGAATCCGGGTCTCCTGCGTATGGGTCGAGTGTCTTAACCAAGTCTGCCCGCTAGGGAATCGCACAAGAATTCGATTTCAAATGATTTTAACATACAAACCAAGTGTTCATCCCTCCCCATACACACATACGATTGAATCTAGACTCGAATCCAATGATTTTGACACTGAAATGAAATCAAAGGTTAGGGGTTTTGTAAACCGGATGTTTGCGAACCTGTGTATGCGTTTAATTGAAAAGTTATCAAGTTTAGATCGATTAAAAACTCATTTGAAATCCCGTAACCCTAGCTTTTGAACTCAGAATCAAATTGAACGAATTTGATGTTAGAAACTGATGAAATCATGGGGCTTTAACTCATTAAAACATTACGAATCTGTGGATGTGGTTTAATTTCATTAAGGATGTTTTTAAGATCAAAAGCACCAAAACCGATTACGAACAAACCCTAGTTATCGGATCTTACACAATTCGATGATGTTTGATTCAATAAACATAGGGCTTTTACTATACAGAGGACTGCGAAGCTAATCATGTATATTATTTGGATTTAAAACAGGTCAGGAGTAGGGTTCGATTAAACTGAAATTGTATGAACCCTAGATTCTGGGTTTTAATCAAATCAATGATATATGCCCAAATTGGCATAGGGTTAACAATAGGCAGACTCATATGAAGCTAAGGGTAGGTTAAATTACCAGATTCGATGACGAATTGATGGCTCCCGACTAAAACACAGTCGCGATAATGATGGGTTGGTCCCCGACGTCCCATGTTGTGTCTCCGGTGATACTGATGTGTGCAAAAGCTTGAGTGGAGTTCGAATGAGGTGTGCAGGTGTTCAATTCATGAGGATAATAGGAGATTTGAGCGAATTTGATAATCCTTGATAATAGGGATGACAGTTATGGGTTTAATGGCCATTAATTGGTTTAATTCGATAATGATGATGTTTTAATTGATGTTTAAGACCGTTAATGACATTAATCAAGCGTTAACAGTTACAATTCCAGCTGAAATCGATCGTGAAGCCTACGGATTATGGCTCAAGAACAATGGTTTGACTTTCTAAAGTCAACGAAATTGGCATTGGTTTACTTACAGAATTTGTCCCTCTATTTTTCTGTTTGGAGTTTAGAAAAGGGCAGAACTAGTCCTTGAGGTTTTAATTGAGTTAAACACATGGTTAGTTGACTTTCAAAAGTCAACAAGACTTAAATATTGGATTTTGACTTTACAAAGTCAAATAGAATTGGGTTTAGGTTAATTACACAATTAGTCCTTATGGTTTGAGTTTGAATATTGACAGAAACAGTCCCTTGAGTTTGGGTTGAGGTTAAATAGGTTAATATTTAACTTGGTTTAGTTAACGGAGTTAACCTAAAAGTCAGGGTTGTCACATCATCCCCTAGTTGAAAGAATTTTCGTCCCGAAAATTAAAGTAAAAAAAATTTCTGAGGTGTCACATCATCCCCTAGTTGAACGAATTTTCTTCCCAAAAATTAAAATAGTACCTTAAGAATTGAAGTGGAATGCTTGAATAGATTAGGATATTTGCGCAACATCTGATCCTCACGTTCCCATGTGAATTCCGGTCCGCGCTTTGAGTTCCAACGGACTCTGACAATAGGGATTTTACTGCGTTTTAACGTTTTGACTTCCCTATCCATAATTTCCACAGGTTCTTCGATGAAACGAAGATGTTCATCAATATGTAGTTCCTCAAGAGGAACCGCGAGCGACTTGTCTGCCATACATTTCTTCAAGTTTGAGATGTGAAAGACGTTGTGTACACCACTAAGTCCTTCAGGTAGGTCCAGTTGATACGCTACTGGCCCGATTCTCTTCACTATCTTGAATGGTCCAACATAACGAGGATTCAGCTTGCCTCATTTCCCAAAACGAATGACACCCTTCCAAGGTGAGACTTTTAACAAGACCATATCCCCTACTTGAAATTCTAACGGTTTACGACGCTTATCGGCATAACTCTTTTGACGGTCACGAGCTGCTGCCATACAGTTTCTAATTTGAATGATTTTCTCAGAAGTTTCAAGTACGAGTTCAGGACCTGTAAGTTGACTATCCCCAACTTTGGCCCAACAAATAGGAGAACGACATTTCCGTCCATATAATGCTTCAAATGGAGCTGCCTTGATACTAGTGTAATAGATGTTGTAGGAGAACTCCACCAACGGTAGGTGAGACTCCCAAGTGTTACCGAAATCAGTCGCACAAGCTCGTAGCATGTCCTCAAAAGTTTGAATAGTACGTTCTGTCTGGCCATCAGTTTGAGGATGGTATGCTGTGCTCATATCTAGACGCGTGCCTAAAGTTTTATGTAACGATTGCCAGAAACAAGAGGTGAATCACGCATCACGATCTGAAATGATAGAGATTGGCACCCCGTGCCTAGAGGCTACTTCTTTCAAGTAAATACGAGTAAGCTTCTCCATTTTATCGGTTTCCTTGATTGCTAAGAAGTGAGAGGACTTTGTTAAACGATCAACGATTACCCAGATGGTATCACATCCGGTAGGAGTTCGTGGCAATTTTGTGATAAAGTCTATGGATATATGCTCCCATTTCCACATGGGAATCTCTGGTTGTTGGAGAAGACCAGAAGGCTTTTAATATTCAACTTTGACTTTCGCGCAAGTCAGGCACTTGCTCACGTAGGTGGCTATATCGGCCTTCATATTTGGCCACCAATACAACACCTTTAGATCATGGTACATCTTGTCGGAACCTGGAAGAATAGAGTAACGAGATTTATGAGCCTCATCCATGACTAGTTCCCTTAAGTTCCCGAATGTTGGAACCCATATTCGTTCGGCGATGTAGCGAATACGGTCAGATTTGACCTCGAGTTTTGCTTCCATACCGCGTGTACCTTCCAGCGGTAGGTTTTCCTCTTTCAGGGCTTCGAGCTGAGCACTACGAATTTTGTCAGGTAATCCAGGGTGAATAGTAAGTTGTAATGCTCGAACTCGTTTGGGCTTGGTTTCCTTTTGACTTAGGGCATCAGCTACAACATTGGCCTTACCCGGATGATACTGGATCGTACAGTCATAATCATTCAAGAGCTCGACCCAACGACGCTGTCTCATGTTCAGCTCTTTTTGCTCGAAGATATGCTGAAGACTCTTATTATCGGTGTAGATAGTGCACTTGGTACCGTACAAGTAGTGTCTCCATATCTTAAGTGCGAAAATGACAGCTCCCAACTCTAGGTCATGAGTAGTGTAGTTTTTCTCGTGAATCTTTAGTTGACGCGAAGCATATGCGATCACCTTTTCTCGTTGCATTAGAACACAACCCAGACCTTGAATGGATGCGTCACAATACACCACAAAGTCATCCGTTCCCTCCGGAAGAGCTAGAATAGGTGCACTGCAAAGTTTCTGCTTGAGATGTTGGAATGCTGACTCTTGGTTATCGCCCCAGTTATAGGCTTTACCCTTTTGAGTTAAGGCAGTGAGAGGTTGTGCAATTTTTGAAAAACCCTCGATGAATCGACCGTAATATCCAGCCAATCCTAGAAATTATCGCATCTCAATCGTAGTCGTCGGTGCTACCCAATTCTTGATGGCTTCTATCTTTGATGGATCGACATGTATTCCTTTCTCGTTAACCACATGTCCTAAGAATAGAACTTCCCGGATCCAGAATTCACACTTGGAAAACTTAGCATATAGTTGCTCCTTTTTAAGTAATTCCAGGATTAAAAGTAGATGTTCCTCATGTTACTCCTTGTTCTTGGAATAAATGTGTAACACCCCAAAAATAGTAATTTTGTAAATAATAACGCAATAGAGACTTAATCGTCGTAAAACAAAAGAAAAACGGACGGGCTCGGGCTCGGCTCCAACAGGCCGAGCGAAGCCCAGGTATATAAGGGCCAAGACAGCCTTGAAGCTCTCATTTTTCACCAACACTTGCAAGCTAGAGAGAGAAAGGAGAGTCGGGTCTAGAGAGAGAAAGTCGACGGATCGACACGAAATTGAAGGAGCATGTTACTACTGAGCTCGTGAGCAAAACCTCCGAATCATAATCACAATCCAGGTAACGATTCGACCTTAAACTGAGTTTTTCTTCGTTTTGGGGTTTCTCGGGTTTTAGCTAAATAGGAGACGTTTTTATGGATGAAACTTAAAAATAAGCTTAGAACTAGCATCTAGAGTGAAAACCGCACCTTTTGATCAAAGAAAATTGTAAGATTAGCATGATCGGATTAACATGCAAGAATTTCGGACTTATCCAGGAAACAGGTGTTGCGTACTTACCAAGTACGCAGGAGAAAGATCATGCGTACTTACCAAGTACGCAGGAGAAAGATCATGCGTACTTGCCAAGTGCGCATTAGCAAGGCCTTGCGCACTTACTAAGTGCGCATGCAGCAGACCAGTAAGTAAAGTCAGTATGTTTAGAATGATTAAACAGTTAGAGTCGGAATTGGGTCTGATGTGTATCTAACTACCTAATTCAGATCGTACGTGACATTGTTGGACCTTTGTTTAGGACAACCAAGACTAGCTTATCAGGTGAGTTCTATGTGCCCCCCCTTCTATGTTATGTGCAAATCATTTTAAATGTTTTGGGGCTGAAGTGTATACACTAAATGAATAAATGCTACGAAAGTCAATGTGATCATACGTGGTATACAAATATATATATACTTATATATGAAAATGAATTATGAACAATAATGAAACGAATGATTATAAAGAATGAATGAAAGGACATAACGTAAATGAATGAAATCTTGCTTTATATTATATATATTGCACGTTATGAATGTATGTAAACGTTATGAACCCTTCTATGACAACGGCTACTTCGGTAAACGGACGACCACGTGACTATTTTGCAACCAGGACAAAAACGTTCCTTCGCAAGCTAGGACGTATATTAAGGCACTAATGGACGGTCGAAGCAATTTCCTTAACTAAAGTAGAACGATTGCATACATAATGGTCACGTGGGAAACGGATGCCCTAGGGCAGACGGACAAAAGAACGGACTACGACGGTAGGACGGTTTAAGAGCAGACGGACAAAGGTTGCCGGACGGATTTAATGAAAGAACGGACGGTTTTCTAGAGCCGGACGGTTAATGAAATGGGCTACGACGGTAGTTCTCACTGCGATGTCTTTGTGACATCCGCGACAAGTGTGATGGGTTGATCTCCCTTAAGATTATGGCCAATAAGTGTTCTCCCCAAGTAAGTATGTATGTACATATGTATATACTTAAAATGAATGATTATGTGAGAACAGTAAAGTAAAGAATATGTAAAAGTACGAATATTACGTATGTTATGTACACATATATTTATAAAATATTCATGATAAGATAAGTATTATGTATGATTGTCCTTAAACTAGAACTCACCAGCGTTAGCTGACTTTTAGTATACATTTCAGGTAAAAGAAGAAAGGGCCGTGCGATGGCGTGAAGGTTACCCGGCACAAGACTGACATCCCACATTTATATATGTTAAGACAATGTTATGTATTTAAATTGTTAAGACTCCCGCCGTTATGTCATGTAATTTGAATGATGTTTGCTTCCGCTACTTCTGAATGTTTTAAATTTAAGCTCAGTAATTATGACTATGTTTATGAGTAAATCCAACAAGTGAGGTTAGCCGGGAATGGGGCCTTACAGGTTGGTATCAGAGCACTAGTTTAAGAGATTCAGACATCCCTAAATGTCTGGACTCAAGCTGATTATGGGACCAACGCACGGATGTCAGTATGGGTAACCAACGCCAACGCCAGCACGGTAAGTAAGTACTAGAGTTAATACACTTGGATAAGAATAGATACCTTAACTTAGAACAAATAGATGTCAATGTCACAACCGATTTGAAGAGTTTTGAACCCGAAAAGCAACGTAAATTAGTAATCACAAACCGGTCACTGTAATTAAAAATTTACCTTGCTCGTACTGTTCCAAACTATGGTCTGAAGGAATGGCATTGATGTATTCCCTTTATAACTATCAGGAAACTAGGAACTATGGCTGGTGGAGGAAGAACAGAACGCCGAGGCGGTCGCAGTGGCCGAGTCGGTAGACCTCCATTGAATCAAAGACATGAAGAGGAAGAGAGTGTGCACGCAGAACACACTGAGAGTGTGCACGAAACAGAGGTGACCCCAACTGGGAACAACAGTCAAGGGCGTCTACAATTAGAACCAGAGGTCAGGGATGCTATTGCCCGTGAATTCGTACTCACTCTGAGGAAAGTATTTCCTAATCTACTATATGAGGCACTAAAGAAAAGTAGAGAAGAGGATGAAGGAGACCATGAAGAGAAAATGTATGACAGTGATGGGGATGAAGTGAAGGTGGGATCGAGAAACCGTGGGTGTACTTACAAAGGGTTCAAGGACGGAGACCCACCCAAGTTCAATGGGAACAAGGATTCAGTGGCTACGTTCGAATGGATTGAGAGGATGAATGCTGTAGTCAACATCAGCGAGTGTCGACCGGACCAGGCTGTTAAGTATGTTGCCCATTCTTTCAGCAATGAGGCACTAAGTTGGTGGAGGAACATTCAGAGGACAAAGTCGCCAAACGCTCTTGCCAGAATGACATGGGAAGATCTGAAGAAGCTGATAATCCAAAAGTTCTGCCCATAGAATGAGATTGATCGTGTGGAGAACGAGTTCCTAAACTTCAAGGCTGGCAACAAGACTCATCGCCAGTATACCTCAAGATTCAATGAGCTAGCCCAACTGGTACCCCACCTGGTGGAGACGGAAGAACGAATGATTAAGTACTATGTGAAGGGCCTACTTCAAAGGGTTCGTGTTCATGTGAAAGCTAATCTACCCTCGACCTTCGAGTCAGTAGTGAATCTGAGCGGAATCGCCTACGACGATTATGCCAATAAGGACCCGGCACCTGAGACACAAAAGAGAAAGTGGGAGAACTCGTCTAGAGGCACCGGAAAAGGGAATGTAACAACTGAAATTAAGAAACCAAGGTTGGATGAATATGAAATCTGCAAGAAATGTGGAAGGCAACATCTTGGCGAGTGTAGAATCGGCACCACCATGTGTTATAAGTGCGGGAGGCCGGGGCACTACTCCTGAGATTGTTTGAAGGGCGTCAGGTGCCAAAGTTGTGGAAGACATGGACACCAGACTAGGGATTGCAGGAAAACCAGACAATCCGGTTTGGGAAAGGAAAAGGAAGCTGAAAAGGAACAACCGCAGGCTAGGACTCGAGCCTACGCCCTGACTGAGGAGGAAGCAAGGGGAAACCCTGATGTTGTGTCTGGTACGTTCCTAGTTAATAACGAACATGCTGCTATTTTATTTGACTCTAATGCTAGTAAAAGTTTTATATCCAATGCATTTAGTCGTAAACTAGGATGCACTATCAACACCATAGTAAAGGCCTTTAGCGTACAAACTGCCGTTGGTAAAAATTCGGCAGTATTTCAAGTAACAGATGATTGCATCATAGAAATAGAGGGTCATAAGTTCCCTTCTAGATTATTCCTTCTCACCTTAGGAGGATTCGATATAGTATTGGGTATGGATTGGCTAGCTGCCAACGAAGCTCAAATCATATGTAAACGTAAAAGGATACACCTCAAAGCTCCTAGCGGCAGTCCAATTACGGTTTATGGGGATTAGAATTACACGATGCCGAACATCATCTCGATGATCAAGGCCGAAAGTTACATGAGGCGCGGTTGCGAAGCTTATTTAGCATATGTTATTGATGATAGAATGAAAATGAATGAACTCAAGAATGTACCCGTGGTGTGCAACTTTCTGGAAGTATTCCCTGAGGATCTACCTGGGTTACCACCCGATCGGGAAATAGAATTTCAGATTGACTTATTGCCAGGAGCTGAGCCCGTTGCCAAAGCCCCTACCGATTGGCTCCGTCAGAAATGAAAGAATTGATGTCTCAACTAGAGGAACTAACAGAAAAAGGATTTATTAGACCGAGCATCTCACCGTGGGGCGCTCCGGTACTATTTGTAAAGAAAAAGGACGGTAGCATGCGCATGTGCATTGACTACCGCGAGTTGAACAAGAGGACAGTAAAGAACAAATACCCACTGCCTAGAATAGACGACCTTTTTGATCAACTGCAAGGTGCAAGTTGGTTCTCAAATATCGATCTTAGGTCGGGTTACCATCAGTTGAAAGTAAGAGAAGAAGACGTACCAAAGACCGCGTTTCGCACGCGTTATGGGCATCATGAGTTTCTCGTGATGTCCTTCGGATTGACCAACGCACCAGTAGCGTTCATGGATTTGATGAATAGAGTATGTCGACCCATGTTGGATCGATCAGTGATAGTTTTTATAGACGACATACTGGTATATTCGAAAAGCGAGGGTGATCACCACTGTCACCTAAGAGAGGTTCTGGAGGTGCTAAAGCAGGAAAAGTTGTACGCAAAATTCTCCAAATGCGCATTCTGGCTTAGGGAAGTCCAATTCCTAGGTTATGTAATAAACCCAAACGGAATCATGGTGGATCCTGCAAAGATCGAGACAGTAAAGGAATGGAACATCCCAAAGACACCAACAGAGATAAGAAGTTTTCTGGGATTGGCAGGCTACTATCGAAGGTTTATTCAAGATTTTTCAAGAATAGCCTCGCCACTAACTAAGTTGACACGGAAGGAAGTAAAATATGAATGGGGTCCAACCCAAAACAACGCGTTTGAGGAACTTAAGGCACGATTAACCCAAGCTCCAGTCTTGGCACTACCTGAGGGAAATGAAGACTTAGTAGTCTACTCTGATGCTTCGGGTCAGGGTTTAGGTTGCGTACTTATGCAACGAGGGAAGGTAATTGCTTACGCCTCACGACAACTAAAGATTCACAAGGTTAACTACCCAACACACGATCTAGAGTTAGCGGTAGTAGTTTTCACGTTGAAAATATGGAGGCACTATCTGTATGGAGTTAAATGCACCATTTACTCCGATCACAAAAGCCTGAAGTACTTTTTCAGGCAAAAGGAATTAAACATGAGGCAAAGGAGGTGGTTAGAGCTACTGAAGGACTATGAATGTGAGATATTGTACCATCCAGGCAAAGCAAACATGGTGGCTGACGCTTTAAGCAGAAAGGAAGAATCGGAATCTATACGGATCAAAGCGTGTCAGCTGATTATAACACTAGATTTGATGAGTGAAATATCAAAGGCACAAGACGAAACACTATTAGAAGGAAATATAAAACGGGAAAGAATAGTAGGACAACAAGGGAATTTGGATGCAAATGCATACGGTGTACGAACTAGGTTTGGCCGAATGTGGATACCTAAGATTGGCGAGCTTAGAGCCAAAATACTCGATGAGGCCCATAAGTCTCGCTATTCTATCCACCCCGGGACAAACAAAATGTATCAAGACTTGAAGAAAGAGTACTGGTGGCCTGGCATGAAGAATGATGTGACAGAGTACGTGAGCAAATGCCTAACGTGTTCTCTAGTTAAGGCCGAGCACCAGAAACCATGCGGTAAAATGCAACCTCTACCAATACCGGAATGGAAGTGGGAGGAGATCACGATGGACTTCATTACCAAGCTACCGCGAACAGCTAAAGGCAATGAAACCATTTGGGTGATCGTCGACCGCTTGACGAAAAGTGCTCACTTCTTGCCAATACGTGAGACCTCTTCGTCAGAAAGACTAGCAGAAATATTTATCAAGGAAGTTGTGAGCAGACATGGTATGCCGCTGTCGATTGTGTCCAACAGGGATACTAGACTCACGTCAAGGTTTTGGAAGAAATTCAATGAAGCAATGGGCACTAGACTGAACATCAGCACCGTTTACCACCCCCAAACTGATGGACAATCAGAAAGGACCATTCAGACCTTGGAGGACATGCTCCGGGCCTGTATCATTGACTTCGGTGGGAGCTTGGACAGCCATCTACCATTGGCAGAATTTTCATATAATAACAGCTATCACTCAACTATTGGCATGCCGCCATTTGAAATGTTGTATGGAAGGAGATGTAGGACCCCGGTTTGTTAGGGGGAAATTGGACAAAAGGATTTTGCAAGTCTCGAAGTGGTCAAAGCTACTTCCGAGAAGTTTGATCAAAGCAAGGCTCGAATGAAAGCCGCAAAAGACAGACAAAAATCATACGTGGATAAGAGAAGAAGGGATTTAGAGTTTCAAGTGGGGGACATGGTACTGTTAAAGGTATCACCATGGAAAGGAATCTTTCGATTCAGAAAACGTGGCAAACTAAGCCCAAGGTTTGTCGGACCTTTCAAGATTTTAGCGAGAGTGGGTCAAGTTGCTTACAGACTCGACCTACCAGTTGAGCTTAGTGGAATACACCCTACGTTCCACGTGTCGCACTTACGCAAGTGCCTAGCTGACGACACAACTCACATACCTTACGACGAGATCGAAGTGGATAACAGTCTAAATTATGTAGAGGAACCGATAGCCATCCTTGATAGAGCTAAGAAACGACTACGCAATAAGTTGATTCCTTTAGTTAAAATACAATGGAAGCACAGAAAAGGGTCAGAAGCTACGTGGGAAAAAGAAGACGAGATGAGGGGACTATACCTTCAATTGTTTAACGTATAAGCGGTTTCGAGGACGAAACCTCTTTAAGGAGGGTAGACTTGTAACACCCCAAAAATAGTAATTTTATAAATAATAACGCGATAGAGACTTAATCGTCGTAAAACAAAAGAAAAACGGACGGGCTTGGGCTCGGCTCCAACGGGCCAAGCGAAGCCCAGGTATATAAGGGCCAAGACAGCCTTGAAGCTCTCATTTTTCACCAACACTTGCAAGCTAGAGAGAGAAAGGAGAGTCGGGTCTAGAGAGAGAAAGTCGACGGATCGACACGAAATTGAAGGAGCACGTTACTACTGAGCTCGTGAGCAAAACCTCCGAATCAGAATCACAATCTAGGTAACGATTCGACCTTAAACTGAGTTTTTCTTCGTTTTGGGGTTTCTCGGGTTTTAGCTAAATAGGAGACGTTTTTTATGGAAGAAACTTAAAAATAAGCTTAGAACTAGCATCTAGAGTGAAAACCGCACCTTTTGATCAAAGAAAATTGTAAGATTAGCATGATCGGATTAACATGCAAGAATTTTGGACTTATCCAAGAAACAGGTGTTGCGTACTTGCCAAGTACGCAGGAGAAAGATCATGCGTACTTACCAAGTACTTACCAAGTACGCAGGAGAAAGATCAAGCGTACTTGCCAAGTACGCAGGAGAAAGATCATGCGTACTTGCCAAGTGCGCATGAGCAAGGCCCTGCGCACTTACTAAGTGCATGCAACAGACCAGTAAGTAAAGTCAGTATGTTTAGATTGATTAAACAGTTAGAGTCGGAATTGGGTCTGATGTGTATCTAACTACCTAATTCAGATTGTACGTGACATTGTTGGACCTTAGTTTAGGACAACCAATACTAGCTTATCAGGTGAGTTCTATGTGCCCCCTTCTATGTTATGGGCAAATCATTTTAAATGTTTTGGGGCTGAAGTGTATACACTAAATGAATAAATGCTACGAAAGTCAATGTGATCATACGTGCTATACAAATATATATATACTTATATATGAAAATGAATTATGAACAAGAATGAAACGAATGATTATAAAGAATGAATGAAAGAAGGACATAACGTAAATGAATGAAATCTTGCTTTATATTATATATATTGCATGTTATGAATGTATGTAAATGTTATGAACCCTTCTATGACAACGGCTACTTCGGTAGACGGACGACCACGTGACTATTTTGCAACCGGGACAAAAACGTTCTTTCGCAAGCTAGGACGTATATTAAGGCACTATAGGACGGTCGAAGCAATTTCCTTAACTAAAGTAGAACGATTGCATACATAATGGTCACGTGGGAAACGGATGCCCTAGGGCAGACGGACAAAAGAACGGACTACGACGGTAGGACGGTTTAAGAGCAGACGGACAAAGGTTGCCGGAAGGATTTAATGAAAGAACGGATGGTTTTCTAGAGCCGGACGGTTAATGAAATGGGCTACGACGGTAGTTCTCACTGCGATGTCTTTGGGACATTCGCGACAAGTGTGATGGGTTGATCTCCCTTAAGATTATGGCCAATGAGTGTTCTCCCCAAGTAAGTATGTATGTACACATGTATATACTTAAAATGAATGATTATGTGAGAACAGTAAAGTAAAGAATATGTAAAAGTATGAATATTACGTATGTTATGTACACATATATTTATAAAATATTCCTGATAAGATAAGTATTATGTATGATTGTCCTTAAACTAGAACTCACCAGCGTTAGCTGACTTTTAGTATACATTTCAGGTAAAAGAAGAAAGGGCCGTGCGATGGCGTGAAGGTTACCCAGCACAAGACTGACATCCCACATTTATACATGTTAAGACAATGTTATGTATTTAAATTGTTAAGACTCCCGTTGTTATGTCATGTAATTTGAATGATGTTTGCTTCCGCTACTTCTGAATGTTTTAAATTTAAGCTCAGTAATTATGACTATGTTTATGAGTAAATCCAACAAGTGAGGTTAGCCCGGAATGGGGCCTTACAAAATGAGAATGTCATCGATGAAAACCATGACCTATTGATCAAGGTATGGTTTACACACACGGTTCATGAGATCCATGAACATCACGGGTGCGTTGGTTAATCCGAAAGGCATGACCATAAACTCGTAGTGGCCGTACCTTGTCCTGAAAGCAGTCTTAGAGATATCCTCATCTCGGACTCTCAATTGATGGTAACCGGACCTAAGATCTATCTTGGAATAGAAACTTGATCCTTGGAGTTGATCAAAGAGATCATCTATACGAGGCAAAGGATAACGATTCTTGATTGTGACTTTATTCAGTTCACGGTAGTCGATACACATACGGAAAGTCCCGTCCTTCTTCTTGAAAAACAGGACCGGAGCTCCCCATGGCGATGAGTTAGGTCGGATGAAACCTTTATCCAACAATTCCTGCAACTGAGTGGACAGCTCTTGCAACTCACTAGGTGCTAGTCTATAAGGTGCCTGAGCGATCGGTGCCGCTCCGGGTGCTAGATCGATTTGGAATTCAACTTGACGGTGTGGTGGCAGACCAGGCAAGTCTTCGGGAAACACTTCCAGAAAATCACGAACGATGGGAATAACATCAATTTTCTTCTCTTCTGATGGTGGTTCAACAACGAGTGCCAGAATAGCAGTATGACCTTTACGCAGGCACTTATGCGCTTTCATGAATGATATGATGCCTACGACTGCACCACTCTTTTGGCCTTGAACGGAAAGGATTTCTCCACTAGGGAGAGGAATGCGAACAATTTTCTCACGACAGACAATTTCAGCTTACAACCCTTAAGAATATGGGTTGGTTTAATTATTTGGCCATCAGCTATCTCTATTATATACTTAGTTTCTAACAGAGTTGGAGTTCCTTTTATCATATCACTAAGCTTCTTAGATATAAAACTTCTATCAGCACCGGTATCAAATAGGATAGAAGCAAAATAATTGTTTAAGAGAAACTTACCGGTGACCACATTATGATTATATCGAGCTTCTCCAGATCCTAGCACGAATGCTCGTCCTTTCGCACCATTTCCTCCATTATTGGCATTATTGCTACCATTGTTGTTGCCTTGATTTTTATTATTACCATTGTTGCCTTGATTATTGCCATTACCGTTACCTTTGCCATTACCATTTCCATTACCACCCCTCTTCTACTGAGGGCAATCCCTCTGAATATGTACCGTACTGAAAACATCCTCTTGTGGACCCTTGCGGTCGGAATGGTTGCTTGTTCTGAAGATCAACTCTACAATCTTTTGCAGCGTGACCCATCTTGCCACACCGTTGACAACGGTTACAAGCACTGACATGGTGGTAATTTCACTTGTTGCACTTGGGGGCTCTTCCCACATAACCACCTTGATTTGACCTGAAGGGGTCGTCTGGTTAAAGTTCTTAGCAGGCTTAAACTTTCGCTGCTGCTGCTGGGGTTGATTAAACTAGGGTCCCTTGGAGTTGGAGTTGTGATCAAACTTGCGCTTATGATTGTCGGTAGCTTTAGAAACCTAACACCTCGGTGGTAGAGTCCCTTGATTTACCACCTGGTCAGTTAACTTGTGGGCAAGTCTGATAGTCTGCTGGATGGTAGAAGGGTTGGACGAAGTAACCATACTTTGAATATGTGGCACTAGACCTCCAATATACAGCTCAATCCTCTTGTATTCAGGAGTCACCATATGTGGGCACATGGTAGCAAGCTCATGTGAACGAGTGGTATAAAGCTCAATTTCCGAACCTTCCATATTTAGGTTCCAGAATTCTCCTTCCAACTTTTGAATTTCATCCCGAGGACAGTACTCCTCCTTCGGAAGTGCATTGGCCATAGCCAAACCCAACATCTGAGTGCATTCCACCAAGTGAGAGCCGGGCCCTCCAAAGTACCAGAAGCGAACTTGACCTGATTGGCCAATGGGCAGTTGCACATGACAAATACCGATTCTACTTTTTTGAACCAAGGGAGTAATCCGACAGCTCCTTCAGCTCCACTAAAGGTGTGGGGCTTGCAGTCCATAAATGTTTTGAAGGTGCAGGTTGGTTGCTGATTCTGCTGACCAGGATTTAGAAACATAATATAGAATCGGGGTTATAAAGCTTGGGAAAGGTGCTTTGAGAGATGAATTGACCTCACTAGTCCAATGGTTATAGCATTTACCTTCAGCATTCTGTACTGCTAGAGCCTCAGCCACACTATCGTTGATTAGTGCCGCCAGCTCAGCTGCTGTCATGTTGATGGTACCTCGACCACCAGCATGACCTCCACGTCCTCTTCCCGACATGATTCTTCACATTCACAAATACAAAACAATGAGAAATATATCGTATATTAAACATTATTTATGTACAAGTATGGAAATACAACATCTAACATTTTGAAAATTAAATAAATTGTAAGGCTACAAAATAAATAACTCAAACATTAAACTTCTCATGCTTTTATTAAATGGGAACAACCTTACCCATCTAGGTTTGAAAAGAGAAATAACATAAACGAAGCATGAATAAAAAGGAAAGATAGAATAGAAGGATCATCAAGCATCCTCGTCATAAGAAGAAACGTATGATTATGCATCGTTGATCTCCACCGGTTCCTCCTCGGGTGGCTCCTCCTCTAAGGGCTCATCCTCTAAGTGTTAGGACATAGCTTAGGTGAACTTAACAAGTTCGGCTCACATGAGACTAGGCGAACTTAACAAGTTCGACTCTAATAGGCCGTGTTTGATTCTTAGTGATTAGAGATGATTTTGTATACAATTTGACAAGTTTTTACAAGTTTTTGTATCCATGGAGTTTTCAAGTTCTTGAAGCTGATTTTGCTGCTAAATTCGTGGATTTGAAGTGGATTTTGGTGAAATTAATCCGATAGAAGTGTTCTAATTCATAAAATACTAAATCCTACGGTCCAATTTCTTCATATTCCTTATAATCTGTGAGAAATGATGATTTTAGATGACGTTTGTTCGTGTTGGGGTTAAAGTTTTTGCTGAGTTTGTTACAGCTGCAGTAAGCGAACTTGCTGATATTTGTTGCAGGCGAACTTAGCAAGCGAACTAATCAAGTTCGCTTCTCTCAGTTTAAGAGAACTTATTCAGTAGGCGAACTTACCGGGTTTTCTTGTTTTAAGCGAACTTATCAAGTTCGCTTGATATCAAATTCGCTTGTTTGGATTTGAAGCGAACTTATTATCTTCGCCTGAGGGGAGTGCTTGTTCAATACTTGGAAATTTTTTCTGAAAATGGCAAATATGGTGCAAGTGACTAACATGTTAAATTACGATAACGAGATTGGTACATCTCATAAACCACCCAAATTGTTAAGTCTTGCAGATTATTCTAACTGGAAAGATCGGTTTGCTCAGTTCGTGTCTTTTACTGATACAAGTTTATGGATTCCAATCTTGGAAGGTTACACACATCCGACATATACTTGGATGGGAAAGGATGATGTTCCTAAATCGGTAGTTGCGTTAACCACGGAAGAAAAATTATTGTTTGATAGGGAAAAAAAGGCAATGGCTAGTATCTCTATGTCTCTTCCTAAAGAAATTTATCATAGCTTTAAACAATTCAGGACTTCTCAACAATTGTGGGAAGCGTTACAAAAGCGGTGTGAAGGTAGTTTGGATGTTAAGAAAAGCAGAAAAGAATTACTAAAGAAACAATTCTTAGTATTCAAGCACTTTCAAAATGAATCTTTAAATGATCTTGCAACGAGATTCTATCATTTGCTGAGTGAATTGTCAAGTGCTTCAGTGGTTTACGAGACTGAAGAGATAAATGATAAGTTTTTGGAGGCATTACCATCTAAATTTGATGTATATACAGTTTTGATAAAAGAGAATGTCAAGTATAAAACTATGTCTCTTGAAGAAGTTCTTAGAAAGATTCAATCACATGATTTGAATATGAAGAAGAAGGAAACCAATATGGAGCATATCCCAGATCCTTCAATGTATTTTGCTAAGTCTTCTGGCAAAACTGATGCAGGGGTTGCGTTCTTTTCTGGTGATACTCAAGATGTTTCTAATGATCATTGTTATGGGGTTCCAAGTCATTCTGGTTTCTCTACAAATACAGCTTCTTCATCATCTGGAACACATAATATGAATCACAGAGTTGCTGATGATTATTTAGCGATGTTTTCTTCCTTTATGACTTCTTATGAAAATTTTATTGGAGGAAAGATTCATGATCCAGATGTTATTGAAGAGGATTTTTGTGACACCCAGTAATTCAGGTGAATATCCATATTACATAAATGCATGTTCAAATCATATATTTTCCTGAAGTATTATTTTGACTAAGTAAAGTCAAGGAGTCTAGCAAAGAAACTTATATCAAAATAGTACTCTTTATGAATTACTAGGGAAATAAGCAATAATAACCCGCAAAGTACGATCGTTGGTGATTAACAAGGATGTTATTCTAGTAAAAGTCTAGGGAGACGCTTTAACTTAAAAACACAAATATTGGTGACTAAACTCTTGAAAGTTGACATATAAACAATTGTTATATGTTGCTATGTTATTTTATGTGTAAAACACGTGTGATTTAGTTAAAGTAATGACTAGGTCGGGATCAACTGTAAACTAATAAACAAGTCAAAAATACATAAGGATATTTGATCATAAAAAGTCCTACACCGGGTATTAGATCACGCGATCACCTAGAAGGTTGACACCACCAAAGAACCTATCTAACTAAGACTCGGATTGTAATTATGAGATGTGACAAGACCCAACCCCCACCCTACTACCCCATTTTGGCCATACTTATGTGGGGCCACCCACACACCCACTCCATCATCATGACCATGAGCATGTGTCATGAGGGGCCATACCCAATCAACCAAAGGTGAAAGCAAGAGTTAATTCGTCAAGTCAATCATCCTTGATGTGACTTGGTTGATTACAACACCCAACCCCCACCCTTCTCCCTCTATTCGGCCGAAGTCAAGGAGGGCCCCACCCACCTCACACCACCTCACCACTTCCATACTTGTGTCATGAGAGGCCATGCCTCTTTGAGTGTAGACCACACCAACATCTTCCATCACATTAAATGCACCCACTTACACACTTAACCTCTCACTCTCTCATATATATACACACTCACGGCTCACACATGCACACACACAAACACTTTGTATCTTTCAATTTCAAGAGCAAAAACCCTAGAGAAGTTTGAGTTAGAGTTGAAGATTCAAGGAAGGTTTGGAGTCTAGGAGTCGGGACTTGATAACAACACGAGCACCTAGTGTCTTCCATACGTTTTTCTTCACCTAGCTTGTCTAGTGGTACGAAACCGTCATTCATCTTTTATATTTTCTTTACTTCCTTAAAGTAAGCATGTTGTTCATCCAAAATTAAAGGAGGTTTAAAAAGCTAAAGAGTTTATAAAGTTTAACATTTTTATGATTTAAAAGCTAGATTTTATATAAAAAGATGTATGAAATTCGAAAATGATAAGCTTTTACACATAGGTTATTATCTTAACATATTTATGAAAGCTTTGTTGATTTGAATTCATGATGCTAAATTAAGAATTGATAAACTAAAAAGATGTGTGTAAATGTGTACATATGTGTGTAGCCGAAAATTGTATGTATAAATGTATATGTTGTTGTTTTGATACCATAATGATAGTTGTAGATGTTAAAAGCATGATTAACATTAGATAAAAAGGTTTGAACATGGATACATACATGAAGGAATCATGATATATAGATATATATATGTAGGTGTGTTTTGGAAAACTTGATAAATGTATGTTCATAAAGTGTTAAACTTGTTAAAATAAGAATTATTGAATCATATGTATGCATGATTATGGAGTATGTTCATAAAAATAGTTTATGATATTGGTTAAAAACATGACAATACATATATATATATATATATAGATATACGTATTGATAACTTATCAAGTTCTGGAAATGTATACTAAGAAGATCATGTTAAAAACCCTAATATTATACATAAAGTATATGTATGTGTATGCATGTAAATCTTGAAAGCACACTGTCAAGTTAGTCTAAAAATATATGTGCATACATAAGGATAAAAGTTCTTATGTTATCATGGAGCATACTTAAATATATGTTGGATCGTTGGACTATATTTATAATTGTGTGCATAGATTAGTACAAATAAATGCATGATAAACATAAACAAGTTAATAAATATCGTTCGGAACATGTAATTGTATGTACATATAGAGATAGACATACATAGGAAATACATGAACGATACTTGTATAATTATTGGAAAGAAATAATTATATGTGTTTATACATGGACTATAATATAAATATATTATAAGACGATTGCAAAAATAATATTTATTTTTGACAAACATAATGAGTCACCAATATGGAAATATAATAGTTTTTCCGGAAAATAAATAAAGCGTCTAGACTTGAATAATAATCACCAACGAGTCGTCATGATAAAACAATGTTTTAAATAAACAAAGTCGAACTTAACAGGAATAGTTAAGTCGGGTGAACAACTTGCGTTTAAAACGGGTAGTCTTAACGGGTACAGTATCCTTGTGTAATTAGGATACGGATAAGCGGGTCTGCTGTTATTTAAAGATTTGCTAGCATCAAGGTGAGTTTCACTAATCCCCCTTTTTCTAAAGTTTTTGAAATGATTTGGGATGGAAACATACTTGTAAAAGACTTTTGTATGTAAATGAATGAACTAATGATCTGACTGTATGTGTGTATTGAGGGAAAAGTAAAGCGCTTAATGTCATCTGAATAAGTTAGTAACCATTAGCTATTTTAGCCCGGGATTATATGGATAGTACTATTGGGGGTGACCCCTCCGGTCATGGTTAGTCGCGCTAACCAGGGGTCCAAATGGCCGAATGACCGCATATTGTCTTACTCGCAGAAAGGCGGGGGGGGGGGGGGAGGCACAGAATGTTGGGGTTTGGTTACGGTCTCGTACATTACATACTATTTTGTATTCCTTGCAAGCTTACAAAAGGGGTCAATAGATCGGATTAGTATTCAGATTCATTGGTAATACATGCAAAAGAGTTTTGATCAGGTTAAAGTGATGAGGTTTAAACAAAAGAGTTCTGATCAGGTTAAAGTGATCAGGTTTAACAAAAGGGTTTTGATCAGGTTAAAATGATCAAGTTTAAACAAAAGAGGTCTGATCAGATTAAAGTGATCAGGTTTAAGCAAAAGAGTTTTGATCAGGTTTAAGTGATCGGGTTTAAATAAAGGGTTTTGATCAGGTGAAAATGATCAGGTTTAATCATTGGGTTTATGATAACTCTTTATAATAATTTGTGAACTCACCAACCTCGTGTTGACATTTTTAAGTATGTTTTCAGGAAAATGAACGTGGTCTCCAGGCTAGCAATGTAGGTTACTTACATACATGATGATACAGCTTTTGGAAGGATTTCACTTGTATAACTCATGGTTTTGAGTCATATTTGAGAAATCTTAAACTTTGTATAAAAACTAAGTTATGTTTTGGGATGTAAACATTTAAACTTTGATTATGTATCCAATATCATGTATGTGTTTGCGGTAATCATATGCTTTGAAAACCAATGAACGTTACGCCTCGCGTTTCCGCCTTGGCGGGGTGTGAAAGAACTTGGTATCAGAGCCATTGATTATAGCGAACTAGGAGTCAAAAATGGAACCTAGTCTATAATTGAATGACTCACTAAAACGTTTTCATTGCATAAGCATTGCATAACCAGTCATCATGTAATATGGATATTGTAGTCACGCCATGTCACACACTAACCCCACTTAAACTCAATAGTTAGGAAACGTCTTACACAACAATGGCTGAATCCACCAGAGAGACCATGCCCAGAGGACCAAGGATAAACGCATCATACTGGGAATGGCTTTGCCAAGTAGTTCAAATGTGGAGGGTGGAGGAGGATCTCCCTGCGACTCTGTCGGACTGACATGCGAATCACAACCAGTGCCGCTCACCGGGGAGTGCGCAGAATGCACCATCCCTTTACTTGTGTCCCGAACCAGTAAGCAAGGGATAGAGATTGATCTCTTGGAGATGAATGTGAAGTCCATCCGAAGGGACTTGGCAACTCTTCCAACTTTAGTGGAAAATGTTAATGGGATGGCGGAGGATCAGAAACTAATCGACCAGTCCCTTCAGCATGCATCCAGCCACATGATGGAGTTTGAGAAGAGATTGGCGGAAATGGAGAGGAGGACCGCCACAGCTGAACGGAGGGCAGAAGTAGCCGAGCAGAGGGCGATAGATGCTGAACTTCGGGCTACTCTAGCTGGAGCAAATGCTAACTTCAGCTACCGTTCCTACAGGAACGCTTGCCTATTTCTAGACCTATTACGGGTGGGTTGTGCCCGTAGCACGTTATGTAGTTTAAAACTTTAGTACTGATGTGGTCATGTGAACCCATCCCTTTTGTATCCTTGTCTTTTGGAACAATGTACTATGTATGTTTTAACTATGTATGTGATGGTTTATGTTGTGATGATGGGTGTTTACGTTTGACGTTGTTGTATCCTTATGTCATGATCTATCATTATTATTATATAATGTTGTTTCTTTTTAAATGTTATGTTAGAAAGAACGTCATGGCACCTAAGCGAAGGACGCCCCGTAACACTACTAGTGGCAACAACGAGACGATTTCCTCAAACGTGGAACAACTCATAGCACAGCGAGTAGCTGCCGCCATGGAGCAGTATGAAGCAAATCGAAATAGTAACGGCAGCGGTACCGGCGGAGGAGGTGCAGGAGGTAGCGGTACAGCAGGAGGTTCCGGAGGTTCCAGAGGTAATAAAAATAAATAAGCCATAACACATAGTCATGATCCGAATTAATGACGTTATGACTTGTGATTCTACAGATGCTCCAAATAGGAAGTGCACCTACAAGGCCTTCCTATCCTGCAACCCCAGCAGTTTTAATGGCACCGAGGGTGCAGTAGGACTAATGAGATGGATAGAAAAGATGGAGTCGGTGATTGATATAAGTGAATGCACCGCTGACTGCATGGTGAAGTATTCTACATGCACACTCACTGATAAAGCTTTAACCTGGTGGAATTCACAAGTCAAGACTTTAGGGAGAGAGACAGCGTATCAATTATCTTGGGAAGACTTGAAAAATATGATGATCGAGGAATATTGTCCTCGAAACGAATTGCAAAAGATTGAAACTGAGATGTGGAACTTACAAATGATCGGATATGATGTGGCGGGGTACACCGACCGTTTTAATGAATTGGCAATTCTGGTACCTCATATGGTCACACCAGAACATAAGCGTGTGGAAAGGTCTCTATGGGGCCTTGCGCCTCAAATTCGTAGTATGGTAACATCATCTAATCCAATGGATGCCAAGAGTGCTATAACTTTAGCATTCAAACTGAGGGATGACGCAGTGCGTAATGGAGGGTTTAGAAGGAAGAAGAATGAGGAAGGTAGATCTGGGGAGAAAAGGAAATGGATGGGAAATTCAAGTAACAAATCTGGAAGACAAGGGTTTAAGAAACAAGGAACTGTGAAGGCTTTTGCAGCCAACACAATGGAAAGGAAGGAGTATGATAGGGGCCTACCAAGGTGTAAGAAGTGCGGAAATCAGTACACCGGTGAATGTATCAAATGTGGAAAGTGTGACAGGTTTGGTCACACCACACAAGCTTGTCGAGTTGACGACCGAACAGGGAAATTTAAACCAGGATGTTTCATATGTGGTGACCTGAAACACTTCAAAAAGGATTGTCCCAAGTGGAAGAATCAGACGAACGCTCAGGCACATGGGAGAGCATTTGTGATGGGTGCAAGGGACGCACGCCAGGACCCGAACATCGTCACTGGTACGTTCCCGATAAATAATCACTATGCCTCTGTACTTTTTGATTCGGATGCGGATATGAGCTTTGTGTCGAATGATTTTAAATCCTTACTCGGTATTAAGGCCAGCAAACTAGATCAAAGTTATACAATTGAATTAGCAAATGGGAAATTAATAGAAGCCGGAGAGGTCATTAAGGGTTGTACTTTATGTTTAGAAAACCATACATTCAGTATAGACCTTCTACCCGTTGAACTAGGGAGTTTTGATATTGTTATTGGCATGGATTGGTTATCAAAGAATCGTGCTGAGATCGTATGCTTCGAGAAGATCGTACGTATCCCACTACCAAGCGGAGAAATTATTTCAATTCAAGGCGAAAAGTGTAGAACGATGTTGAAGACGATAAACTGCATGAAAGCTCATAAGTATCTACGCAAGGGTTATTGTGCATTCCTGGCTCACATCGTCGAGAAGAAACCCGAGGAACGTCGACTCGAGGACATACCAATCGTTAGGGATTACCCTGAAGTATTTCCCGAGGACTTACCTGGATTACCACCATCAAGGCAAGTCGAGTTCCGGATCGACCTAGTACCAGGAGCCGCACCAGTTGCACGATCTCCGTATCGTCTAGCCCCTTCCGAGATGCAGGAACTGTCGAGCCAATTACAAGAATTACTTGACAAAGGTTTCATAAGACCGAGTTTCTCACCATGGGGAGCTCCGGTCCTATTTGTAAAGAAAAAGGATGGAACCTTTAGAATGTGCATTGATTACCGGGAATTGAACAAGCTAACAATCAAAAACTGGTATCCTCTTCCTCAAATAGACGATTTGTTTGATCAACTTCAAGGTTCCAGTTTCTATTCTAAAAATTGATCTACGATCAGGGTATCATCAACTGAAAATTCAAGAAGAAGATATACCAAAAACGGCTTTTAGGACTCGTTACGGTCACTACGAGTTCCTAGTTATGCCATTTGGCTTGACTAATGCACCGGCTGTTTTCATGGATCTCATGAACCGCGTGTGCAAGCCGTACTTGAATAAATTCGTGATTGTGTTTATCGATGACATATTGATATATTCACGAACCAAGGAGGAACATGAACATCATTTGAAATTAATCTTGGAACTACTCAGGAATGAGAAACTTTATGCCAAATTCTCTAAATGTGAGTTTTGGATCCGAGAGGTTCACTTTCTCGGGCACGTCATCAATAAGAATGGTATTCACGTAGATCCATTCAAGATTGAAGCTATCAAAAACTGGGAAGCACCAAGAACTCCGACTGAGGTGCGTCAATTTCTGGGTTTGGCAGGCTATTACAGGCGATTCATCGAGATCTTTTCAAAGATAGCCTTGCCTTTTACCACGTTAACTCAGAAGGACAAAAAGTTTGATTGGACTGATAAATAAGAATCAGCTTTTCAATTGTTGAAGCAAAAACTTTGCAGTGCACCACTCCTATCCCTTCCCGAAGGGACTGACAATTTCATTGTGTACTGTGACGCATCACACCAAGGTCTGGGATGTGTGTTGATGCAGAGAGAAAAAGTCATAGCATATGCATCTAGACAGCTGAAAGTCCATGAGAAAAATTATACGACTCACGATCTGGAATTGGGTGCTGTCTTGTTTGCACTCAAGATTTGGAGACATTACTTATACGGTACAAAATGTATTATCTTTACAGACCACAAGAGTCTCCAGCACAACTTTAATCAGAAAGAACTCAACATGAGGCAACGTCGTTGGGTAGAGTTACTGAATGATTACGACTGTGATATCAAGTATCACCCTGGGAAGGCGAATGTCGTAGCAGACGCTTTGAGTCGTAAGGAGCGAGTTAAAACTCTTCGTGTTCGTGCCCTAGGATTGACAATTCATACGAGTCTCATGACTCAAATCCGGATGGCACAACAAGTGGCAATCAAAGAAGAAAACATTCAGAATGAAGCTTTACGAGGAATGATCAGACAGTTGGAACCAAAGTCAGATGACACTTTATACTTCATGAATAGAATTTGGGTGCCATGTTTTGGTAACTTACGGGAGTTGGTTATGGACGAAGCCCACAAGTCCAGGTACTCCATTCACCCAGGTTCGGATAAGATGTATAAGGATCTGAAAGAACACTATTGGTGGCCGAACATGAAAGGAGAAATTGCTATTTATGTAGGTAAATGCCTGACATGTTCAAAGGTAAAGGCAGAACATCAGAAACCATCGGGATTGTTACAACAACCCGAGATACCTCAATAGAAATGGGAACAGATTTCAATGGATTTCATTACAAAGTTGCCCAGGACGTCGAGCGGTTATGACACGATATGGGTAATTGTCGATCGTTTGACAAAATCAGCCCATTTTCTACCCATCAAAGAAACGGATAAAACCGAGAAACTTGCGAAGCTTTATATCAAGGAAATTGTGGCTAGGCATGGAGTGCCAATTTCTATTATCTCTGATAGAGACAGCAGACTCGTGTCTAGAATCTGGAAATCATTACAAGAAGCCATGGGCACACGTCTTGACATGAGCACGGCATATCACCCACAAACAGATGGTCAAAGTGAAAGGACCATTCAAACCTTAGAGGATATGCTCCGTGCGTGTGCAATTGACTTCGGTGGAAATTGGGATACTCATTTGCCGCTAGCTGAGTTTTCATACAATAACAGTTACCACACCAGCATCAAAGCCGCTCCGTTTGAGGCTTTGTATGGTCGAAAATGTCGTTCACCGCTATGTTGGGCGGAGGTTGGCGACAAACATTTAACCGGTCCTGAGATTATTCAGGAGACTACTGACAAGATCTTCAAGATCAAAGATCGTCTGAAGGCCGCCCGTGACAGACAAAAGAGTTACACGGATAACAGACGAAAACCATTAGAATTCCAAGTCGGGGACCGCGTCATGTTGAAGGTCTCACCTTGGAAAGGAGTTGCAAGATTTGGCAACCGTGGCAAGCTTAACCCTAGGTACGTTGGACCATTTGAAATATTGGCTAGGGTTGGCCCTGTAGCATACAAGCTCAAGTTGCCACAAGAACTAAGCAATGTACATGATACGTTTCATGTATCAAATCTCAAGAAGTGCTTATCAGACGACACGTTAATTATACCGCCTGATGAGATTCACATAGATAACAAGCTGCACTTCGTTGAGGAACCCATTGAAGTCACAGATTGGAAGGTTCGGAGAACAAGGCATAGCCGGATTAAATTGGTTAAGGTACGTTGGAACTCAAAGCGCGGCCCCGAGTATACGTGGGAGCGGGAAGATAAAATGAAAGCCAAGTACCCGTCCTTGTTCACGAACACTCCAAGTCAAGATGACAAGAACTGAATTTCGGGACGAAATTCTCTTTAACACGGGGAGAATGTGACACCCAGTAATTCAGGTGAATATCCTTATTACATAAATGCACGTTCAAATCATATATTTTCCTAAAGTATTATTTTGACTAAGTAAAGTCAAGGAGTCTAGCAAAGAAACTTATATCAAAATAGTAATCTTTATGAATTATTAGGGAAATAAGCAATAATAACCCGCAAAGTACGATCGTTGGTGATTAACAAGGATGTTGTTCTAGTAAAAGTCTAGGGAGACGCTTTAACTTAAAAACACAAATATTGGTGACTAAACTCTTGAAAGTTGACATAAAAATAATTGTTACATGTCGCTATGTTATTTTATGTGTAAAACACGTGTGATTTAGTTAAAGTAATGACTAGGTCGGGGTCAACTAGTAAACTAATAAACAAGTCAAAAATACATAAGGATATTTGATCATAAAAAGTCCTACACCAGGTATTAGATCACGCGATCACCTAGAAGGTTGACACCACCAAAGAACCTATCTAACTAAGACTTGGATTGTAATTATGAGATGTGACAAGACCCAACCCCCACCCTACTACCCCATTTCGGCCATACTTATGTGGGGCCACCCACACACCCACTCCACCATCATGACCATGAGCATGTGTCATGAGGGGCCATACCCAATCAACCAAAGGTGCAAGCAAGAGTCAATTCGTCAAGTCAATCATCCTTGATGTGACTTGGTTGATTACAACACCTAACCCCCACCCTTCTCCCTCTATTCGGCCGAAGTCAAGGAGGGCCCCACCCACCTCACACCACCTCACCACTTCCATACTTGTGTCATGAGAGGCCATGCCTCTTTGAGTGTAGACCACACCAACATCTTCCATCCCATTAAATGCACCCACTTACACACTCAACCTCTCACTCTCTCATATATCACGGCTCACACATGCACACACACAAACACTTTGTATCTTTCAATTTCAAGAGCAAAAACCCTAGAGAAGTTTGAGTTAGAGTTGAAGATTCAAGGAAGGTTTGGAGTCTAGGAGTCAGGAAATGATAACAACACGAGCACCTAGTGTCTTCCATACGTTTTTCTTCACCTAGTTTGTCTAGTGGTACGAAACTGTGACACCCAGCATTTCAGGTCAATATCCATATTACATAAATGCACGTTCATACTTATTATTTCCTGATATTTTATTTTGTCTAAGTAAAGTCAAGAAGTCTAGCAAAGGAGTTTATTCCAAGTCTAGTAAATCTTAAAGAATTACTAGAAAAAGTAAGCAGTATAACCCGACTAAATACGAACGTTAATGGTTAAATAAAATAACCAGAAAATATATATATATATATATATATATATATATATATACATACATACATATATATATATATATTACACAAAATTTACGTTGAACTAAGATTTTAATATTCTCTTCAACGAGCCATAAACTGGTTAAAAATATAATACCGTGAAGAATCTAAACCGAATTAAATTACCCCTTTAAAACTCTAATTGATACTAATACCATTAATAAATTAACACTTAAATCTAATTATTTGATTTAATTAACTCTAAACCCAATCATCATATCGGCAGAGACAAGTGGGTTTTCCCCCTCAATTTCCTTGACTTTCTCGACCAAAATTCAGAGAATGACCATACCTCATGCCTTCGAAATTCAAGTAAAACCATACCTCCTCAGTCGAATTCTCATAATCCCTTCATACTTCTCATTTTCTTACGGCAATTTTCCCTTTTTCCTTCAAGTCGAAGTCCAGTTTAAAGCAAAATCCACCATAGTTCGATGCTATAAAAAGATTTCCAAGTATTTTTCTCAAGAATCAAGCTAAGGAGCTCGAGAGCATTCTCTGTTTCTCTCATAAATCTCCATCTCTGTTCAGAGGTAAAAACTCGATACCATCCATATTATTGCTTTAAAACCGTAGCTAAACACACAAATCGTTCAAACGCAAGTAAGATAACAAGAAAAGTGTGTCAAATTCAAGATTAAAACATAAAAATATACAGGACTGATTCTGTCAATCAAAATTTCAGTAATCGAAACTAGGAGTTTCGATACATGTGTTCAATCGAAACTAGGAGTTTCGATACCTATTGCCCAATCGAAACTAGGTAGTTTCGATACAAATTCTGCCAATCAAAACTAGGTAGTTTCGATACCCAATTTACTCAATCGAAACTAAGTAGTTTCGACATCTGTTCTGTTCAATCGAAACTAAGAAAGTTTCGATACCTGTTCATCAGTCCCATGGAGCAGTAACTTAGAACTATTTTATAACGAAACAAGTGTTGAAAAACTAAAAAGATATTTAAACAAAAGTAATCAGATCTGTTAAGTCGAGTGAACAACTTGCGTTTAAGACGGGTAGTCTTAACGTGTATGTTATCCTTGTGTAATTAGGATACGGATAGGCAAGTCTGCTGTTATCCAAATATTTGCTAGCATTCATACTGTCGAGGTGAGTTTCACTAATTCCCCCTTTTCTAAAATTTTGAAATGATTTGGGGTGGAAACATACTTGTAAAAGACTATTTTATGTAAATGAATTGAACTAATGATCTGACCGTATGTGTGTATTGAGGGAAAAGTAAAGCGTTTAAAGTCCTCTGAATAAATTAGTAACCATTAGCTATGGACTTAGCCCGGGATTATATGAATAGTACTATTAGGGGTGACGCCTCCGGTCATGGTTAGTCGCGCTAACCAGGGGTCAAAATGGCCGAATGACAACATATTGTCTTACTCGCAGAAAGGCGAGGGGAGGCACAGAAAGTTGGGGTTTGGTTACGGTCTCGTACATTACATACTATTTTGTATTCCTTGCAAGCTTACAAATGGGGTCAATAGATCGGATTAGTATTCATATTCATTGGTAATACATACAAAAGAGTTCTAATCAGGCTAAAGTGATAAGATTTTAAAGAAAAGAGTTCTGATCAGGCTAAAGTGATCTGGTTAAAGTGATCAGGTTTTAAACAAAAGAGTTCTGATTAGGCTAAAGTGATCAGGTTTTAAAGAAAAGAGTTCTGATCAGGCTAAAGTGATCAGGTTTTACACAAAAGTGTTCTGATCAGGCTAAAGTGATCAGGTTTTAAACAAAAGAGTTCTGATCAGGCTAAAGTGATCAGGTTTTAAAGAAAAGAGTTCTGATCAGGTTAAAGTCATCAGGTTTAAACAAAAGAGTTCTGATCAGGTTAAAGTGATCAGGTTTAACAAGGAGTTTTGATCGGAAAATGATCAGATTTAAACATTGGGTTTATGATAACTCTTTATAATAACTTGTGAACTCACCAACCTCGTGTTGACAGTTTTAAGTATGTTTTTAGGAAATTGAACGTGGCCATCAGGTTAGCAATGTAGGATACATGCATGCACGTGGATACGAATTTCAGGAGGATTTCTCTTGTATAACTCATGGTCTTGAGTCATATTTGCGAAATCTTAAACTTTTGTACACTCAAGTTAATATTTTATGATGTAAATATTTTAAACTCGATTATGTATCCAATTACGTGTATGTGTTTGCGGTAATCATATGCTTTTGGAAACAAGTGAACGTCGCGACTCGCGTTTCCGCCTTGGCGGGGTGTGACAGAACTTGGTATCAGAGCTATTGATTATAGCGAACTAGGTGTCTAAAATGGAACCTAGTCTATAATTTGAATGACTCACTAAAATATTTTCATTGCATAGGCATTGCATAACGAGTCATCATGTCATGTGGATATTGTAGTCACAAGCATGTCGTCACATTCACACTCTGACCCTATCTCTGACCCTGAATCCAACGAGGAACTTTCCGCCACACGCCCCAAAAATCGAGTACAAGTTCACAGCTCCACACCACCCAATGTCGCCCTGGGAGAACCGCCTATCGTCTACCGAAAGAAAAGCGGAGGACCAGTTAAGGTGCAAAGTGCTAGGAAGAAGGTTCGACTTCCACGCAAAAGGACTCTAGCAGCCCGTGACCCGGAAGACTTGGAGACCGATGAGGAACCACCTAGGCAACGACCTTATTACCACCCTACAGTGGGGACTATCCGTTGGATGCCCCGTACTCTGGCACGATGGAGGGAGATGGAGAGCATTCCCTCTACCTTTGAGCTCGGAGAGTCCTCCAACTCCCCAACACCCCTACCCCACACTGGGGAAGCCATGGAGCTCACAGTGCCTACATTAGTAGCACGTGTTCATACGCACGAAGAGCGTCTTGATGATCTCCTAGATGATATTCGGGCACATGGGGATGCAGCCATGCGCTTACGTCAAAGGCTCGGATCTCGAGTACAGACTTTGGAGGATAGCACCCGAGACATACAGGGTGCCACTGACTATCTAGAGTTGAGAGCTGATATGGACTGGCAGTTCATTCTCACGGTCCGAGACATGGTGGAGGCGCTGGAAGAAAGGACTTTGGCTGCAGAATTTGTGGCTAGGGCTATCTTTGTCATGGCGGGACTTGCCATGATGTTTGGGTTGTACTCCCACTTCTTCTTTTAAACCTATTATGGGCGGGTTGTGCCCATAGCACATTATGTAGTTTAAAACTTTAGTACTGATGTGGTCATGAGAACCCATCCCTTTTTGTATCCTTGTCTTTTAGGAACAATGTACTATGTATGTTTTAACTATGTATGTGATGGTTTATGTTGTAATGATGGTTGTTTACGTTTGATGTTGTTGTATCCCTATGTCATGATCTATCATTATTGTTATATAATGTTGTTTCTTTTTAATTGATATGTTAGAAAGAACGTCATGGCACCTAAGCGTGGGACACCCCGTAACACTACTGGTGACAACAACGAGACAATTTCCCCAAACATGGAACAACTCATAGCACAGCGAGTAGCTGCCGCCATAGAGCAGTATGAAGCAAATCAAAATAGTGGCGGAGGAAACGGCAGCGGTACCGGCGGAGGAGATGCAGGAGGTGCAGAAGGTAGCGGTACAGCAGGAGGTTCCGGAGGTAATAAAAATAAATAAGCCATAACACATGGTCATGATCCGAATTAATGACGTTATGACTTGTGATTCTACAGATGCTCCAAATAGGAAGTGCACCTATGAGGCCTTCCTATCCTGCAATCCCCGCAGTTTCAATGACACCGAGGGTGCAGTAGGTCTAATGAGATGGATAGAAATGATGGAGTCGGTGATTGATATTAGTGAATGCACCGCTGACTGCATGGTGAAGTATTCTACATGCATGATCACTGATAAAGCTTTAACTTGGTGGAATACTCAAATGAAGACTTTGGGGAGAGAGACAGCGTATCAATTGTCTTGGGAAGACTTGAAAAACATGATGATTGAGGAATACTGTCCTCGAAACGAATTGCAAAAGATTGAAACTGAGATGTGGAATCTACAGATGATAGGAGATGATGTGGCAGGATACACCGACCGTTTCAATGAATTGGCGATTCTAGTACCGCATATGGTCACACCAGAACATAAACGCGTTGAGAGGTATCTGTGGGGCCTTGCGCCTCAAATTCGTAGCATGGTAACATCATCTAATCCAGTAGATGCCAAGAATGCTACAATTTTAGCATTCAAGCTAAGGGATGATGCGGTACGTAATGAATTGTTTGTGAGGAAGGAGAACGAGGAAGGTAAATCTGGGGAGAAAAGGAAATGGATGGGAAATTCAAGCAACAAGTCTGAGAAGCAAGGGTTTAAGAAACAAGGAACTGTGAAGGCTTTTGCAGTCAACACAGTGGAAAGAAAGGAGTATGATAGGGGCCTACCGAGATGTAAGAAGTGTGAAAACCATCATGCCGGTGTGTGCATCAAGTGTGGAAAATGTGACAAGTTTGGTCACGCCACACAAGCTTGTCGAACTAACAACCGAATGGGGAAAATTAAACCGGGATGTTTCAAATGTGGTGACCTGAAGCACTTCAAGAGGGATTGTCCCAAGTGGAAGAATCAGAACAACGCTCAGGCACCAGGGAGGGCATTTGTGATGGGTGCAAGGGACGCACGCCAGGACCCGAACATCATCACTGGTACGTTCCCGATAAATAATCACTATGCCTCTGTACTTTTTGATTCGGGTGCGGATATGAGTTTTGTGTCGAATGATTTTAAATCCTTACTCGGTATTAAGTCCAGCAAACTAGATCAAAGTTATACAATTGAATTAGCAAATGGGAAATTAATAGAAACCGGAGAGGTCATTAAGGGTTGTACTTTATGTTTAGAAAACCATACATTCAGTATAGACCTTCTACCCGTCGAACTAGGGAGTTTTGATATTGTTATTGGCATGGATTGGTTATCAAAGAATCGTGCCGAGATCGTATGCTTCGAGAAGATTGTACGTATTCCCCTACCAAGCGGAGAAATTCTTTCCATTCAAGGCGAAAGGTGTAGAATAATGTTGAAGACGATAAACTGCATGAAAGCTCATAAGTATCTACGCAAGGGTTATTGTGCATTCCTGGCTCACATCGTCGAGAAGAAACCTGAAGAACGTCGACTTGAGGACATACCAATCGTCAGAGATTACTCGGAAATATTTCCCGAGGACTTACCAGGAATACCACCGTCAAGACAAGTCGAGTTCCGGATCGACCTAGTACCAGGAGCCGCACCAGTTGCACGATCGCCGTATCGTCTAGCCCCTTCCGAGATGCAGGAACTGTCGAGCCAATTACAAGAATTACTTGACAACGTTTTCATAAGACCGAGTTTCTCACCATGGGGAGCTCCAGTCCTATTTGTAAAGAAAAAGGATGGAACCTTTAGAATGTGCATTGATTACCGGGAATTAAACAAACTGACAATCAAAAATCGGTATCCTCTTCCTCGAATAGACGATTTGTTTGACCAACTTCAAGGTTCCAGTTTCTATTCTAAAATTGATCTACGATCAGGGTATCATCAACTGAAAATTCAGGAAGAAGATATACCAAAAATGGCTTTTAGGACTCGTTACGGTTACTACGAGTTCCTAGTTATGCCATTTGGCTTGACTAATGCACCGGCCGTCTTCATGGATCTCATGAACCGCGTGTGCAAGCCGTACTTGGATAAATTAGTGATTGTGTTTATCGATGACATATTGATATATTCACGAACCAAGGAGGAACATGAACATCATTTGAAATTAATCTTGGAAATACTCAGTAATGAGAAGCTTTATGCTAAATTCTCTAAGTGCGAGTTTTGGATCCGAGAGGTTCACTTTCTCGGACACGTTATCAATAAGAATGGTATCCATGTGGATCCATCCAAGATTGAAGCCATCAAAAACTGGGAAGCACCAAGAACTCCGACTGAGGTGCGTCAATTTCTGGGTTTGGCAGGATATTACAGGCGATTTATCGAGAATTTTTCAAAGATAGCCTTACCTATGACCACGTTAACTCAGAAGGACAAAAAATTTTATTGGACTGATAAACAAGAATCAGCTTTTCAATTGCTGAAGCAAAAACTTTGCAGTGCATCAATCCTATCCCTTCCCGAAGGATCTGACAATTTCATCGTATACTACGACGCATCACATCAAGGCCTGGGATGTGTATTGATGCAGAGAGAAAAAGTCATAGCGTATGCATCCAGACAGCTAAAAGTACATGAGAAAAATTATACGACTCATGATCTGGAATTGGGTGCTGTCGTGTTTGCACTCAAGATTTGGAGACATTACTTATACGGTACAAAATGTACTATCTTTACAGATCACAAGAGTCTCCAGCACATCTTTAATCAGAAAGAACTCAACATGAGGCAACGTCGTTGGGTAGAACTACTGAATGATTACGACTGTGATATCAAGTATCACCCTGGTAAGGCAAACGTCGTAGCAGATGCCTTGAGTCGTAAAGAACGGGTTAAAACACTCCGTGTTCGTGCCCTAGAATTGAAAATTCATACGAGTCTCACGACTCAAATCCGGATGGCACAACAAGAGGCAATTAAGGAAGAAAACATTCAGAGTGAAGCTTTACGAGGAATGATAAAGCAGTTGGAACCAAAGTCAGATGACACTTTATACTTCATGAATAGAATTTGGGTGCCATGTTTTGGTATCATACGGGAGTTGGTTATGGACGAAGCCCACAAGTCCAGGTACTCCATCCACCCAGGTTCGGATAAAATGTATAAGGATCTGAAAGAACTCTACTGGTGGCCGAACATGAAAGGAGTAATTGCTATTTATGTCGGTAAATGCTTGACATGTTCAAAAGTAAAGGCAGAACATCAGAAACCGTCAGGATTGTTACAACAACTCGAGATACCTCAATGGAAATGGGAACAGATTTCAATGGATTTCATCACAAAGTTGCCTAAAACGTCGAGCGGGTATGACACTATATGGGTAATCGTTGATCGTTTGACGAAATCAGCTCATTTTCTACCCATCAAAGAGACGGATAAAACCGAGAAACTTACAAGGCTTTATATTAAGGAAATTGTGGCTAGGCATGGAGTGCCAATTTCTATTATCTATGATAGAGACAGCAGATTCGTGTCTAGAATCTGGAAATCATTACAAGAAGCCATGGGCACACGTCTTGACTTGAGCACGGCATATCACCCACAAACAGATAGTCAAAGTGAAAGGACCATTCAAACTTTAGAGGATATTCTACGTGCGTGTGCAATCGATTTCGGTGGAAATTGGGATACTCATTTACCGCTAGCTGAGTTTTCATACAATAATAGTTACCACACCAGCATCAAAGCCGCTCCGTTTGAGACTTTGTATGGTCGAAAATGTCGTTCACCACTATGTTGGGCAGAAGTTGGTGACAAGCATTTAACCGGTCCTGAAGTTATTCAAGAGACCACGGACAAGATTTTCAAAATCAAGGATCGTCTGAAAGCCGCCCGTGACAGACAAAAGAGTTACGCGGATAACAGACGAAGACCTTTAGAATTTCAAGTGGGAGACAAAGTCATGTTAAAGGTCTCACCTTGGAAAGGAGTTGCAAGATTTGGCAACCGTGGCAAGCTTAACCCTAGGTACGTTGGACCATTTGAAATATTGGCTAGGGTTGGCCCTGTAGCTTACAAGCTCAAGTTGCCACAAGAACTAAGCAATGTACATGATACGTTTCATGTATCAAATCTCAAGAAGTGTTTATCAGACGAGACGTTAATTATACCGCCTGATGAGATTCACATAGACGACAAGTTACACTTCATTGAGGAACCTATGGAAGTCACAGATTGGAAGATTCAGAGAACAAGGCGCAGCCGTGTTAAGCTAATCAAGGTACGTTGGAATTCAAAGCGCGGCACCGAGTATACGTGGGAGCGGGAAGATAAAATGAAATCCAAGTACCCGTCCTTGTTTACAAACACTCCAAGTCAGAATGACAAGAACTGAATTTCGGGACGAAATTCTCTGTAACATGGGGAGAATGTGACACCCAGCATTTCAGGTCAATATCCATATTACATAAATGCACGTTCATACTTATTATTTCCTGATATTTTATTTTGACTAAGTAAAGTCAAGAAGTCTAGCAAAGGAGTTTATTCCAAGTCTAGTAAATCTTTAAGAATTACTAGAAAAAGTAAGCAGTATAACCCGACTAAATACGAACGTTAATGGTTAAATAAAATAACCAGAAAAAAATATATATATATATATTACACAAAATTTACGTTGAACTAAGATTTTAATATTCTCTTCAACGAGCCATAAACTGGTTAAAATTATAATACCGTGAAGAATCTAAACCGAATTAAATTACCCCTTTAAAACTCTAATTGATACTAATACCATTAATAAATTAACACTTAAATCTAATTATTTGATTTAATTAATTCTAAACCCAATCATCATATCGGCAGAGACAAGTGGGTTTTCCCCCTCAATTTTCTTGATTTTCTCGACCAAAATTCAGAGAATGACCATACCTCATGCCTTCGAAATTCAAGTAAAACCATACCTCCTCAGTCGAATTCTCACAATCCCTTCATACTTCTCATTTTCTTACGGCAATTTCCCCTTTTTCCTTCAAGTCGAAGTCCAGTTTAAAGCAAAATCCACCATAGTTCGGTGCTATAAAAAGAGTTCCAAGTATTTTTCTCAAGAATCAAGCTAAGGAGCTCGAGAGCATTCTCTGTTTCTCTAAAAAATCTCCATCTCTGTTCAGAGGTAAAAACTCGATACCATCCATATTATTGCTTTAAAATCGTAGCTAAACACACAAATCGTTCAAACGCAAGTAAGATAACAAGAAAAGTGTGTCAAATTCAAGATTAAAACATAAAAATATACAGGACTGATTCTGTCAATCAAAATTTCAGTAATCGAAACTAGGAGTTTCGATACCTGTGTTCAATCGAAACTAGGAGTTTCGATACCTGTGTACAATCGAAACTAGGAGTTTCGATACCTATGTACAATCGAAACTAGGAGTTTCGATACCTATTGCCCAATCGAAACTAGGTAGTTTCGATACAAATTCTGCCAATCGAAACTAGGTAGTTTCGATACCCAATTTACTCAATCGAAACTAAGTAGTTTCGACATCTGTTCTGTTCAATCGAAACTAAGAAAGTTTCGATACCTGTTCATCAACCCCATGGAGCAGTAACTTAGAACTATTTTATAACGAAACAAGTGTTGAAAAACTAAAAAGATATTTAAACAAAAGTAATCAGATCTGCTAAGTCGAGTGAACAACTTGCGTTTAAGACGGGTAGTCTTAACGTGTATGTTATCCTTGTGTAATTAGGATACGGATAGGCAAGTCTGCTGTTATCCAAATATTTGCTAGCATTCATACTGTCGAGGTGAGTTTCACTAATTCCCCTTTTTCTAAAATTTTGAAATGATTTGGGGTGGAAACATACTTGTAAAAGACTATTTTATGTAAATGAATTGAACTAATGATCTGACCGTATGTATGTATTGAGGGAAAAGTAAAGCGTTTAAAGTCCTCTGAATAAATTAGTAACCATTAGCTATGGACTTAGCCCGGGATTATATGAATAGTACTATTGGGGGTGACGCCTCCGGTCATGGTTAGTCGCGCTAACCAGGGGTCAAAATGGCCGAATGACCGCATATTGTCTTACTCGCAGAAAGGCGAGGGGAGGCACAAAAAGTTGGGGTTTGGTTACGGTCTCGTACATTACATACTATTTTGAATTCCTTGCAAGCTTACAAATGGGGTCAATAGATCGGATTAGTATTCATATTCATTGGTAATACATACAAAAGAGTTCTGATCAGGCTAAAGTGATCAGGTTTTAAAGAAAAGAGTTCTGATCAGGCTAAAGTGATCAGGTTTTACACAAAAGAGTTCTGATCAGGTTAAAGTGATCAGATTTTAAACAAAAGAGTTCTGATCAGGCTAAAGTGATCAGGTTTTAAAGAAAAGAGTTCTGATCAGGCTAAAAGTGATAAGGTTTTACACAAAAGAGTTCTAATCAGGCTAAAGTGATCAGGTTTTAAACAAAAGAGTTCTGATCAGGCTAAAGTGATCAGGTTTTAAAGAAAAGAGTTCTGATCAGGTTAAAGTGATCAGGTTTAAACAAAAGAGTTCTGATCAGGTTAAAGTGATAACGTTTAACAAGGAGTTTTGATCGGAAAATGACCAGATTTAAACATTGGGTTTATGATAACTCTTTATAATAACTTGTGAACTCACCAACCTCGTGTTGACAGTTTTAAGTATGTTTTCAGGAAATTGAACGTAGCCATCAGGTTAGCAATGTAGGATACATGCATGCACGTGGATACGGCTTTCAGGAGGATTTCTCTTGTATAACTCATTGTCTTGAGTCATATTTGCGAAATCTTAAACTTTTGTAAACTCAAGTTAATATTTTATGATGTAAATATTTTAAACTCGATTATGTATCCAATTACGTGTATGTGTTTGCGGTAATCATATGCTTTTGGAAACAAGTGAACGTTGCGCCTCGCGTTTCCGCCTTGGCGGGGTGTGACAGAAACTGTCATTCATCTTTTATATTTTCTTTACTTCCTTAAAGTAAGCATGTTGTTCATCCAAAATTAAAGGAGGTTTAAAAAGCTAAAGAGTTTATAAAGTTTAACATTTTTATGATTTAAAAGCTAGATTTTATATAAAAAGAAGTATGAAATTCGAAAATGATAAGCTTTTATACATAGGTTATTATCTTAACATATTTATGAAAGCTTTGTTGATTTGAATTAATGATGTTAAATTAAGAATTGATAAACTAAAAAGATGTGTGTAAATGTGTATATATGTGTGTGTAGCCGAAAATTGTATGTATAAATGTATATGTTGTTGTTTTGATACCATAATGATAGTTGTAGATGTTAAAAGCATGATTAACATTAGATAAAAAGGTTTGAACATGGATACATACATGAAGGAATCATGATATATAGATATATATATATATATGTAGGTGTGTTTTGGAAAACTTGATAAATGTATGTTCATAAAGTGTTAAACTTGTTAAAATAAGAATTATTGAATCATATGTATGCATGATTATGGAGTATGTTCATAAAAATAGTTTATGATATTGGTTAAAAACATGACAATACATTTATATATATATATATATATGTATATAGATATACATATTGATAACTTATCAAGTTCTGGAAATGTATACTAAGAAGATCAAGTTAAAAACCCTAATATTATACATAAAGTATATGTATGTGTATGCATGTAAATCTTGAAAGCACACTGTCAAGTTAGTCTAAAAATATATGTGCATACATAAGGATAAAAGTTCTTATGTTATCATGGAGCATACTTAAATATATGTTGGATCGTTGGACTATATTTATAATTGTGTGCATAGATTAGTACGAATAAATGCATGATAAACATAAACAAGTTAATAAATATCGTTCGGAACATGTAATTGTATGTACATATAGAGATAGACATACATAGGAAATACATGAACGATACTTGTATAATTATTGGAAAGAAATAATTATATGTGTTTATACATGGACTATAATATAAATATATTATAAGACGATTGCAAAAATAATATTTATTTTTGACAAACATAATGAGTCACCAATATGGAAATATAATAGTTTTTCCGGAAAATAAATAAAGCGTCTAGACTTGAATAATAATCACCAACTAGTCGTCATGATAAAACAATGTTTTAAAAAAACAAAGTCGAACTTAACATGAATAGTTAAGTTGGGTGAACAACTTGCGTTTAAGACGGGTAGTCTTAACGGGTATAGTATCCTTGTGTAATTAGGATACGGATAAGCGGGTCTGCTGTTATTTAAAGATTTGCTAGCATCAAGGTGAGTTTCACTAATCCCCCTTTTTATAAAGTTTTTTAAATGATTTGGGGTGGAAACATACTTGTAAAAGACTTTTGTATGTAAATGAATGAACTAATGATCTGACCGTATGTGTGTATTGAGGGAAAAGTAAAGAGCTTAAAGTCCTCTGAATAAGTTAGTAACCATTAGCTATTTTAGCCCGGGATTATATGTGTAACATCCCGAGTTTTAGAAGGCGAAGGAATTCATGAGAAATTTAAAACTTAAATAAGGAAAGGGAAGCGGGCTTCGGCCGGGATGCATGGGCCGAAAGGAGCAAGTTTGGGCCCTTATAAGCCTCAAGATCAGCCAAAAGCCCTCATTTGCATCATCCATTTCCGTTTTCTAGAGAGAGAGGAGGGAGAGAGTCTAGAGAGAGAAAGTCCCGGTTTTTGGATTAGAGCCTCAAGGATCGTTAGCAAGAGTCTCGTAGGTGTTTAGCAACGAAAAGGAAGTGATTACAGGTAACCGATTCTTCTAGATCTGAGTTTTAGTTCATTTTTGGGTTTTTCGGGTTTTGGGTGAAAAGGTTATGTTTAATCGGATGAAACTGAAAGATAAGCATAAATTTGAGTTCCTTAATGGAAAATGAACGTTTTGAATGCAAACAGGTTCGGGATCTTGAAGTGATCAGACCCGAATGCGAAAGTTAGGGTTTTTCGCCAAGAACAGGTCGTGCGCACTTGCTAAGTGCGCACAGAGCAGATCCTGCGCACTTGCTAAGTGCGCAGGAAGAGGAACCTGCGCACTTGCTAAGTGCGCAGGAAGAGGAACCTGCGTACTTGCTAAGTGCGCAGGAAGAGGAACCTGCGCACTTGCTAAGTGCGCAGGAAGGGAAGTCTGCGCACTTGCTAAGTGCGCAGGAAGAAGTGTCTGCGCACTTGCTAAGTACGCAGGCATCAGGTCTGATTAAGTGAAGTCAGTATGTTAGAGTAGTTAAACCATTAGAGTCGGTAGTGGTCTGATGTGTATTTAACCAATCAATTCAGATCGGAAGTGGCGTTGTTGGACCTTGTTTAGGACAACCCGAATTAGCTTACCAGGTGAGTTCTAATCCCCTTTTTGCCTTCTTTAGGGGTGGTGTGCATACTTAGTGTAAAGTGTTTATTATATTTTATATATTATAAATTGAAAGGAAAAGTTATGTTTTAGTGAAAAGTTTAAAAGAGGCAAAAGTATGTTTTGAGGAAAGTATATCTATATTATGGCAAGCGTTTACTATATTTTCATATACATAAACAAAGGCATAATATATATGTTAGTATGTTCAAGTAAAGCAAGATATATATTTTGGCAAGCGTTTACTATATTTTCATATACATAAACAAAGACATAATATATGTGTTAGTATGTTCAAGTAAAGCAAGATATATATTTTGGCAAGCGTTTACTATATTTTCATATACATAAACAAATGCATAATATATATGTTAGTATGTTCAAGTAAAGCAAGTTATATTTTATGGCAAGCGTTTACTATATTTTTATATACATAAACAAAGGCATATTATATATGAAAGTTATGAACAAGATTTACAGAAAAGTTTTATGAACACTAAAGTGAACAGCTTTCCTTTGGGAATGTATACCAGTCTGTAAAGGTCCTTGGGATAGATGTTACTTGTACAAGATGTCAGATATGGGTTCTACCCATTAGTAAGACTCTTGATGGCTCGTTAACAGTTGTACAATTGGAATGATTGACGGCGGTTGCTCGGGGGACTACGCAATCCCCCATGTACCATTTAAGCGGTTTTGATCACGAGGACAATACCCAATGTTGATCACGAGGACAACATCGTGTCATGTGGTGTTGCTCGCAAGGACAAAATCATTGGGTCACGAGGACCCAGAAGGCATTCACGAGGACAATACCAGTATGTAACAGAATTGACGGATAAGCGGTAGTGTCGGTTCATGGTGTAAGCCATGGGGGCATTGACCAGGTACTTGTCGGTTCATGGATGTAAGCCATGATGGCAGTACAGTAAAGATGAATTGACGGGTAAGTGGTACTGATCACGAGGACAATACCAGCAGTGATAAGAATTGACGGTTAAGCAGTATTGATCATGAGGACAGTACCAACAGTGACAAGGAATTGACGGATACTTTATGAATGTTTTAAATTATGTTTTTGAAAAGTGTAGTATGTAAAGTTTTGCCGTAAGGGCAGTATGTATGTTTGTATTAGTAAATCTTTTGTATAAATGATTTAAAGTAAACGTTAGAACTCACTCAGCGTTGCTGATTTTTAGTATGCATATCAGTTAAGTGCAGGTTTAGTTGATGGATGTGGATGCTTGGCTTAGAGAGAAGAGTTACCCGAAGATCAGTGTCTGGCATCCCGATTATGTTTTATGTTATGTTTTAAGTTGATGTTGTTAGAGACAAGTTGTATTAGATATGTTTATGTTTCCGCTGTGTATGTTGAAGTTTAAAATCGTTTCCGATGTGTTAATGAATGTCTTATGTTTAAAAGTGCTATGTGTTGATGAGTAAATCCAATAAGTGAGGTCTCCCGGGTATGGGGCCTCACAAGTTGGTATCAGAGCCATAGTTTGAGAGATTTGGACATCCCCGATGTCCAGACTTAAACTGAGAATGGGACAAGTAGCGGATGCCAGTAACGGGTAACTCAAGCCAAAGCATCGGAAGCGTATAGTAAGTAAAGTTTACATTTTAGAGTGTCAAGATAAGAATAGAGGCTTTAGTGGAATCATGAAAGAGAATAAATGGAAAACGAGAAGTGATGTAATGGTTAATTGCAGATGGCCAGTGTATATTAACATCTTACCTTATTGTGTTCTACATATTCCCTAGCATGATGAAATTAAATCTTTGTTCTTTATCTTTCTGTTAGAAATGGCTAGACGTGGAGGAACTAGAGGAAGTGGAGGAGGAAGACGTGGTGGGCGTACAGGCCACCGCAGTGGGACCAGAATCAACCAAGAGATTGAGGGGAGTGTTCACACTACCCATACTGATACGGTAGTCAGCCAACACAATGCTGAACATGTGGAAGGAGATGATCAGACGTTTGAGTTTGAACCAGTAGTACAAGCAGCTCTCGGTCGTGAGTTTACCAGACTGCTGAAGGAAACCTTACCAGCCATACTAGACGAAGCGTTGAGGAGGGCCAAGGAGATCCCCAATGTAATCCCAGCCACTGAAGGGCCAGTGGTGCTTCCAGCTACGGGAGGACCAGTTCTGGTAGAGAATGTTGCACCGCCTACTCGCGGGTGCGATTACAAGGCATTTCATGGTTGTGATTCCCCTGAGCTAACTGGAGAGAAAGAAGCAGCTGATACTTTAGATTGGATCAATGGCATGGAATCCACCATCCGCCTCAGTGACTGCCGACCGGATCAAGCGGTCATGTTCGCAACTAAGTCACTGAAGGGGGAGGCAGCACACTGGTGGGAGACTGTGAAGCAGGCGAAGGGTGACCAAGCGGTCGAACTAATGAGGTGGAATGATCTGAAAGCGTTAGTAATTGAGAAGTTTTGTCCTAAGAACGAAGTCCACAAGGTGGAGAGAGAGTTCCTGACGTTGCAAGCCGGACTAATGACTCACAGACAATATACATCCAAGTACAACGAACTGGCACGTCTGGTGCCTCATCTTGTAACCACAGAGGAGAGGAGGATTCATTATTATGTTCAAGGGTTGCCTCCAAAGATACGTACCTTTGTAAAGGCCAACACACCGAGTACCTTTGAGTCGATGGTTGTTCTGAGCGAGGTTGTCTATGATGACGTTGCCTCTGAAGTCATTTATGAAGCTTCTAAGAAACAAGCGGCTAAGCGGACTGGGGAGGACCTTCAGGGTCCTAGTGATAGGAGGTCAAGGTTAGAAGCAGAGGGTCTGTGTGGAAAGTGTGGGAAAAGGCACGGAGGAGAGTGCAGAGCTGGGCAAGCGGGTTGCTTTAAGTGTGGAAAGTTTGGACACCAATCACGTGACTGCACGTCGAAGCCTAAGTGCCACAACTGTGGGGAGCCAGGGCATTTGAGCAGAGATTGTAGGAAGCGCAAACAGCCGGAAGCGGGAGGATCCGGAAAGGGTAAGGGTGCAGAGAAAGAACCTTACATCAACAAGGCCACAGCAAGGGTTTACCAGATGACTCAGTAAGGTACGTTGCAAACTCTTATTTGTGATATACCAAGTTTATGATTTTATTTCCTATAATGATTAGTTAGCCCCATCAGCTTAGAAGCCTTAGAACTAGATAGTACCCGGATTAGATCCTCAGCGGTAGTTAATCACAATGGCCTTCATGACCAAGCTGCCTTGCATAGCTACGGTTTATGCCACCCATTCTGTGATTTGCTATCAGTATAGCTTATGACAGGTTTCGAGGACGGAACCTATTATAAGAAGGGTAGACTTGTAACATCCCGAGTTTTAGAAGGCGAAAGAATTCACTAGAAATTTAAAACTTAAATAAGGAAAGGGAAGCGGGCTTGGGCCGGGATGTATGGGCCGAAAGGAGCAAGTTTGGGCCCTTATAAGCCTCAAGATCAGCCAAAAACTCTCATTTGCATCATCCATTTCCGTTTTCTAGAGAGAGAGGAGGGAGAGAGTCTAGAGAGAGAAAGTCCTGGTTTTTGGATTAGAGCCTCAAGGATCGTTAGCAAGAGTCTCATGGGTGTTTAGCAACGAAAAGGAAGTGATTACAGGTAACCGATTCTTCTAGATCTGAGTTTTAGTTCGTTTTTAGGTTTTTTCAGGTTTTGGGTGAAAAGGTTATGTTTAATCGGATGAAACTGAAAGATAAGCATAGATTTGAGTTCCTTAATGGAAAATGAACGTTTTGAATGCAAACAGGTTCGGGATCTTGAAGTGATCAGACCCGAATGCGAAAGTTAGGGTTTTTCGCCAAGAACAGGTCGTGCGCACTTGCTAAGTGCGCACAGAGCAGGTCCTCCGCACTTGCTAAGTGCGCAGGAAGAGGAACCTGCGCACTTGCTAAGTGCGCAGGAAGAGGAACCTGCGCACTTGCTAAGTGCGCAGGAAGGGAAGTCTGCGCACTTGCTAAGTGCGCAGGAAGCAGTGTCTGCGCACTTGCTAAGTACGTTGGCATCAGGTCTGATTAACTGAAGTCAGTATGTTAGAGTAGTTAAACCATTAGAGTCGGTAGTGGTCTGATGTGTATTTAACCAATCAATTCAGATCGTAAGTGGCGTTGTTGGACCTTGTTTAGGACAACCCGAATTAGCTTACCAGGTGAGTTCTAATCCCCTTTTTGCCTTCTTTAGGGGTGGTGTGCATACTTAGTGTAAAGTTTTTATTATATTTTATATATTATAAACTGAAAGGAAAAGTTATGTTTTAGTGAAAAGTTTAAAAGAGGCAAAAGTATGTTTTGAGGAAAGTATATCTATATTATGGCAAGCGTTTACTATATTTTCATATACATAAACAAAGGCATAATATATATGTTAGTATGTTCAAGTAAAGCAAGATATATATTTTGGCAAGCGTTTACTATATTTTCATATACATAAACAAAGACATAATATATGTGTTAGTATGTTCAAGTAAAGCAAGATATATATTTTGGCAAGCGTTTACTATATTTTCATATACATAAACAAATGCATAATATATATGTTAGTATGTTCAAGTAAAGCAAGTTATATTTTATGGCAAGCGTTTACTATATTTTTATATACAAAAACAAAGGCATATTATATATGAAAGTTATGAACAAGATTTACAGAAAAGTTTTATGAACAGTAAAGTGAACAGCTTTCCTTCGGGAATGTGTACCAGTCAGTAAAGGTCCTTGGGACAGATGTTACTTGTACAAGATGTCAGATATGGGTTCTACTCATTAGTAAGAGTCTTGATGGCTCGTTAACAGTTGTACAATTGGAATGAGTGACGGCGGTTGCTCGGGGGACTACGCAATCCCCCATGTACCAGTTAAGCGGTATTGATCACGAGGACAATACCCGGTGTTGATCACGAGGACAACATCGTGTCATGTGGTGTTGCTCGCAAGGACAACATCATTGGGTCACGAGGATCCAGAAGGTATTGATCACGAGGACAATACCAGTATGTAACAGAATTGATGGATAAGCGGTAGTGTCGGTTCATGGTGTAAGCCATGGGGGCATTGACCAGGTACTTGTCGGTTCATGGATGTAAGCCATGAGGGTAGTACAGTAAAGTTGAATTGACGGGTAAGTGGTACTGATCACGAGGACAATACCAGCAGTGATAAGAATTGACGGTTAAGCGGTATTGATCACGAGGACAGTACCAACAGTGACAAGGAATTGACGGATACTTTATGAATGTTTTAAATTATGTTTTTGAAAAGTGTAGTATGTAAAGTTTTGCCTTAAGGGCAGTATGTATGTATGTATTAGTAAATCTTTTGTATAAATGATTTAAAGTAAACGTTAGAACTCACTCAGCGTTGCTGATTTTTAGTATGCATATCAGTTAAGTGCAGGTTTAGTTGATGGATGTGGATGCTTGGCTTAGAGAGAAGAGTTACCCGAAGATCAGTGTCTGGCATCCCGATTATGTTTTATGTTATGTTTTAAGTTGATGTTGTTAGAGACAAGTTGTATTAGATATGTTTATGTTTCCGCTGTGTATGTTGAAGTTTAAAATCGTTTCCGATGTGTTAATGAATGTCTTATGTTTAAAAGTGCAATGTGTTGATGAGTAAATCCAATAAGTGAGGTCTCCCGGGTTTGGGGCCTCACAATATGGATAGTACTATTGGGGGTGACGCCTCCGGTCATGGTTAGTCACGCTAACCAGGGGTCCAAATGGCCGAATGACCGCATATTGTCTTACTCGCAGAAAGGCGGGGGGAGGCACATAATGTTGGGGTTTGGTTACGGTCTCGTACATTACATACTATTTTGTATTCCTTGCAAGCTTACAAATAGGGTCATTAGATCGGATTAGTATTCAGATTCATTGGTAATACATGCAAAAGAGTTTTGATCAGGTTAAAGTTATCAGGTTTAAACAAAAGAGTTCTGATCAGGTTAAAGTGATCAGGTTTAACAAAAAGAGTTTTGATCAGGTTAAAGTGATCAGGTTTAAACAAAAGAGTTCTGATCAGATTAAAGTGATCAGGTTTAAGCAAAAGAGTTTTGATCAGGTTTAAGTGATCAGGTTTAAATAAAGGGTTTTGATCAGGTGTAAATGATCAGGTTTAATCATTGGGTTTATGATAACTCTTTATAATAATTTGTGAACTCACCAACTTCGTGTTGACATTTTTAAGTATGTTTTCAGGAAAATGAACGTGGTCTCCAGGCTAGCAATTTAGGTTACTTACATACGTGAGGATACAGCTTTTGGAAGGATTTCACTTGTATAACTCATGGTTTTGAGTCATATTTGAGAAATCTTAAACTTTGTATAAAAACTAAGTTATGTTTTGGGATGTAAACATTTAAACTTTGATTATGTATCCAATATCATGTATGTGTTTGCGGTAATCATATGCTTTGAAAACCAGTTAACGTTACGCCTCGCGTTTCCGCCTTGGCGAGGTGTGAAAATTTTAGACAAATTGATCCTGTTGATCTAGAAGATTTACATTCAATGGAATATGGCTATGCTGATGAGACAAGTAAATGATTTTTTTGAAGAAGACTGGAAAAAAGTATATCGGTTATAACAGTCGTTCACGTATGGGATTTGACAAAACCAAAGTTCGTTTCTATAATTGTCAGGAGTATGCTCATTTTTTCAAAGAATTGTGAAACAAAAAGTTGAATTTGATTCTCAGAAGAAGCCTAATAACTTTCAGAACAATCGTAATCAGTCACATGGCTCCTCTGGTTTTGGAAATTCTAATCATGCATCTGCATCATCTGCTTTGGTTGCTTAAAATGAAGAAAATCATGACAGTGGTATTCATCTTGAAGATTTGGTTGGTACAGTAAGTCAAGCTTTTGTAGCTGAGATTCATTCTGTAAAATCTGAAGAGTCAACTGATAATGATAGCTCAAGTGATGGTGAGAGTTTCCCAAGTGCTGATGAAGAGCGAGATCAAGTACATAATGTTGAGTCTGATATTGCATCTGGTGTATCTGAAGATGATATAGTATTAACTCAAAATTCTTTTGATGGTGCTGATTCTGAAAATATTCCGATTGCAAAAGTCTTCATGGCAGATATGTCAGATCCTTCAAAGGTAAAAGATTCTGTCTATCACATTTACTGCTCTAATTGCATCAGTATAAAAGATAAAATGCAAAAAGTAATGGATGATAACACAAATTTAATTTGTGATATGAAATCGATGCATTCAGTTAATCAAAAATTGAAAGATAATGATAAATTGTGTATAAATAGAATTGGGTCTTTGAAAAGAGATTTGAACTCTTTGGGATTGAAATATAAGGAACAAGCATATCATCTGGATATGACTTATGCTGAGATTGAGAAGCGAAATGAAATTGTCGCTCAGAAGAACAAAGAAATTTCTGATAAAGAATCTGAAGTGATAAAATTACATATGTAGAAGCATGTTTTTGTAACTATAGATATCGGTGTACGTGGCTAGTACGCAGGAGGGTGTTCTTGAGTACTTAGCATGCACACCAGTTTAGTCCTGCGTACTTAGTAAGTACGCAAGGCTTTTGCCTTGCGTACTTGTCAAATACGCAAGACCAAACCCTGCGTACTTAGACAAGTACGCGGGTAATGTTCCTTCCCCTATAAATAGAAGACTTGTCTTCATTTGTAGGTGGAACTCTAGAACTAGGTTGAGAGGTGTCCGGGTCGGGACGAGCTCTCCCAACCCCTGGACCGTGAGCTTAGATAAGAGATGTGTGCTCCTTCGGTATGTAGTCTGTAATACGGGATGACTTCTATGTTATGGATTACGTGTCATTTCATTATCTTTTGTCTTTGTTCGTGTTTTCTCTGTCTCGGTTCTTGGTTCCCACACAAATCACAAAACAGGTCCGTGTATATCCGCTGCGCGACGAGGCTCCCGAGACCTACAACTGGTATCAGAGCATAGCTCTTGATTTCAAGTGTTGTGAGTGTGTTAGGAGTATCTTCTACACATCCTACAGAGTTTTTGCAAGCAAAAGTGGGTGTTTTTGTTGATTTTTGTGATAAAATAGGAGTAGCTATTGAGCACTATTTTAGAAGCAAAAATCACTCAAAAACCGACTTTTGTTGTGTATTTGAATGTTTTGAGCATCAAAGGTTGGTTAGAAACGAGTTTCTAACCCTTTGGATCATTTTGTTTGGTCAATTTTTCGATTTCTGCCGTCTCCGGTGATTTCCAGTGACCGGAAAAAGTTGGTGAGAGTTGGTGAAAAAGTGACCTGCGTACTTACCTTATTTGGCAACAAGTACAGTCTTGCTGCGTACTTATCAAGTACGCAAGACCGTATTTGCTGCGTACTTAGTTGATCTCCTGCATACTTATCATTTACTTTTGCGTACTTATCAAGTACGCAAGAGCAAATTCTAAATACGCAAGACTAGGTTTGTTAAGTGTACAAGGCCAGAGACAAGTGCGCAAGTTTCTTTGACTTTTGTGAAATTTGACTAAGTGTTCACCATGTCAAAGCTTCAGAACCTCGGTAACCTTCTGAACTATGACAACGAGATTGGAACCCCACAGAAACCCCCAAAGCTGCTTAATGTAAATGATTATTCAAACTGGAAGGCACACTTTGAACATTATATTTCTTATACTGATTCTTCATTGTGGATACCCATTCGAGAGGGCTATAAGCATCCCACATATACTAACCTTGATGAGGAAGTTCCTAAGCCTATATCTAAACTTGTTGAAGAAGAAAAGAAAGTTTATGATAGAGAGAATAAGGCACACGGATCTATACTATGGCCTTGACTAGGGAGCTATTCCACAGCTTCAGAGGATACGATAACTCCAAGGATCTCTGGAAGGCATTACAGAAGAGATTCGAGGGTAACAGTGACATCAAGAAGAGTAAAAGGGATCTTCTCAGGAAGCAGTATGAGTGCTTCAGATATCTGGAGAATGAATCCATAGATGAGCTCATCTCTAGATTCTATCATCTGCAGACTGAGTTGAAGCTTTTGACCTCATCTATCCAAATGAGTAATTAGTTGAAAAATTTCTGGATGCTTTGCCACCCAAATTTGAGATGTATACTACCCTGATGAGAGAGAATTCTAAGTTTTATGAGATGACAATTGATGAGCCAATTGGAAAGGTTCAAGCACATGACATGAACCTAAAATATAGGAGAGCTCAGAAAGACCTCAAATACAAGACCCTTCTATGTATTATGGGACGTCTTGTACAACCAAGTCATCGGGCTCTAGAATTGCCCTTTTCTCAGGAAACTCTCATGAGGAAGAAACTTTAAAGGCTTGTGGTGGCCATGCGTGCTATGCAGCATCTTGATCTGGTTCTGGATCTCATAACCAGAACTCCTCAAGAAATCCTTCTCCCACATCTTCAGCTAACCAATCAGCAATAGCCAAGATAGCTGAAGATCATGTGGCTTTATTCTCATCATGCATGCTTGCTATGAGAACTTCATTGGCGGTAAGCTAATGGATCCTGAAACCATCGAAGAAGACTTTAATCAGGTGGATCCGGATGATATGGAGGATATGGATATTCAATGGAATATGGCAATGATCTTGAGGAGGGCGAAACGTTTCCTGAACAGAACTGGCTGAAAGTTTATTGGTGGGCATTCAAATGCCAAGGTTGGTTTTGACAAATCCAAGGCCAAGTGCTACAAGTGTCTGAACTTTGGACACTTTGCTCATGAATGTCAGAATGACAAAGCACTTGCCTCTGGATTCACAAGACCAAGTCAGGGAAGCAACCAAGGAAAGAACCAAGGGTACAACTCTAACAACCGCAATCAAAGACAAGGTGGAACGTCCAATGCATTGGTGGCTCAACATGACGAAAGCTTTGATTGGGGTGTTCATTTGGAGGATGCCCTTATTGCACAAACACAGGTTGGTCTCATGGCTGAGATTATGGAGATGATGGAAGCAGAGGAAAGCGAAGCTTCTGTGGCTGATCAAGTAGAGTCTACAACTGCAGTTGCCCTCATGGCTATTGGAGAGGCATCATGTTCATCGAATGAGGTAGATTCTAATCCTTTTGCTGTCATTTCTTGTTCCAAGTGTCTAAGCTTAAAGGTTGAAAATTCTAAGCTTTAAGACAAAGTCGAACCCCTTCGTATTGCAGCGTTAAGCTACAAGGAAAACGAAAAACGTTACAAAGATTCAATTGAAACTTTGAAGAAAGAAAAACGTGATTATTCACTTAAAATCAGCGATCAACAGTTTTATTTGGATGTTGCGTACAAGGGGTTAGAGAAAAGGAACAATGAGATCAACAAGCTGCAAAATGAGATCTTGCAGTTGAAAGGTAATATTGAGAAGTTGAAAAATTCTTGTTTTGTGGTGGAACACTACGAGTCTGTAGTGAGGTAAGTGAATGGCTTAGGGCTGGGTACTAATGTCATTCCTCCACCAGTTAGCGGGAAATTTGTCAACAGCTTAATTGACATTGATTTGTCTTGCCTTGATGAGTCCTTAAGTCAGGATGATTCCTCTAACAAGGATGATTCCTCAAGTAAGGCTGACTCTGTAGCTAATGAAGAGTTCTTTACTGCTTCTGATGATGGGTCTAAGAACACCTGCCCTGAAGGAGTAGTCTCTAAGGAGTTTCTAAGTGAACAGAAAGTTAAGAAAAACATTACCACTGATAGTGATAATTGTATTTTGACTGAACCCGATATCATTGAATCAAATGAGAAATTAAAAGTGATGCTTTATGGGGGATATAAAAACATTAATCAAGTTAAGAAAGAAGCTTTTTCAGCTCATTTTGGGCTTGGTTATCAAGAAAATTTGCAAAAAATTTATACTCCCAAAAGCCAATCATCATCGGGTCAAACTACTGTTCACCAAACAACTTCTCCTACTCATTATGCTGAGTCATCTAATGCCAGATCAAATGAGCCTTACAAAGAAAAGAGAACTTGCTTTCACTTTGGTATGGTTGGTCACATTCTTGTGAACTGTCCTGCTAAGAACCAAGGGAAATGGCCACTTGTTTCACAACCGGCTGTTATCCCTAAGTCACCACTAGTGAAGTATTCCAAAAGTCCAAAAGCAAATGTGGTGAAACCACCAGTAAAACCTATGGTGAAGCCAAAGATCACTTACGAGGCTAAACCATTTGTTTCAAAAAAGGGAAAGCTACCAGCTAAACCTAGTGCATCTACCTCTGGTAGTGCACAAACTGGTGTGAAACCTGTGGTGAAACTCTCTAAGCCACATAGAAGAAGAAGGAACAAGAGATTGAGAAAGCTATAACAGCTGGCTGAAATTCAACCAGGTGAAGCTTCCACTAGTTCACCTGCTGCTGTTGAATCTATGTCTACTATTCCAGTTAAGAAAAAGAATAGGTTCTGGAATAACAAATCCAAATGTTCTCAATCTCCTGATCCAAAACCTTCTAAAGATTCATCCGTTTTTGACAGTCACGACTGTGAGTTAATTGAGGTTGTTTATTTTAAGAAAGACGGACGACCCAAGACCACTATGGCTTGGGTCTCCAAATCTAATTAATTCTTTTTGTGACTCGTGCAGGGACATCCGAAGGGTACTATATCTATTCGTTGGTATGTGGATAGTGGATGCTCCTGGCACATGTAGCATGGCCTTGCTTCAAGATGTGAAACCATTCAGAGGCGGCTATGTGGCCTTTGCTGGAGAGAAAGGCGGTAATATCACGTGTCAAGGCGTGGTTTCAAATGGTTGTCAGCTTTGATAACGTCAACTACTGCGAGCAGCTAAAGCATAACTTGTTGAGTGTCTCCCAGATGTGCGACAAGGAGTACTCGGTGATGTTTGACAAGACTGAATGCTTGATTCTCAAACCTGGTTTTGAGGTTCCTGAAGACTGGATTCTGATGAGAGCGCCAAGGACAAGCGACACCTATCAGATTGATATGAGCGTGGCAACAACCACCTCATCAGGTGCTACTTGTTTGCTTACCAAAGCGACAGAGCTTGACTCTATCTTGTGGCATAGGAAACTCGGACACATTTCTTATCGAAAAATGAATCATCTTATCTGAAACGGTTTGGTAACCGGTGTTCCTAAGCTGAGATTTACTGTTGCAGATGACTGTATGCATTGTAAAAAGGGCAAACAGCAACGGAAGTCTCACAAGCCCAAGCTTCAAAACTCCATCGATACCCCTTTGGAGCTATTACATATGGATCTGTTTGGCCCCATAAGTATCAGTAGTATTGGAGGTAAGTCATTCTGTCTGGTTGTAACTGATGATTTCTCACGTTTTCCTTGGGTGCATTTTTTAGGTACAAAGGACGAAACTGCTGACATTCTTCAATAGCTGATCCTGAACTTGGAATCTCTTTGCAAGTTGAAGGTTAGAAGAATAAGGAGTGACAACGGAACTGAATTCAAGAATAATTTGATGGAACTTTTCTATCTCAAGAAGGGGACCCGTCACGAATTTAGTGTCCCGTACACACCTCAGCAGAATGGAGTCGCAGAACGGAAGAACGGAACCTTGATTGAGACTGCAAGGACAATGCTGTCAGATGCAAAGCTTCCTATCACTTTCTGGGCAGAAGCAGTTAATACAACTTGTCACGTCTTGAACAGAGTTCTGGTTGTGAAGAGGCACAACAAGACTTGTTATGAGTTGATCAACAATCGACCTCCCAATCTTGACTATCTAGTTCCTTTTGGTAGTCCCTGTTCCTTATTGCTACAATACAAAGACCGAAAGTCTAAGTTTCATGCAAAAGAGGTGGAAGGCATCTTCTGAGGATATGTTGCCAACTCGACTTGCAAGAGAGTGTGCAATATAGGAACTCGTACTATCGAGGAATGGTTTGAAGTGGATTGTAGTAAACACAGTATTCCACTAGAACCAACTGGTCCAGCTTGGGGTTTTGATTATGATGCGCTATTCAAATCTTTCAATCTTCCTGATTTGTCTGCAAATGATGCCGCAAATGTGTATGAATTATTTGTTGGCGGTGATGAATCTAGTTTTTCAACACGTGCTACTGTACCGATTGTAACTCATGATTCCTATGCTGCATCTGCATCTGGAACTCATGACGGTGATAACAGTGAAGATGTTCTTGTTGACGAAAATGACGCTCAAGCTAATCCTAATACTCGTGTAGGAAATGAAGCTCCAGCTGATCCAATCAACATTGAATCTTCTTCTGGAACACAGGATATGGGGGAGTTAAGCACGGACCTCGATTTAGAAATTCAGGAACCGAATGTACTAGAGATGAGAGTGCATAAGAATCAACCAATTGACAACATTATTAGTGATCCTCATGCCGGTGTTCAAACTCGTCATCGAACCATTGCTGAGAACACTAGTCTCTACTCTGAGATACTTGACACTGGTGTCATGGAAACATGTCTGCATGCTGCATTCGTGTCCCAGTTAGAGCCGAAGAATGTGAAAGAGGCTCTCGCTGACAACTGCTGGATTGAGGCAATGCAAGAAGAACTGTCTTAATTCCAAAATTTGCATGTGTGAGATTTTGTTGACTTGCCAAGGGGCGTACAACCAATTGGCACCAGATGGGTGTTCAAATGCAAGACGGATGATCGTCATGTTGTAGTGAAGAACAAAGTAAGGTTGGTTGTTCAGGGTTTTTATCAACAAGAGGGATTGGATTACACAGAAGTATATGCCCTAGTTGCTAGACTTGAGGCCATTCGACTATTTCTGGCTTATGCCTCATAGTTGGCTTCAAGGTCTATCAACTTGATGTGAAAAGTGCCTTCCTGTACGGAAAGGTTCATGAAGAGGTCTATGTCACTCAACCTCCCGGCTTTGAAGATCCGCATAATATCAATAAAGTGTATAAGCTCTGATACCACTTGTAGGTCCCCGGGTGTCTCGGATCGTTACCTGTGGGTGTGTAACTAGTCGGACCGGGTGCGGAATGCCCGTGACTAGGTGGAGAATCAAACAACACAAAGTAAACCAACAATAAAATCACTTTAAAGCTTCGTCTATTATAAACTTGAACGGTTACAGAGAGAAAATACTGATTGCAATTGTTTGCGTACTTATCTTTTGTCAACCTATTCTATTTATACAAGACCTGATCTTTGCGCACTTAATAAGTACAATAAACTAAGACACTATCTAGAGTGTTTGTCATACAAAAGTGCTTCAACAAACTCCTCCTTGACAACAGCTCTGGATTGTCTTCGGTCTTCACAGTATTTGTGAAGATGTGGCTGCTTTGGGTCTTTCGGAAAAAGAATCATCTTGTTTAGGTATTCAAACCTGAATATGTAGGCTACGAGTATCTGGGATACTTCTTTAATAGGGGATGAATATTGGAACAACTTGAACCCAAGGATTTGCTGTTTTGGATCTTTGCAAAGGAATAAAAGAATAAAATCCTAGAGTTGGCTAGGTGTGCTTTTTGAGGATTTGAGTGAAGTGATAATGAAGATGGTCATAGTTTACAGAGAAATGGGGGGGGGGGGGATAAAATCTAGTATTCATGAAACATTAAAGAGGTGGAGAAAAAGCCGTTGGGACTTCCTATATATATACCTCTTTGACGTAACATGGATCTCAACTATGATTTCTCGTGTAAACTATATTTTTCGTGTTTGATTCTATCGTGTGTTTTCGAGATGAAGCTGGATATTCGTTGGATTATTAGTTGAAGATGGAACCTTTTATCATTTGCCGATAGGATAGGAAACATACCCTTGTTTCTGGTCTAGTCAGATGGAGCTGAAACTGAAAGGGGATATTGGAAATGAACATCTTTGGGAATTTGGTTGACTCGTGAAGATACAGGATAGAGTTGGACACATCTGGTTGAAGACTTAAGTTTATCTTACTGGAATTCCTATGGGAGCTGATTAGTTTGATGCAGGTTATTGGAAACTCAAACTCTCTATCATATGCCAGCTGAATTGGAGTTGTCTTAGTCTACTATTGTTACCTGTTTAGGAAGACATTGTTAGACTCAGAATTCTAAGTCAGGGTGGAGGTTGCTACTACTGAGAGGATGAAATACAATGAGTTGTGTTGGGTTAGTTGCTTCTTATTGAAGCACTTGGTTTGGTCTACAATGAAAGCTACAGTTATGAGGGAGTCGTGTGTATCACTCGGCAACTGAAGACTGAAGTTTGAAGATTTGAAGATCTCAAGTGGAATTCCAGAAGACACGTGATGTCATTAGTTTAGAGGGAGTCTGTTAGGACATTCTTTGTAAACTGATGATTATCAGTGTTAGTGATAGATAGAATTTGATGTTATAGTTAAGAGGGAGTTTGTAGAAGCATGTTTTTGTAACTATAGATTTGAGTACTTAGCCTTCACACCAGTTTGGTCCTGCGTACTTAGTAAGTACGCAAGACCAAACCCTGCGTACTTAGACAAGTACGCAGGTAATGTTCCTTCCCCTATAAATAGAAGACTTGTCTTCATTTGTAGGTGGAACTCTGGAACTAGGTTGAGAGGTGTCCAGGTCGAGACGAGCTCTCCCGACCCCTGGACCGTGAGCTTAGATGAGAGATGTGTGCTCCTTCGGTATGTAGTCTGTAATACGGGATGACTTCTATGTTATGGATTACGTGTCGTTTCATTATCTTTTGTCTTTGTTCGTGTTTTCTCTTTCTCGTTTCTTGGTTCCCACACAAATCACAGAACAGGTCCGTGTATATCCGCTACGCGACGAGGCTCCCGGGACCTACAACATAGAAAGCTGGAAAATTTTTAAAATTCATCTGTGGGATTGGATTACTTTAATGCTAATGCTGATCCTACAAAGAGGGTTGCTGGAATTGGATTTGTTCCTCCACCATTCAATGCAAATTATGTGGTTGAACCAGAAATTATTCATGAAAAGGAAATTGATCCAAAGACGGTGTTGAAAGTAAATCCAGTAACTGGTGAAGATATGATCTATGATTCTGATTCTGAAGATGAAGTTTTTGATGATAAAAAGGTTGAAGGCATTCCTAAGGAAGTGTAACTTGATGAACCAAAGGTAGTGAAAATGGTACCCATGATAGATGCATTTTAACAGAACCTGATGAGGTGAAAGTTGATCAATCTAAACTTTCCACAATGTTACAATCAAGTGGTTTTGTTGCTGCTGGTCATCAAAAGGAAAATTTATCAACAGTGACTAAACAAGTTTTTGTTCAAAAGAAGCCAGTCAACTGTTTAGTAAAATCTTCTGAAGATTGTTCATCGGAAGGGTCTTCAAATTCAAGAAAAACTTCTTATATCAGAAATTGTGACACCCAGTAATTCAGGTGAATATCCATATTACATAAATGCACGTTCAAATCATATATTTTCCTGAAGTATTATTTTTACCAAGTAAAGTCAAGGAGTCTAGCAAAGAAACTTATATCAAAATAGTAATCTTTATGAATTACTAGGGAAATAAGCAATAATAACCCGCAAAGTACGATCGTTGGTGATTAACAAGGATGTTATTCTAGTAAAACTCTAGGGAGACGCTTTAACTTAAAAACACAAATATTGGTGACTAAACTCTTGAAAGTTGACATATAAATAATTGTTACATGTCGCTATGTTATTTTATGTGTAAAACACGTGTGATTTAGTTAAAGTAATGACTAGGTCGGGATCAACTAGTAAACTAATAAACAAGTCAAAAATACATAAGGATATTTGATCATAAAAAGTCCTACATCGGGTATTAGATCACGCGATCATCTAGAAGGTTGACACCACCAAAGAACCTATCTAACTAAGACTTGGATTGTAATTATGAGATGTGACAAGACCCAACCCCCACCCTACTACCCCATTTCGGCCATACTTATGTGGGGCCACCCACACACCCACTCCACCATCATGACCATGAGCATGTGTCATGAGGGGCCATACCCAATCAACCAAAGGTGCAAGCAAGAGTCAATTCGTCAAGTCAATCATCCTTGATGTGACTTGGTTGATTACAACACCCAACCCCCCACCCTTCTCCCTCTATTCGGCCAAAGTCAAGGAGGGCCCCACCCACCTCACACCACCTCACCACTTCCATACTTGTGTCATGAGAGGCCATGCCTCTTTGAGTGTAGACCACACCAACATCTTCCATCACATTAAATGCACCCACTTACACACTCAACCTCTCACTCTCTCATATATATACACACTCACGGCTCACACATGCACACACACAAACACTTTGTATCTTTCAATTTCAAGAGCAAAAACCCTAGAGAAGTTTGAGTTAGAGTTGAAGATTCAAGGAAGGTTTGGAGTCTAGGAGTCGAGACTTGATAACAACACGAGCACCTAGTGTCTTCCATACGTTTTTCTTCACCTAGCTTGTCTAGTGGTACGAAACCGTCATTCATCTTTTATATTTTCTTTACTTCCTTAAAGTAAGCATGTTGTTCATCCAAAATTAAAGGAGGTTTAAAAAGCTAAAGAGTTTATAAAGTTTAACATTTTTATGATTTAAAAGCTAGATTTTATATAAAAAGATGTATGAAATTCGAAAATGATAAGCTTTTATACATAGGTTATTATCTTAACATATTTATGAAAGCTTTGTTGATTTGAATTCATGATGCTAAATTAAGAATTGATAAACTAAAAAGATGTGTGTAAATGTGTATATGTGTGTAGCCAAAAATTGTAGGTATAAGTGTATATGTTGTTGTTTTGATACCATAATGATAGTTGTAGATGTTAAAAGCATGATTAACATTAGATAAAAAGGTTTGAACATGGATACATACATGAAGAAATCATGATATATAGATATATATATGTAGGTCTGTTTTGGAAAACTTGATAAATGTATGTTCATAAAGTGTTAAACTTGTTAAAATGAGAATTATTGAATCATATGTATGCATGATTATGGAGTATGTTCATAAAAACAGTTTATGATATTGGTTAAAAACATGCTAACTTCCGCTACCGTTCCGACAGGAACGCTTGCCTATTTCTAGACCTATTACGGGCGGGTTGTGCCCGTAGCACGTTATGTAGTTTAAAACTTTAGTACTGATGTGGTCATGTGAACCCATCCCTTTTGTATCCTTATCTTTTGGAACAATGTACTATGTATGTTTTAACTATGTATGTGATGGTTTATGTTGTGAAGATGGTTGTTTACGTTTGACGTTGTTGTATCCTTATGTCATGATCTATCATTATTATTATATAATGTTGTTTCTTTTTAAATGTTATGTTAGAAAGAACGTCATGGCACCTAAGCGAAGGACGCCACGTAACACTACTAGTGGCAACAACGAGACGATTTCCTCAAACGTGGAACAACTCATAGCACAGCGAGTAGCTGCCGCCATGGGGCAGTATGAAGCAAATCAAAATAGTGGCGGAGGAAACGGCAGCGGTACCGGCAGAGGAGGTGCAGGAGGTAGCGGTACAGCAGGAGGTTCCGGAGGTTCCGGAGGTAATAAAAATAAATAAGCCATAACACATAGTCATGATCCGAATTAATGACGTTATGACTTGTGATTCTACAGGTGCTCCAAATAGGAAGTGAACCTACAAGGCCTTCCTATCCTGCAACCCCCGCAGTTTTAATGGCACCGAGGGTGCAGTAGGACTAATGAGATGGATAGAAAAGATGGAGTCGGTGATTGATATAAGTGAATGCACCGCTGACTGCATGGTGAAGTATTCTACATGCACACTCACTGATAAAGCTTTAACCTGGTGGAATTCACAAGTCAAGACTTTGGGGAGAGAGACAGCGTATCAATTATCTTGGGAAGACTTGAAAAATATGATGATCGAGGAATATTGTCCACGAACCGAATTGCAAAAGATTGAAACTGAGATGTGGAACTTACAAATGATCGGAGATGATGTGGCGGGGTACACCGACCGTTTTAATGAATTGGCAATTCTGGTACCTCATATGTTCACACCAGAACATAAGCGTGTGGAAAGGTATCTGTGGGGCCTTGTGCCTCAAATTCGTAGTATGGTAACATCATCTAATCCAATGGATGCCAATAGTGCTATAACTTTAGCATTCAAACTGAGGGATGACGCAATGCGTAATGGAGGGTTTAGAAGGAAGGAGAATGAGGAAGGTAGATCTGGGGAGAAAAGGAAATGGATGGGAAAGTCAAGTAATAAATCTGGAAAACAAGGGTTTAAGAAACAAGGAACTGTGAAGGCTTTTGCAGCCAACACAATGGAAAGGAAGGAGTATGATAGGGGCCTACCGAGGTGTAAGAAGTGCGGAAATCAGCACACCGGTGAATGTATCAAATGTGGAAAGTGTGACAGGTTTGGTCACACCACACAAGCTTGTCGAGTTGACGACCGAACAGGGAAATTTAAACCGGGATGTTTCATATGTGGTGACCTGAAACACTTCAAAAAGGATTGTCCCAAGTGGAAGAATCAGACGAACGCTCAGGCACATGGGAGAGCATTTGTGATGGGTGCAAGGGACGCACGCCAGGACCCGAACATCGTCACTGGTACGTTCCCGATAAATAATCACTATGCCTCTGTACTTTTTGATTCGGGTGCGGATATGAGCTTTGTGTCGAATGATTTTAAATCCTTACTCAGTATTAAGGCCAGCAAACTAGATCAAAGTTATACAATTGAATTAGCAAATGGGAAATTAATAGAAGCCAGAGAGGTCATTAAGGGTTGTACTTTATGTTTAGAAAACCATACATTCAGTATAGACCTTCTACCTGTTGAACTAGGGAGTTTTGATATTGTTATTGGCATGGATTGGTTATCAAAGAATCGTGCCGAGATCGTATGCTTCGAGAAGATCGTACGTATCCCACTACCAAGCGGAGAAATTCTTTCAATTCAAGGCGAAAAGTATAGAACGATGTTGAAGACGATAAACTGCATGAAAGCTCATAAGTATCTACGCAAGGGTTATTGTGCATTCCTGGCTCACATCGTCGAGAAGAAACTCGAGGAACGTCGACTCGAGGACATACTAATCGTTAGGGATTACCCTGAATTATTTCCCGAGGACTTACCTGGATTACCACCATCAAGGCAAGTCGAGTTCTAGATCGACCTAGTACCAGGAGCCACACCAGTTGCACGATCTCCGTATCGTCTAGCCCCTTCCGAGATGCAGGAACTGTCGAGCCAATTACAAGAATTACTTGACAAAGGTTTCATAAGACCGAGTTTCTCACCATGGGGAGCTCCGGTTCTATTTGTAAAGAAAAAGGATGGAACCTTTAGAATGTGCATTGATTACCGGGAATTGAACAAGCTGACAATCAAAAACCGGTATCCTCTTCCTCGAATAGACGATTTGTTTGATCAACTTTAAGGTTCCAGTTTCTATTCTAAAATTGATCTACGATCAGGGTATCATCAACTGAAAATCCAGGAAGAAGATATACCAAAAACGGCTTTTAGGACTCGTTACGGTCACTACAAGTTCCTAGATATGCCATTTGGCTTGACTAATGCACCGGCTGTTTTCATGGATCTCATGAACCGCGTGCGCAAGCCGTACTTGGATAAATTCGTGATTGTGTTTATCGATGACATATTGATATATTCAAGAACCAAGGAGGAACACGAACATCATTTGAAATTAATCTTGGAACTACTCAGGAATGAGAAGCTTTATGCCAAATTCTCTAAATGTGAGTTTTGGATCCGAGAGGTTCACTTTCTCGGACACGTCATCAATAAGAATGGTATTCACGTAGATCCATCCAAGATTGAAGCTATCAAAAACTGGGAAGCACCAAGAACTCCGACTGAGGTGCGTCAATTTCTGGGTTTGGCAGGCTATTACAGGCGATTCATCGAGAATTTTTCAAAGATAGCCTTGCCTATGACCACGTTAACTCAGAAGGATAAAAAGTTTGATTGGACTGATAAACAAGAATCAGCTTTTCAATTGTTGAAGCAAAAACTTTGCAGTGCACCAATCCTATCCCTTCCCGAAGGGACTGACAATTTCATTGTGTACTGTGACGCATCACACCAAGGTCTGGGATGTGTGTTGATGCAGAGAGAAAAAGTCATAGCATATGCATCCAGACAGCTGAAAATCCATGAGAAAAATTATACGACTCACGATCTGGAATTGGGTACTGTCGTGTTTGCACTCAAGATTTGGAGACATTACTTATACGGTACAAAATGTACTATCTTTACAGACCACAAGAGTCTCCAGCACATCTTTAATCAGAAAGAACTCAACATGAGGCAACGTCGTTGGGTAGAGCTACTGAATGATTACGACTGTGATATCAAGTATCACCCTGGGAAGGCGAATGTCGTAGCAGACGCTTTGAGTCGTAAGGAGCAAGTTAAAACTCTTCGTGTTCGTGCCCTAGGATTGACAATTCATACGTGTCTCACGACTCAAATCCGGATGGCACAACAAGAGGCAATCAAAGAAGAAAACATTCAGAATGAAGCTTTACGAGGAATGATCAGACAGTTGGAACCAAAGTCAGATGACACTTTATACTTCATGAATAGAATTTGTGTGCCATGTTTTGGTAACTTACGGGAGTTGGTTATGGACGAAGCCCACAAGTCCAGGTACTCCATTCACCCAGGTTCAGATAAGATGTATAAGGATCTGAAAGAACACTATTGGTGGCCGAACATGAAAGGAGAAATTGCTATTTATGTAGGTAAATGCCTGACATGTTCAAAGGTAAAGGCAGAACGTCAGAAACCATCGGGATTGTTACAACAACCCGAGATACCTCAATGGAAATGGGAACAGATTTCAATGGATTTCATTACAAAGTTGCCCAGGACGTCGAGCGGGTATGACACGATATGGGTAGTTGTCGATCGTTTGACAAAATCAGCCCATTTTCTACCAATCAAAGAAACGGATAAAACCGAGAAACTTGCGAAGTTTTATATCAAGGAAATTGTGGCTAGGCATGGAGTGCCAATTTCTATTATCTCTGATAGAGACAGCAGATTCGTGTTTAGAATCTGGAAATCATTACAAGAAGCCATGGGCACACGTCTTGACATGAGCACAGCATATCACCCACAAACAGATGGTCAAAGTGAAAGGACCATTCAAACCTTAGAGGATATGCTCCGTGCATGTGCAATTGACTTCGGTGGAAATTGGGATACTCATTTACCGCTAGCTGAGTTTTCATACAATAACAGTTACCACACCGGCATCAAAGCCGCTCCGTTTGAGACTTTGTATGGTCGAAAATGTCGTTCACCTCTATGTTGGGCGGAGGTTGGCGACAAACATTTAACCGGTCCTGAGATTTTTCAGGACTACTGACAAGATTGTCACACCCCGAATTTCAACTAACAAAGTTTTACCGTTTTGGGAAGTGACAAACCAGGATCTCAGACACTAGTTACATTCAACGACTCTACATGGGACTCAAAATGAAAATATCTTTTAAATCAAAGTATCAATGCGGAAGCGTAAAGAAAGTAAATGCGCAACATACACGCGCCCAAAACTAAAGTCCAAAATTCTCAAAAGTCCAAACGTCCAAACCAAACAAAGTACAATAAAATAATTCAACCAAACATAAATAGACACAAAGCAAAGCAGTTGAATCCCATGCATGCCCTAACGTGCACCTGTGTCTTACTTAGCGTCCTGAGAAAACATGTAAGAAAAAGTGTCAACACGAGGTTGGTGAGTTCATAGGTTTCAATATATAAATAAACGTTACCAGATTTATTATACAATCAACATATATATACCAATGAGTAGCTAACTCATGTTCATGTTTGCTATTACGCTCGCAACCGTAAACTGACTGCTTGTATTGCCTCCCACCAGGTCTATCAACCACTGTGCACGTTTAGGTCAATATTGCACCCGTTCGATATCCAATCGAGTTAGCGCGACTAACGCGGGTGAGGTTTGTCAAACCCAGTAGTACTACCCAACATACCTCGCTATATTCATATTTAAACGGTTCGATGTGAGGACTTTCATGATAGAGTTTACGCATAGTCATAACAATTGATATAAAATGAAGTACAAAAATCAAAAGAGTTTGTATCATGTTTTCTCCCCCAGTTTAAAAGCAGTAAAAAGGGGCCGTGAAACTCACCTGAGCTTGAGTAGAGATTTGGATCACACAAGGAAAAAGTTGAAACCACGAGTGTAAGTCTCAGACGACTTACGTATGCCCTAAAATTATAAACATATAAATTAGGGACAAATTGGGATTTGTGACGACGACACGAAAGATTTAACACCTTAACGCATTCTAGGAATTTACGAGTAGACGAACGTGTCTACGGAATTATATATATAATAATTAAGCTAAATGCGTTACGTGTCGAACGTTAATAACGAATAATAAACAAATAAATAATTAGATTCGTACGTTCGAGTCGTTTACAAAAGTTAGGAAGAAAATATAATCTAATATATTATTTTAGATTCGTAAGATTAATAATTAATCATTGGCGAAAATAATAAATATGTTATTTTTATTCGAGTAAATAACGTAGGTAAATAATATAACAACTTATACTATTAAATAGTTTAAACATCACACGAGGTATTTAAACAAAATGAAATAACATAAATATATATATTATTTAGAAATAGGAGTCACGAGTTAAAAATAATATTAATATATTATTTCATACGAAGTCGGGGTTGAAATTAGTATAAATATATTGTTTCGAAAGTGGAATTATTATCAATTATAAGTTATAAAATCAAACCCAAGCCTACGGGTTGTTTTCCGGGTTAAAACACTTTAATATAATATTATATTAATATAACAATTTATTTAGTAATTAAAATAATATTAAAAATCGGATTTAAAACTAAGTGTGGGTGGAGAGACTCGAACCCGGGTCTCTCCCACCACAGCCACACACTCTAACCAGTCCCGCCCGCTAGGGAATCGCATACATATCCAAAACAAAAATGGTTTTATTCATCACAAAAACCCAGTCCCTACCCCATTCGCGATTTCGAACCCAATTCCCGTCCCAAATCCGTAGATTCCGACCATGATTGAACCAGAAAGTATAGGGGTTTTGAAAATCGGAGGTTTTCGAATCTATGTGTTCGTTTAATTGTAAAACAGTTAAGTGTATGGTCGTTTAATTCCCGGTTTTGAACTCGAAAGCCTAGAATAAGGATACGTAATCGTGATGAACAAATTAAACGTTGAAACTCGATGGAATCATGGGACTTTTACTCAATAAAGGTTTGTGAATATATCTATACAGTTTAATTTGATTTTTATTACGATCAAGATCAAAATCCCCAAATTAAACAAGAACAAACCCTAGATTATGAATCGAGTTGAATTCGATATTAAAAATGGTTGGGTTCATAGGGATTTCAATGAGTGATCAGTTGTGAATCTGATCATGAAGTTTAATTTGATTAATACTGTGTCTAATATTAAAAGCCCCAAATCGAATTCGCAAGAACCCTAGGTTATAGATCGTGCGATGATATGAGTTCAATATTTCATAGGGCTTTCAATCCAGTTACTAGGACGACTCTAAGGACACGTTCAATTTCATTAATCGATATCGGATTGCTAGGGTTCGACCAAACTAGAAACGTATGAACCCTAGAATCTGGTTTGATTAGAATTTGATAATGTAAGCCCTAATTAGGTTAGGGCTTTCATTCTATAGACTAAAACGAATCAGAGGAAGATTTCAATTACCAGATTGGATGTTGGGTTGATAGTGCTCGACCAAAATTGAGTCCGACGACGTGCGGGTTAGTCTCCGTCGATCACGGCCTTGTTTTCGACTGAACTGGGGTATGGATTTGCTACTGATGGATGCGACTAGAGCGTGTGAGAGTTCAATTTCAAGAATGATGCACGAATTGATCGAGTTCGGTTGATAATGGTTATTGAGATCGACAGTTACATGATTAATACTCATAATTCATTTTAATTCGTGCAATGATGATGAGAGACTGTTCATAATCGATCGTTCCAAGCATTAATGTGTAATTCGGTTATGGATTGGCATAGGATATGGCTCAAGGAGTTTGAATTGGGAATCAAAGGCATGATTTTGACTTTTAAAAGTCAACATGAACTAGTTACACTCAATTTTGACTGTACGAGGTCAACAGATTGAGTTTGGGTTAATTACAACTTTGATCCCTGAAGTTTGAATTCAGATATTGACAGGATTAGTCATTGGGGTTTGAATTTAACTGGATTAGCTAACGGGGTTATGTTTTTTTTTAACAGGAAGTTAACGGAATTTACTAACCGCGTTAACCTGAAAAGTCGGGTTGTCACATCATCCCCTAGTTGAAAGAATTTTCGTCCCGAAAATTTAAAATATAAAAAAAAAATTCCGGATGTCACATCATCCCCTAGTTGAAATAGTACCTTAAGAGTTTGACGTGGAGTGCTTGAACAGATTAGGATATTTGTGCATCATCTGATCCTCGCGCTCCCACGTGAATTCCGGTCCGCGTTTCGAGTTCCAACGGACTCTAACAATGGGGATTTTGCTGCGCTTTAACGTTTTTACTTCCCTATCCATAATTTCGACTGGTTCTTCGATGAAACGTAACTGTTCATCAACATGTAGTTCCTCCAGAGGAACTGCGAGTGATTCGTCTGCCAGGCATTTCTTTAAATTTGAGACGTGAAAAACGTTGTGTACACCACTAAGTCTTTCAGGTAGGTCCAGTTGATACGCGACTGGTCCAATTCTCTTCATTATTTTGAAAGGTCCAACATAACGAGGATTCAGTTTACCTCGTTTCCTGAAACGAATGACACCTTTCCAAGGTGAGACTTTGAGTAAGACCATGTCACCTACTTGAAACTCCAAAGGTTTACGACGCTTGTCAGCATAGCTCTTTTGACGATCACGAGCTGCCGCCATACGGTTTCTAATTTGGACGATCTTTTTGGAAGTTTCAAATACAAGTTCAGGACCTGTAAGTTGGCTATCTCCAACCTCGGTCCAACAAATGGGAGAACGGCATTTCCGTCCATAAAGTGCTTAAAATGAGCTGCCTTGATGCTAGTGTGATAACTGTTGTTGTAGGAGAACTCCACCAACGGTAGGTGAGACTCCCAAGTGTTACCGAAATCGATCACACAAGCTCGTAGCATGTCCTCCAGAGTTTGGATAGTACGTTCAGTTTGACCATCGGTTTGAGGATGGTAAGCTGTGCTCATATCTAGACGCGTGCCTAAGGCCTTACGTAATGACTGCCAGAAACGAGAAGTGAATCGTGCATCACGATCCAAAATAATAGAGATTGGTACTCCGTGCCGAGAGACTACTTCTTTCAAGTATATTCGAGTGAGTTTATCCATTTTGTCGGTTTCTTTGATTGCTAGAAAGTGAGCAGATTTTGTTAGTCGATCAACAATTACCCAAATGGTATCGCATCTAGTAGGAGTTCATGGTAATTTGGTGATGAAATCCATGGATATTTGTTCCCATTTCCACATGGGAATTTCTGGTTGCTGCAGGAGACCGGATGGTTTTTGATATTCAACTTTGACCTTCGCGCAGGTCAGACACTTACTAACATAGGTGGCTATATCGGCCTTCATCTTCGGCCACCAATATAGTACTTTTAGATCATGGTACATTTTATCGAAACCCGGATGGATGGAGTAACGAGATTTATGAGCTTCATCCATGATTAGTTCCCTTAAGTTTCCGAACACTGGAATCCATATTCGTTCGACGAAGTAACGAATTCCGTCAGATTTTACTTCAAGTTGTGCTTCCATGCCGCGTGTACCTTCTAACGGTAGGTTATCTTCTTTCAAGGCTTCAAGTTGAGCACTACGAATTCTGTCAGGCAATCCAGGGTGAATAGTGAGTTGTAACGCTCGAACTCGTTTGGGTTTCGTTTCCTTTCGGCTTAGTGCATCAGCCACAACGTTAGCTTTACCCGGATGGTACCGGATCGCACAGTCGTAATCATTTAAAAGTTCAACCCAACGACGTTGTCGCATGTTCAACTCCTTCTGCTCGAAGATATGCTGGAGGCTCTTGTGATCGGTGTAGATGGTGCATTTGGTACCGTACAAGTAATGTCTCCATATCTTAAGTGCGAAGACGACGGCTCCCAACTCTAAGTCATGAGTGGTGTAGTTTTTCTCGTGAACCTTTAATTGACGTGACGCGTATGCGATTACCTTTTCGCGTTGCATTAAGACACAACCCAGACCTTGAATAGATGCATCACAATACACTACAAAATCATCAGTTCCTTCCGGAAGGGCTAAAATAATTGCACTGCAAAGTTTCTGTTTGAGGTGCTGGAAAGCTGATTCTTGGTTATCGCCCCAATTATAGGCCTTTCCTTTTTGAGATCTGTCACACCCCCAATTTCAACTAACGGAGTTTTACCGTTTTGGGAAGTGACAAACCAGGATCTCAGACACTAGTTACATTGAACGACTCTACATGGGACTCAAAATGAAAATATCTTTTAAATCAAAGTATCAATGCGGAAGCGTAAAGAAAGTAAATGCGCAAAATACACGCGCCCAAAACTAAAGTCCAAAAGTCTCAAAAGTCCAAACCAAACAAAGTACAATAAAATAATTCAACCAAACATAAATAGACATAAAGCAAAGCAGTTGAATCCCATGCATGCCCTAACGTGCACCTGTGTCTTATCTTAGCGTCCTGAGAAAACATGTAAGAAAAAGTGTCAACACGAGGTTGGTGAGTTCACAGGTTTCAATATATAAATAAACGTTACCAGATTTATTATACAATCAACATATATATACCAATGAGTAGCTAACCCATGTTCATATTTGCTATTACACTCGCAACCGTAAACTGACTGCTTGTATTGCCTCCCACCAGGTCTATCAACCACGGTGCACGTTTAGGTCAATATTGCACCCGTTCGATATCCAATCGAGTTAGCGCGACTAACGCGGGTGAGGTTTGTCAAACCCAGTAGTACTACCCAACATACCTCGCTATATTCATATTTAAACGGTTCGATGTGAGGACTTTCATGATAGAGTTTACGCATAGTCATAACAATTGATATAAAATGAAGTACAAAAATCAAAAGAGTTTGTATCATGTTTTCTCCCCCAGTTTAAAAGCAGTAAAAAGGGCGCCGTGAAACTCACCTGAGCTTGAGTAGAGATTTGGATCACACAAGGAAAAAGTTGAAACCACGAGTGTAAGTCTCAGACGACTTACGTATGCCCTAAAATTATAAACATATCAATTAGGGACAAATTGGGATTTGTGACGACGACACGAAAGATTTAACACCTTAACGCATTCTAGGAATTTACGAGTAGACGAACGTGTCTACGGAATTATATATATAATAAATAAGGTAAATGCGTTAGGTGTCGAACGTTAATAACGAATAATAAACAAATAAATAATTAGATTCGTACGTTCGAGTCGTTTAAAAAAGTTAGGAAGATAATATAATTTAATATATTATTTTAGATTCGTAAGATTAATAATTAATCATTGGCGAAAATAATAAATATGTTATTTTTATTCGAGTAAATAACGTAGGTAAATAATATAACAACTTATACTATTAAATAGTTTAAACATCACACGAGGTATTTAAACAAAGTGAAATAACATAAATATATATATTATTTAGAAATAGGAGTCACGAGTTAAAAATAATATTAATATATTATTTCATACGAAGTCGGGGTTGAAATTAGTATAAATATATTATTTCGAAAGTGGAATTATTATCAATTATAAGTTATAAAATCAAACCCGAGCCTACTGGTTGTTTTCCGGGTTAAAACACTTTAATATAATATTATATTAATATAACAATTTATTTAGTAATTAAAATAATATTAAAAATCGGATTTAAAAATAAGTGTGGGTGGAGAGACTCGAACCCGGGTCTCTCCCACCACAGCCACACACTCTAACCAGTCCCGCCCGCTAGGGAATCACATACATTTCCAAAACAAAAATGGTTTTATTCATCACAAACACCTAGTCCCTACCCCATTCGCGATTTCGAACCCAATTCCCGTCCCAAATCCGTAGATTCCGACCATGATTGAACCAGAAAGTATAGGGGTTTTGAAAATCGGAGGTTTTCGAATCTGTGTGTTCGTTTAATTGTAAAACAGTTAAGTGTATGGTCGTTTAATTCCCGGTTTTGAACTCGAAACCCTAGAATAAGGATACGTAATCGCGATGAACAAATTAAACGTTGAAACTCGATGGAATCATGGGGCTTATACTCAATAAAGGTTTGTGAATATATCTATACAGTTTAATTTGATTTTTATTACGATCAAGATCAAAATCCCCAAATTAAACAAGAGCAAACCCTAGATTATGAATCGAGTTGAATTCGATATTAAAAATGGTTGGGTTCATAGGGCTTTCAATGAGTGATCAGTTGCGAATCTGATCATGAAGTTTAATTTGATTAATACTGTGTCTAATATTAAAAGCCCCAAATCGAATTCGTAAGAACCCTAGGTTATAGATCGTGTTGAATTCGATGATACGAGTTCAATATTTCATAGGGCTTTCAATCCAGTTACTAGGACGACTCTAAGGACACGTTCAATTTCATTAATCGATATCGGATTGCTAGGGTTCGACCAAACTAGAAACGTATGAACCCTAGAATCTGGTTTGATTAGAATTTGATAATGTAAGCCCTAATTAGGTTAGGGCTTTCATTCTATAGACTAAAACCAATCAGAGGAAGGTTTCAATCACCAGATTGGATGTTGGGTTGATAGTGCTCGACCAAAATTGAGTCCGACGATGTGCGGGTTAGTCTCCGTCGATCACGGCCTTGTTTCCGACTGAACTGGGGTATGGATTTGCTACTGATGGATGCGACTAGAGCGTGTGAGAGTTCAATTTCAGGAATGATGCACGAATTGATCGAGTTCGGTTGATAATGATTATCGAGATCGACGGTTACATGATTAATACTCATAATTCATTTTAATTCGTGCAATGATGATGAGAGACTGTTCATAATCGATCGTTCCAAGCATTAATGTGTAATTCGGTTATGGATTGGCATAGGATACGGCTCAAGGAGTGTGAATTGGGAATCAAAGGCACAATTTTGACTTTTAAAAGTCAACATGAACTAGTTACACTCAATTTTGACTGTACGAGGTCAACAGATTGAGTTTGGGTTAATTACAACTTTGATCCCTGAAGTTTGAATTCAGATATTGACAGGATTAGTCCTTGGGGTTTGAATTTAACTGGATTAGCTAACGGGGTTATGTTTTTTTTAATAGGAAGTTAACGGAATTTACTAACCGCGTTAACCTGAAAAGTCGGGTTGTCACAAAGATCTTCAAGATCAAAGATCGTCTGAAGGCCGCCCGTGACAGACAAAAGAGTTACGCGGATAACAGACGAAAACCATTAGAATTCCAAGTCGGGGACCGCGTCATGTTGAAGGTCTCACCTTGGAAAGGAGTTGTAAGATTTGGCAACCGTGGCAAGCTTAACCCTAGGTACGTTGGACCATTTGAAATATTGGCTAGGGTTGGCCCTGTAGCATACAAGCTCAAGTTGCCACAAGAACTAAGCAATGTACATGATACGTTTCATGTATCAAATCTCAAGAAGTGCTTATCAGACGACACGTTAATTATACCGCCTGATGAGATTCACATAGATAACAAGCTGCACTTCGTTGAGGAACCCATTGAAGTCACAGATTGGAAGGTTCAGAGAATAAGGCGTAGCCGGATTAAATTGGTTAAGGTACGTTGGAACTCAAAGCGCGACCCCGAGTATACGTGGGAGCGGGAAGATAAAATGAAAGCCAAGTACCCGTCCTTGTTCACGAACACTCCAAGTCAAGATGACAAGAACTGAATTTCGGGACGAAATTCTCTTTAACATGGGGAGAATGTGACACCCAGTAATTCAGGTGAATATCCATATTACATAAATGCACGTTCAAATCATATATTTTCGTGAAGTATTATTTTGACTAAGTAAAGTCAAGGAGTCTAGCAAAGAAACTTATATCAAAATAGTAATCTTTATGAATTACTAGGGAAATAAGCAATAATAACCCGCAAAGTACGATCGTTGGTGATTAACAAGGATGTTATTCTAGTAAAAGTCTAGGGAGACGCTTTAACTTAAAAACACAAATATTGGTGACTAAACTCTTGAAAGTTGACATATAAATAATTGTTACATGTCGCTATGTTATTTTATGTGTAAAACACGTGTGATTTAGTTAAAGTAATGACTAGGTCGGGATCAACTAGTAAACTAATAAACAAGTCAAAAATACATAAGGATATTTGATCATAAAAAGTCCTACACCGGGTATTAGATCACGCGATCATCTAGAAGGTTGACACCACCAAAGAACCTATCTAACTAAGACTTGGATTGTAATTATGAGATGTGACAAGACCCAACCCCCACCCTACTACCCCATTTCGGCCATACTTATGTGGGGCCACCCACACACCCACTCCACCATCATGACCATGAGCATGTGTCATGAGGGTCCATACCCAATCAACCAAAGGTGCAAGCAAGAGTCAATTCGTCAAGTCAATCATCCTTGATGTGACTTGGTTGATTACAACACCCAACCCCCCCACCCTTCTCCCTCTATTCGGCCGAAGTCAAGGAGGGCCCCACCCACCTCACACCACCTCACCACTTCCATACTTGTGTCATGAGAGGCCATGCCTCTTTGAGTGTAGACCACACCAACATCTTCCATCACATTAAATGCACCCACTTACACACTCAACCTCTCACTCTCTCATATATATACACACTCACGGCTCACACATGCACACACACAAACACTTTGTATCTTTCAATTTCAAGAGCAAAAACCCTAGAGAAGTTTGAGTTAGAGTTGAAGATTCAAGGAAGGTTTGGAGTCTAGGAGTTGGGACTTGATAACAACACGAGCACCTAGTGTCTTCCATGCGTTTTTCTTCACCTAGCTCGTCTATAAAATTAAAGGAGGTTTAAAAAGCTAAAGAGTTTATAAAGTTTAACATTTTTATGATTTAAAAGCTAGATTTTATATAAAAAGATGTATGAAATTCGAAAATGATAAGCTTTTATACATAGGTTATTATCTTAACATATTTATGAAAGCTTTGTTGATTTGAATTCATGATGCTAAATTAAGAATTGATAAACTAAAAAGATGTGTGTAAATGTGTATATATGTGTGTAGCCGAAAATTGTAGGTATAAGTGTATATGTTGTTGTTTTGATACCATAATGATAGTTGTAGATGTTAAAAGCATGATTAACATTAGATAAAAAGGTTTGAACATGGATACATACATGAAGGAATCATGATATATAGATATATATATGTAGGTGTGTTTTGGAAAACTTGATAAATGTATGTTCATAAAGTGTTAAACTTGTTAAAATGAAAATTATTGAATCATATGTATGCATGATTATGGAGTATGTTCATAAAAATAGTTTATGATATTGGTTAAAAACATGACAATACATATATATATATATATATATGTATATATATAGATATACATATTGATAACTTATCAAGTTCTGGAAATGTATACTAAGAAGATCATGTTAAAAACCCTAATATTATACATAAAGTATATGTATGTGTATGCATGTAAATCTTGAAAGCACACTGTCAAGTTAGTCTAAAAATATATGTGCATACATAAGGATAAAAGTTCTTATGTTATCATGGAGCATACTCAAATATATGTTGGATCGTTGGACTATATTTATAATTGTGTGCATAGATTAGTACGAATAAATGCATGATAAACATAAACAAGTTAATAAATATCGTTCGGAACATGTAATTGTATGTACATATAGAGATAGACATACATAGGAAATACATGAACGATACTTGTATAATTATTGGAAATAAATAATTATATGTGTTTATACATGGACTATAATATAAATATATTATAAGACGATTGCAAAAATAATATTTGTTTTTGACAAACATAATGAGTCACCAATATGGAAATATAATAGTTTTTCCGGAAAATAAATAAAGCGTCTAGACTTGAATAATAATCACCAACTAGTCGTCATGATAAAACAATGTTTTAAATAAACAAAGTCGAACTTAACAGGAATAGTTAAGTCGGGTGAACAACTTGCGTTTAAGACGGGTAGTCTTAACGGGTATAGTATCCTTGTGTAATTAGGATACGGATAAGCGGGTCTGCTGTTATTTAAATATTTGCTAGCATCAAGGTGAGTTTCACTAATCCCCCTTTTTCTAAAGTTTTTGAAATGATTTGGGGGTGGAAACATACTTGTAAAAGACTTTTGTATGTAAATGAATGAACTAATGATCTGACCGTATGTGTGTATTGAGGGAAAAGTAAAGCGCTTAAAGTCCTCTGAATAAGTTAGTAACCATTAGCTATTTTAGCCCGGGATTATATGGATAGTACTATTGGGGGTGACGCCTCCGGTCATGGTTAGTCGCGCTAACCAGGGGTCCAAATGGCCGAATGAACGCATATTGTCTTACTCGCAGAAAGGCGGGGGGGAGGCACAGAATGTTGGGGTTTGGTTACGGTCTCGTACATTACATACTATTTTGTATTCCTTGCAAGCTTACAAATGGGGTCAATAGATCGGATTAGTATTCAGATTCATTGGTAATACATGCAAAAGAGTTTTGATCAGGTTAAAGTGATGAGGTTTAAACAAAAGAGTTCTGATCAGGTTAAAGTGATCAGGTTTAACAAAAGGGTTTTGATCAGGTTAAAATGATCAAGTTTAAACAAAAGAGGTCTGATCAGATTAAAGTGATCAGGTTTAAGCAAAAGAGTTTTGATCAGGTTTAAGTGATCAGGTTTAAATAAAGGGTTTTGATCAGGTGAAAATGATCACGTTTAATCATTGGGTTTATGATAACTCTTTATAATAATTTGTGAACTCACCAACCTCGTGTTGACATTTTTAAGTATGTTTTTAGGAAAATGAACGTGGTCTCCAGGTTAGCAATGTAGGTTACTTACATACATGAGGATACAGCTTTTGGAAGGATTTCACTTGTATAACTCATGGTTTTGAGTCATATTTGAGAAATCTTAAACTTTGTATAAAAACTAAGTTATGTTTTGGGATGTAAACATTTAAACTTTGATTATGTATCCAATATCATGTATGTGTTTGCGGTAATCATATGCTTTGAAAACCAGTGAACGTTACGCCTCGCGTTTCCGCCTTGGCGGGGTGTGACAGAAATCATCAAGATAGACGAGTTTGCTTTCGCTGTAATGAGGATGGTCATATTCTGATTCATTTTCCTAATAAGAATCAAGGCAAATTAAAGAGTGTTTCCTCACAACAACGAGTGGTGCCGATTCTGAAAAGAACAAATGTGGGAAAGCCTACGTCTAGTGTTGTAAAGAATGTGCCTTGTCAATCATTTGCTAAATCTCTGGGATTTAAGCAACATGATAAGCATATTTCTAAACCAGTTGTTTTTCAAAATAAGTTAGAGATTCCACATGTTGGAATTCCAAAAGGTTCTCAACCTGAGGTCAAACTTTCTAGACCACAACGAAGAAAACGTAAACGAATATTAAAGAAATTTTTGGATATATCTGAATCTGATAATCATAAATCTAATAATGTTTTTCCAATTAATCATACTATGTCTTCATTGAGAAGGTCTAATTGTGAATCATATGTTCCAAAGGTTGATGACAATGTTGATTGTGAATTGCTTGAAGTTGTTTATTTTGATCCATCTGGACGACCCAAGACCACAATGGCTTGGGTTTCAATTTCTAACTGATTTTCTTTGTTTATGTAGGGGCAACCAAGGAGGACTATCAACAATACGTGGTATGTGGATAGTGGTAGTTCTTGACATATGACAGGGAATATTCGTTTACTGGAAGATGTTATTAATATTGATGGTGGTTATGTCGCTTTTGCTGGAAATAAAGACGGATACATAACTGGTTAGGGTACTTTCAAGAACGATAAAGTCAAATTTGAGAAAGTGAACTATGTGGAGCAAATTGAACACAATCTGTTGAGTGTATCTCAAGTGTGTGACAAAAAGTTTTCATTTCAGTTCAATGATTCTGAGTATTATATCTTGAAACCGGGCTTTGTTATTCCTGACGAATGGATTCTAATGAAGGCTCCAAGGAGAAATGACACATATGTCCTAGACATGAGTGTTGCTACTACAACAGATTCAATTCCTACATGTTTACTCTCCAAGGCGTCTGAGTCGGATTCTATTTTGTGGCACAGGAAACTTGCTCACATCAATTTTTGAAAAATGAATTATCTCGTGAAGAATGATCTGATTATTGGTGTTCCGAAAATGAAATTTTCAGTTCCTGATGACTGTATTCCTTGCAAGAAGGGGAAACAACACAAGAAGTCCCACAAATCTACGTCAAAGAATTCAATTGTGACTCCTTTGGAGCTACTGCATATGGATTTGTTTGGACCGATTAGTATCAGGAGCATTGGCGGTAAATCTTACTGTCTGGTAGTAACAGATGATTTCTCTAGATTTTCATGGGTTAAGTTCCTTGCTTCTAAAGCCGAAACCACAGAATTGGTACAATTCTTAATCCTGGGTATAGAGAATTTGTTCAAACTGAAAGTCAGAAGAATTAGGAGTGACAATGGCAGCGAGTTTAAAAATAGCAAGATGGGTATTTTTTGTCTTCAAAATGGAATTCATCATGAATTCAGCGCGCCATATGTACCTCAACAAAATGGTGTTGCTGAACGAAAGAACATGTAACATCCCAAAAAAAAATAGTAAATAAGTAAATAATAAAGCGATAGAGATTTAATCGTCAAAAAATGAAAGAAAATGGATGGGCTTGGGCTCGGCTCCAACGGGCCGAGGGAAGCCCAGGTATATAAGGGTCGAGGCAGGCTTAGACTCTCATTTTCACCAACACTTGCAATCTAGAGAGAGAAAGGAGAGCTCGGGTCTAGAGAGAGAAAGTTGACGGATCGACCCGAAATTGAAGGAGCACGTTACTACTGAGCCGTGAGCAAAACCTCCGAATCAGAATCACAATTCAGGTAACGATTCGACCTTAAATTGAGTTTTTCTTCGTTTTGGGGTTTCTCGGGTTTTAGCTAAATAGGAGACGTTTTTATGGATGAAACCTGATAATAAGCTAAGAATTAGCATCTAGAATGAAAACCGCACGTTTTGATCAAAGAAAATTGTAAGATTAGCATGATCGGATTAACATGCAAGAAATTCGGACTTGTCCAGGAAGCAGGTCTTGCGTATTTATCAAGTACGCAAGAAGGATGTTATGCGTACTTATCAAGTACGCATGAGGAAGATCCTGCGTACTTATCAAGTACGCAAGAAGAATGTTCTGCGTACTTGTCAAGTACGCATGAGCAAGGCCCTGCGCACTTACTAAGTGCGCAGGTAGCAGACCAGTTAGTAAAGTCAGTATGTTCGCCTAATTCAGTATGATTAAACCGCTAGAGTCAGGATTGGGTCTGATGTATATTTAACTACCTGATTCAGATCGTACGTGACGTTGTTGGGCCTTTGTTTAGGACAACCAAGACTAGCTTATCAGGTGAGTTCTATGTGCCTCCTTCTATGTTATGTGCAAATCATTTTAAATGTTTTGGGGCTGAAGTGTATACACTAAATGAATAAATGCTATAAATGTCAATGTGATCATACGTGGTATACATATATATATATATATATATACTTATATATGAAAATGAATTATGAACAAAGAATGAAACGTATGATTATAAAGAATGAATGAAAGAAGGACATAACGTAATTGAATGAAATCTTGCTTTATATTATATATATATTGCATGTTATGAATGTATGTAAACGTTATAAACCCTTCTACGACAACGGCTACTTCGGTAGACGGACGACCACGTGACTATTTTGCAAGCAGGACAAAAAAGTTCCTTCGCAAGCTAGGACGTATAAAAAGGCACTAATGGACGGTCGAAGCAAATGCCTTAACTCAAGTAGAACGGTTGCATACAAGATGGTCGCGTGGGAAACGGATGCCCTAGGGCAGACGGACAAAATGACGGACTACGACGGTATGACGGTTTATGAGCGGACGGACAAAGGTTGCCGGACGGATTTAAGTTTCGACGGACGGTTTTCTAGAGCCGGACGGTTAATGAAAAGGGCTACGATGGTAGTTCTCACTGCGATGTCTTTGTGACATTCGCGACAAGTATGATGGGTTGATCACCCTTAAGTTTATGGCCAAATGAATGTTCTCCCCAAGTAAGTGTGTATGTACATATGTATATACTCAATATTAATGTTATGTGAGAACAGGCAAAGAATATGTAAAAGCTCGAATGTTAAGTATATTATATATATATATATATATATAATTCTCATGATAAAATTGTCTTTAAACTAGAACTCACCAGCGTTAGCTGACTTTTAGTATACATTTCAGATAAAGGAAGAAAGAGTCGTGCGATGGTGTGAAGGTTACCCGACACAAGACTGACATCCCACTTTTTTATATGTTAAGACAATGTTATGTATTTAATTGTTAAGACTTCCGCTGTTATGTCATGTTAGGTTACGTTATGTAATGATTGAATTCGAATGTTTTAAATTTAAGTTCACTATTTATGACTATGTTTATGAGTAAATCCAACAAGTGAGGTTACCCGGGAATGGGGCCTTACAAGTTGGTATCAGAGCAATAGTTTGAGAGATTCAGACATCCCTAAATGTCTGGACTCAAACTAATTATGGGACCAATGCACGGATGTCAGTATGGGTAGCCAACGCCAGCATGGTAAGTAAGTACTAGAGTTAATACACTTGGATAAGAATAGATACCTTAACTTAGAACAAATAGATGTCAATGTCACAACCGATTTGAAAAGTTTTGAACCCGAAAAGCAATGTAAATTAGTAATCACAAACCGGTCACTGTAATTAATAATTTACCTTGCTCGTACTGTTCCAAACTATGATCTGAAGAAATGGCATTGATGTATTCCCTTTATAACTATCAGGAAACTAGGAACTATGGCTGGTGGAGGAAGAACAGGACGCCGAGGCGGTCGTACTGGCCTAGTCGGTAGACCTCCATTGAATCAAAGACATGAAGAGGAAGAGAGTGTGCACGCAGAACACACTGAGAGTGTGCACGAAACAGAGGGACGACAATCAAGGGCCTATACAGTTAGAACCAGAGGTCAGGGATGCTATTGCCCGTGAAGTCGTACTCACTCTGAAGAAAGTATTGCCTGATCTACTATCTGAGGCACTAAAGAAAAGTAAAGAGGAAGATGAAGGAGACCATGAAGAGAAAGTGTATGACAGTGATGGGGATGAAGTGAAGGTGGGAGCAAGCAACCGTGGGTGTACTTACAAAGGTTTCAAGGACGGAGACCCACCCAAGTTCGATGGGAACAAGGATTCAGTGGCTACGTTCAAATGGATTGAGAGGATGAACGATGTAGTTAACATCAGCGAGTGTCGACCGGACCAGGCTATTAAGTATGTTGCCCATTCTTTCACCAATGAGGCACTAAGTTGGTGGAGGAACATTCAGAGGACAAAGTCGCCAAACGCTCTTGCCAGAATGACATGGGAAGATCTGAAGAAGCTGATAATCTAAGAGTTCTCCCCACAGAACGAGATTGATCGTGTGGAGAACGAGTTCCTAAACTTTAAGGCTGGCAGCAAGAGGCATCGCTAGTATACTTCTAGGTTCAATGAACTAGCCCAACTGGTACCCCACCTGGTGGAGACAGAAGAACGAATGATTAAGTACTATGTAAAGGGCCTACCTCAAATGGTCCGTGTCCATGTAAAAGCTAATCTACCATCGACCTTCGAGTCAGTAGTGAATCTGAGCGGAATCGTCTACGGCGATTATGCCAATGAGGACCCAGCACCTGAGACACGAAAGAGAAAGTGGGAGAACTCGTCTAGAGGCACCGAAAAAGGGAATGTAGCAACTGAAATTAAGAAACCAAGGTTGGATGAATATGAAACATGCAAGTAATGTGGAAGGCAACATCTTGACGAGTGTCGAGTCGGCACCACCACATGCTATAAGTGCGGGAAACCGGGGCACTACTCCCGAGATTGTTTGAAGGACGTCAAGTGCCAAAGTTGTGGAAGATATGGACACCAGACTAGGGATTGCAGGAAAACTAGACAATCCGGTTCGGGAAAGGAAAAGGAAACCGAAAAGGAACAGCCGCAGGCTAGGACTTGAGCCTACGCCCTGACTGAGGAGGAAGCAAGGGGAAACCCTGATGTTGTGTCAGGTATGTTCCTAGTTAATAACGAACATGCTGCTATTTTATTTGACTCTGGTGCTAGTAAAAGTTTTATATCCAATGCATTTAGTCGTAAACTAGGTTGCACTATCAACACCTTAGTAAAGGCCTTTAGCGTACAAACTGTCGTTGGTAAAAATTCGGCAGTATTTCAAGTAACAGAGGATTGCATCATAGAAATAGAGGGTCATAAGTTTCATTCTAGATTGTTCCTTCTCACCTTAGGAGGATTCGATATAGCATTGGGTATGGATTGGCTAGCTGCCAATGAAGCTCAAATCATATGTAAACGTAAGAGGATACACCTCAAAGCTCCAAGCGGCAGCCCAATTACGGTTTATAGGGTTTGGAATTGCACGATGACGAACGTCATCTCGATGATCAAGGCTGAAAGTTACATGAGGCGCAGTTGCGAAGCTTATCTGACATATGTTATTGATGATAGAATGAAAATGAATGAACTCAAGAATGTACCCGTGGTGTGCAACTATCCGAAAGTATTCCCTGAGGATCTACCTGGGTTACCACCCGATCGGGAAATAGAATTTCAGATTGACTTACTGCCAGGAGCTGAGCCCGTTGCCAAAGCCCCCTACTGTCACACCCCCAAATTTATTTACTTAATAAATAATCCAGGTTGCAACGATTGGTTCATTACACAATGGCGGAAGCTGTAATAGTGATTTCTAAAGTAATGAGTACTTTTACAAATACAAATGTGAAGTAATACAATGATTTAAATCCTTCTAGATCAATGATGGACTTGAGACTTGGTAAACTATGCTCTTCAGCCACTAGGGTTTAATCTAGTTAGATAGCCTATTCCAACCGAGCCTTAGCTAAGTGATACCTGAAAAACATACTTAAAAATGTCAACACAAAGGTTGGTGAGTTCACAGGTTTGATTGTTGCAATGTAAAGTGATTTTCCTTGAAAACATTGATATTGTGTACATGGCCATGATACGAAACTGTTTTCCTTGAAAACATTGATACTGTGTACACGGGTTTAATGTAAGGTTGTTTTCCTCGAAAATATGTGATGACTTCATAGTCATAAAACGAGTAGTTTTCCCAATGAAAACATGTGATGACTTCATAGTCATAAAACGAGTAGTTTTCCCAATGAAAACATGTGATAACGTCATAGTCATAAAATAAGTCGTTTTTCCTGAAAACATTGATACTGTGTACATGGCCATAATATGAAACTGTTTTCCTTGAAAACATTGATAAAAAAACATTTCCACGTAAACGAATGGCAAAACCATTAGTGTATAAGTGATTGGCAGATCCATCTGCACGAAAACGTTTCAATGAATATGATAAACAAAACAAGTAATGTTGACCCATTTGTAGACTAGCTAGGAATACAAATAATATGTACATACATGAGGCATAACCAAACCATGACACAGGTGTTTTGCCCCTCGCTCATACCTCACGAGCAATGTTTGAACACTATGCGGTCATTTGGCCAGAGGGACCCATGGTTAGCGCGACTAACCATGACCGGGGGTGTCAATCCCAATAGTACTATCCATAGAATCCCAGGCTAACCTATAGCTAATGGTTATAAATATTATGGTCAGGAGACTTCCAGCGCTCTATATGTGTTAACTCATGCAAACATAAAGGTCGGGTCTTGTTTTCTTGTTATCATACGAAAATGTTTTGTAAGTGTTCCATGTTTTCCCAAATGTATCAAACATTCATTTTTCATGCTTTCAAATATGTAAGAAAATATGTTGTACAAGTATGTTTCTCCCCCGATGTTTATAAAACATTAAAAAGTTAAAAGGGGGCAGTGAACTCACCTGATTGTCTTTCAGTGTGTAAGTGCTAGCAACTATATAATTGTAAAAGCGAGACCTGACTACCCGTGCCCTATTTAATACAACATATGTCTTAGAATTGAGAAACGACATCTCGAGTGCAAGTTGTTCACCCATCATGTTAGGTTTAGTTGGGAAGGGTTTTCGTTTAAGAAAATGTCGTACTTTACGACTTGTTGGTGATTAATATTTATTTGTTCATATAACTATCTATACATGTATTATACTCGCACAAAAGTATAAGAATATAAGTCATGATCGTCAAGTAGTTATACCCTTTCAGAGTATATATATATATATATATATATATATATATATATAACTATTTTTAGTAAATATTCCATTTCTCGTAGTATAAGTGGAAATAATATTACTAATAATTTTTATATTTCTTAACATACGTTTTTATTTAACTTTTGGGTTTATCGCGAATGTAATTATATATAAACACCCGTTTCGGCAAAAGACACGAATTATTTGTTAAGGTTTCAACGTAAATGAGTTTCTTAGCAAAACGTATGTTTACTAATAATTTGATATCTTTATGTATGTCGTGTCCTCAAAATCCATAGTTTATCATATGACTTATGATTATTTAAAATAACTACTTGAACCCGTTTAACGGTTTTCTTTATCAAAATACATACGTAGGTTTTTCAATATTTACTTCGTTCCAAAAACATAATTAAAGTGTTATTATATTTCCAAAATACCATCCACACAAGTTACTATATTTTCCTAAAATATACTTATAGTTATATAGTCCTTGTTTTGTAAAGCTCGTTTTCATTTGAATCAACCAAACTATATACATATGTGTTATAAAAAAAACAATCAAGTATTCTTTCAAAACTATGTCGTTTTACCATTCAAGTTCCACATAACGTATGTTTTTAAATCTCTAAATGTATGGACCCAAAGTATATATTTTTAACCATTTTGAAACAACATACATATTATGAACTTATATCCATACATGTTTACATGTTCGATATTACGCATATTAGTAGATCTACGTATATGTAAGGCCCCTTTACCGGGTGATCTCACTTGTTGGATTTACTCATAAACATAGTCATAATCACTGAGCTTAAATTTAAAACATTCGAATTCATTCATTACATAACGTAACATGACATGACATAACAGCGGAAGTCTTTAAAATTAAGTACATAACATTTGTCTTAACATATATAAATATGGGATGTCAGTCTTGTGCCGGGTAACCTTCACGCCTTCGCATGATCTTTTCTTCCTTTACCTGAAATGTATACTAAAAGTCAGCTAACGCTGGTGAGTTCTAGTTTAAAACTATTAAGTATGATCATTCTTTTCTTTATAAGTATACATAATTATATATATACATTTCTACAAATACGTATTCATAGCTTTTACTTTTCTTTCTTCATTCTTATGTGATTACACAGATATGTATTCACCTTTTCTTTCCTTAACTTCATTGGTCATACACATAAGGGTGATCAACCCATCTTACGGTACGTATATCACAAAGACATACGCCCTTGAGCTACCGTCTAGCCCTTTTACTCGTCCGGTCCTAGAAACCGTCCGCCTTAACTTTGGTCCGGCCAACCTTCGGCCGTCCTTCTTTACCGTCCTACCGTCGCAGTCCGTCATATTCTCCAGTCTGCCCTAAGGCATCCGTTTCCCACGCGAACTATTGTTTGTGCAACCGTTATACTATTTTAGCATTTACTTCGACCGCCCTTTTATGCTTTTTGTACGTCCTAGCTTGCTAGGAACGTATCTTTCCCGGTTGCAAAATAGTCACGTGGTCGTCCGTCTACAGAAGTAGCCGTTAGCTTCGTTTCCGTCCATAACGTATACTTACATTCATAACATGCAATATAAATAGTTATAAAGCAAGATTTCGTTTATTTTACGTTATGCCATTCTTTCCTTCATTATTTGTAAACATACGTTTCATTCTTTGTTCATAATTCATTCTCTTATATATATATATATAAAATATATATTAATACCTCACGTATGATCACATTTACCATTCATATCATTTATTCATTTAGTGTATACATTTCAGCCCCTAAAACATTTAATAAGGTTTGCACATAACATAGAAGGGGGCACATAGAACTCACCTGATGAGTAGTTTCTGAGATACACTTAGCTGGTTACTGAGCGTCACTAATGTCACTCACAATCTGTATAATAAATTCATACACATAAGGTAGTGCTCCTAGATGACACTAGACATTAATATGCTTGAACCTAGTAGTTTCGATGGATTTGCTTATGTCGAAACTTGATAGTTTCGATAGGTTGCTTATGTCGAAACTTGGTAGTTTCGATAGGTTGCTTATGTCGAAACTTGGTAGTTTCGATAGGTTGCTTATGTCGAAACTTGGTAGTTTCGATAGGTTGCTTATGTCGAAACTTGGTAGTTTCGATAGGTTGCTTATGTGTAATCTTAGCTTCGGATCGTGGGCTCATATCGAAACTATGGTAGTTTCGATGGGCCTGCATATATCGAAACTGAGTAGTTTCGATGGGCCTGCATATATCGAAACTGAGTAGTTTCGATTGGTCTGCACATATCGAAACTAAGTAGTTTCGATAGGTCTGCACATATCGAAACTAAGTAGTTTCGATGGGTCTGCATATATCGTCTTCCCCAAAAATCTGAAATTTTTGCATGCGAGTCTGATCGAGTCAATATCTCAATTTTTCTTAGATCAAAACGTTCGGTTTTCATTCTAGATGCTATACCTAAGCTCATTTTCGAGTTTCATCCGCAAAATCGTTACCTCTTTAGCCAAAACCCGAAAATCCTAAGAAAATCATAAAAACTCAGATTATCGAACGCTTACCTGGATTGGATTTCTGATTCGGAGGAGATGATCACGAGCACAGCAGCAACGTTCTCCTGAATTCCTGAGTCGATCCGTCACTTTCTCTCTCTAGACTCGAGCTCTCTTCTCTCTCTCTAGAACTTGTTAATGGTAGAAATGAAAGGTTTGGAGCAGCCCTTGCCCTTATATACTTGGGCTTCCTTCGGCCCGTTGGAGCCGATCCCAAGCCCATCCGTTTTCCTTTCGCCATTTAAAAATTATAAATTTTGATCGTGTCATTATTTATTTATTACCAGTTTTGGGATGTTACAAGTCTACCCCCCTTAGAAAGGTTTCGTCCTCAAAACCAATTACAAGTTAAACAAATGAGGGTATAGTTCCCGCATCTCGTCTTCTTTCTCCCATGTAGATTTCGATCCCTTTCTGTGCTTCCATTGAACTTTGACCAATGGGATTGACTTGTTGCGTAGTCGCTTCTCCGATCGGCCAAGGATGGCTATTGGTTCCTCGACATAATTCAGACTGTTATCCACCTCGATCTCATCGTAAGGTATGTGAGCTATGTCGTCAGCTAGGCATTTGCGTAATTGTGACACGTGGAACGTAGGGTGTATTCCACTAAGCTCAGCGGGTAGGTCGAGTCTGTAAGCAACTTGACCCACTCTCGCTAGAATCTTGAAAGGTCTGACAAACCTTGGACTTAGTTTGCCACGCTTTCTGAATCGGATGATTCCTTTCCATGGTGATACCTTTAACAGTACCATGTCCCCTACTTGAAACTATAACTCCCTTCTTCTCTTATCCGCGTATGATTTCTGTCTCTCTTTTGCGGCTTTCATTCGAGCCTTGATTTGATCAAATTTCTCGGAAGTAGCTCTGACCACTTCGAGACTTGCAAAATCCTTCTGTCCAATTTCCCCCCAACAAACCGGGGTCCTACATTTCCTCCCATACAACATTTCAAATGGCGGCATGCCAATAGTCGAGTGATAGCTGTTGTTATATGAGAATTCTGTCAATGGTAGATGGCTGTCCCAGCTCCCACCGAAGTCAATGATACAGGCCCAGAGCATGTCCTCCAAGGTCTGAATGGTCCTTTCCGATTGTCCATCGGTTTGGGGGTGGTAAGCGGTGCTGATGTTCAATCTAGTGCCCATTGCTTCATTGAATTTCTTTCAAAACCTTGACGTGAATCTAGTATCCCTGTCGGACACAATCGACAGCGGCATACCATGTCTGCTCACAACTTCTTTGATAAATATTTCTGCCAGTCTTTCTGACGAGGAAGTCTCACGTATTGGCAAGAAGTGAGCACTTTTCGTCAAGCGGTCGACGATCACCCAAATGGTATCATTGCCTTTAGCTGTTCGCGATAGCTTGGTAATGAAGTCCATCGTGATCTCCTCCCACTTCCATTTTGGTATTGGTAAAGGTTGCATTTTACTGCATGGTTTCTGGTGCTCGGCCTTAACTAGAGAACACGTTAGGCACTTGCTCACGTACTCTGTCACATCATTCTTCATGCCAGGCCACCAGTACTCCTTCTTCAAGTCTTGATACATTTTGTTTGTCCCGGGGTGGATAGAATAACGAGACTTATGGGCCTCATCGAGTATTTTGGCTCTAAGCTCGCCAATCTTAGGTATCCACATCCGGCCAAACCTAGTTCGTACCCCGTATGCATTCGCATCAAAATTCCCTTGTTGTCCCATTATTCTTTCCCATTTTATATTTCTTTCTAATAGTGCTTTGTCTTGTGCCTTTGATATTTCACTCATCAAATCTGGCGTTATAATCAGCTGACACGCTTTGATCCGGATAGGTGTCGATTCTTCCTTTCTACTTAAAGCGTCGGCCACTACGTTTGCCTTGCCTGGATGGTACAATATCACACATTCATAGTCTTTCAGTAGCTCTAACCATCTCCTTTGTCTTATGTTTAATTCCTTTTACTCGAAAAAGTACTTCAGGCTTTTGTGATCGGAGTAAATGGTGCATTTAACTCCATACAGATAGTGTCTCCATATTTTCAACGCGAAAACTACTGCAGCTAACTCCAGATCGTGTGTTGGGTAGTTAACCTCGTGAATCTTTAGTTGTTGCGAGGCGTAAGCAATTACCTTTCCTCGTTGCATAAGTACGCAACCTAATCCCTGCCCCGAAGCGTCAGAGTAGACTACCAAGTCCTCATTTCCCTCAGGTAGAGTCAAGACTGGAGCTTGGGTTAGTCGTGCCTTAAGTTCTTCAAACGGGTTGTTTTGGGTTTGACCCCATTCATACTTCACTTCCTTCCGTGTTAACTTAGTTAGTGGCAAGGCTATTCTTGAAAAATCTTGAATGAATCTTCGATAGTAGCCTGCCAATCCCAGAAAACTTCGTATCTCAGTTGGTGTCTTTGGGACGTTCCATTCCTTTACTGTCTCGATCTTTGCAGGATCCACCATGATTCCGTTTGGGTTTATTACATGACCTAGGAATTGGACTTCCCTAAGCCAGAACGCGCATTTGGACAATTTTGCGTACAACTTTTCCTGCTTTAGCACCTCCAGAACCTCTCTTAGGTGACAGTGGTGATCACCCTCGCTTTTCGAATATACCAGTATGTCGTCTATAAAAACTATCACCGATCGATCCAACATTGGTCGACATACTCTATTCATCAAATCCATGAACGCTGCTGGTGCGTTGGTCAATCCGAAGGACATCACGAGAAACTCATAATGCCCATAACGCGTGCGAAACGCGGTCTTTGGTACGTCTTCTTCTCTTACTTTCAACTGATGGTAACCCGATCTAAGATCAATCTTTGAGAACCAACTCGCACCTTGCAGTTGATCAAAAAGGTCATCTATTATAGGCAGTGGGTATTTGTTCTTTACTGTTCTCTTGTTCAACTCGCGGTAGTCAATGCACATGCGCATGCTGCCGTCCTTCTTCTTTACAAATAGTACCGGAGTACCCCACGGTGAGATGGTCGGCCTAATAAATCCTTTTTCTGTTAGTTCCTCTAATTGAGACATCAATTCTTTCATTTCTGACGGCGCCAATCGGTAGGGGGCTTTGGCAACTAGCTCAGCTCTTGGCAATAAATCAATCTGGAATTCTATTTCCCGATCTGGTGGTAACCCAGGTAGATCCTCAGGGAATACTTCCGGAAAGTTGCACACCACGGGTACTTTCTTGAGTTCATTCATTTTCATTCTATCATCAATGACATATGCCAAATAAGCTTCACAACCGCGCCTCATGTAACTTTCGGCCTTGATCATCGAGATGATGTTCGGCATCGTGCAATTCCAATCCCCATAAACCGTAATTGGACTGCCGCTAGGAGCTTTGAGGTGTATCCTCTTACGTTTACATATGATTTGAGCTTCGTTGGCAGCTAGCCAATCCATACCCAATACTATATCGAATCCTCCTAAGGTGAGAAGGAATAATCTAGAAGGAAACTTATGGCCCTCTATTTCTATGATACAATCCTCTGTTACTTGGAATACTGTCGAATTTTTACCCACGGCAGTTTGTACGCTAAAGGCCTTTACTATGGTGTTGATAGTGCAATCCAGTTTACGACTAAATGCATTTGAAATGAAGCTTTTACTGGCACCAGAGTCAAATAAAATAGCAGCATTTTCATCATTTACTAGAAACGTACCTGACACAACATCAGGGTTTCCTCTTGCTTCTTCCTCAGTCAGTGCATAGGCTCGTGTAAGGCCCCTTTCCTGGGTAACCTCACTTGTTGGATTTACTCATAAACATAGTCATAAATACTGAACTTTAATTAAAAACATTCATCATTCAATTACATAATATAACAAAACTTGACAGCGGAAGTCTTAACACATATATTAAAGTGGGATGTCAGTCTTGTGTCGGGTAACCTTCACGCCATCGCACGACCTTTTCTCCCTTTACCTGAAATGTATACTAAAAGTCAGCTAACGCTGGTGAGTTCTAGTTTAAAGACAATCATACATAATATTTACCTTATCATGAATATAATGTATATATATATATATTCATACTTTTAAATATTCTTTACTTTACTGTTCTCACATAACATTCATTGAGGGTATATACATATGTACATACATACTTTCTTTGAGAGAACACATATTGGCCATAATCTTAAGGGAGATCAATCCGTCATACTTGTCGCGAATGTCACGAAGACATCGCTGTCAGAACTACCGTCGTAGCCCATTTCATTACCGTCCGGCTATAGAAAACCGTCCGTCATTCATTAATCCGTCCGGCAACCTTTGTCCGTCCGCTCTTTACCGTCCTACCGTCGTAGTCCATCATTTTGTCCGTCTGCCCTAGGGCATCCGTTTCCCACGCGACCATTATGTATGCAACCGTTCTACATTAGTTAAGGCATGTGCTTCGACCGTCCATTAATACCTTTTCATACGTCCTAGCTTGCGAAGGAACGTTTTTGTCCCGGTTGCAAAATAGTCACGTGGTCGTCCGTCTACCGAAGTAGCCGTTGTCATAGAAGGGTTTATAACGTTTACATTCATTCATAGCATGCAATATATATGTAATATAAAGCAAGATTTCATTCTTTTACGTTATGTCCTTCTTTCATTCATTCTTTAAAATCATACGCTTCTTTCTTTATTCATAATTCATTTTCATATATAAGTATTTATATATATACGTATGATCACATTGACATTTATAACATTTAATCATTTAGTGTATACACTTCAGCCCCAAAACATTTAAAATGATTTGCACATAACATAGAAGGGGGCACATAGAACTCACCTGATGAGTAGTTTCTGAAATACTCTAAGCTGGCTACTGAGCGTCACTAATGTCACTCACGATCTGTATAATAAAGTCATACTCGTAAGGTAGTGCTCCTAGATGACATTAGACATTACTGTGCTTGAACTTAGTAGTTTCGATGGATATCGAAACTTGGTAGTTTCGATAGGTTGCTTCTGTCGAAACTTGGTAGTTTCGATAGGTTGCTTCTGTCGAAACTTGGTAGTTTCGATAGGTTGCTTCTGTCGAAACTTGGTAGTTTCGATATGTAACTTAGGTGTAATCTTAGCTTCGGATCGTGGGCTTATATCGAAACTATGGTAGTTTCGATGGGTATGCATATATCGAAACTGAGTAGTTTCGATGGGTCTGCACATATCGAATCTACTGCACTTATCGAAACTAAGTAGTTTCGATGGGTCTGCACATCGTCTTCCCCAAAAATCTGAAGTTTTTGCATGCAAGTCTGATCGAGTTAATATCTAAATTTTTCTTTGATCACAACGTTCGTTTTTCATTCTAGATGCTATACCTAAGTTCACTTTCAAGTTTCATCCGCAAAATCATTATCTTTTTAGCCAAAACCCGAAACTTCCTAAAACGAACAAAAACTCATAATGTGGTCGAATCGTTACCTGGATTGTAATTCTGATTCGGAGGTTTTGCTCACGGGCTCAGCTGTAACGTGCTCCTCCAATCTCGTGACGATCCGTCGACTTTCTCTCTCTAGACCCGAGCTTTCCTTTCTCTCTCTAGAACTGCGTGAGTGTGGAATGAGCAGGGAAGAGGGCTGCCTTGCCTTATATATATACCTGGGCTTCCCTCGGCCCATTGAAGCCGAGCTCAAGCCCGCTCCCTTTTGTTTAAATATTCCTACTAAATCACCGGTCTCGCTATATTTATTCGTTCTATTATTTTTGGGATGTTACAAGTCTACCCTCCTTAAAGAAGTTTCGTCCTCGAAACTGTTCATACGTTAAACAATTGAGGGTATAGTCCCCTCATCTCGTCTTCTTTTTCCCACGTAGCTTCCGACCCTTTTCTGTGCTTCCATTGTATCTTGACTAACGGTATCGACTTATTGCGTAGTCGTTTCTCAGCTCAGTCAAGAATGGCTATCGGTTCCTCTACATAATTTAGAATGTTATCCACTTCGATCTCGTCGTAAGGTATGTGAGCTGTGTCGTCAGCTAGGCACTTGCGTAAGTGCGACACGCGAAACGTAGGGTGTATTCCACTAAGCTCAACGGGAAGGTCGAGTCTGTAAGCAACTTGACCCACTCTTGCTAGAATCTTGAAAGGTCCGACAAACCTTGGGATTAGTTTGCCACGCTTTCTGAATCGGATGATTCCTTTCCATGGTGATACCTTTAACAGTACCATGTCCCCTACTTGAAACTCTAAATCCCTTCTTCTCTTATCCGCGTATGATTTCTGTCTGTCTTTTGCAGCTTTCATTCGAGCTTTGATTTGATCAAATTTCTCAGAAGTAGCTTTGACCACTTCGAGACTTGCAAAATCCTTGTGCCCAATTTCCCCCCAACAAACTGGGGTTCTGCATCTCCTCCCATACAACATCTCAAACGGCGGCATGCCAATAGTTGAGTGATAGCTGTTGTTATATGAAAATTCTGCCAATGGTAGATGGCTGTCCCAACTCCCACCGAAGTCAATGATACAGGCCCGGAGCATGTCCTCCAAGGTCTGGATGGTCCTTTCCGATTGTCCATCGGATTGGGGGTGGTAAGCGGTGCTGATGTTCAGTCTAGTGCCCATTGCTTCATTGAATTTCTTCCAAAACCTTGATGTGAATCTAGTATCCCTGTCGGACACAATTGACAGAGGCATACCATGTCTGCTCACAATTTCCTTGATAAATACTTCTGCTAGTCTTTCTAACGAAGAGGTCTCGCGTATTGGCAAGAAGTGAGCACTTTTCGTCAAACGGTCGACGATCACCCAAATGGTATCATTGCCATTAGCTGTTCGCGGTAGCTTGGTAATGAAGTCCATTGTGATCTCTTCCCACTTCCATTCTGGTATAGGTAAAGGTTGCATTTTACCGCATGGTTTTTGGTGCTCGGCCTTAACTAGTGAACACGTTAAGCACTTGTTCACGTATTCAGTCACATCACTCTTCATGCCAGGCCACCAGTACTCTTTCTTCAAGTCTTGATACATTTTGTTTGTCCCGGGGTGGATAGAATAACGAGACTTATGGGCCTCATCGAGTATTTTGGCTCTAAGCTCGCCAATCTTAGGTATCCACATCCGGCCAAACCTAGTTCGTACTCCGTATGCATTTGCATCTAGGTTCCCTTGTTGTCCTACTATTCTTTCCCGTTTCACATTTCTTTCTAGCAGTGCTTCATCTTGTGCCTTTGATATTTCACCCATCAAGTCTGGTGTTATAATCAGCTGACACGCTTTGATCCGAATAGGTGCCGATTCTTCCTTTCTATTTAAAGCGTCAGCCACTACGTTTGCCTTGCCTGGATGGAACAATATCTCACATTCATAGTCTTTCAGTAGATCTAACCATCTCCTTTGTCTCATGTTTAATTCCTTTTGTTCGAAAAAGTACTTCAGGCTTTTGTGATCGGAGTAAATGGTGCAATTAACTCCATACAGATAGTGTCTCCATATTTTCAACGCGAAAACTACTGCTGCTAATTCTAGATCGTGTGTTGGGTAGTTAACCTCGTGAATCTTTAGTTGCCGCGATGCATAAGCAATTACCTTTCCTCGTTGCATGAGTACGCACCCTAAACCCTGCCCTGAAGCGTCAGAGTAGACTACCAAGTCTTCATTTCCCTCAGGTAGTGTTAAGACTAGAGCTTGGGTTAATCGTGCCTTAAGTTCCTCAAACGCGTTGTTTTGGGTTTGACCCCATTCATATTTCACTTCCTTCCGTGTCAGTTTAGTTAGTGGCGAAGCTATCCTTGAGAAATCTTGAATGAACCTTCGATAGTAGCCTGCCAATCCCAGAAAACTTCGTATCTCTGTTGGTGTCTTTGGGACGTTCCATTCCTTTACTGTCTCAATCTTTGCAGGATCTACCATGATTCCGTTTGGGTTTATTACGTGACCTAGGAATTGGACTTCCCTAAGCCAGAACGCGCATTTGGAGAACTTTGCGTATAAATTTTCCTGCTTTAACACCTCCAGAACCTCTCTTAGGTGACAGTGGTGATCACCCTCGCTTTTTGAATACACCAGTATGTCATCTATAAAAACTATCACCGATCCATCCAACATTGGTTGACATACTCTATTCATCAAATCCATGAACGCTGCTGGTGCGTTGGTCAATCCGAAGGACATCACGAGAAACTCATAATGCCCATAACGCGTGCGAAACGCGGTCTATGGTACGTCTTCTTCTCTTACTTTCAACTGATAGTAACCCGACCTAAGATCGATCTTTGAGAACCAACTCGCACCATGCAGTTGATCTAAAAGGTCGTCTATTCTAGGTAGTGGGTATTTGTTCTTTACTGTTCTCTTGTTCAATTCGCGGTAGTCGATGCACATGCGCATACTGCCATCTTTCTTCTTTACAAATAGTACCGGAGCGCCCCATGGTGAGATGCTCGGTCTAATAAATCCTTTCTCGGTTAGTTCCTCTAGTTGAGACATCAATTCTTTCATTTCTGACGGAGCCAATCGGTAGGGGGCTTTTGCAACGGGCTCAGCTCCTGGCAGTAAGTCAATCTGAAATTCTATTTCCCGATCGGGTGGTAACCCAGGTAGATCCTCAGGGAATACTTCCGAAAAGTTGCACACCACAGTTACATTCTTGAGTTCATTCATTTTCGTTCTATCATCAATAACATATGCCAGATAAGCTTCGCAACCGCGCCTCATGTAACTTTCGGCCTTGATCATCGAGATGATGTTCGGCATCGTGCAATTCCAATCCCCATAAACCGTAATTGGGCTGCCGCTTGGAGCCTTTAGGTGTATCCTCTTACGTTTACATATGATTTGAGCTTTGTTGGCAGCTAGCCAATCCATACCCAATACTATATCGAATCCTCCTAAGGTGAGAAGGAATAATCTAGAAGGAAACTTATGTCCCTCTATTTCTATGATGCAATCCTCTGTTACTTGGAATACTGCCGAATTTTTACCAACGGCAGTTTGCACGCTAAAGGCCTTTACTATGGTGTTGATAGAGCAATCCAGTTTACGACTAAATGCATTTGATATGAAGCTTTTACTAGCACCAGAATCGAATAAAATAGCAGCACGTTCATCATTAACTAGAAACGTACCTGACACGACATCAGGATTTCCCCTTGCTTCTTCCTCAGTTAAGGCATAGGCCCGAGTCCTTGCCTTTTGTTGTTCCTGTTCCCTCTCCTTTCCCGAACCAGATTGGCCGGCCTTCCTGCAGTTCTTTGTCAGATGTCCAAACAATCCACATACTTGACATTTGACATCCTTCAAACAATCTCGGGAGTAGTGCCCCGGCCTCCCGCACTTATAACACACGGTGGTGCCGATTCGACACTCGCCCAGATGTTGCTTTCCACATCTCTTGCATGTTTCATATCCGTCCAACCTTGGTTTCTTAATTTCAGCTGTTTCTTTCCCTTTTCCGGTGCCTCTAGACGGGTTCTCCCACTTTCTCTTTTGTGTCTCAGGTGCCGGGTCTTCATTGGCATAATCGTCGTAAACGATTCCAGACAGGTTGACTACCGACTCCAAGGTCGATGGTAGATTAGCTTTTACATGAACACGGACCCTTTGCGGCAGACCCTTGACATAGTATTTGATCATACGTTCTTCGGTTTCCACCAAGTGTGGTACCAGTTGGGCCAACTCGTTGAATCTTGAAGTATACTGGCGATGAGTCTTGTTACCAGCCTTGAAGTTTAGGAACTCGTTCTCCACATGATCAATCTCGTTCTGTGGGCAGAACTTCTGGATTATGAGCTTTTTCAGGTCTTCCCATGTCATTCTGGCAAGAGCATTTGGCGACTTTGTTCTTTGGATGTTTCTCCACCAACCTAGTGCTTCATTGGTGAAAGAATGAGCAACATATTTGACCGCCTGGTCCGGTCGGCACTCGCTGATGTTGATTACAGCGTTCATCCTCTCAATCCATTCGAAAGTAGCAACCGAATCCTTGCTACCATCAAACTTGGGTGGGTCTCCGTCATTGAAACCTTTGTATGTACACCCACGATTGCTTGATCCCATTTTCACTTCATCCCCGTCACTGTCATAAATTTTCTCTCCATTGATCCCTTCATCCTCTTCTTTGCTTTTCTTTAATGCCTCAGATAGTAGGTCAGGCAATATGTTCTTCAGAGTAAGTACGACCTCGCGGGCAATAGCATCTCTGACTTCGGGTTCTAACTGTATAGGACCTGGACTATCGTTCCCAGTTGGTGTCACATCTGTTTCGTGCACACTCTCAGTGTGTTCTGCGTGCACACTCTCTTCCTCTTCATGTCTTTGCTTCAATGGAGGTCTACCTACTCGGCCAGTGCGACCGCCTCGTCGTCCTGTTCTTCCTCCACTAGCCATAAATTCTTATATTCCTAATAGTTATAAAGGGAATACATCAATGTCATTTCTTCAGATCATAGTTTGGAACAGTATGAGCAAGGTAAATTATTAATTACAGTGACCGGTTTGTGATTACTAATTTACATTGCTTTTCGGGTTCAAAACTCTTCAAATGGGTTGTGACATTGACATCTATTTGTTCTAAGTTAAGGTATCTATTCTTATCCAAGAGCATTAACTTTAGTACTTACTTACCGTGCTGCGTTGGCGTTGGTTACCCATACTGACATCCGTGCGTTGGTCCCATAATCAGTTTGATTCCAGACATTTAGGGATGTCTGAATCTCTCAAACTATTGCTCTGATACCAACTTGTAAGGCCCCTTTCTCGGGTAACCTCACTTGTTGGATTTACTCATAAACATAGTCATAAATACTGAACTTTAATTAAAAACATTCATCATTCAATTACATAATAAAACATAACTTGACAGCGGAAGTCTTAACACATATATTAAAGTGGGATGTCAGTCTTGTGTCGGGTAACCTTCACGCCATCGCACGACCTTTTCTCCCTTTACCTGAAATGTATACTAAAAGTCAGCTAACGCTGGTGAGTTCTAGTTTAAAGACAATCATACATAATATTTACCTTATCATGAATATAATGTATATATATATATATATTCATACTTTTAAATATTCTTTACTTTACTGTTCTCACATAACATTCATTGTGGGTATATACATATGTACATACATACTTTCTTTGAGAGAACACATATTGGCCATAATCTTAAGGGAGATCAACCCGTCATACTTGTCGCGAATGTCACGAAGACATCGCTGTCAGAACTACCGTCGTAGCCCATTTCATTACCGTCCGGCTCTAGAAAACCGTCCGTCATTCATTAATCCGTCCGGCAACCTTTGTCCGTCCGCTCTTTACCGTCCTACCGTCGTAGTCTGTCATTTTGTCCGTCTGCCCTAGGGCATCCGTTTCCCACGCGACCATTATGTATGCAACCGTTCTACATTAGTTAAGGCATGTGCTTCGACCGTCCATTAATACCTTTTCATACGTCCTAGCTTGCGAAGGAACGTTTTTGTCCCGGTTGCAAAATAGTCACGTGGTCGTCCGTCTACTGAAGTAGCCGTTGTCATAGAAGGGTTTATAACGTTTACATTCATTCATAGCATGCAATATATATGTAATATAAAGCAAGATTTCATTCTTTTACATTATGTCCTTCTTTCATTCATTCTTTAAAATCATACGCTTCTTTCTATATTCATAATTCATTTTCATATATAAGTATTTATATATATACGTATGATCACATTGACATTTATAACATTTAATCATTTAGTGTATACAATTCAGCCCCAAAACATTTAAAATGATTTGCACATAACATAGAAGGGGGGCACATAGAACTCACCTGATGAGTAGTTTCTGAAATACACTAAGCTGGCTACTGAGCGTCACTAATGCACTCACGATCTGTATAATAAAGTCATACTCGTAAGGTAGTGCTCCTAGATGACATTAGACATTACTGTGCTTGAACTTAGTAGTTTCGATGGATTTGCTTTATCGAAACTTGGTAGTTTCGATAGGTTGCTTCTGTCGAAACTTGGTAGTTTCGATAGGTTGCTTATGTCGAAACTTGGTAGTTTCGATAGGTTGCTTCTGTCGAAACTTGGTAGTTTCGATAGGTTGCTTCTGTCGAAACTTGGTAGTTTCGATATGTAACTTAGGTGTAATCTTAGCTTCGGATCGTGGGCTTATATCGAAACTATGGTAGTTTCGATGGGTATGCATATATCGAAACTGAGTAGTTTCGATGGGTCTGCACATATCGAAACTACTGCACTTATAGAAACTAAGTAGTTTTGATAGGTCTGCACATATCGAAACTAAGTAGGTTCGATGGGTCTGCACATCGTCTTCCCCAAAAATCTGAAGTTTTTGCATGCAAGTCTGATCGAGTCAATATCTAAATTTTTCTTTGATCACAACGTTCGTTTTTCATTCTAGATGCTATACCTAAGTTCACTTTCAAGTTTCATCCGCAAAATCGTTATCTTTTTAGCCAAAACCCGAAACTTCCCAAAACGAACAAAAACTCATAATGTGGTCGAATCGTTACCTGGATTGTAATTCTGATTCAGAGGTTTTGCTCACGGGCTCAGCTGTAACGTGCTCCTCCAATCTCGTGACGATCCGTCGACTTTCTCTCTCTAGACCCGAGCTTTCCTTTCTCTCTCTAGAACTGCGTGAGTGTGGAATGAGTAGGGAAGAGGGCTGCCTTGCCTTATATATATACCTGGGCTTCCCTCGGCCCATTGAAGCCGAGCCCAAGCCCGCTCCCTTTTGTTTAAATATTCTGACTAAATCACCGGTCTTGCTATATTTATTCGTTCTATTATTTTTGGGATGTTACAGCTCGAGTCCTAGCCTGCGGCTGTTCCTTTTCCCGAACCAGATTGGCCGGCCTTCCTGCGGTTCTTTGCCAGATGTCCAAACAATCCACATACTTGACACTTGACGTTTCTAACACATTCTCGAGAGAAGTGCCCCGGCTTCCCGCACTTATAGCATGTGGTGGTGCCGATTTTACATTCGCCAAGATGTTGCCTTCCACATTTCTTGCATGTTTCATATTCATCCGACCTTGGCTTCTTAGTTTCAGTTGTTACGTTCCCTCTTCCGGTGCCTCTAGACGGGTTCTCCCATTTTCTCTTTTGGGTCTCTGTTGGTGGGTCCTCATTGGCATAATCGGCGTAGACGATTCCGCTCAGATTCACTACCGACTCGAAGGTCGAGGGTAGGTTGGCTTTCACGTGGACACGGACTCTTTGAGGTAGGCCCTTCAGATAGTACTTGATCATTCGCTCCTCTGTCTCCACCAGGTGGGGTACCAGTTGAGCTAGCTCATTGAACCTAGAAGTATACTGGCGGTGTGTCTTGTTGCCAGCCTTAAAGTTTAGGAATTCATTTTCAACTCGGTCAATTTCATTCTGGGGACAGAACTTCTTAATTATTAGCTTCTTTAGGTCTTCCCATGTCATTCTTGCAAGAGCGTTTGGGGACTTTGTCCGCTGGATGTTCCTCCACCAACCTAGTGCTTCATTGGTGAAAGAATGAACAAAATATTTAACCGCCTGGTCCGGTCGACACTCGCTGATGTTGATTACAGCGTTCATCCTCTCAATCCATTCGAGTGTTGCCACTGAATCCTTGCTACCATCAAACTTGGGTGGGTCTCCATCCTTGAAACCTTTGTAAGTACACCCACGATTGCTTGATGCCACTCTTACTTCATCCCCATCACTGTCATAAATTTTCTCTTCATTGTTCCCTTCATCCTCTTCTTTGCTTTTCTTTAGTGCCTCAGATAGTAGGTCAGGCAATATGTTCTTTAGAGTGAGCACAACTTCACGGGCTATAGCATCCCTGACTTAGGGTTCCAACTGTATAGGCCCTGGATTGTTGTCCCTAGTTGGGGTCACTTCTGTTTCGTGCACACTTTCGGTGTGTTCTGCGTGCACACTCTCTTCTTCTTCAAATATTTGGTTCAACGGAGGTCTACCTACTCGGCCAGTGCGACCGCCTCGGCGTCCTGTCCTTCCTCCACCAGCCATAGTTCTTAGTTTCCTGATAGTTATAAAGGGAATACATCAATGTCATTTCTTCAGATCATAGTTTGGAACAGTACGAGCAAGGTAAATTATTAATTACAGTGACCGGTTTGTGATTACTAATTTACATTGCTTTTCGGGTTCAAAACTCTTCAAGTCGGTTGTGACATTGACATCTATTTGTTCTAAGTTAAGGTATCTATTCTTATCCAAGTGCATTAACTTCAATACTTACTTATCGTGCTGGCGTTGGCGTTGGTTACCCATGACTGACATCCGTGCGTTGGTCTCATAATCAGTTTGAGTCCAGACATTTAGGGATGTCTGAATCTCTCAAACTATTGCTCTGATACCAACTTGTAAGGCCCCTTTCCCGGGTGATCTCACTTGTTAGATTTACTCATAAACATAGTCATAATCACTGAGCTTAAATTTAAAACATTCGAATTCATTCATTACATAACGTAACATGACATGACATAACAGCGGAAGTCTTTAAAATTAAGTACATAACATTTGTCTTAACATATATAAATATGGGATGTCAGTCTTGTGCCGGGTAACGTTCACGCCTTCGCACGATCTTTTCTTCCTTTACCTGAAATGTATACTAAAAGTCAGCTAACGCTGGTGAGTTCTAGTTTAAAACTATTGAGTATGATCATTCTTTTCTTTATAAGTATACATAATTATATATATACATTTCTACAAATACGTATTCATAGCTTTTACTTTTCTTTCTTCATTCTTATGTGATTACACAGATATGTATTCACCTTTTCTTTCCTTAACTTCATTGGTCATATACATAAGGGTGATCAACCCATCTTACGGTACGTATATCACAAAGACATACGCCCTTGAGCTATCGTCGTAGCCCTTTTACTCGTCCGGTCCTAGAAACCGTCCGCCTTAACTTTGGTCCGGCCAACCTTCGGCCGTCCTTTACCGTCCTACCGTCGTAGTCCGTCATATTCGCCCGTCTGCCCTAAGGCATCCGTTTCCCACGTGAACTATTGTTTATGCAACCGTTATACTATTTTAGCATTTACTTCGACCGCCCTTTTATGCTTTTTGTACGTCCTAGCTTGCTAGGAACGTATCTTTCCCGGTTGCAAAATAGTCACGTGGTCGTCCGTCTACAGAAGTAGCCGTTAGCTTCGTTTCCGTCCATAACGTATACTTACATTCATAACATGCAATATAAATAATTATAAAGCAAGATTTCGTTTATTTTACGTTATGCCATTCTTTCCTTCATTTTTTGTAAACATACGTTTCATTCTTTGTTCATAATTCATTCTCTTATATATATATATAAAATATATATTAATACCTCACGTATGATCACATTTAGCATTCATATGGTTTATTCATTTAGTGTATACATTTCAGCCCCCAAAACATTTAATAAGGTTTGCACATAACATAGAAGGGGGCACATAGAACTCACCTGATGAGTAGTTTCTGAGATACACTTAGCTGGTTACTGAGCGTCACTAATATCACTCACAATCTGTATAATAAAGTCATACACATAAGGTAGTGCTCCTAGATGAAACTAGACTGTAACATCCCGAAAATAATAAATAAGTAAATAATAGTACGATGGGGATTTAAACGTCATAAAGCGAAAGAAAGACGGATGGGCTTGGGCTCGACTCTAACGGGCCGAGGGAAGCCCAGGTATAAAAGGGGCAAGACAGCCCATTTGACCATTTCACCTCCATTTCACCAATTTTAGAGAGAGAAAGGGAGCCCGGGTCTAGAGAGAGAAAGTCGACGGATCGTCACGAGATTAGAGGAGCACGTTACAGCTGAGCTCGTGAGCAAAACCTCCGAATCAAAACTTCAATCCAGGTAATGATTCATACATAATCTGAGTTTTTGTTCATTTTGGGGTTTCTCGAGTTTTAGCTAAATAGATGATGTTTTTACGGATGAAACTTGATAATAAGCTTAGAAATAGCATCTAGAACGAAAACCGCATGTTTTGATCAAAGAAAATTGTAAGATTGGCACGATCGGGTTTGCATGCAAGAACTTCGGATTTTTGGTCCAAGAACCAGGTCTTGCGCACTTACCAAGTGCGCAGGAGGGAATCCCTGTGTACTTACCAAGTACGCAGGATGCAGACCCTGCGTACTTACCAAGTACGCAGGAGGAAGGCTCCTGCGCACTTGCCAAGTGCGCAAGGGCAAGTCCCTGCGCACTTACTAAGTGCGCAGGCAGCAGACAGTAGGCAGCAGGTTGGTTAAGTAAAGTCAGTAAGTTTAGAATGATTAAACCATTAAAGTCGGGGTTGGGTCTAATGTGTATTTAACTACCTAATCCAAATCGAAAGTGACGCTGTTGGACCTTTGTCTAGGACAACCTAGAGTAGCCCATCAGGTGAGTTCTATGTGCCCCCTTCTATGTTATGTGCAAATAATTTATAAATGTTTTGGGGCTGAAGTGTATACACTAAGTGAATAAATGTAATGAATGTTAATGTGATCATACGTGGTATACAAACATATATATATATATATATACCCAAGTACAAAAATGAATTATGAACAAAGAATGAATGAAAAGAATAACATAACGTGTAAGAATGAAATCCTGCTTTATATCTATGTATATATTGCTTGCCAAGTAACAGAAAACGTTATGGACGCTTCAATGATAACGGCTACTTCGGTTGACGGACGACCACTTGACTATTATGCAGCCAGAAAAAGTAAGTCTAGAAAGGTAGACTAAATAAAGGCCACTACGGTGGAGTAAGGCGCTAAATCATTATTCGGCTGTATAATTAGTTTAAGTGGGAAACGGATGCCTTATGGCAGACGGGCGAAATACGGCCTACGACGGTAGGACGGTTGTAAGATTACGAACGGACACAAGTTGCCGGACGGTTGTAAGAATGAAAAATACGGACGGACACTAGTTGCCGGACGGTTGTAAGAATAGGCGGACCATGACGATGGACCGTGGCGCTTGTCTTTGTGACATTCGCAAATAAATGACGGGTTGATCACCCATGAATGAAAAGAAAAGAAAAGAAAAGAGAAGGGTGAATGCATATATATGTAGTCACAAAGAAAGATGAAAGAAAAGCAAAAGTTATGAAAGTAAATGAGACAAATGATGTGAATATATATTTATATGTATTTGCGAAGAATGATAAAAGAAAAGCAATTCAAGTCAATGTGTATTTATATAAATGTATATATAATTATGCATACTTGTAAAGAAAAGAATGTTTATACCTAATTGTATTAAACTAGAACTCACCAGCGTTAGCTGACTTTTAGTATACATTTCAGGTAAAGGAAGAAAAGGTCGTGCGATGGCGTGAAGGTTACCCGGCACGAGACTGACATCCCACTTTTGTTTTATATGTCTTAGAACAATGCTATGATTTATTTGTAAAGACTTCCGCTGTTATGATTATGTAATTGAATGATGAATGTTTTAAATTTTAAGTTCAGTATTTATGACTATGTTTATGAGTAAATCCAACAAGTGAGGTTACCCGGTTTTGGGGCCTTACAAGTTGGTATCAGAGCAATAGTTTGAGAGATTTAGACATCCCTAAATGTCTAGACTCAAACTGATTATGGGACCAACGCACGGATGTCAGTATGGGTAACCAACGCTAACGTCAGCACGGTAAGTAAGAATAAAGTTAATGCTCTTGCATAAGAATAGATACCATAACTTAGAACAAATATATGTTAATGCCATGACTGATTTGAAGAGTTTTGAACCTGAAAAGCAATGTAAATTAGTAATCACAAACCGGTCACTGTAATTAAGAATTTACCTTGCTCGTACTGTTCCAAACTATGATCTGAAGAAATGACATTGATGTATTCCCTTTATAACTATCAGGAAATTAAGAATTTATGGCTGGTGGAGGAAGAACAGGACGACGAGGCGGTCGCACTGGTCGAGTAGGTAGACCTCCATTGAAGCAAAGACATGAAGAGGAAGAGAGTGTGCACGCAGAACACACTGAGAGTGTGCACGAAACAGATGTGACACCAACAGGGAACAATAGTCCAGGGCCTATACAGTTAGAACCCGAAGTCAGAGATGCTATTGCCCGCGAGGTCGTACTTACTCTGAAGAACATATTGCCTGACCTACTATCTGAGGCATTAAAGAAAAGCAAAGAAGAGGATGAAGGGAAAAATGAAGAGAAAATTTATGACAGTGACGGGGATGAAGTAAAAGTGGCATCAAGCAATCGTGGGTGTACTTACAAAGGTTTCAAGGACGGAGACCCACCCAAGTTCGATGGGAGCAAGGATTCAGTGGTAACGCTTGAATAGATAGAGAGGATGAATGATGTAATCAACATCAGCGAGTGTCGACCCGACCAAGCTGTTAAGTACGTCGCTCATTCTTTCACCAACAAAGCACTAAGTTGGTGGAGGAATATTCAGAGAACTAAGTCACCGAATGCTATAAACAGAATGACATGGGACGACTTGAAGAAGCTGGTCATCCAAAAGTTTTGTCCCCAGAATGAAATCGACCGAGTTGAGAATGAATTCCTGAACTTCAAGGCTGGCAACAAGACTCATCGCCAGTATACATCAAGATTCAATGAACTGGCTCAACTAGTACCCCATCTGGTAGAAACTGAAGACCGTTTGATCAAGTATTATGTTAAGGGGTTGCCACAACGGGTCTGTGTCCATGTGAAAGCTAACCTACCCTCGACCTTCGAGTCGGTAGTGAATCTGAGCGGAATCGTCTACGACGACTACGCCAATGAGGACCCGGCACCTGAGACACAAAAGAGAAAGTGGGAGAACCCGTCCAGAGGCACCGGAAGAGGGAACGTAACAACTGAGAGCAAGAAACCAAGGTCCAATGAATATGAACTTGCAAGAAATGTGGAAGGCAACATCTTGGCGAGTGTCGAGTCGGCACCACCACCTGCTATAGGTGTGGAAGGGCGGGACACTATTCTCGCGACTGTTTGAGAGACACTAAATGCCAAAGCTGTGGACAATTTGGGCATCTGACAAAATACTGCAGGAAGGCCGGCCAATCTGGTTCGGGAAAGGATAAGGAGCAGGAACAACAAAAGGCAAGGACTCGCGCCTATGCCTTAACGGAGGAAGAGGCAAGGGGAAACCCTGATGTCGTGTCAGGTACTTTTCTAGTAAATGATGAACATGCTGCTATTTTATTTGACTCTGGTGCTAGTAAAAGCTTTATATCAAATGCATTTAGTCGTAAACTGGATTGCACTATTAACACCATAGTAAAGGCCTTTAGCGTACAAACTGCCGTTGGTAAAAATTCGGCAGTATTCCAAGTAACAGAGGATTGCATAATAGAAATAGAGGGTCATAAGTTCCCTTCTAGATTATTCCTTCTCACCTTAGGAGGATTCGATATAGTATTGGGAATGGATTGGCTAGCTGCCAATGAAGCTCAAATCATATGTAAACGTAAGAGGATACACCTCAAAGCTCCAAGCGGCAGTCCAATTACGGTTTATGGGGATTGGAATTGCACGATGCCGAACGTCATCTCGATGATCAAGGCCGAAAGTTACATGAGGCGCGGTTGCGAAGCTTATCTAGCATATGTTATTGATGATAGAATGAAAACTAAAGAACTCAAGAATGTACCCGTGGTGTGCAACTTTCCGGAAGTATTCCCTGAGGATCTACCGGGGTTGCCACCCGATCGGGAAATAGAATTTCAGATTGACTTACTGCCAGGAGCTGAGCCCGTTGCCAAAGCCCCCTACCGATTGGCTCCGTCAGAAATGAAAGAATTGATGTCTCAACTACAGGAATTAACAGAAAAGGGATTTATTAGACCGAGCATCTCACCATGGGGCGCTCCGGTACTATTTGTAAAGAAGAAGGACGGCAGCATGCGCATGTGCATTGACTACCGCGAACTGAACAAGAGGACAGTAAAGAACAAATACCCACTGCCTAGAATAGACGACCTTTTTGATCAACTGCAAGGTGCGAGTTGGTTCTCAAAGATCGATCTTAGGTCGGGTTACCATCAGTTGAAAGTAAGAGAGGAAGACGTACCAAAGACCACGTTTCGCACGCGTTATGGGCATTATGAATTTCTCGTGATGTCCTTCGGATTAACTAACGCACCAGCAGCGTTCATGGATTTGATGAATAGAGTGTGTCGACCCATGTTGGATCGATCGGTGATAGTTTTTATAGACGACATACTGGTATATTCGAAAAGCGAGGGTGATCATCACTGTCACCTAAGAGAAGTTCTGGAGGTGCTAGAGAAGGAAAAGTTGTACGCAAAATTCTCCAAATGCGCGTTTTGGCTTAGGGAAGTCCAATTCCTAGGTCATGTGATAAACCCAAACGGCATCATGGTAGACCCTGCAAAGATAGATACAGTAAAGGAATGGAACATCCCAAAGACATCAACAGAGATACGAAGTTTTCTTGGGTTGGCAGGCTACTATCGAAGGTTCATTCAAGATTTCTCAAGGATAGCCTCGCCACTAACTAAACTGACACGGAAGGAAGTGAAATATGAATGGGGCCAAACCCAAAATAACGCGTTTGAGGAACTCAAGACACGATTAACACAAGCTCAAGTCTTGACACTACCCGAAGGAAATGAAGACTTGGTAGTCTACTCTGACGCTTCGGGGCAGGGTTTAGGTTGCGTACTTATGCAACGAGGAAAGGTAATTGCTTATGCCTCACGACAACTAAAGATTCACGAGGTTAACTACCCAACGCACGATCTAGAGTTAGCAGCAGTGGTTTTCGCGTTGAAAATATGGAGGCACTACTTGTATGGAGTTAAATGCACCATCTACTCCGATCACAAAAGCTTGAAATATTTTTTTGAACAAAAGGAACTAAACATGAGGCAAAGAAGGTGGTTAGAGCTACTGAAAGACTATGACTGTGAAATATTGTACCATCCAGGCAAGGCAAACGTAGTGGCTGACGCTTTAAGTAGAAAGGAAGAATCGACACCCATCCGGATCAAAGCGTGTCAGCTGATTATAACACCAGATTTGATGGGTGAAATAACAAAGGCACAAGATGAAGCACTGTTAGAAAGAAATGTGAAACGGGAAAGAATAGTAGGACAACAAGGGAACTTAAGTGCAAATACATACGGAGTACGAACTAGGTTTGGCCGGAGGTGGATACCTAAGATTGGCGAGCTTAGGGCCAAAATACTCGATGAGGCCCATAAGTCTCGTTATTCTATCCACCCCGGGACAAACAAAATGTATCAAGACTTGAAGAAAGAGTACTGGTGGCCTGGCATGAAGAACGATGTGACCGAATACGTGAACAAGTGCTTAACGTGTTCACTAGTTAAGGCCGAGCACCAGAAACCATGTGGTAAAATGCAACCTTTACCAATACCGGAATGGAAGTGGGAGGAGATCACAATGGACTTCATTACCAAGCTACCGCGAACAGCTAAAGGCAATGACACCATTTGGGTGATCGTGGACCGCTTGACAAAGAGTGCTCACTTCTTGCCAATACGTGAGACTTCTTCGTCCGAAAAGCTAGCCGAAGTATTTATCAAAGAAATTGTGAGCAGACATGGTATGCCGCTGTCGATTGTGTCCGACAGGGATACTAGATTCACGTCAAGGTTTTGGAAGAAATTCAATGAAGCGATGGGCACTAGATTGAACATCAGCACCTCTTACCACCCCCAAACCGATGGACAATCGGAAAGGACCATTCAGACCTTGGAGGACATGCTCCGGGCCTGTATCATTGATTTCAGTGGGAGCTGGGACAGCCACCTACCATTGGCAGAAATTTCATATAACAACAGCTATCACTCAACTATTGACATGCCGCCATTTGAAATGTTGTATGGGAGGAAATGTAGGACCCCGGTTTGTTGGGGGGAAATTGGACAAAAGGATTTTGCGAGTCTCGAAGTGGTCAAAGCTACTTCCGAGAAATTTGATCAGATCAAGGCTCGAATGAAAGCCGCAAAGGACAGGCAGAAATCATACGCGGACAAGAGAAGAAGGGATTTAGAGTTTCAGGTAGGGGACATGGTACTGTTAAAGGTATCACCGTGGAAAGGAATCATCCGATTCAGGAAGCGTGGCAAACTGAGTCCAAGGTTTGTCAGACCTTTCAAGATTTTAGCAAGAGTGGGTCAAGTTGCTTACAGACTCGACCTACCCGTTGAGTTTAGTGGAATACACCCTACGTTCCACGTGTCTCACTTACGTAAATGCCTAGCCGATGACACAGCTCACATACCTTACGACGAGATCGAGGTGGATAACAGCCTAAACTATGTAGAGGAACCAATAGCCATCCTTGATCGAGCTGAAAAGCGACTACGCAATAAGTCGATCCCTTTAGTCAAAATACAATGGAAGCACAGAAAAGGGTCGGAAGCTACATGGGAAAAAGAAGACGAGATGAGGGGACTATACCCTCAATTGTTTGACGTATAAACAGTTTCGAGGACGAAACCTCTTTAAGGAGGGTAGACTTGTAACATCCCGAAAATAGTAAATAAGTAAATAATAGTACGATGGGGATTTAAACGTCATAAAGCGAAAGAAAGACGGATGGGCTTGGGCTCGACTCTAACGGGCCGAGGGAAGCCCAGGTATAAAAGTGGCAAGACAGCCCATTTGACCATTTCACCAATTCTAGAGAGAGAAAGGGAGCCCGGGTCTAGAGAGAGAAAGTCGACGGATCGTCACGAGATTAGAGGAGCACGTTACAGCTGAGCTCGTGAGCAAAACCTCCGAATCAAAACTTCAATCCAGGTAATGATTCATACATAATCTGAGTTTTTGTTCATTTTGGGGTTTCTCGAGTTTTAGCTAAATAGATGATGTTTTTACGGATGAAACTTGATAATAAGCTTAGAAATAGCATCTAGAACGAAAACCGCATGTTTTGATCAAAGAAAATTGTAAGATTGGCACGATCGGGTTTGCATGCAAGAACTTCGGATTTTTGGTCCAAGAACCAGGTCTTGCGCACTTACCAAGTGCGCAGGAGGGAATCCCTGCGTACTTACCAAGTACGCAGGATGCAGACCCTGCGTACTTACCAAGTACGCAGGAGGAAGGCTCCTGCGCACTTGCCAAGTGCGCAAGGGCAAGTCCCTGCGCACTTACTAAGTGCGCAGGCAGCAGACAGTAGGCAGCAGGTTGGTTAAGTAAAGTCAGTAAGTTTAGAATGATTAAACCATTAAAGTCGGGGTTGGGTCTAATGTGTATTTAACTACCTAATCCAAATCGAAAGTGACGCTGTTGGACCTTTGTCTAGGACAACCTAGAGTAGCCCATCAGGTGAGTTCTATGTGCCCCCTTCTATGTTATGTGCAAATAATTTATAAATGTTTTGGGGCTGAAGTGTATACACTAAGTGAATAAATGTAATGAATGTTAATGTGATCATACGTGGTATACAAACATATATATATACCCAAGTACAAAAATGAATTATGAACAAAGAATGAATGAAAAGAATAACATAACGTGTAAGAATGAAATCCTGCTTTATATCTATGTATATATTGCTTGCCAAGTAACAGAAAACGTTATGGACGCGTCAATGATAACGGCTACTTCGGTAGACGGACGACCACTTGACTATTATGCAGCCAGAAAAAGTAAGTCTAGAAAGGTAGACTAAATAAAGGCCACTACGGTGGAGTAAGGCGCTAAATCAATATTCGGCTGTATAATTAGTTTAAGTGGGAAACGGATGCCTTATGGCAGACGGGCGAAATACGGCCTACGACGGTAGGACGGTTGTAAGATTACGGACGGACACAAGTTGCCGGACGGTTGTAAGAATGAAAAATACGGACGGACACTAGTTGCCGGACGGTTGTAAGAATAGGCGGACCATGACGATGGACCGTGGCGCTTGTCTTTGTGACATTCGCAAATAAATGACGGGTTGATCACCCATGAATGAAAAGAAAAGAAAAGAAAAGAAAAGGGTGAATGCATATATATGTAGTCACAAAGAAAGATGAAAGAAAAGCAAAAGTTATGAAAGTAAATGAGACAAATGATGTGAATATATACTTATATGTATTTGCGAAGAATGATAAAAGAAAAGCAATTCAAGTCAATGTGTATTTATATAAATGTATATATAATTATGCATACTTGTAAAGAAAAGAATGTTTATACCTAATTGTATTAAACTAGAACTCACCAGCGTTAGCTGACTTTTAGTATACATTTCAGGTAAAGGAAGAAAAGGTCGTGCGATGGCGTGAAGGTTACCCAGCACGAGACTGACATCCCACTTTTGTTTTATATGTCTTAGAACAATGCTATGATTTATTTGTAAAGACTTCCGCTGTTATGATTATGTAATTGAATGATGAATGTTTTAAATTTTAAGTTCAGTATTTATGACTATGTTTATGAGTAAATCCAACAAGTGAGGTTACCCGGTATGGGGCCTTACATAGACATTACTATGCTTGAACCTAGTAGTTTCGATGGATTTGCTTATGTCGAAACTTGGTAGTTTCGATAGGTTGCTTATGTCGAAACTTGGTAGTTTCGATAGGTTGCTTATGTGTAATCTTAACTTCGGATCGTGGGCTCATATCGAAACTATGGTAGTTTCGATGGGCCTGCATATATCGAAACTGAGTAGTTTCGATAGGTCCGCACATATCAAAACTGAGTAGTTTCGATGGGTCTGCATATATCGTCTTCCCCAAAAATCTGAAATTTTTGCATGCGAGTCTGATCGAGTCAATATCTCAATTTTTCTTAGATCAAAACGTTCGGTTTTCATTCTAGATGCTATACCTAAGCTCATTTTCGAGTTTCATCCGCAAAATCGTTACCTTTTTAGCCAAAACCTGAAAATCCTAAGAAAATTATAAAAACTCAGATTATGATCGAACGCTTACCTGGATTGGATTTCTGATTCGGAGGAGATGATCACGAGCACAGCAGCAACGTTCTCCTGAATTCCCGAGTCGATCCGTCACTTTCTCTCTCTAGACTCGATCTCTCTTCTCTCTCTCTAGAACTTGTTAATGGTAGAAATGAAAGGTTTGGAGCAGCCCTTGCCCTTATATACTTGGGCTTCCTTCGGCCCGTTGGAGCCAAGCCCAAGCCCATCTGTTTTCCTTTCGCCATTTAAAAATTATAAATTTTAATCGTGTCATTATTTATTTATTACCAGTTTTGGGATGTTACAGTATATTAACACGTCTTGTTGACCGAAGTCCATAATCTTTCAAGATTTAAACATTAACTTACACATGCTTAAACTCTCTTATACTTTAGTGAACTTTAATGAATCAAAAGTGTACATATACACACATACATGCATACGCCATACAAACACACATATATTACATATATTTAACTTAGCAAACCCATGTTTTATGCTATATTATTTAGTTTAGAGGTTTTTCTCATCACTTTTAGGTGAACAAATGCACATCAAAGTTGGATCTAGATAAAAAGGAGAGTTTGTAGGAGATTATACCCCAAAGAAGTGAAAGGTGGCGGTTTTAGAGAGTGGAAGACGTGTGATCTTTGGTTTCTAGCTCGATTTCCTCAAGAATAACTTTTGCATACTTCTTTAAACATCAAAAGAGATGGATTCTTCTTGATTCTTTGTGTCAAAAGTCAAGCAAAAAGTGTGTTTGTGTGTGTGGTGCTAGTGAGTCGAGAGAGAGATGAGTGATATAGAGATTGTGAAATTTGAATTTTGTAGGCTACACTCATATATATATATATATATATGTGTGTGTGTGTGTGTGTGTGTGTGTGGAGTTGGAGTGCACACATGAACAAGCTCTTTAATTATGGAGATTAGACTCCTTGAGTGGAGTGTTGTATAAACAAAAATGATGGTGTAGTAGGTGGTGGTGTGTGGTTCAATACGGTACACTACCCACAATTTATACCCGCTAAATACTCGTCTCAATAAATAAATTTCGAGGTCGTCATAATATAAATTAAAATGTGTCGTATATAATATATATATACCTATATTTACGTTCGTAGTTTAGACACGTTAACGATCTCATATAATATATATATATGACGGATATGATATGTTGAGTGTTCATGTGGTGAAAGAACAAGCTCCATACACTCCAATCATGATGATTGGATTATGGATGGAAGTTTGAATGAATAAGGATGGGTGGTGATGGAGTGATGGATGTGATAGATGGTTAGGTTCTTCTCTAGATTTAGAAGTAAGATAATATGGTGTGAAAATTAGTTATCATGGAGAAGATTTGAAAGCTAGTTGTTAGCATTATTAGCGGTATGAGTCTCGTTTAGAATTTTAAACGACAATGTGATTTATTTTACGTTCTAAATGACACTAAAATCATAGTTTAAATAGTCAATGGATAATTTGACGAAAAACGTTCAAGTTACATATATTTTTATTTGTAGATGTGAGCACTCACATTTATAAATATCCTAAGAGAATAATATACAACAATACCTATAGGAATATTTTTATGAGGATTTTCATATGTATCATGAAATAAATATTAATGACTTAGTCGCCTCGACATGAACGTTTATATAGTATATAAAAATTAAATATTTTTCCGTTATAATAATTAATCGCTATCGTTCGCGTTATATGGGTTTTACGTCCGCATGAACAAGTAATTCTTATAATTACTAAGGTATGAAACGATCGACGTACTATGTTTGCTTGACTTTTATTGTTCGAGTTTGTTTTCGAAAGATGCAGGAAATATGAAGACGTAAATATGTTTAAGTCGTGTATGAATGTTGACTTGGAAATGGCGGGTGTCACACCTACCGATTGGCTCCGTCAGAAATGAAAGAATTGATGTCTCAACTAGAGGAACTAACAGAAAAAGGATTTATTAGACCGAGCATCACACCGTGGGGCGCTCTGGTACTATTTGTAAAGAAGAAGGACGGCAACATGCGCATGTGCATTGACTACCGTGATTTGAACAAGAGGACAGTAAAGAAAAAATACCCACTGCCTAGAATAGACGACCTTTTTGATCAACTGCAAGGTGCGAGTTGGTTCTCAAAGATCGATCTTAGGTCGGGTTACCATCAGTTGAAAGTAAGGGAAGAAGACGTACCAAAGACCGCGTTTCGCACGCGTTATTAGCATTATGAGTTTCTCGTGATGTCCTTCGGATTGACCAACGCACCAGCAGCGTTCATGGATTTGATGAATAGAGTATGTCGACCAATGTTGGATCGATCGGTAATAGTTTTTATAGACGACATACTGGTATATTCGAAAAGCGAGGGTGATCACCACTGCCACCTAAGAGAGGTTCTGGAGGTGCTAAAGCAGGAAAAGTTGTACGCAAAATTCTCCAAATGCGCGTTCTGGCTTAGGGAAGTCCAATTCCTAGGTCATGTAATAAACCCAAACGGAATCATGGTGGATCCTGCAAAGATCGAGACAGTAAAGGAATGGAACGTCCCAAAGACACCAACAGAGATACGAAGTTTTCTGGGATTGGCAGGCTACTATCGAAGGTTCATTCAAGATTTTTCAAAAATAGCCTCGCCACTAACTAAGTTGACACGGAAGGAAGTGAAATATGAATGGGGTCCAACCCAAAACAACGCGTTTGAGGAACTTAAGGCACGATTAACCCAAGCTCCAGTCTTGGCACTACCTGAGGGAAATGAAGACTTAGTAGTCTACTCTGACGCTTCGGGTCAGGGTTTAGGTTGCGTACCTATGCAACGAGGGAAGGTAATTGCCTACGCCTCTGTCACACCCCAAACCACGGCGGTAGCTACCGCGAGGCATGACGGTCATGGGAATTATCGTCACCAATTACATCGAACGACCACTAAGTGGTTTGAAAATCATACATAGTAAATCATTTCAAAATACATAACTGTTTTACAATTTTTAGTGCGGAAGCAAATGTGGAAGTAATAATAGTTTCAAAATACGACATTTGGTAATGCTAAATGTCCAAAAGTAATCGTGTCCCTAAGTGGAAATGCGACTCCATGCAATTATGCAGCTAACTTCCAAGCAATATCAATTACTCGAGAATACATGCGTAAACGGGTCAACAAATAATGTTGGTGAGTTCACAGGTTTTAATTGTAAAAGTAAATCGTTGTAATGGACCACAAGACTTTCTATGATTTGATTGTTGTACAGACAATGCTACAATATTTCCATAAGCACACCGAAACCGAAGCTAGACTGTAACTGTAAATGTAACTGTAATCCCATGCCCCTACCCATGCCTACCGAATACATGGGGGTGTTTAGGCTAATGATGCACCCGTTTTGACCTACAATCAAAGTTAGCGTGACTAACTCGGGTGGGGGTTGTCAAACCCGATAGTACTATCCATAATTACCACGCTTTGTGTGAAAAAAAAAACTAACGGTCCAGTTGTGAGGGGACTTAGTACGGTAAGTAAACTGCTTATGTAATATGTGAAATCATATAAAGGTAATTGTGTCCAACGGAAATGTAAGTATGCATGTAATCTCCCCCAAAAGGAAAATTTGTAAAAAGGGGGCCGTGAGACTCACCTGAAGCGTGAGTACTAGAAACGTGCAAGTAACGTTTCCGAAATATAACACATTTTTAAGTAAAAGTAATATTTATATTATTTTCTACAATAATTATTTTTAAGAATGACTTTAAAATAAATGTCAGTTTTTGTTTTCACTATCAAAGTATATATAAGTATATATTTAATAAGATATATATAGTTTAAAATCTTGTCTTAACTTTCCAAATACCGATATATCTTTTAAAATACAAGATTTTTGTAATAAAATAAAGACTATATTTTTAGTCATCTTTTTATGTAGCTTGGTACTTAGTATGTATATATATATATATCTCCAAATCAATGGTATAACCATAAGAATTTCTAACAAAACTAACATATCATCTAATATATTTTCCACTTTTCATCATTATGACACAAGTCACCAATTCACCATTGAGTTATTTTTAGTGGTTTTACACAAAATTAGTTTTAAGTAGTTATTAGTTTAGAGAAACTCCACCTTTTACAAATATGGATTTTAGTTGGTGAAAGTTGGTACATTAGCACTTGTAGATAAAGAAATATATATATATATATATATATATATATATATAAATATAAATAATTGAGAGGGTTTTCTCACTAGAAGCAAGCAAGGAAGAAGGAGTGAATAGAGATGATGACTTGAAGCTTGAAACTTGACTTGATGGTTGGATGTAGAAACCGTGAACAACACGTAGCACCAAAGGAAGATAAAAACCGATTTCTTGAGAGAGTTTTGGTGTGGTAAATTCTTTCCAAATGAGTGTTATTTATACTAGAGTTGAGTATGGTGTTAGTTCATGTCATTGAAGGATGTATGGTGTTGTTGATATGGAAATGGATATATAGGGGGGGCCTTCAATTCTGCCGTGAGCAAGGGGTGAAAGGGTGATGGTATGGATTAATCCAAATGATATATGTGTATGGGTTCATTAGTAGGTTTTGGGGTTTGAAACTTGTGCATAGGGGGGGGTCCCTTCTTGTGCCGTGAACAAGGAGCAAGTAATAAAAGAATTGAATTTTTATGATTCTAGAATTCAAAAGGGGCCCATCATGGAGCCATGAACCTGGAAAGAATAAGAATGGATGGAATGGTTTGTTGAGTACTTTATTAAGGGTTTGATATGGTAAAAATGGGGTCCCCTTGTAAGCCATACGTTTTGGAAAAGGAAAAGCAATGAAAGTGTTTGTAATTTAGTAGATTCAGAGAGATTATGTATGGAGTGTTCTAATCAGCCGTAAATCAAGAAGTAAAGATAATAAATGAGGTTTAAAATATATACTAGATTAAGTAGAGATGGGTATGGGGTGATAGCGGGTATAAGTTGGATGTGATAAAAATCACACTTTTTATTAAAACCGATTTTAATAAAACTATACTTTATATATATTTAATGATTTACTAACATTTGGATATATGTTTAGTAATTTAGTATAGCGAAATAGCACGTTAAAATAAAGTATACCGGTGAAATGCTAAGGGTGCGCGTTATAAATACTAAGTTGAAACAAACAAATACACACACATATTTGGGTTCTAAAATAGTGTCAACATTTTGAAATATTTATTAAAACATAAATATTAATTATCACTAACGTTCGTGTGTGCCGGTTATACTTGCATGTGACCCGGTTATGAATGAACTTTGCTTTGTATTAAACGACCTTAATTAACCATAATTAAGTCTAACACGTATATGATGTATGCAATTTATGACTGATACAAGGATGCGTATTGACCTGAAATTGTCGGTTGTCACATACTCCCCATGTTAAAAAGAATTTCGTCCCGAAATTCAGCTGGTGTCATCCGTGACTGGCGCAGTTTCGAACAACTGTGGATATTTGCGCTTCATCTGGTCCTCGCCTAGAGTTCCATCGAACTTTTACAATGGGAATGCGACTCTGTTTCAAGCTCTTGACATCCCAGTCCATAATCTCCACGGGTTCTTCGACGAAATGAAGTTGATCGTCGATCTGTATCTCCTCGAGTGGTATAATTTGCGTCTCATCTGATAAACACTTCTTCAGATTTGACACGTGAAAAGTGTCATGAACACCACTGAGTTCTCGTGGCAGTTTAAGTTTGTAAGCTACGGGACCAATCCTTGCTAGGATTTCGAACGGTCCGATGTATCTTGGGTTTAGTTTACCACGTTTGCCGAAGCGAATAACTCCTTTCCAGGGTGAGACTTTCAGTAAAACCTTATCTCCAACCTGGAATTCCAACGGTTTGCATCTGATGTCAGCATAACTCTTCTGACGATCACGCGCCGCTTTCAGTCTATTTTGAATTTGAACAATCTTCTCTGTTGTCTCTTGAATGATTTCTGGACCAGTAAGTTGACTATCTCCAACTTCAGTCCAACATAACGGTGATCGGCACTTTCTTCCATATAGTGCCTCAAATGGTGCGGCTTTAATGCTAGTGTGATAACTGTTATTGTAGGAAAACTCAGCCAGCGGTAGATGAGTATCCCATTTGTTCCCGAAATCAATCACACAAGCTCTAAGCATGTCCTCCAATGTCTGAATAGTCCTTTCACTTTGACCATCAGTTTGGGGGTGATACGCGGTACCCATGTCCAATCTCGTTCCCAATGCTTTTTGTAGAGATTGCCAAAACCTAGAGGTGAATCGACTATCTCGATCTGAAATGATGGAGATTGGCTCTCCATGTCTCGAGACAACCTCTTTGAGATAAATTCTGGTTAATCTTTCCATCTTATCGGTTTCCTTAATCGGCAAGAAATGTGCAGACTTCGTCAATCGGTCGACAATAACCCAAATCGTGTCACAACCATTTGATGTCTTGGGTAATTTCGTGATGAAATCCATAGAGATCTGTTCCCATTTCCATTTTGGAATCTCCGGTTGTTGTAGTAACCCTGACGGTTTCTGATATTCTGCCTTAACTTTTGAACACGTCAAGCACTTACTAACGTAGGTGGCAATGTCAGCCTTTATGTTAGGCCACCAGTAAAGTTCCTTGAGATCTTGATACATTTTGTCAGAGCCTGGGTGAATCGAGTATCTGGACTTGTGTGCTTCGTCCATTACTAAATCCCTCAAGTTCCCAAAGCTTGGTACCCAAATCCAATTCATGAAGTAACGAGTTTCATCGGATTTTATCTCAAACTTCTTGTCTATACCCCGCAAGGACTCATTTTTTTGATTTTGCTCCTTGAGTGCCTCTAACTGAGCATCGCGAATTTGAGTGGTTAGACTCGTGTGAATCGTCATCCCCAACGCTCGCACTCGTAGAGTTTTGGTTCGTTCCTTTCTACTCAAGGCATCCACCATGACGTTTGCCTTGCCGGGATGGTATCGAATCTCACAGTCGTAGTCGTTCAGCAATTCGACCCATGTGCGTTGCCTCATGTTTAACTCTTTCTGGTCAAAGATGTGCTGGAGACTTTTGTGATCGGTAAAGATAGTGCATTTAGTACCGTAAATGTAATGTCTCCAAATCTTGAGTGTAAAAACTACAGCTCCCAATTCTAAGTCATGGGTGGTGTAGTTTTTCTCGTGCACCTTAAGCTGTCGGGACGCATAGGCAATAACCTTATCGTTTTGCATTAACACGCATCCAAGACCTTGGTGTGATGCGTCACAGTACACCACGAATCCGTCTGTTCCTTCTGGAAGGGACAAAATCAGAGCACAACATAGTTTCTGTTTCAACAGCTGAAAAGCTGCTTCTTGCTTATCGCCCCAATCGAACTTTTTGTCTTTCTGGGTTAAGGTCGTCATTGGCTGGGCTATCTTAGAGAAATTTTCGATAAACCGTCTGTAGTAGCCTGCCAGACCTAGGAATTGTCGCACCTCGGTCGAAGTCTTTGGTGCTTCCCAATTCTTTATCGCATCAATCTTGGATGGGTCAACATGTATACCATTCTTGTTGCAGAAACTGCACTTCTCGAATCCAAAAATCGCATTTCGAGAATTTAGCGTACAACTTCTCGTTCTTGAGTAAGTCCAAGATCAGTCTCAAATGCTGCTCATGTTCTTTTTGAGTTCGAGAGTAAATCAAGATGTCATCGATGAAGACAATCACGAATTTATCCAAGTAGGGCTTGCACACTCTATTCACGAGGTCCATGAATACAGCTGGTGCATTGGTTAGTCCAAACGACATGACCATGAACTCGTAGTGACCATAACGAGTTCGAAATGCGGTCTTAGGAACATCTTCTTCTTGGATCCGTAACTGATGATATCCTGAACGTAAGTCGATCTTTGAGTAATAAATGGATCCCTGAAGTTGGTCGAATAAGTCATCGATCCTCGGGAGGGGGTATCGGTTCTTAATAGTGAGCTTGTTTAACTCCCGGTAATCGATGCACATCCGGAAAGATCCATCCTTTTTCTTGACAAACAAGACCAGGGCTCCCCAAGGTGAGAAACTCGGTCTTATGAAACCCTTGTCTAGCAGCTCCTATAGTTGGTTAGACAATTCTTGCATTTCCGACGGCGCGAGTCGGTACGGTGATCGCTCTACCGGTGCAGCTCCGGGCACTAGATCAATTCGAAACTCAACTTGCCTCGACGATGGAAGTCCGGGCAAATCTTCGGGAAAGACTTCGGGATAGTCTCGAACGATCGGTATATCCTTGATTTTCTTTTCCTCCGTCTTCTTCTCCGTTACGTGTGCTAATATTGCATGATACCCCTTTCGTAAATACTTCCGGGCCTTCATACATGTTATGACTCTTAGCGTAGAGTCGCTCCTCTCACCTTGAATTGACAGCGTTTCTCCATTCGGAAGAGGAATGCGAATGATCTTTTCGCGGCAAACGATCTCTGCTTGATTCTTCGATAACCAATCCATCCCGATAACGATATCAAAACTTCCAAGCGTTACGGGTAGCAAATCTATGTCAAAAGAGTGATCCGCCAAATTCAAAGTACATCCTTGCAACATCTCATCGGTTTCGATTAATTTACCATCGGCTAATTCTATTGTGTACTTACAGGTTAATGCGGTTGGTTTAGTGCCGAGTAATGAACTAAATTCGTTAGACACGAAACTCTTATCAGCACCAGTATTGAACAAAATAGAAGCATAGTGATCGTTAACGAGAAACGTACCCGTGACAATGTTCGGGTCCTGACGGGCTTCTCTGGCTCCAATGGCAAATGCTCGGCCGCGTGCGTTGTTTCCACTAGTTTGCCTAAATTTTGGACAGTCTTTTCGGAAGTGCCCAGTATTGCCACATTCAAAACATCCGCGGTTGGTTCCCGTGTTGGTGGTAGGGTCGGCCATTCGGCAATTTTTGGTTGCATGGCCAAAACGCTTACACTTTTGGCACTTGGAATCTTCACATGTACGCTGATGATGGAAACCACACTTGTTACACTTGGGTAGGTTTCCGACATACCCACCTCTTGGCTTCTTCTCAGTTGGGCCTACAGCAAAGGCCTTAACCGTTTCTTGTTTCTTCTGAACAGGAGGCACATAAGTCTTGCCATGATTGTTATCCCATTTCCTCTTGTTATCATAGCTCTTCTCTACCACAGCCTTCTTCACAAGTACACCCTGGCGTACCGCTTGATCTGTCAAGTCATGAGCTATGCTAACTGCATCCGAAATGGTGGCTGGCTTGGAAGAAGTCACCATGCTCTGAATTTGGGGTGCGAGGCCCCAAATATACCTTTCAATTCGCTTGTATTCAGGGGTGACCATATGTGGGCACAAGCGAGCAAGATCATGGAAACGAGTGGTATAGTTTGCCACATCAGGTCCATTCATGGTGTGATTCCAGAACTCAACTTCCAACTTCTGCAGTTCGTTACGTGGGCAATATTCGTCAGTAAGCATTTTCTTTAGTTCATCCCATGGGATTTGGTAAGCAACATCAATCCCAATAGTCTGGGCATGAGTATTCCACCAGGAGAGTGCTTGGCCCTCAAAAGTACACGTGGCATACTTGGTCTTGTTTTCTTCAACACAGTTACTAATACACTGGACAGATTCCATTTTTTCAATCCAGCGCATTAGTCCCACAGCTCCTTCGTTACCGCGAAAGTTAAGCGGTTTGCAGTTCAGGAAAGCTTTGTAAGAGCAGCCTCTTACAGGTTCCTCGGTTCCTGTATTGCAACAGTTGTTACGTTATTAGTCACGTAATCATAATTTGTGACCCTTATGATCACAATCAGTCAAACTATCCTTTTTACCTCCGTTGGACTCTCGGTCACCACCAGACCCACTAGGTCTTCCAGCATCGTATTGTGCGATCGCATCGGCCACACGCTGCGCCACTAGCTGCTCGATTGCCTCCGAGCTCATGGGTGTTGTTATGTCGGTGGTTCGATGGTCAGTAGGTCTAGGTCCTCTCTTTGGTGCCATGGTTTTCTTCTAGTCATAGACGATAAAAGAAATGAGACAATACATAAATAATTGTCAACACATGAACAGGAAATGTAAACAACCATACAATCACAACAAGAATCACAATAATAATCATAATGATAACCACAACAGTAATCACAATCATCACACACAGATAGCCCATAAGATAGAGCACATAATCAAACGGAAATACTTGATACATAGTTCGCAAAAGAAACAAAATGGGTGAGGGTACAAAACCTCCCCAGTACAAGTTTTCCTACTATGCCTACACTAAGTGAGCATAACCCGCTCACATAGGTCTATCTACGCCAATGTGCCACTACGCTAGTCTGCATCATGGCAGCAGCAACCATGATACAAATAGTGGCAAGCGCGACAGCAGACGTGGCACGCTCCTCGGCTGCCACCACTCGCTGCTCTAAGGCAGCAACTCTCCTCTCTGCAGCTGCCCTCTGCTGCTCCTCTACTGATAGTCTCATCTCCTGAGCGATCATCCTATCCTCCAGGTGAGTGAATCACTGATCCAGAAGGCCAATGGCCATGATCTCCACATACTGTACCTCAGCTATCTGCTCCAGTCATCCTGTCACAGTCTAAATCCTCTCGTCCTCCTGGAGAGCTCTGATCTCGCCCTGCAGGTTCTGCATATCGTGCTCGTGTCGCATGCCACAAGAAACAAGGATAGGGATAGTGTGCTCTACGGGCTCCTCATAGTACGACAATGGCCGTGGTGTGGTGGAGGACTCGCCAATCTCATGGGTAGAAGGTATCCACTCCTCATATGCCCAATCTCCCAAGGTTTGGGTCACCCAACTGAAACTCTCGTCATATCGGGGCCTCTTTGGCTCTCGATCAGTAGTAGTGCCTGTAGTCTCGGCTGGCCTCTTCGCTCCACAACTAGGGGTGTGAGCGATAGGGGTGGTGTGAGCGTCCATGGGAGCCTCCTCAGCTGCAGGTGCCTCAACAGTCTCATCTGAAGTGGAGTGTCCGTAGAGTACCGTGTGTGGCACAGACTCCCCAGATCCGGTGTGATCACCCCCGGTGGCAGTCTCGACTGTATCGCCCTCAACTGGGCTCTCTGGTATCTGCTCTGGGTCAGACTCATAGTCCTCCTCCGGGTCCTCATCAGTGTCAGGGATCTCCTCATCTGACACTGTAACCTCCTCCATGGTGTCGCTGGACACCTCAACATGTAGTGGTGTGGCGGGTGGCGTCCCTGCTGGTGGCGGCGGCATAGCAGTTGTTGTCCCTGCTGGTGGCGGTGGTGGAAGTGGTATGGATGGGGTGTAGTCCTCATCAGATACATACACGTGGATGGGGTCAGATGCTGACGACATACCTGCAACATGGCAATTTCCGAATACTCCTAACGTGAGTTATGCAAGTGTATGTAATGTAATTGTAATGATGTGAGCCTACGGTTATAGTCCAAGTCCACTAAATGCAGCTTGGTTCTCTATAACCAATGGCTCTGATACCAATCTATCACACCCCCAACCATGGCGGTAGCTACCGCGGGGCATGACGGTCATGGGAATCATCGTCACCGATTACATCGAACGACCACTAAGTGGTTTGAAAATCATACATAGTAAATCATTTCAAAATACATAATTGTTTTACAATTTTTAGTGCGGAAGCAAATGTGGAAGTAATAATAGTTTCAAAATACGACATTTGGTAATGCTAAATGTCCAAAAGTAATTGTGTCCCTAAGCGGAAATGCGACTCCATGCAAGTATGCAGCTAACTTCCAAGCAATATCAATTACCTGAGAATACATGCGTAAACGGGTCAACAAATAATGTTGGTGAGTTCACAGGTTTTAATTGTAAAAGTAAATCGTTGTAATGGACCACAAGACTTTCTATGATTTGATTGTTGTACAGACAATGCTACAATATTACCATAAGCACACCGAAACCGAAGCTAGACTGTAACTGTAAATGTAACTGTAATCCCATGCCCCTACCCATGCCTACCGAATACATGGGGGTGTTTAGGCTAATGATGCACCCGTTTTGACCTACAATCAAAGTTAGCGCGACTAACTCGGGTGGGGGTTGTCAAACCCGATAGTACTATCCATAATTACCACGCTTTGTGCGAAAAAAAAAACTAACGGTCCAGTTGTGAGGGGACTTAGTACGGTAAGTAAACTGCTTATGTAATATGTGAAATCATATAAAGGTAATTGTGTCCAACGAAAATGTAAGTATGCATGTAATCTCCCCCAAAATGAAAATATGTAAAAAGGGGGCCGTGAGACTCACCTGAAGCGTGAGTACTAGAAACGTGCAAGTAGCAAAAGTCCGAGAGTAAACCGACCTATGCGTGCCCTAGAATATATAAGACACCTTAAAGTCTAAGTAATGATTCTACATGCAAGTTGGTCATGTAACAGTTTCACCCAACTCGTTATGTTATGTGTGTAAGTTTTGGTTTAAAATGTTTTGACACGACGACTCGTTGGTGATATGTATTTGTTACCCGAAAATATATTTACATAAAATAATTATAAATTAATAAATTTGATCATGAATGTCCATTTCTATAAGTAATTTGGTGACAACTTAGAGTTTGGGTTTCAAAGTAATGTTTGACTCGACCCGAGTCATAACTCGGTGGAATGGTAAGTAAATATATTATATATTTATTTAAAGTAACGTTTCCGAAATATAACGCATTTTTAAGTAAAAGTAATTTTTATATTATTTTCTACAATAATTATTTTTAAGAATATCACTTTAAAATAAATGTCAGTTTTTGTTTTCACTATCAAAGTATATATAAGTATATATTTAATAAGATATATATAGTTTAAAATCTTGTCTTAACTTTCCAAATACCGATATATCTTTTAAAATACAAGATTTTTGTAATAAAATAAAGACTATATTTTTAGTCATCTTTTTATGTAGCTTGGTACTTAGTATGTATATATATATATATATATATATATATCTCCAAATCAATGGTATAACCATAAGAATTTCTAACAAAACTAACATATCATCTAATATATTTTCCACTTTTCATCATTATGACACAAGTCACCAATTCACCATTGAGTTATTTTTAGTGCTTTTACACAAAATTAGTTTTAAGTAGTTATTAGTTTAGAGAAACTCCATCTTTTATAAATATGGATTTTAGTTGGTGAAAGTTGGTACATTAGCACTTGTAGATAAATATATATATATATATATATATAACAAGAGCAAAAATATAAATAATTGAGAGGGTTTTCTCACTAGAAGCAAGCAAGGAAGAAGGAGTGAATAGAGATGATGACTTGAAGCTTGAAACTTGACTTGATGGTTGGATGTAGAAACCGTGAACAACACGTAGCACCAAAGGAAGATAAAAACCGATTTCTTGAGAGAGTTTTGGTGTGGTAAATTCTTTCCAAATGAGTGTTATTTATACTAGAGTTGAGTATGGTGTTAGTTCATGTCATTGAAGGATGTATGGTGTTGTTGATATGGAAATGGATATATAGGGGGGGCCTTCAATTCTGCCGTGAGCAAGGGGTGAAAGGGTGATGGTATGGATTAATCCAAATGATATATGTGTATGGGTTCATTAGTAGGTTTTGGGGTTTGAAACTTGTGCATAGGGGGGGTCCCTTCTTGTGCCGTGAACAAGGAGCAAGTAATAAAAGAATTGGATTTTTATGATTCTAGAATTCAAAAGGGGCCCATCATGGAGCCATGAACCTGGAAAGAATAAGAATGGATGGTATGGTTTGTTGAGTACTTTATTAAGGGGTTGATATGGTAAAAATGGGGTCCCCTTGTAAGCCATACGTTTTGGAAAAGGAAAAGCAATGAAAGTGTTTGTAATTTAGTAGATTCAGAGAGATTATGTATGGAGTGTTCTAATCAGCCGTAAATCAAGAAGTAAAGATGATAAATGAGGTTTAAAATATATACTAGATTAAGTAGAGATGGGTATGGGGTGATAGCGGGTATAAGTTGGATGTGATAAAAATCACACTTTTTATTAAAACCGATTTTAATAAAACAATACTTTATATATATTTAATGATTTACTAACATTTGGATATATGTTTAGTAATTTAGTATAGCGAAATAGCACGTTAAAATAAAGTATACCGGTGAAATGCTAAGGGTGCGCGTTATAAATACTAAGTTGAAACAAACAAATACACACATATATTTGGGTTCTAAAATAGTGTCAACATTTTGAAATATTTATTAAAACATAAATATTAATTATCACAAACATTCGTGTGTGCCGGTTATACTTGCATGTGACCCGGTTATGAATGAACTTTGCTTTGTATTAAACGACCTTAATTAACCATAATTAAGTCTAACACGTATATGATGTATGCAATTTATGACTGATACAAGGACGCGTATTGACCTGAAATTGTCGGTTGTCACAGCCTCGCGACAACTAAAGATTCATAGGTTAACTACCCAACACACGGGCAAAAGGAATTAAACTTGAGGCAAAGGAGGTGGTTAGAGCTACTGAAAGACTATGACTGTGAGATATTATACCATCCAGGCAAGGCAAACGTGGTGGCTGACGCTTTAAGTAGAAAGGAAGAATCGAAACCTATACGGATCAAAGCGTGTCAGTTGATTATAACACCAGATTTGATGAGTGAGATATCAAAGGCACTACTAGAGTAGTGAGTGGTTGAGCAATCTTTGAGAATCCCTCGATGAATCGACAGTAGTAGCTAGCCAATTCCAGAAATTGTCGCACCTTTGTTGGAGTCGTTAGTGCCGCCCAATTCTTGATGGCACTATTTTTGCTGGATCGACATGTATTCCTTTCTCGTTGTCTACATGTCCTAGAAATTGGGCTTCGTAAATCCAAAATTCTCATTTTGAAAATTTGGCATACAATTGCTCTTGCTTTAGCAACTCAAGGATTAAACGCAGATGTTTCTCATGTTCTTCTTTGTCCTTAGAATAGATGAGGATGTCATCATTGAAGATGATGATGAACTGATCAAAGTAGGGCTTACCCACACGGTTCATGAAGTCCATGAATCCCGCGGGTGCGTTGGTTAGTTCGAATGGCATGACCAAAAACTCGTAATGACCGTATCAGGTTCTGAATGCAGTTTTAGGACGTCCTCGTCCCGGACTATCAATTGATGGTAAGCAGATCTAAGATCTATCTTGGAATAGAAACTTGATCCTTGGAGTTGATCAAACAGATCATCAATACGGGTTAGAGGATAACGATTCTTGATCGCCACTTTGTTCAGCTCACGATAGTCGATGCACATGCGGAAAGTCCCATCCATCTTCTTGACAAATAGAACTGGAGCTCCCCATGGTGATGAGCTAGGTCGGATGAAACCTTTATCCAACAACTATTGCAGTTGAGTGGATAGCTCTTGCAATTCACTGGGTGCAAGTTTGTAAGGTGCCCGAGCAATAGGCGTCGCTCCGGATGCTAGATCAGTTTGGAATTCTACTTGACGATGCGATGGCAAACCAGGCAAGTCCTAGGGAAATACTTCTGGATAATCACGTACAATTGGGATGTCATCAATCTTCTCCTCCCCAGATGGCTGCTCGGCTACGAGAGCCAAAATAGCAGTATGACCTTTTCGAAGACACTTTTGTGCTTTCATGAAGGATATGATGCCAACGACTGCACCTACCCTTTCCCCTTGGACAGATGGGTTTCTCCACTCGGGAGAGGAATGCGAACAATTTTATCATGACAGACAATTTCGGCTTGGTTCTTAGATAACCAATCCATACCGATGGTCACATCAAAGCTGCCCAGTTTGACTGGCATAATGTCAATGTTAAGCTTATAACTAACCAATTCTATCTTGCTTTGGTTATTTGACCGCTCACTATATCCTATAGTGTACATAGTTTCTAGTAGGGTTGGAGTACGACGTACTAATATGAAATTAGTAAAGTCATGCTGCGACTTCTAGTTAGAACCGTGCTTATAAGGTAAGCATCGGCCAATGCAAAGACCAAGGGGAAAAACTCCACATGTATGAAAAGAAGTTTAATGAGCTTTAGATTCCAGTAACATAAAGGATAGGATGTCTGTTTAAGTAATCGTGTTCAACTGATGGTTGGTTAGATTAAATCCCCATTTTCTAATGTCATTGGAACAACGAGATCATTTTGTGAAGAAAGCAATCAGATTGTAGAGTTGGATATGTTGGGGTATAATTCAAAGTAGACTAAGGATTAGTCACGGGATAAGGTAATAGTGTTAAAGGGAATTTATTGTTGGAGTGGAAGGAATAACGTGCTAGCTTAGAAAGAATTCCACAATTTCCGCTTACATAGTTGGAATCGACAAGTTTGCCATGAGATTCTATTAGAGTTTCAATCAAGATGGTTTCTGTGATCACGTTCAGATGAGAGTCTTAATTTCACTAACACTCCTACATGAGCGAGATAAAAGGATGGATCCTATTGATGATAGTTCTGTGTGTCCGTAAACATTTTCGACCTGATAGTCGCGTCTATCAACTGTTGAACAGGTTTAACGATACCAACTAGTTGTTGGGTGGGTTACTAGAATTCCTACAGACAGTTAAAACTTAAGTCTGTAAATCACTGATTAGGACCATCTATCCACACACCAGGTTTCACCAAGACTCACATGCACCTCAAATTACTATTACGTGTGCACTCGTAATGATAACTTGCTTTGCATGCTCACCCTAGCTTCTCCCTGTCCTGTGTCAAAATGTCCTTTAGTTTGTATTGTCGAGTACAGAGTGTTGTCAGATACGATAAGTCATCGAGAAGCTTAGTCATCGACCATAAATTGATCAACTATAACTCATATCATGATAAGTAGTCGGGAATCGTTTATCCGAGCATTCATTCGAGTTGAAACACAATACGAGAGTCAAATCCAATAGATTGTAGATGAATCATGCACGCGAATGCGACTTTGAGAGTGAAACTAATTCATGGATATGAGTTTCAGGAAGGAGCAAAGTAGTTGTCCTTCTAACTGAGTCAGGATAGGGTTTGAGTATGCAATGAGCAATGCGTTATCAACATTGTGATCAATCTATCTTCAAAGAATATCAAACAATGACGCGAGCCCATGGCTCAGGAAAGTGATGACATCTACGTGTCAATGGATTCTACAATAATGCGTGCAACAGTCTGCCTTCACTCAGCGTATTGTTGCTAGTAGGTACAGTAGGGACTCGCCTCCGACGATCCTTACTCCCAAAGAGACATATGCTAGCTGAGTGTCATCCATAACATGGACCTGAGAAAGCCCACCATACCCAACGGGAGATGGTGTGAGAGACTCCTCCGAAGGCTCCGTCTCACTGCCCTTGGACGGAAGTGGATGATGTTCTGGTGTTTCCCTGAGTGTCGCCACTAGGAATGATGATGCAATACGAATGATGTGTCCCTCGCCAACTGAGGGTGATACGGATGGTGTTACATGCCTGCACTACAATGTATGTATGGGTGTTATGTGTATCAGGTATGAGTGTTTGTGTCGAGTAACTAATGTGTGAGGTTATAGTTTAGTATGCAGTCCTAGTTCTCTATAACCAATGGCTCTGATACCAATCTGTCACACCTCCAAATTCCACTAACGGAGTTTTACCGTTTGGAAGGTGACACACCAGGATCTCAGTCATTAGTTACATCAAACGACACTATATGGGACTTGAAATGTCATAACATAAGAGTTTAGAGTTAATGCGGAAGCGTAAACATTAATATGAAATCAAAAGTAACTACACGTAATAGGCGTCAATCAATGTAAATAAGTAAACTGTTTCAAATGTTTGAAAAGGATGATATGACAGTAGGACTCCATGCATGTCCTAAGTGTGCAACCTGTGCCTTAGCGACCTGAGAAACATGTAAGAAAAAGTGTCAACACAAGGTTGGTGAGTTCACAGGTTTCAAGTTTGCAATAAGAGAGTGTTTGCCAGATTATGTACATTCAATATGCATATCTGTAGGTAGCTAGCCTATGTTCATGTCTTACTAAAGCGCTCACAACCGAAGCTGACTATTCATTTATTTGCCTCCTGCCAGGTTTATCAACACTGGCGGTGTGAGTAGGTTAACATTTCACCCGTTCGATCTCTAATCGAGTTAGCGTGACTAACGCGGGTGGGATTTATCAAACCCAGAAGTACTACTAAATATTACCTCGCTAAGATCCATATTAACCGTCCGATATAAGATGAGGACTTTCTGTGATAACATGTTACGCTTAGCTTTAACATTGATATCATACGAATTACAAAATCTCAAAATCATTTAATCATGTTTTTCCCCCAAGTTAAAACTGTAAAAAGGGGCCGTGAAAACTCACCTGAGTTGTGTACAAGTTGCAGAAAGCACCACACAAGGATGCAAGTAGGAAATACAAGAGTTTGCCTATGAACTGCTTACGTATGCCCAAAAATTATAAGCATAATAGTTAGGGATACAATGGGGTTTTGTGACGACGACACGGAAGATTTGAACGTCTTAAGACATTCCAAGGATCAATGAGTAGACGAACGTGTCCACGGGAATTATGTTACATGTCGAACGTCTCTAATTATGAATAATATTAATATATAAATATATTCGTACGTTTACATCATTTAATAATGGTCTATGAAAATAATATAACGTATATATTATTTTTGAACTCGTAGGAAATATACGATAAACATTTACGTGACAAAATAATAAATATATTATTTTTATTCGAGATTATAAACGAGGCGAAATAGTATAAAATATATATTATTTTATACTAGGAGTCACGGGTTGAAAATAATATTAACATATTATTTTATTCGAAGTCAAGGTTTGAAAATAATATAACTATATTATTTTAAAAGTGGAAATAATATTAATTATAAGTTATAAGACCAAACCCGAGCCTACGGGTGATTTCAAGGTTAAAACATATCAATATAATAATATGATAATACTGAGAGTGATTTTATAAAAGTGGGTTGCTTGAAAAAAATGCTTAAAAAAAATAAAGTGGTCAACCAGATTCGAACCCGGGTCTCATCTAGGAGAGATCAGCGACTTAACCAACTGGACTGGGCATCCAGTTGGTACACTAGTCCATGTTGTAAACCTTTTGTGGTTTGGTCCTGGCCCAAGTTAGTTCAGCCCAAAATAAAAAAAAATCAAAACAGTTGGGGCAGAAATGGGATTCGAACGCGTGACCTCACCTACACAAACCAACACACAAACCATCTCGCCCGCTAGGGTCATCGCAACATATACCCGGATCGATTCGTTTTAACATCCAAAGTCTCTGTGTTCCTCCCCCTTTTCGAAGCCGAGCCCAAAAACCAGTCCAAATCCATCGATTTGGATTTCGATTGAACAAGATAGCTTAGGGGTTTCGCTAATTGAGGCATTGCGAATCTGAGGTTGGGTTCAATTGCAAAAACATCGAGTTTTAATTCGTTAAATCCTTATTTGAAAAACTGAAACCCTAGTTTAAGAACACAAATCAAATCTGTTGATTCTGATAATAAAAGTGGCTGAATTCATGGGGCTTTCAAAGAGTTGGTGATTGAGAAACTAACCATGCCTTTTAATCGGATTAAAATTGAGTCTAGGTCAGAGTTCGATTAAACCGATTAAGCGATGAACTCAAGATACAGAAATGAGTTCAATTCAATGTTGTATGATCGAATTAACAAGGAGCTTTCAATTAACAGGCAAAAACAAAACAGAGGGTGGTTCAATTACCTGAAACGATATCAGATTGATGAGGTTCGACTAAGCTACAGCCGGGGATCTGATGAGTTGGTCTCCGGCGTCGCTGGTTCCTTCTCCGGCCAACTTAGGATGTGAAAAAGCTTCTGTGGAACTCGTATGGCGTGCGCAGGTGTTCAATTACAGAGTGGATGCTTGAATCGATCGATTTTGATTGAAATGGAAGACGGTTTCAACAGTTACGGTTTTGATTACCCATAATTGGGTTTAATTCGAATTAACGATGATGCTTCATTTCGGCAGTTAAGGTTGTTAATGACACCATAATGCGATAACAGTTTCAAATTCAACTGAAATCCAATTGGAAATTTGAATTCTGATCATGTATGCGAGTTTGACTTTCCAAAAGTCAAACATAATCAATAATGAGTTAATTACAGGTTAAGTCCCCCTGTTTTCATGCTTTAGAGTTTGAGAAAAAGGCAGAAATGATCCTTGAGGTTTGAGATGAGTTAAGAACTTGGTTAGTTGACTTTCAAAGTCAACAGAAACTTGAATATTGGATTTTGACTTTAAAAAGTCAATTAGAATTGAGTTTAGGTTAATTATATAACTAGTCCTTGTAGTTTGGGTTGGAATAATGACATAAACAGTCCCTGGAGTTTGAGTTAGGTTAACTAAGTTTACATTTAACTGAAATAGTTAACGGAGTTAGACTAAAAAGTCCAGATTGTCATATCATCCCCTAGTTGAAAGAATTTTCGTCCCAAAAATTAAAATAAATAAAAAAAATTCCGAGGTGTCACATCATCCCCTAGTTGAAAGAATTTTCGTCCCAAAAATTAAAATAGTACCTTAAGAGTTAGACGTGGATTGCTTGAACAGATGAGGATACTTGCGCATCATCTGATCCTTGCGCTCCCATGTGAATTCCGGTCCGCGTTTCGAGTTCCAACGAACTCTGACAATAAGGATTTTGCTGTGTTTGAGCGTTTTGATTTCCCTATCCATGATTTCTACTGGTTCTTCAACGAACCGCAGTTGTTCATCGATGTGTAGTTCCTTAAGAGAAACCGTGAGTGTCTCGTCTGCTAGATGTTTCTTCAAGTTCGAGACATGAAAGACATCATGTACACCACTAAGTCCTTCAGGTAGCTCCAGTTGATACGCTACTGGGCCAATTCTCTTTACTATCTTGAATGGTCCAACATAACGAGGATTTAGTTTGCCTCGTTTCCCGAAGCGAATTACACCTTTCCAAGGTGAGACTTTCAGAAGAACCATGTCGCCTGCTTGAAACTCTAATGGTTTATGACGCTTATCGGCGTAGCTCTTTTGACGATCACGAGCTGCCGCCATGCGGTTTCGAATTTGAATGATCTTTTCAGAGGTTTCAAATACAAGTTCGGGACCTGTAAGTTGGCTATCCCCAACTTCAGCCTAACAGATAGGAGATCGGCATTTACGTCCGTACAATGCCTCAAATGGTGCTGCCTTGATGCTAGTGTGATAACTATTATTGTAGGAGAACTCCACTAAAGGTAAGTGAGGCTCCCAAGTGTTATCGAAGTCGATCACACAAACTCATAGCATATCCTCTAAGGTTTGAATGGTACGTTTCGTTTGACCATCAGTTTGAGAATGATACGCCGTACTCATATCTAGACGCGTACCTAAAGCTTTTTATAGATATTGCCAAAAATGTGATGTGAATCTAGCGTCTCGATCCGAAATGATAGAAATTGGCACTCCGTGCTGAGAGACTACTTCTTTCAAGTAAATACGAGTAAGTTTCTCCATCTTGCAGAACCTGGATGAATAGGGTATCGAGATTTGTGAGCTTCATCCATTACCAGTTCTCTTAAGTCCCCATACACTAGAACCCATATTCGCTTTACAAGGTAGCGAATGCCATCTGATTTGACCTCCAGTTGTTCTTCCATACCGCGGGTGGCTCCCAGCGTAGGTTATACTCTTTAAGGGCTTCGAGTTGAGCACTTCGGATCTTGTCAGGCAATCCGTTGTGAATAGTAAGTTGTAATGCTCGAACTCGTTTAGGATTGGTGTTCTTACGGCTTTGGAAATCGGCTACCACATTAGCCTTCCCTGGATGATATTTGAGTGCACAGTCATAGTCATTTAAGAGTTCGACCCAACGACGCTGTCGCATGTTCAACTCTTTCTGTTCAAAGATATGCTGAAGACTCTTGTGATTGGTGTAGATGGTGCATTTGGTAGCGTACAATGTAATGTCTCCATATCTTTAGTGCAAATACCACGGATCTCAACTCTAAGTCGTGTGTTGTGTAGTTCTTCTTGTGGATTTTTAGTTGACAAGAAGCGTATGCGATCACTTTCTCACGTTGCATCAGTACACAACCAAGACATTGAATGGATGCATCGCAATATACTACAAAATCATTCGTTCCCTCCGAAATAGATAGGATGGGCGCACTGCAGAGTTTATGCTTCAGAAGTTGGAATGCTGTTTCCTGGGTATCACCCCAGTTATAAGGTTTACTCTTTTGAGTTAGAGTAGTGAGAGGTTAAGCAATCTTTGAGAATCCCTCGATGAATCGACAGTAGTAGCTAGCCAATTCCAGAAATTGTCGCACCTCTGTTGGAGTCGTTGGTGCCGCCCAATTCTTGATGGCACTATTTTTGCTGGATCGACATGTATTCCTTTCTCATTGTCTACATGTCCTAGAAATTGGGCTTCACGAATCCAAATTTCTCATTTTGAAAATTTGGCATACAATTGCTCTTGCTTTAGCAACTCAAGGATTAAACGCAGATGTTCCTCATGTTCTTCTTTGTCCTTAGAATATATGAGGATGTCATCAATGAAGATGATGACGAACTGATCAAAGTAGGGCTTACACACACGGTTCATGAAGTCCATGAATCCCGCGGGTCCGTTGGTTAGTTCGAATGGCATGACCAAAAACTCGTAATGACCATACCGGGTTTTGAATGCAGTTTTAGAGATGTCCTCGTCCCGGACTCTCAATTAATGGTAAGCGAATCTAAGATCTATCTTGGAATAGAAACTTGATCCTTGGAGTTGATCAAACAGATCATCAATACGGTAAGAGGATAACGATTCTTGATCGTCACTTTGTTCAGCTCACGATAGTCGATGCACATGCGGAAAGTCTCATCCTTCTTCTTGACAAATAGAACTGGAGCTCCCCATGGCGATGAGCTAGGTAGGATGAAACCTTTATCCAACAACTCTTGCAGTTGAGTGGATAGCTCTTGCAATTCACTAGGTGCAAGTTTGTAAGGTGCCCGAGCAATAGGCGTCGCTCCGGGTGCTAGTTCAGTTTGGAATTCTACTTGATGATGCGATGGCAGACCAGGCAAGTCCTCGGGAAATACTTCTGGATAGTCACGTACAATTGGGATGTCATCAATCTTCTCCTCCCCAGATGGCTGCTCGGCTACGAGAACCAAAATAGCAGTATGACCTTTTTGAAGACACTTTTGTGCTTTCATGAAGGATATGATGCCAACGACTGCACCAACCCTTTCGCCTTGGACAAAAGGGTTTCTCCACTCGGGAGAGGAATGCGAACGATTTTCTCATGACTGACAATTTCGGCTTGGTTCTTAGATAACCAATCCATACTGATGGTCACGTCAAAGTTGCCCAGTGTGACTGGCATAATGTCAATGTTAAGCTTATAACTAACCAATTCTAGCTTGCTTTGGTTACTTGACCGCTCACTATATCCTATAGTGTACATAGTTTCTAGTAGGGTTGGGTACGGCGTACTAATATGAAATTAGTGAAATCATGCTGAGACTTCTAGTTAGAACTGTGCTTATAAGGTAAGCATCGGCCAATGCAAAGACCAAGGGGAAAAGTCCACATGTATGAAAAGAAGTTTAATGAGCTTTAGATTCCAGTAACATAAAGGATAGGATGTCTGTTTAAGTAATCGTGTTCAACTGATGGTTGGTTAGATTAAATCCCCATTTTCTAATGTCATTGGAACAACGAGATCATTTTGTGAAGAAAGCAATCAGATTGTAGAGTTGGATATGTTGGGGTATAATTCAAAGTAGACTAAGGATTAGTCACGGGATAAGGTAATAGTGTTAAAGGGAATTTATTGTTGGAGTGGAAGGAATAACGTGTTAGATTAGAAAGAATTCCACAATTTCTGCTTACATAGTTGGAGTCGACAAGTTTGCCATGAGATTCTATTAGAGTTTCAATCAAGACGGTTTCTGTGATCACGTTGAGATGAGAGTCTTAATTTCACTAAGACTCTTACATGAGCGAGATAAAAGGATGGATCCTATTGATGATAGTTCAGTGTGTCCATAAACATTTTCGACCTGATAGTCGCGTCTATCAACTGTTGAACAGGTTTAACGATACCAACTAGTTGTTGGGTAGGTTACTAGAATTCCTACAGACAGTTAAAACTTAAGACTGTAAATCACTGATTAGGACATCTATCCACACACCAGGTTTCACCAGGACTCCCATGCATCTCGAATTACTATTACGTGTGCACTCGTAATGATAACTTGCTTTGCATGCTCACCCTAGCTTCTCCCTGTCCTGTGTCAAAATGTCCTTTAGTTTGTATTGCCGAGTACAGAGTGTTGTCAGATACGATAAGTCATCGAGAAGCTTAGTCATCGACCATAAATTGATCAACTATAACTCATATCATGATAAGTAGTCGGGAATCGTTTATCCGAGCATTCATTTGAGTTGAAACACAATACGAGAGTCAAATCCAACAGATTGTAGATGAATCATGCACGCGAATGCGACTTTGAGAGTGAAGCTAATTCATGGATATGAGTTTCAGGAAGGAGCAAAGTAGTTGTCCTTCTAACTGAGTCAGGATAGGGTTTGAGTATGCAATGAGCAATGCGTTCTCAACATTGTGATCAATCTATCTTCAAAGAATATCAAACAATGACGCGAGCCCATGGCTCAGGAAAGTGATGACATCTACGTGTCAATGGATTCTGCAATAATGCGTGCAACAGTCTGCCTTCACTCAGTGTATTGTTGCTAGTAGGTACAGTAGGGACTCGCCTCCGACGATCCTTACTCCCAAAAAGACATATGCTAGCTGAGTGTCATCCATAACATGGACCTGAGAAAGCCCACCATACCCAACGGGAGATGGTGTGAGAGACTCCTCCGAAGGTTCCGTCTCACTGCCCTTGGACGGAAGTGGATGATGTTCTGGTGTTTCCCCGAGTGTCGCCACTAGGAATGATGATGCAATACGAATGATGTTGTCACACCCCAACCGACAGCGGAAACATCAGGGCGGGACATGTAGACTGTTCATGAGCACATGGTTGACTAGGTTGTAATATGTTTAATCATCATATTTTATTTTCATAAGATTCAACATGTACATGAAAAATGAAAAATACATAACATGTTTCTTTTAAATATCTAGGTCCACATCCTAAGTGTAGCGAGCTTGTTCAACTCAAACAATTGTACCTGAAACATGATGAAAACGAGGTCAACTAAAAAGTTGGTGAGCATACATAGGTTTTGACTCTAAATAGCATCAAAGTGTTGTGTGTAAACAAATCCATACAAGTCATGATTAACAAGGCATTTATGGGGAGCTACTATTGTGTAACCAAGTAGTACAATCAAACCTTTGTAACTAGCATGCAAAAATTGTGTTGTCGGTAACAATCACCCCAATCTGGGTGGGTTTGTCAGACTCAATAGATCTATCATTGTTAACCGTCGGCTTGATTAGTTAATGATTGTACATGAAATTGCACATAAGTAGTTAACACACCTAGCACTCAAACATAAAGCTCAAATTGCACACAAATTGTAAATTGGATTTGTATTGTGTAGTTTATGTAAATCATTGTAAGTTGTGATCATGTTTCACCCCAAAATGTAAAAACAGTGAAAAAGGGGCTATGTAAAACTCACCTGTAATAATTGTGTAGATAATACGAGCAAATATGTAGCACAAGTGATTCTCAAATCACGAGTTAACCTAGAGTGAAATTATATGAACTTGTATTAATAATATGCTAAAAGGTCTAAGCAAGATCTAGGGTTTAGCGGGATTGAGTGTAGGGACTTGTACAAGGTGTTTGTGTTATTCTATGAGGAGGAGATTTGTTAGTGTTTGTATTTAAATAAAAGTATAAAACATAGGTTTAAGGTCTAAGAATTAAACAAAATAGTATTTGACATGGGATTGCACTTGAATAATTAAATAAATTCTTTTTTTTAATTTAAATTAGGGTATTGTAGAAAGATAGTTAGTTTAAATAAATAAATTATTTATTTATTATTAAAATAATGTGTCAAAAAAAATGGTTGTTTAAGAATGTATATGTAAGAATTTGTTTAATTATAACTAAACCTTAATTAGTATATTCTCTTTTTCTTTTTTTTTATAGATTAATTAGAGTAATAAAAATGCATAAACAAAAGGTTGTGACCCGCCCGGCTCGAACCCGGGTGGGTTATGGGTAAGTCAAGCGTGCAAACCACTAGACCAGAACTCATCTGGTGACATAGTACCGATCCTGGAATGGTTAAACCTGAAGTAGAAAGTAACTTGGTCTAGTGGTGTGAGAGAAAACACAAAACAAAAGGGAAAAGGTGTGGGGTGCTTCGAACCCGCGACCTTGTCTCAACAAGTCATATGCTTTACCGGTGTATCTGGGCGAATGCCTTGATTTTGAACCAGTTGGAAAACATAAAACCTATAAACCTATCCACCCTTCATCCCCCTCCTTAGAATACCCGTAACCCTACCATGGATTTGACCCGATACGCTAAAGATCGAAGCTCCGACAATGGGGCTTTCGATCCTTGGGTCAAAACGATTACAATGGCACAAGAATTACCTGATTTGATGAAGTAACGAAGGCTGCCGGTTAAAATTCCAACTCCGCTGTTCTTGGCACTCGATCGGAGGAAGGAGGTGAAATAAGGATCGAGTGAAAGTTCAGAGGGTTTGCAGAGGGATGTACGAAGGTGTGCGTGTGAATTGATTTGATTGATTTCACGTAAAAGGCTCGGTTTGATCTGGTTACGCATATGTCAACTGCTCGTCCTATTTACGCGTGAATTCAAATTCCTGTTGATGAATCAAGTCAGGATTTGGGACTGAATACGCGTGAAATTAATCAAGGCGTGATTTGCGGATCTTAATCGAGTCTAATTTCATGAATTGATAATCGGTTTGACTCCGAGTAGTCAAACTATTTGAATTTCAAATAATACGCGTCAGAGTTTGAATTGGATCGAGGCCAGTGCTGGAAATTAGTCGATGTTCGTTCAGGTATCCGAGGAAAGTCCGAATCGTTCGTGTTTGATCGATTTCGATCTTGAATTGCAAAAGTTTTGAGGCAATTTTGACTTAAAAGTCAAAATTTGACTTGTGTTCATGAGGGGGGGGCTTTTGTGTTTATAAGTTCAAACCATTTATATATATATATTGATTCCCTAAAAGTTTTATTTAAATTGTACATACATATATAAAAAATTTTTTTTATAAATTTACAAATTAAACTTTTTGGTTTGGAACTTTATGAAAATCCCATTTTTACAAAATTATAAGTTGAAATGTTGATTTATCCCATAATATCAAATTCACACGTTTACATTTTTATTTGCAAATAAGTGTGTGTGTGTATAATCAAAGGATGTAAAAGTATAGTTTAAAATAAAACCCTTACGTTTGAAACTGTTTTCTTAGTTAAAACGTATGTATAGATACATGTGATATGTATATAGTAAAAAAATAATAGGTATGTGAAGGTTTGGAATAAGTATGGGATTTCAAGAGTTTATAAGATGAAATGACTAAAGAAAATTTATTTTATAGCAATAATTTTATAAAAGTAAAGTTTCGCTTAATTTATAAAAATTATCATTTGTATAAATGGTTCGTTTATTATGATAAAGGAAACTACATGTATATTTATAGTTTTATAAATAAGTATATATATACAAAGGAGGCAAAACATCATTAAGTTCGTAACATTTTATTTTCGATTCAATTTATCATAGAGTATGTTTATATGAATATAATATGTAATATATACAAGGGAGTTGGAATATTAGGATTTTGATTAGATATCTGTTTAAAATAAAAGAATTTAAGGTAACATTCTAAGATGAGCAAACTCGGATAGAAATGAGGCATTAATGAAATAAAAAAAAATGCTAGAAAATCGTGGATGTGTCTCCCCATGTTAAGGGAATTTCGTTCCGAAATCTAACTAGTGGAGACTACTGAATCACGAAGTAGGTGAGAGTTTTAAATGAGCATTGATTGTTGGTTTGAGGAGTATAACTGATTGAAAAGACTCAGGTTGGATTATCAAAGTCAGATTAGGTCATCATGTTAGGCCCAGACGGTGGTAGTGGGTTTAGTTTGGAGAGCATTAAGGGGATAAGCTGTTGAATAAAGATTTGGATTCTAAACGTGAAATACATTACTTGAAATGGGTTTGATGGGAAACTTGATTATCAGAGTTTGTTTAGAATGTAGTCTAATATGCTCAAATAATTTAGTGGATAAGAGATTTCACTACTATTGGTCTAGGTCAAAACTTCACGTGACACGAACAACGCTACTTCTGATAATATGATAGGGCACTTACATATAGGAAGTACCATCGGCGTATCCACCATGCCCTTGTCATATCACATTAGTTTCGTTGTTATATATCACGATAGGTTTTAGGTCACAACACACGACAAAATTTGCTATATTTTCCATGCGCTGATTTTTATAATTCTGTGTGCACCCGTAATTACTCCAATCATCGCATGGTCCGTATAGATCCTTCCGTTGTGTGCGGGTCAAGAGGAGGCACAAATTCACTTAGTTCATGTATATTGCTTTCACATATGAGTTGCTAATAAGTAACTATATCCCCTAAATAGGCAAGTCAGTTAGCAACTAAAGGATAATAAAGTAGTGTTACCTAAGGCCCCATAGTTTACTCGTGTCTGAACAAGAATACATCAAACCCCGAGTAGCCTCAATGTGTTATAGTTTTCAACTTTGGTGAACAAAGTATATGACCATGCTTTGTGTATAGTGTGATCAGTCAATTGCAACAAATATAAACAATTTAGTTTCATGTATAATGTAAACACGCCAATTTCATGTATCATCTAGTGTCATGTAAGTTGTAATCAAATAGGTTTTACGTGTAATGCGAGCAGCTTGACATCATGTATTTTGTAAATCAATAGTAATGTAAACAATGTGGTATCATGTGTATTTGCAAGAAATGAATTTCATGTATAGTGTTAAAACTTAGTATCATGTATTTTGTAAACCAAAAATCTTCCATTTGTAAGTAATGTAGTATCATATACCTTGTAACCAAATAAGTTTCATGTTCGATGTGGTCAATCAAGTATTGCATATCAACAACCAATTGTTATGTACCATGTATATTGCAAACGACCAAGTTTCATGTATATTGTGTTCAAGCCAGTAGCATGTGTATTGCAAATAAACAAGTTTCATGGGTTATGTGATCAATCCCGTAAATTGTGATTTGCACATAACCTAGTTTCATGTGTTATGTAATCGTGTCGTGTATCTTGTGAACGTGCATACGGAAGTTATCGAATTTTGGTGTGTGACATATACTAACGAGTTTTTGCATTTGATCGAGTGTTACAGAGAAGCTTGTTGTTTGGCGTTTGTGAAAAAAAATGTGGTGGTTAGGTTCTAGTTCTTTAAATCTCGTTGAGGTTTGTGGGGATGGTTAACGTCTACGCGGTATGGATCGTCTCTTGAAGTGGCAAGTGGAAGGTAACGAGGAGGTTCTGAAAACACTCAGGGAAATGTGTTTACAAATAATTGATCCTTGTTTGAAAATAGGAAATTGTAAATTGTTCTTGGTTGTAGATATATAAAGTAATGAAACTATTGGGTTAAGTAATCTAAATAATTAGACAATTTATAGGAAAAATCTTTTAAATTAAAATTACCAATTATCATAAGGAGAATATTTTTAAGATGAATTATTGGCTAAACAAGTAGTCGTATATTAATTTAGCCAAGGTTTAGAAATAATTATTTTAATGAGGAAAATCATACTTGTTTATCAATTTGAAGTAATATTTTTATAAAATAAGTTGTATTAAGTTCCCTTGCAAGGTGAAAATGTTTATGGGAAATTTATGTTTCTGATACTCTTTTAAAAGTTTGATAAACGTTTGGTTTTGAAAAATAACGAGGTTGTTTAAATCTAATATGGTGATTTGATTATGAAGGAGATTAGATTGTATTGAATGAAGCAGGTGATATTTGGAGGATCTTGATGAAAATATGAGGGATGAAATTCACATTCAACATATTAAATCAATGAATAATAACTTTAGGATTTGGAAAAATATAAAGTTTATTAAATGCTGAAATGGTAAACATTATTCAAAACATAAGAAATGGTTCTCAAACTGAAAATTTAAGGAAAAATAAAAAATTCTATTAACGTCTCTGGTATCTTTCCACTAGAAGGAAGATAATCACCAAGACGAGCACCGCTATGGTCGCTCGGGTAGTCGATCTGCCTTCAGCTCTAGCCGTTTCCATACGATTCTCCAGTATTTATTTTTCGAGGATGGTGATTAACTCCTTTTGGTACCCTAACTGGTTTGCTAGACTATCCATTCTTTGTCCTTGCAAGTCGTGTATTATCTCTTGCTCCATCCTTTGCCCCTCGAACTCTGAGGTCCTCACATATTGGTGAATGTAATCGATTGGAATTCCCATAGCACTAGTGGGTGCCATGGTACACTTTGCCCAAGGGTTAGGATGATACGGGTCGGGCATTAGATATGGGTCTCGAATTCTTGGGCCAGTGTTCCTTACGTTAAGTCTTTGCCTAGCAGCTGCGGGTGTTGGTGACCAATACACAGGTGACCCGATGTCTTCTTCCCAATCAGATTCTACTCCGGGATGGTATACTGGGGAGGAAGGAGAGTAGGAGTCCATGTCTAGCAGAAAACAATGAAAAGGTTGTAAGTGATAATGAAATATTGAGTGTTAGACATAGGAGCTCTCATAAGTTTAGAGTTTGACTAGTCATAACACCGAGCCTTCACAATAGTAGTTTAGAAATACACTTGACCTATAAACAATGCATCCCCGAGGAGAATTCCCAGGAAAGAGGGGTGGGTCACTAGGACACACTTAAGTACCCTGTCTTTCCTTTGTCAGAATCCCTCATGGGCCTACACACTCTTCCAGCCATGATGTATTAATAACACTATTGTTGGGCTCATGGTCATGATGAGAATTGTTGTGGACTGGGCCTTGAGGCCCGAAAGTGAGGCTTATATATTATAGTAGGCTTCTTCTTCTTGGAGAATAGATGGGCTTCTTAGTTTATTATTAATGGGTCTTAGGCCCAATAGTTTAAGTTTAGAAAACAAGAGGTGATGGTATCATGTGTGTGAGTTCAAAGGTGTATGAAGAATTTGGTGTGTACGTGTGTGTGTTAAGCTTAGGATAGCACTTAATGAAACACATAGGTAGCATGCAGATAGTAATGAATGTAAGCAAAAAGTTATCAGGTAGTGTGACACATAAGTCATCATGTATTGCATCATGTAGTGTGATTACTTATGATAGTATATAGAAATATTTCTACAAGAATTAATCATGTAACATGTAGTAGCATGACATTGTATGGGTGTCCTAAGGTTATAGTCTAGGTCAAGAGTGTCTAATAACCTAATTCCCTATAACCTAGGCTCTGATACCAATCTATCACACCCCAACCGACGGCGGAAACATCGGGGCGGGACATGTAGACTGTTCATGAGCACATGGTTGACTAGGTTGTAATATGTTTAATCATCATATTTTATTTTCATAAGATTCAACATGTACATGAAAAATGAAAAATACATAACAAGTTTCTTTTAAATATCTAGGTCCACATCCTAAGTGTAGCGAGCTTGTTCAACTGAAACAATTGTACCTGAAACATGATGAAAACGAGGTCAACTAAAAAGTTGGTGAGCATACACAGGTTTTGACTCTAAATAGCATCAAAGTGTTGTGTGTAAACAAATCCATACAAGTCATGATTAACAAGGCATTTATGGGGAGCTACTATTGTGTAACCAAGTAGTACAATCAAACCTTTGTAACTAGCATGCAAAAATTGTGTTGTCGGTAACAATCACCCCAATCTGGGTGGGTTTGTCAGACTCAATAGATCTATCATTGTTAACCGTCGGCTTGATTAGTTAATGATTGTACATGAAATTGCACATAAGTAGTTAACACACCTAGCACTCAAACATAAAGCTCAAATTGCACACAAATTGTAAATTGGATTTGTATTGTGTAGTTTATGTAAATCATTGTAAGTTGTGATCATGTTTCACCCCAAAATGTAAAAACAGTGAAAAAGGGGCTATGTAAAACTCACCTATAATAATTGTGTAGATAATACGAGCAAATATGTAGCACAAGTGATTCTCAAATCACGAGTTAACCTAGAGTGAAATTGTATGAACTTGTATTAATAATATGCTAAAAGGTCTAAGCAAGATCTAGGGTTTAGCGGGATTGAGTGTAGGGACTTGTACAAGGTGTTTGTGTTATTCTATGAGGAGGAGATTTGTTAGTGCTTGTATTTAAATAAAAGTATAAAACGTAAGTTTAAGGTCTAAGAATTAAACAAAATAGTATTTGACGTGGGATTGCACTAGAATAATTAAATAAATTCTTTTTTTTTATTTAAATTAGGGTATTGTAGAAAGATAGTTAGTTTAAATAAATAAATTATTTATTTATTATTAAAATAATGTGTCAAAAAAAAATGGTTGTTTAAGAATGTATATGTAAGAATTTGTTTAATTATAACTAAACCTTAATTAGTATATTCTCTTTTTTTTTTTTTATAGATTAATTAGAGTAATAAAAAGGCATAAACAAAAGGTTGTGACCCGCCCGGCTCAAACCCGGGTGGGTTCTGGGTAAGTCAAGCGTGCAAACCACTAGACCAGAACTCATCTGGTGACATAGTACCGATCCTGGAATGGTTAAACCTGAAGTAGAAAGTAACTTGGTCTAGTGGTGTGAGAGAAAACACAAAACAAAAGGGAAAATGTGCGGGGTGCTTCGAACCCGCGACCTTGTCTCAACAAGTCATATGCTTTACCGGTGTATCTGGGCGAATGCCTTGATTTTGAACCAGTTGGAAAACATAAAACCTATAAACCTATCCACCCTTCATCCCCCTCCTTAGAATACCCGTAACCCTACCATGGAATTGACCCGATACGCTAAAGGTCGAAGCTCCGACAATGGGGCTTTCGATCCTTGGGTCAAAAAGATTACAATGGCACAAGAATTACCTGATTTGATGAAGTAACGAAGGCTGCCGGCTAAAAGTCCAACTCCGCTGTTCTTGGCACTCGATCGGAGGAAGGAGCTGAAATGAGGATCGAGTGAAAGTTCAGAGGGTTTGCAGAGGGATGTACGAAGGTGTGCGTGTGAATTGATTTGATTGATTTCACGTAAAAGGCTCGGTTTGATCTGGTTACGCATATGTCAACTGCTCGTCCTATTTACGCGTGAATTCAAATTCCTGTTGATGAATCAAGTCAGGATTTGGGACTGAATACGCGTGAAATCAATCAAGGCGTGATTTGCGGATCTTAATCGAGTCTAATTTCATGAATTGATAATCGGATTGATTCGGTTTGACTCCGAGTAGTCAAACTATTTGAATTTCAAATAATACGCGTCAGAGTTTGAATTGGATCGAGGCCAGTGCTGGAAATTAGTCGATGTTCGTTCAGGTATCCGAGGAAAGTCCGAATCGTTCGTGTTTGATCGATTTCGATCTTGAATTGCAAAAGTTTTGAGGCAATTTTGACTTAAAAGTCAAAATTTGACTTGTGTTCATGAGGGGGGGTCTTTTGTGTTTATAAGTTCAAACCAATTATATATATATATTGATTCCCTAAAAGTTTTATTTAAATTGTACATACTTATATAAATTTTTTTTTTATAAATTTACAAATTAAACTTTTTGGTTTGGAACTTTATGAAAATCCCATTTTTACAAAATTATAAGTTGAAATGTTGATTTATCCCATAATATCAAATTCACACGTTTACATTTTTATTTGCAAATAAGTGTGTGTGTATAATCAAAGGATGTAAAAGTATAGTTTAAAATAAAACCCTTACGTTTGAAATTGTTTTCTTAGTTAAAACGTATGTATAGATACATGTGATATGTATATAGTAAAAAAATAATAGGTATGTGAAGGTTTGGAATAAGTATGGGATTTCAAGAGTTTATAAGATGAAATGACTAAAGAAAATTTATTTTATAGCAATAATTTTATAAAAGTAAAGTTTCGCTTAATTTATAAAAATTATCATTTGTATAAATGGTTCGTTTATTATGATAAAGGAAACTAAATGTATATTTATAGTTTTATAAATAAGTATATATATACAAAGGAGGCAAAACATCATTAAGTTCGTAACATTTTATTTTCGATTCAATTTATCATAGAGTATGTTTATATGAATATAATATGTAATATATACAAGGGAGTTGGAATATTAGGATTTTGATTAGATATCTGTTTAAAATAAAAGAATTTAAGGTAACATTCTAAGATGAGCAAACTCGGATAGAAATGAGGCATTAATGAAATAAAAAAAATGCTAGAAAATCGTGGATGTTACAGATGTGTCCCTCGCCAACTGAGGGTGATACGGATGGTGTTACATACCTGCACTACAATGTATGTATGGGTGTTATGTGTATCAGGTATGAGTGTCTGTGCCGAGTAACTAATGTGTGAGGTTACATTCTAGTATGCAGTCCTAGTTCTCTATAACCAATGGCTCTGATACCAATCTGTCACACCCCCAAATTCCACTAACGGGGTTTTACCGTTTGGAAGGTGACACACCAGGATCTCAGTCATTAGTTACATCAAACGACACTATATGAGACTTGAAATGTCATAACATAAGAGTTTAGAGTTAATGCGGAAGCGTAAACGTTAATATGAAATCAAAAGTAATTACACGCAATAGGCGTCAATCAATGTAAATAAGTAAACTGTTTCAAATGTTTGAAATGGATAATATGACAGTAGGACTCCATGCATGTCCTAAGTTTGTAACCTGTGCCTTTGCGACCTGAGAAACATGTAAGAAAAAGTGTCAACACAAGGTTGGTGAGTTCACAGGTTTCAAGTTTGCAATAAGAGAGTGTTTGCCAAATTATGTACATTCAATATGCATATCTATAGGTAGCTAGCCTATGGCCATGTCTTACTAAAGCGCTCGCAACCGAAGCTGACTATTCATTTATTTGCCTCCTGCCAGGTCTATCAACACTGGCGGTGTGAGTAGGCTAACATTTCACCCGTTCGATCTCTAATCGAGTTAGCGCGACTAACGCGGGTGGGATTTGTCAAACCCAGTAGTACTACTAAATATTACCTCGCTAAGATCCATATTTACGGTCCGATATAAGATGAGGACTTTCTGTGATAGCGTGTTACGCTTAAATTTAACATTGATATCATACGAATTACAAAATCTCAAAATCGTTTAATCATGTTTTATCCCCCAAGTTAAAACAGTAAAAAGGGGCCGTGAAAACTCACCTGAGTTGTGTACGAGTTGCAGATAGCACCACATAAGGATGCAAGTAGGAAATACAAGAGTTTGCCTATGAACTGCTTACGTATGCCCAAAAATTATAAGCATAATAGTTAGGGATACAATGGGGGGGTTTTGTGACGACGACACGGAAGATTTGAACGTCTTAAGACATTCCAAGGATCAATGAGTAGACGAACATGTCCACGGGAATTATGTTACATGTCGAACGTCTCTAATTATGAATAATATTAATTTATAAATATATTCGTACGTTTACATCATTTAATAATGATCTAAGAAAATAATATAACGTATATATTATTTTTGAACTCGTAGGAAATATACGATAATCATTTACGTGACAAAATAATAAATATATTATTTTTATTCGAGATTATAAACGAGGCGAAATAGTATAAAATATATATTATTTTATACTAGGAGTGGCTGAATTCATGGGGCTTTCAAAGAGTTGGTGATTGCGAAACTAACCATGCCTTTTAATCGGATTAAAATTGAGTCTAGGTCAGAGTTCGATTAAACCGATTAAGCGATGAACTCAAGATACGGAAATGAGTTCAATTTAATGTTGTATGATCGAATTGACAAGGAGCTTTCAATTAACAGACAAAAACAAAACAGAGGGTGGTTCAATTACCTGAAACGATATCGGATTGATGGGGTTCGACTAAGCTACAGCCGCGGGTCTAATGAGTTGGTCTCCGGCGTCGCTGGTTCCTTCTCCGGCCAACTTAGGATGTGAAACACCCAGTAGTCCAGGTCAATACCCATAGTCATATTTGCACATTCCTATTTTATATTTCTTGGAATATTATCTTTGACATAGTATTGTCAGGAGTCTAGCAAAGGGACAAGTGTCATATTTAGTAATTTTTAAGAATTACTAGGAAAAAAATGATAATAACCCTCATTGAACGTTCGTTGGTGATTAAAAGAATGTTATTCCAGAAAAGTCTAGAGACACGTTTGAATATAAAAACATAAATATTGGTGACTAAACTTTTATAAAAAGTTGACACATAAATAATTGTTACATGACTCTATGTTATATTATGTGTATTCATGTATAATACAGTTGTAGTAATAATCTATGTCGGGTTAACTAGTAAAATATTGATACTAGTCAAACCACACAAAAACACATAAGTTATGAATCGTTTAAAAGTTTTACACCGGGTATTAAATCACGCGATCACCTAGGGGATTTATACCACCAAAGAACCCCACCTATCTAGCCATTAATAGATTTGACAACACCCAACCCCCACCCTATACCCCTCTCGGCCGAAATTGGATGTAGCCATCCACTCACCCATAAATACTTGCTTACATGTCTAACATGCACACACTCTTCCACTTGAAATCATTACATGCAATTCCCATCATGTCATAAGTAGTAATGATGAAATGGTAGTCAAACACTTAACTCCCATCACTCTATATACATATATACGGCTCACATACACACACATGCACACCCTCTTCCCTTTCAATGATTACATGCAATTCCCATCAACCATAAGTGGTAATGATGAAGATGTGATCAACACTTAACTCCCTCCTCCCTCCCTTGACTGATTCATTTCGGATTTCACCCAATTCCCCTCTCCAAAACCGAAAATGCAAACAATTCCCGTAACTCAGCTTCATGCCAGATTTTCGGTCAACTTCGGAAGGTCATATCTCTTTCGTTCCTTGGTCAAATCAGTCCATTCTTTTTCTATAATGAAGCTCTACGTTAACAGAGGAGAACCCAAGTGGAATCACTTGAATCCATGGAGTATTCGACCTCCAAATAGCCGACGCAAGAAGGCCGCTCAGTGCAGGTCGAATCTGGACACCTCTTTTCATTTTCCTGTTTTGAGGTACCTACACAACTCCAAATCTAGTAATACTTTTCACATCTCCTCTGGTTTCAATAAACTTGATTTTAGAAGAAAACCCCAAGTCATTTGGTCTTCTAAAACCATCTAAAAGTCTACTCGGAGTACGCCTAAAAATCTGAGTTTTCAAGAACAAAATAAAACATAAAAGTCTTGATGAGTTTTGGCTTTATTTCTTCATAAGTCATGTTCGAATACATATATTTAAACATGTACATGTTCATACATAAAATACCAAACTAGAAGGACCATGGACAAGACAAGGACACATCAAATATAAACTACATATATATATATATATATATATATATATATATATAATCACATAAAATAACACTTGGATGATGGTGTTCTTCATAAACCCTTCATTCCATTCATGTGTTATGTTGAAGGATACATGTTCGTGAAGTTATATGATCATGTGTGACTTACCTGGCAAGACCCGAGGTAGTATCCTATGATTCAAGAAGACATACGAACGACTATCATCAACATATGAGCGTGAAAGGTGTTACTAAAAATATATGTTTATGGATAAAATTTGTGATATATATGTATTGGTGTACGGTTTTGGTTAAATCATGGAAATGTTCTAGGAATTAAAGATTAGTATCCTAATATGAACATTCGATATATGTACATGGAACATATGAAGAGATTCGGTTAAAATATATAATCACATGACATCGTGGAACATAAGTGAATATATTTTAAGGAAAATCCTACAAAAATAATATTTATTTTTTTTGGTACACTTAACAAGTCACCAATAGGGAAACATATTATTTTCTCGGAAAATATGTAAGCGTCTAGACTGGAATAATAATCACCAATGAGTCGTAAATGAAAACCCTATTTTTACTTAACAAAGGCGTACTTAACGGGATTCGTTAAGTCGGATGAACAACTTACGTATAAGACGGGTAGTCTTAACACATTAGTACCCTTGTGTCATTAGGGTACGGATAGACAGGAACTCTTAGCGCACTGTCATTTGCTAGGATTTCATCGGACACAAGGTGAGTTCACTGCCCCTTTTTATTTTTCTACTCTTTTGTAAACATCGGGGGAGAAACATACTTACTTGTTATGTTTTGAGAACATGAAATACAATTGCTTACACGTTTGACAATATGAACATTCTGGTTTAACTCTTTGTGAGTTTCACTAACACCTTTTTATTTTCTAAGTTTTTGAAATGTTTTGGGGTGGAGACATACTTGTAAAGAATTTTTGTATGTAAATGAATGAACTAATGATCAGACCGTATGTGTGTATTGAGGGAAAAATAAAGCGCTTAAAGTCCTCGGAATAAAAATTAGTAACCATTAGCTATGGACTTAGCCCGGGATTTTATGGATAGTACTATTGGGGGTGACGCCTCCGGTCATGATTAGTCGCGCTAATCAGGGGTCCAAATGGCCGAATGACCGCATATTGTCTTAACTCGTAGAAAGGCGAGGGGAGGCATAGAAAGTTGGGGTTTGGTTACGGTCTCGTACATTACATATTATTTTGTATTCCTTGCAAGTTTACAAATGGGGTCAACTGATCGGGTTAGTATTCGGATTCATTGGTAATACATACTAAGAGTTTTGATTGGTAAATGATCAGGTTTAAACAATGTATATGTTTTCAAAGGAAAACTACATATTTTATGATGGTTAAGTCATGGGCATGTTTTCAAAGGAAAACTAATTATTTGATGACGGTTAAGTCAAGTATATGTTTTCAAAGGAAAACTACTTATTTGATGACGGTTGAGTTATGTATATGTTTTCAAAGGAAAACTACTTATTTTATGACGGTTAAGTCATGTATATGTTTTCAAAGGAAAACTACTTATTTTATGACGGTAAAGTCATGGGCATATTTTCAATGGAAAACTACTTATTTTATGACGGTAAAGTCATGGGTATATTTTCAAAGGAAAACTACTTATTTTATAACGGTAAAGTCATGGGCATGTTTTCAAAAGAAAACTACTTATTTGATGACGGTTAAGTCATGTATACGTTTTTGGGGAAAACTAACTGTACTAAATTAACAAACTCTGTGAACTCACCAACCTTTGTGTTGACACTTTCAAGTATGTTTCTCAGGTAACCTTTAGCCATGGAGCGGTTGGAATAGGCTAGCTATGTTGAAACAATTCCTAGTAACCGGACGGGTATAGATTATCAAGTCTCAAGTCGACCATTGAACTAGAGGGACTTAAATCATTGTATTTATTTAGTTTTAGTAATCGTATATGTAATCAACTCTTAGAAATCACTATTACAACTTCCGCTATCGTGTAATGAACCAATCGTTGCAACCTGTATTTATTTATTAAGTAAATAAGTTTGGGTGTGCGACATATTGGTATCAGAGTAATGGTTTTAGAGAATTAGGTTTCCTTAGTGACACCTAGGCTCTAACCGGACTCATTTAGGGACCAAGATTTGTAAAACTTGCATCACACTAAGAACACCCAAGACTTGGGTATAGAAATTCCAACCGCTGCCGAACAACTTGTGTAGACTATTAGTGTATGGAGTTACACTAGGGTATCATTAGCTACACTAATAAAATTACATGGCACATGTAATGAACACTTAAACACATACAACAATGTGGAAATAATAAACACTTACAACATGTTACTGTTCGGATTACAAGTAAAGAATAACGGGTACTCAGCATACTGCAACCTTAGAAGGTCAAGTTACGAGCTGAGCTTGGGCGACGACGGCAAAAATCGTCAGTTACCGACCCTAGTATCACAACAGGCTGAACCCGCACCAAAATCTGTATCTATACCTGCACCACAACTACTCCAGCCATGGAGGAATCTATCTTTCTAACGTATTTACGGTATAAATACTCTCCTTCATAAGTTGCAAGATCGGATGCCTAGACTTTCTCCATGAGATATGGCAGACAGGAATGCCCAGACAGAAGGGAATCCAAGGTGGATAAGCAGTACTAAATGGGAGAGAACTCCAAGGGTCATGAGACCCAGACATACATCAGGATCATGTGGATCCATGCATATATACAGACTTGGAGCATGAGTTGTTCGACACTCATTTGAGGATCTCTGCCCAACACATAGTGCCTGACTTCCACCATACACATTTTATTTTGAGAGACACTGGTGGTGCCTCTCTACCATTAACCTCATCTGGCAACAACCATATTCGGCAGATTCATGAGTATTGGTACACATAATTAAGGGTAATCCAGTGGAACAATACACACTTCTACACAAGTGTGCAAACACGATCTAATGAACATTTCAAATCCTTTTTGACTAAAAGCTTGGGATAGGAGAAACACTACAGGGATCATGCAAAGTAAATTATCATTGCGGGTGCACACGTAATCATAATTAGCAGTGCATGGGAACTTTTGTGAGTCTTGCTGTCTAAGCTAATGATCAACCCATGTTCTCAGTCACTTGATTAAGGATTGGATCTTAACAAATCAGACTTCTCAATTAGGTGCTCTTAAAGCAATCTCATAGTTTGGGAGGAACGAAAGAAATTCAAATTGAAATCAACCAATCTTTTGTGAATCCTGAACGGCGAAGGATTTTGCACATTCTGTCACAGCCCGCCAAGGCGGAAACGCGAAGCGTAACGTTCACTGGTTTTCAAAGCATATGATTACCGCAAACACATACATGATATTGGATACATAATCAAAGTTTAAATGTTTACATCCCAAAACATAACTTAGTTTTTATACAAAGCTTAAGATTTCTCAAATATGACTCAAAACCATGAGTTATACAAGTGAAATCCTTCCAAAAGTTGTATCCTCATGTATGTAAGTAACCTACATTGCTAGCCTGGAGACCACATTCATTTTCCTGAAAACATACTTAAAAATGTCAACACGAGGTTGGTGAGTTCACAAATTATTATAAAGAGTTATCATAAACCCAATGATTAAACCTGATCATTTTCACCTGATCAAAACCCTTTATTTAAACCTGATCAAAACTCTTTTGCTTAAACCTGATCACTTTAATCTGATCAGACCTCTTTTGTTTAAACTTGATCATTTTAACCTGATCAAAACCCTTTTGTTAAACCTGATCACTTTAACCTGATCAGAACTCTTTTGTTTAAACCTGATCACTTTAACCTGATCAAAACTCTTTTATTTAAACCTGATCACTTAAACCTGATCAAAACTCTTTTGCTTAAACCTGATCACTTTAATCTGATCAGACCTCTTTTGTTTAAACTTGATCATTTTAACCTGATCAAAACCCTTTTGTTAAACCTGATCAGAACTCTTTTATTTAAACCTGATCACTTTAACCTGATCAGAACTCTTTTGCATGTATTACTACTGAATCTGAATACTAATCCGATCTATTGACCCCATTTGTAAGCTTGCAAGGATTACAAAATAGTATGTAATGTACGAGACCGTAACCAAACCCCAACATTCTGTGCCTCCCCCCCCCCCCCGCCTTTCTGTGAGTAAGACAATATGCCGTCATTCGGCCATTTGGACCCCTGGTTAGCGCGACTAACCATGACCGGAGGCGTCACCCCCAATAGTATATCCATATAATCCCGGGCTAAAATAGCTAATGGTTACTAACTTATTCAGAGGACTTTAAGCGCTTTACTTTTCCCTCAATACACACATACGGTCAAATCATTAGTTCATTCATTTACATACAAAAGTCTTTTACAAGTATGTTTCCATCCCAAATCATTTCAAAAACTTTAGAAAAAGGGGGATTAGTGAAACTCACCTTGATGCTAGCAAATCTTTAAATAACAGCAGACCCGCTTATCCGTATTCTAATTACACAAGGATACTGTACCCGTTAAGACTACCCGTCTTAAACGCAAGTTGTTCACCCGACTTAACTATTCCTGTTAAGTTCGAATTTGTTTATTTAAAACATTGTTTTATCATGACGACTCGTTGGTGATTATTATTCAAGTCTAGACGCTTTATTTATTTTCCGGAAAAACTATTATATTTCCATATTGATGACTCATTATGTTTGTCAAAAATAAATATTATTTTTGCAATCGTCTTATAATATATTTATATTATAGTCCATGTATAAACACATATAATTATTTCTTTCCAATAATTATAAAAGTATCGTTCATGTATTTCCTATGTATGTCTATCTCTATATGTACATACAATTACATGTTCCGAACGATATTTATTAACTTGTTTATGTTTATCATGCATTTATTCGTACTAATCTATGCACACAATTATAAATATAGTCCAACGATCCAACATATATTTAAGTATGCTCCATGATAACATAAGAACTTTTATCATTATGTATGCACATATATTTTTAGACTAACTTGACAGTGTGCTTTCAAGATTTACATGCATACACATACATATACTTTATGTATAATATTAGGGTTTTTAACATGATCTTCTTAGTATACATTTCCAGAACTTGATAAGTTATCAATATGTATATCTATATATATATATATATATATATATATGTATTGTCATGTTTTTAACCAATATCATAAACTATTTTTATGAACATACTCCATAATCATGCATACATATGATTCAATAATTCTCATTTTAACAAGTTTAACACTTTATGAACATACATTTATCAAGTTTTCCAAAACACACCTACATATATATATCTATATATCATGATTCCTTCATGTATGTATCCATGTTCAAACCTTTTTATCTAATGTTAATCATGCTTTTAACATCTACAACTATCATTATGGTATCAAAACAACAACATATACACTTATACTTACAATTTTCGGCTACACACATATATACACATTTACACACATCTTTTTAGTTTATCAATTCTTAATTTAGCATCATGAATTCAAATCAACACATATTTCATAAATATGTTAAGATAATAACTTATGTATAAAAACTTATCATTTTCGAATTTCATACATCTTTTTATATAAAATCTAGCTTTTAAATCATAAAAATGTTAAACTTTATAAACTCTTTAGCTTTTTAAACCTCCTTTAATTTTGGATGAACAACATGCTTACTTTAAGGAAGTAAAGAAAATATAAAAGATGAATGACGGTTTCGTACCACTAGACGAGCTAGGTGAAGAAAACCGAACGGAAGTAACTAGGTGCTTGTGCTTTTATCAAGTCCCGACTCCTAGACTCCAAACCTTCCTTGAATCTTCAACTCTAACTCAAACTTCTCTAGGGTTTTTGCTCTTGAAATTGAAAGATACAAAGTGTTTGTGTTTGTGCATGTGTGAGCCGTGAGTGTGTATATATATGAGAGAGTGAGAGGTTGAGTGTGTAAGTGGGTGCATTTAATGTGATGGAAGATGTTGGTGTGGTCTACACTCAAAGAGGCATGGCCACTCATGACACAAGTATGGAAGTGGTGAGGTGGTGTGAGGTGGGTGGGGCCCTCCTTGACTTCGGCCGAATAGAGGGAGAAGGGTGGGGGGTTGTGTGTTGTAATCAACCAAGTCACATCAAGGATGATTGACTTGATGAATTGACTCTTGCTTGCACCTTTGGTTGATTGGGTATGGCCCCTCATGACACATGCTCATGGTCATGATGGTGGAGTGGGTGTGTGGGTGGCCCAACATAAGTATGGCCGAAATGGGGTAGTAGGGTGGGGGTTGGGTCTTGTCACATCTCATAATTACAATCTAAGTCTTAGTTAGATAGGTTCTTTGGTGGTGTCAACCTTCTAGGTGATCGCGTGATCTAATACTCGGTGTAGGACTTTTTATGATCAAATATCCTTATGTATTTTTGACTTGTTTATTAGTTTACTAGTTGATCCCGACCTAGTCATTACTTTAACTAAATCACACGTGTTTTACACATAAAATAACATAGCGACATGTAACAATTATTTATATGTCAACTTTCAAGAGTTTAGTCACCAATATTTGTGTTTTTAAGTTAAAGCGTCTCCCTAGACTTTTACTAGAATAACATCCTTGTTAATCACCAACGATCGTACTTTGCGGGTTATTATTGCTTATTTCCCTAGTAATTCATAAAGATTACTATTTTGATATAAGTTTCTTTGCTAGACTCCTTGACTTTACTTAGTCAAAATAATACTTTAGGAAAATATATGATTTGAACGTGCATTTATGTAATTTGGATATTCACCTGAATTACTGGGTGTCACATTCTCCCCATGTTAAAGAGAATTTCGTCCCGAAATTCAGTTCTTGTCATCTTGACTTGGAGTGTTCGTGAACAAGGACGGGTACTTGGCTTTCATTTTATCTTCCCGCTCCCACGTATACTCGGGACCGCGCTTTGAATTCCAACGTACCTTAACCAATTTAATCCCGCTACGCCTTGTTTTCTGAACCTTCCAATCTGAGACTTCAATGGGTTCCTCAACGAAGTGCAGCTTGTTATCTATGTGAATCTCATCAGGCGGTATAATTAACGTGTCGTCTGATAAGCACTTCTTGAGATTTGATACATGAAACGTATCATGTACATTGCTTAGTTCTTGTGGCAACTTGAGCTTGTATGCTACAGGGCCAACCCTTGCCAATATTTCAAATGGTCCAACGTACCTAGGGTTAAGCTTGCCACGGTTGCTAAATCTTGCAACTCCTTTCCAAGGTGAGACCTTCAACATGACGCGGTCCCCGACTTGGAATTCTAATGGTTTTCGTCTGTTATCCGCGTAACTCTTTTGTCTGTCACGGGCGGCCTTCAGACGATCTTTGATCTTGAAGATCTTGTCAGTAGTCTCCTGAATAATCTCAGGACCGGTTAAATGTTTGTCGCCAACCTCCGCCCAACATAGCGGTGAACGACATTTTCGACCATACAAAGCCTCAAACGGAGTGGCTTTGATGCTGGTGTGGTAACTGTTATTGTATGAAAACTCAGCTAGCGGCAAATGAGTATCCCAATTTCCACCGAAGTCAATTGCATACGCACGGAGCATATCCTCTAAGGTTTGAATGGTCCTTTCACTTTGACCATCTGTTTGTGGGTGATATGTCGTGCTCATGTCAAGACGTGTGCCCATGGCTTCTTGTAATGATTTCCATATTCTAGACACGAATCTGCTGTCTCTATCAGAGATAATAGAAATTGGCACTCCATGCCTAGCCACAATTTCCTTGATATAAAGCTTCGCAAGTTTCTCGGTTTTATCCGTTTCTTTGATGGGTAGAAAATGGGCTGATTTTGTCAAACGATCGACAACTACCCATATCGTGTCATACCCGCTCGACGTCCTGGGCAACTTTGTAATGAAATCCATTGAAATCTGTTCCCATTTCCATTGAGGTATCTCGGGTTGTTGTAACAATCCCGATGGTTTCTGATGTTCTGCCTTTACCTTTGAACATGTCAGGCATTTACCTATATAAATAGCAATTTCTCCTTTCATGTTCGGCCACCAATAGTGTTCTTTCAGATCCTTATACATCTTATCCGAACCTGGGTGAATGGAGTACCTGGACTTGTGGGCTTCGTCCATAACCAACTCCCGTAAGTTACCAAAACATGGCACCCAAATTCTATTCATGAAGTATAAAGTGTCATCTGACTTTGGTTCCAACTGTCTGATCATTCCTCGTAAAGCTTCATTCTGAATGTTTTCTTCTTTGATTGCCTCTTGTTGTGCCATCCGGATTTGAGTCGTGAGACTCGTATGAATTATCAATCCTAGGGCACGAACACGAAGAGTTTTAACTCGCTCCTTACGACTCAAAGCGTCTGCTACGACATTCGCCTTCCCAGGGTGATACTTGATATCACAGTCGTAATCATTCAGTAGCTCTACCCAACGACGTTGCCTCATGTTGAGTTCTTTCTGATTAAAGATGTGCTGGAGACTCTTGTGGTCTGTAAAGATAGTACATTTTGTACCGTATCAGTAATGTCTCCAAATCTTGAGTGCAAACACGACAGCACCCAATTCCAGATCGTGAGTCGTATAATTTTTCTCATGGACTTTCAGCTGTCTGGATGCATATGCTATGACTTTTTCTCTCTGCATCAACACACATCCTAGACCTTGGTGTGATGCGTCACAGTACACAATGAAATTGTCAGTCCCTTCGGGAAGGGATAGGATTGGTGCACTGCAAAGTTTTTTGCTTCAACAATTGAAAAGTTGATTCTTGTTTATCAGTCCAATCAAACTTTTTGTCCTTCTGAGTTAACGTGGTCATAGGCAAGGCTATCTTTGAAAAATTCTCGATGAATCACCTGTAATAGCCTGCCAAACCCAGAAATTGACGCACCTCAGTCGGAGTTCTTGGTGCTTCCCAGTTTTTGATAGCTTCAATCTTGGATGGATCTACGTGAATACCATTCTTATTGATGACGTGTCCGAGAAAGTGAACCTCTCGGATCCAAAACTCACATTTAGAGAATTTGGCATAAAGCTTCTCATTCTTGAGTAGTTCCAAGATTAATTTCAAATGATGTTCATGTTCCTCCTTGGTTCGTGAATATATCAATATGTCATCGATAAACACAATCACAAATCTATCCAAGTACGGCTTGCACACGCGGTTCATGAGATCCATGAAAACAGCCGGTGCATTAGTCAAGCAAATGGCATAACTAGGAACTCGTAGTGACCGTAACGAGTCCTAAAAGCCGTTTTTGGTATATCTTCATCTTGAATTTTCAGTTGATGATACCCTGATCGTAGATCAATTTTAGAATAGAAACTGGAACCTTGAAGTTGATCAAACAAATCGTCTATTCGAGGAAGAGGATACCGGTTTTTGATTGTCAGCTTGTTCAATTCCCGGTAATCAATGCACATTCTAAAGGTTCCATCCTTTTTCTTTACAAATAGGACCGGAGCTCCCCATGGTGAGAAACTCGGTCTTATGAAACCTTTGTCAAGTAATTCTTGTAATTGGCTCGACAGTTCCTGCATCTCGGAAGGGGCTAGACGATACGGAGATCGTGCAACTGGTGCGGCTCCTGGTACTAGGTCGATCCGGAACTCGACTTGCCTTGATGGTGGTAATCCAGGTAAGTCCTCGGGAAATACTTCAGGGTAATTCCTAACGATTGGTATGTCCTCGAGTCGACGTTCCTCGGGTTTCTTCTCGACGATGTGAGCCAGGAATGCACAATAACCCTTGCGTAGATACTTACGAGCTTTCATGCAGTTTATCGTCTTCAACATCGTTCTACACTTTTCGCCTAGAATTGAAAGAATTTCTCCGCTTGGTAGTGGGATACGTACGATCTTCTCGAAGCATACGATCTCGGCACGATTCTTTGATAACCAATCCATGCCAATAACAATATCAAAACTCCCTAGTTCAACGGGTAGAAGGTCTATACTGAATGTATGGTTTTCTAAACATAAAGTACAACCCTTAATGACCTCTCCGGCTTCTATTAATTTCCCATTTGCTAATTCAATTGTATAACTTTGATCTAGTTTGCTGGCCTTAATACCGAGTAAGGATTTAAAATCATTCGACACAAAGCTCATATCCGCACCCGAATCAAAAAGTACAGAGGCATAGTGATTATTTATCGGGAACGTACCAGTGACGATGTTCGTGTCCTGGCGTGCGTCCCTTGCACCCATCACAAATGCTCTCCCATGTGCCTGAGCGTTCGTCTGATTCTTCCACTTGGGACAATCCTTTTTGAAGTGTTTCAGGTCACCACATATGAAACATCCCGGTTTAAATTTCCCTGTTCGGTCGTCAACTCGACAAGCTTGTGTGGTGTGACCAAACCTGTCACACTTTCCACATTTGATACATTCACCGGTGTGCTGATTTCCGCACTTCTTTCACCTCGATAGGCCCCTATCATACTCCTTCCTTTCCATTGTGTTGGCTGCAAAAGCCTTCAAAGTTCCTTTTTTCTTAAACCCTTGTTTTCCAGATTTGTTACTTGAATTTCCCATCAATTTCCTTTTCTCCCCAGATCTACCTTCCTCATTCTCCTTCCTTCTAAACACTCCATTACGCATTGCGTCATCCCTCAGTTTGAATGCTAAAGTTATAGCACTCTTGGCATCCATTGGATTAGATGATGTTACCATACTACGAATTTGAGGCGCAAGGCCCCACAGATACCTTTCCACACGCTTATGTTCTGGTGTGACCATATGAGGTACCAGAATTGCCAATTCATTAAAACGGTCGGTGTACCCCGCCACATCATCTCCGATTATTTGTAAGTTCGACATCTCAGTTTCAATCTTTTGCAATTCGTTTCGAGGACAATATTCCTCGATCATCATAATTTTCAAGTCTTCCCAAGATAATTGATACGCTGTCTCTCTCCCCAAAGTCTTGACTTGTGAATTCCACCAGGTTAAAGCTTTATCAGTGAATGTTCATGTAGAATACTTCACCATGCAGTCAGCGGTGCATTCACTTATATCAATCACCGACTCCATCTTTTCTATCCATCTCATTAGTCCTACTGCACCCTCGGTGCCATTAAAACTGCGGGGGTTGCAGGATAGGAAGGCCTTGTAGGTGCACTTCCTATTTGGAGCATCTGTAGAATCACAAGTCATAACGTCATTAATTCGGATCATGACTATGTGTTATGTCTTATTTATTTTTATTACCTCCGGAACCTCCGGAACCTCCTGCTGTACCGCTACCTCCTGCACCTCCTCCGCCGGTACCGCTGCTGTTTCCTCCGCCACTATTTCGATTTGCTTCATACTGCTCCATGGCGGCAGCTACTCGCTGTGCTATGAGTTGTTCCACGTTTGAGGAAATCGTCTCGTTGTTAGTGTTATGGGGCGTCCTTCTCTTAGGTCCCATGACGTTCTTTCTAACATAACATTTAAAAAGAAACAACATTATATAATAATAATGATAGATCATGACATAAGGATACAACAACGTCAAACGTAAACAACCATCATCACAACATAAACCATCACATACATAGTTAAAACATACATAGTACATTGTTCCAAAAGACAAGGATACAAAAGGGATGGGTTCACATGACCACATCAGTACTAAAGTTTTAAACTACATAACGTGCTACGGGCACAACCCGCCCGTAATAGGTCTACAAATAGGCAAGCGTTCCTGTCGGAACGGTAGCTGAAGTTAGCATCTGCTCCACGCGTGCCTCAGCTAGAGTAGCCCGAAGTTCAGCATCTATCGCCCTCTGCTCGGCTACTTCTGCCCTCCGTTTGGCTGCTGCGGTCCTCCTCTCCATTTCCGCCAATCTCTTCTCGAACTCCATCATGTGGCTGGATGCATGCTGAAGGGACTGGTCGATTAGTTTCTGATCCTCCGCCATCCCATTAACATTTTCCACTAAAGTTGGAAGAGTTGCCAAGTCCCTTCGGATGGACTTCACATTCATCTCCAAGAGATCAATCTCTATCCCTTGCTTACTGGTTCGGGACACAAGAAAAGGGATGGTGCATTCTGCGCACTCCCCGGTGAGCGGCACTGGTTGTGATTCGCATGTCAGTCCGACAGAGTCGCAGGTCGTAGGGAGGTCCTCCTCCACCCTCCACATTTGAACTACTTTGCAAAGCCATTCCCAGTATGATGCGTCGATCCTTGGTCCTCTGGGCATGGTCTCTCCGATGGATTCAGCCATTGTTGTGTAAGACGTTTCCTAACTATGGAGTTTAAGTGTGGTTAGTGTGTGACATGGCGTGACTACAATATCCATATTACATGATGACTGATTATGCAATGCTTATGCAATGAAAACGTTTTAGTGAGTCATTCAATTATAGACTAGGTTCCATTTTAGACTCCTAGTTCGCTATAATCAATGGCTCTGATACCAAGTTCTGTCACACCCCGCCAAGGCGGAAACGCGAGGCGTAACGTTCACTGGTTTTCAAAGCATATGATTACCGCAAACACATACATCATATTGGATACATAATCAAAGTTTAAATGTTTACATCCCAAAACATAACTTAGTTTTTATACAAAGTTTAAGATTTCTCAAATATGACTCAAAACCATGAGTTATACAAGTGAAATCCTTCCAAAAGCTGTATCCTCATTTATGTAAGTAACCTACATTGCTAGCCTGGAGACCACGTTCATTTTCCTGAAAACATACTTAAAAATGTCAACACGAGGTTGGTGAGTTCACAAATTATTATAAAGAGTTATCATAAACCCAATGATTAAACCTGATCATTTTCACCTGATCAAAACCCTTTATTTAAACCTGATCACTTAAACCTGATCAAAACTCTTTTGCTTAAACCTGATCACTTTAATCTGATCAGACCTCTTTTGTTTAAACTTGATCATTTTAACCTGATCAAAACCCTTTTGTTCAACCTGATCACTTTAACCTGATCAGAACTCTTTTGTTTAAACCTGATCACTTTAATCTGATCAAAACTCTTTTATTTAAACCTGATCACTTAAACCTGATCAAAACTCTTTTGCTTAAACATGATCACTTTAATCTGATCAGACCCTTTTGTTTAAACTTGATCATTTTAACCTGATCAAAACCCTTTTGTTAAACCTGATCACTTTAACCTGATCAGAACTCTTTTGTTTAAACCTGATCACTTTAACCTGATCAAAACTCTTTTGCATGTATTACAAATGATTCTGAATACTAATCCGATCTATTGACCCCATTTGTAAGCTTGCAAGGATTACAAAATAGTATGTAATGTACGAGACCGTAACCAAACCCCAACATTATGTGCCTCCCCCCCGCCTTTCTGCGAGTAAGACAATATGCCGTGATTTATTCACAAGCGAATGCCAAAGAAACCTAGGTGTGGACTAACGACTATTGTCGCACTAACCGAAAAATGACATACAAAACTTTTAAAGGGGTCCCAAATGCGGAATTTCGTGCTAATCTCATTAGTTCATGATATGCATAAGGGGCGTAAGCTCGAGCAGTTCACAACAGATCACCGTTCACAACAGACCACTATCCACAAGGATTAGTGAAGGATAATTTTATGCTCTTTTGTACCCGCACTTCCCCAAAGATCATCTTGTTGAATCGATCCCAGATTTCAGCCTAGAGGAGAGGCATGATAACATCTTTCGCTCCCAGTTTTCTTGAACTAGGAAGCTCTAGGAGCATCTATTGTTAAGGAATGACCTCTTAACGCGGGCTAAGTAAGAGTACAAAATTTTCGATGTTTAACACTCATTACCTCAATTTTATCCTTATGCTAAGGATTTTGAGGCTATAACCTATATGAGTGGAATACGTAACAGTAAGTCACCAAAGCACCATTCAAACACTAAGGAAGTGCATACACAGTGTATGACTAATAGTTGGCTATCAATCCTTTCTGCCAACTTAATGGGTTGACAAACCCATAGCCCATTTTGGGGAAATACTAATTCGATGAGACCATACTCACAGTATCACTGTTCATTTCCTCACCTAGACGAAATGTGAATATTCCAAACAAACATAGAACTTTGTATGGCTTACATACTTCGAGAGTATGGTCGTCAAGCCATGAGTTTACATATCAGGACGTTACAACCCAAAGGCTGGTCAACCTTAGAAAGTTGGTACAAGCAAAGGGTAAAGTGGTGATCAGACTCGAACTTTGCTAGTGAGAGCACACAAGGAATCTTGAAATATTAAATCAATTATGACCCATTTTAATGGAAGATCATAGATAACACGAAACCTGAATTAAGAATAAAGTCCTAGTCTGAGAAAATGCTTTCGAAAAGCATAAGAGGGACACACATAAAGTTTCATTTCCGTACTGTGTCATTACTACCCAATATTCAACTAAAACCTAGACACCTCGTCGAGTAATTCTTTCCTAAGATCTATAGAGATCTGCTTTTGTGACAAAGTGCATAGACGAATAGAGGGTAGGTGTCAACATACGCTCAAGATTCGCAGGCACCATTCCTTTCATTACCAGGAATGAGCATCACATAACCCTACCATATTTAGGGTAATCAAATAAAGGGGTTCTTGCACGTTTAATATCGTTAGTCGGAGAAGTATTCGCTTTGCTTTCGAATACCGACTACCCAGTAAATGTAATCAAACAATTGAAGCCTAAGTTGGATGATACAGATAGAATTTGAGTACCAGGTATCGGTAGCCTATGTGGGAGGTTATGGATGAAGTCCATAAGCCCATCATCCAAAATCGAATAAAACGTATAAGGATCCCGAGGAACACCATTATGTGGCAAAACATGAAAGGAGAAATTGCTATCTATGTTGGGAGATACCCGACAGTAAAAGCAGAATGTTAGGAATCACCTGAGTGAACACAAAAACCGCAGATTCCTCAATGGAAATGGGAGGAGAATTCCATAGATTTCATTACAAATCTACCCAGAACATCTAGTGGTTATGAAACTATATGGGTAATCATCAGTCGTTTGACGAAATCCGCTCACTCCCTACCAATCAAGGAGACAGATAAAAGTAAGAAGCGTGTAAGGCTAAATATTAAGGAAATTGAGGCTAGGCATGGTATGCTAGTTTCCATTTTCTCTAATAGGGACAGTTGATTCATGTCAAGAATCTGGCAATCTGTACAAGAAGCATTGGGCACACGCCTTTACATGAGCACTGCATATCATCCCCAGATGAACGGTCAAGTAAAAAGACCATCCAAACTTTAAAAGATGTGCTCCATGCGTGTGTAATCGATTTCAGAGGAAATAGGGATACTCACCGCCGTTGACTGAGTTTTCATACAATAACAGTTACCACATGTAACATCCCAAAATGTCGAGAAATAAAGTTAACGAGTTCAAGCGGGCCGAAGTCGGGCCGGGTCAGTCGCGAACCGGGCTTGGGGAGGTCTCCCCTATAAATAGCCAGGGTCACCACATTTTTCTCTCATTTGCAATTCTAGAGAGAGAAAACCGTAGAGAGAGAAAGTGTCGGAATCGCACAAGATTGCACCCGCTCGTGTCTCTTGCACTCGTGAGAAGAACCTCCAGATCAGAAGCTCGATTCAGGTAACGATCCGACCTAAATCTGAGTTTTAGTTCGTTTTTGGGTTTTTCGGGTTTTGGGTGAAAAGGCAAGGTTTGAACGGATGAATCTGATAAATAATCATAGATTTGAGATCCCTAAGGGAAAACGAACGTTTTGGATGCAACATGTTCGGGATCTTGACATGATCAGACCCGAAATGCGAAAGTTAGGGTTTTCGCGAAGAACAGGTCGTGCGCACTTGCTAAGTGCGCACGGAGCAGGTCCTGCGCACTTGCTAAGTGCGCAGGAGGAGGCACCTGCGCACTTGCTAAGTGCGCAGGAGGAAGGACCTACGCACTTGCTAAGTGCGCAGGAGGCAGGGTCTGCGCACTTGCTAAGTGCGCAGACATCAGGCTGTTGAGTAGAGATTAATATGTCTAGAATAGTTAAACCGTTAGAGTCGGTAATGGTCTGATGTGTATGTAACTACTCAATTCAGATCGGAAGTGACGTGGTTGGACCCTTGATTAGGACAACCGAGACTAGCTTATAAGGTGAGTTCTAGAAGCCCTCTTTTAAATGTTTTCGGGCTGGTGTGTACACGTATGAAATGATGTTTTATGAAATGATGTTTTATAAAATGATGTTTATGAAAGTACGTTTACGAAAGGAAATGATTTGAAACGAAGGGTTTATGGAAAGAAAGTTTATGAACGAAATGCTTACGAACGAATGTTATAAAGAAATGGTTTAATGAAAAGGTAAAGGGTTTTGAAAGTGAAGGAAAGGTTTTATGAAAAGAAAACAAAAAGGGGCAAATGTTTTAAAGAAGTCATTACAAATCTAATCTGTCGAATGAATGGAATTGACGAATGAAGTCTGGGAATGTGATTCCCAGCCTTGTGGTAGATTATGGACAGTGAGCCATAGTTACCACAAGAACAACATGGGCAATGTCTTTGTGGCATGTCAATGGTTTTGATGTTGTACAACTGGTAAGGGAGTAACGACGGTTACTCGGGTGATGACGATCATCCTAAGCGAACGAGGTAATGGGAAATCAATGACGGCGATACGTAACGGTTGATTTCCAAAGGAAAGATGCGTGTTGGGCAATGACGGCGATACGTAACGGTTGACCCCACGCATTGAAGGGTTGGGCAATGACGGCGATACGTAACGGTTGACCCAACGTAGTGGTATGGTTGTGGCAATGACGGCGATACGTAACGGTTGCCCACAACATTAAAAGTTCCTACGGGGACATAGAGACGCGTAACGATACAGATTTAGATAATAATGTATGACTTAAATGAATGTTAATATTTTAAACAAATGATTGTGTTTAAATGTGCGAAGGTTTACGAATGAAAGGCCCTGTTTTCTTATACGAATGTTAAACCCTATCGAATGTTTGAATGATGAACCATTTCTTAAAACGAACGAAAACTAGAACTCACCAGCGTAGCTGACGTTTTTAAGTGTACACATTCAGGTTAAGGTAGGTTCTGAGGATGGACGGTGATGCTTGGCTAGAGATGAAGAGTTACCCGACTGCTTTTGAAGACTGGCATCCCGTTATGTTTAGTTATGATGTAATTATGTTTACGCTTCCGCATGTATGAATAACGATTAAGTTATGTTTAAATGAAATTTCCGCTGCGTTATCTGATATTCATGTTTAAGAACTGCTTGTGAATGAGTAAATCCAACAAGTGGGGCCTCCCGGGTTTGGGGCCTCACAAGTTGGTATCAGAGCAATAGTTTGAGAGATTCGGACACTCCTAGTGTCTGAACTTAAACTTTGAATGGGACCGAAAGCGGATGCCAGTACGGGTAACTCGAGCCACAGCATCAGGTATGAAGGTAGTATATATATTACGTATATAGTATGCCTTAGAAGAGGTTAGATGAGGACTTGAGTTCTGATGGAATCACAAAGGTGGTCAAATGGAAATCGAAAAGTAGTGTAATGGTTAATTACAGATGGCCAGTGTATATTAACATCTTACAGTGCTTATTGAATTCTATTTGTTAACTAGCGTGATGACATTGGATTTCTTGTCTAATAGAACGAAATGGCAAGGAGAGGGAACGGAAGGCGTGGTGGCCGTACCGGTGGTCGTACCGGCGGTCGAAATGGTGGGCGTGGCAGGATTCCTGCGCGCCAAGAACACAGTGAAGAAGGAAGTGTTCACACTGAACCGGCGGTTAGTGTGCATGAAGCTGAGCAGACACAGGTTGAAGAGCAACCTTTCACTTTTGAACCAGAAGTGAGAGCAGCAATAGCTCAAGAATTCACAGAATTGATGAAGAATTCTCTGCCAGGTCTGTTGGCTGAAGCGTTGAAGCAGGTCAATGGGGCGGGTGGGTCTAGCGCGGCAATTGGTGCTCAGAACAATGAGACCGACAATGCACCGCCTGCTCGCGGATGTGATTATAAGTCCTTTAAGGCATGTGACCCGCCGATACTCACTGGGAAGAAGGACGCGGTAGCTACTTTTGATTGGGTAATACGTATGGAAGCCGCCATCCGTCTGAGCGAGTGTCAAGCTAATCAAGTAGTGAAGTTTGCTGCTAACTCCTTGAGGGAGGAAGCATCCCACTGGTGGGAAGGTGTACGTCAAGCTAAAGGGAGCGAGATTGTGGATGAGATGATGTGGGCTGACTTGAAAACTTTGGTAATCAAGAATTTCTGCCCAAGGAACGAGATTGAAAAGGTAGAGAGGGAATTTCTGGGTTTGAAGGCCGGGAACATGACGCACCGGCAATACACAACCCGATTTAATGAACTGGCACGTCTGGTGCCACACCTTGTCACTACAGAAGAGAGAAAGATTGCCTGTTATATTCAAGGGTTGCCGGACCAGGTCCGCACCTATGTTAAGGCAAACGCCCCTACTACCTATGATTTGGCAGTAGAGCTAAGTGGCGTAGTATTTGACGATCTGGCACTGAATGTTGTTGCCGTTGAAGAGCAAAAGAAGAGACCGAGCTTCTCAAACAAGCGAACTGGGGGAAAGATGTTTGGGTCTCGTGATAAGAGGGCTCGGGTGGGTGAGCCGACTGTTTGTAAGAAGTGTGGAAGGGAGCATGTAGGTGAATGCAGACTGGGATCTAGCTTGTGCTATAAGTGTGGCAAGACCGGGCACTACTCTCGAGAATGCCCGCAAGGTTACAAATGCTACAATTGTGGGGAAAATGGTCATATGAGTAGGGACTGCCCGAAGCCCAGGATGGGGGAAACCGGGAAAGGAAAGGGCCCGGAAAAGAAGGGAGAGGGATCTCGTGCAAAGACTCGTGCGTACGCACTGACTCAAGAACAAGCCAGGGCGGATCCCGATGTGGCGTCAGGTACATTCATCCTTGACAACACTTTGGTTTCTGTGTTATTTGATTCGGGTGCTAGTAAGAGTTTTATATCTGCGAGTTTTTGTAAGCGAGTGAAGTACACAGTTAGTAAGCTAGAAAGGGCCTTTAGCGTAGAAACCGCTGAGGGTAGAACTGCAAGAGTGACCGATGTAGTTGACAACTCCACGATAAAAATAGAAGGTCATAGGTTCCCTGTCAGATTGTTTGTTATGGTTTTGGGAGGGTTCGATGTCGTGTTGGGTATGGATTGGCTAACTGCCAATGAAGCTCAAATTATATGTAAACGAAAGATAATCCAACTCAAGGCTCCGGATGGTAGCAAAGTCGAAGTCTTTGGAGATCGTGACGCCCCGATGCCAAACGTCATCTCAATGATTAAGGCAACGAATTACTTGAGGCGCGGATGCGAGGCTTATCTGGTATATGTGATTGACAAGTGTAAGGAAGTGAAGGAACTAGACGATGTACCCGTGGTACGCGAGTACCCGGAGGTGTTTCCAGAGGATTTGCCTGGGATACCACGCGATAGAGAAATTGAGTTCCGAATTGACTTAGTACCAGATGCCCAGCCCGTGGCTAAGGCTCCATATCGACTAGCACCAGTGGAAATGAAGGAACTTATGGTCCAACTAGACGAGTTACTTGAGAAAGGATTTATCCAACCGAGCATCTCGCCGTGGGGTGCTCCGGTGTTGTTTGTAAAGAAGAAAGATGGTTCGATGAGAATGTGTATCGATTATCGCGAGTTGAATAAACGAACGGTGAAGAACAAGTACCCTTTACCAAGGATTGATGACCTGTTCGACCAGTTGCAAGGCGCAAGTTGGTTTTCGAAAATCGACCTTCGGTCCGGGTACCATCAGTTGAAGGTGAGGGAAGAAGACATACCGAAAACTGCATTTCGCACGCGTTATGGACATTTCGAGTTCCGCGTAATGTCTTTCGGATTGACGAACGCCCCCGCAGCATTCATGGATTTAATGAATAGGGTGTGTCGACCGATGCTGGATCGATCGGTAATTGTGTTCATCGATGATATCCTTATCTACTCCAAGAATGAGGGTGATCACGCATGTCACTTAAAGGAAGTGTTGGAAGCTCTAAAGAAGGAGAAGTTGTATGCTAAGTTCTCCAAATGCGCGTTCTGGCTTAGGGAAGTCCAATTCCTAGGTCACGTCATTGGCCCGAACGGCATTATGGTTGACCCAGCAAAGATAGTAACGGTAAGTGAATGGGACATTCCTAAGACGCCAACTGAAATCCGCAGTTTCTTAGGATTGGCGGGCTACTATCGGAGATTCATCCAGGATTTCTCGAAAATAGCTTCGCCATTGACAAAGTTGACTCGGAAAGAAGTAAAGTACGAATGGGGTTCGACCCAAGATGAGGCGTTTAAGAAATTAAAAGAGAAGCTAACACAAGCTCCAGTCTTGGCCCTTCCCGAGGGCAGTGAAGATTTGGTGGTATACTCTGACGCTTCGGGTCAGGGATTTGGGTGTGTGTTGATGCAGCGTGGTAGAGTGATTGCATATGCGTCGCGGCAGTTGAAGGTTCACGAAGTCAACTATCCGACTCACGATTTGGAACTTGCTGCTGTCGTATTTTCATTGAAAATCTGGAGGCACTACCTGTACGGGGTAAGGTTTACTATTTACTTCGACCACAAAAGTTTGAAGTACTTCTTCGAACAAAAGGAGCTTAATATGAGGCAGAGGAGATGGTTGGAACTCCTGAAGGATTATGACTGTGAGATCTTGTACCATCCTGGAAAGGCAAACGTGGTGGCTGACGCTCTAAGCCGAAAGGATGTGCCTACTCCTATTAGAGTGAAAGCTTGCCAGTTGGTGGTAACATCGGATGTGATGAGAGAAATCGAAAGAGCTCAAGATGAAGCTTTGAAGGAAGAAAATATAAAGAAAGAAAGGATGGTTGGCCAACGGGACAAGTTGGAATATAACACCCTCGGTGTTAGAACGCGTTATGGACGGATATGGATACCTATGGGTGGCGAACTTAGGAGCAAAATATTGGATGAGGCTCATAAGTCTCGTTACTCTATCCATCCCGGTACCAATAAAATGTACCAAGATCTGAGGAGGGAATACTGGTGGCCTGGAATGAAATGTGATGTGACGAAGTATGTAAGCAAGTGTTTGACTTGCTCGCAAGTAAAGGCTGAACACCAGAAACCGTATGGAAAGATTCAACCACTTGACATACCAGAATGGAAGTGGGAACACATTACCATGGACTTCATAACTAAGCTACCTCGCACAGCTAAAGGTCATGACGCCATTTGGGTAATTGTGGACCGTTTAACGAAGAGTGCTCATTTCCTACCTATTCGCGAGGCGTTCTCGTCGGAAAGGTTAGCAGAGGTATTTATCAACGAAGTAGTAGCGCGGCATGGGATGCCTTTGACGATCGTATCTGACCGGGACACACGATTCACATCGAGGTTCTGGAAAAGATTTCACGAGGCGATGGGTACGAGGCTGAATATCAGCACGGCATACCACCCGCAAACGGATGGTCAGTCCGAAAGAACCATTCAGACTTTGGAGGATATGCTCCGTGCTTGTATTATTGACTTCGGTGGCAGTTGGGACAGCCATCTGCCGTTAGCCGAGTTCTCCTACAACAATAGTCATCACACGACGATAGGCATGCCGCCTTACGAAATGTTGTATGGGAGAAGATGTAGAACCCCGGTTTGTTGGGGTGAGATTGGACAGAAGGAGTTAGGAAGTCTGGAAGTTATAAAAGAAACATCAGAAAGGTTTGATCAAATCAAAGCTCGAATGAAGGCCGCACAAGATCGTCAGAAATCCTACGCGGATAAACGACGAAGGCCTATTGAGTTTGATGTTGGGGGCAGGGTAATGCTGAAAGTGTCCCACTGGAAGGGAATCATTCGATTCAGAAAGAGAGGAAAGTTAAGTCCGAGGTTTGTCGGACCGTTCAGGATAATGGCGCGGGTTGGTGAAGTCGCTTACCGGTTGGAGTTGCCTGACGAGTTAAGTGGGATTCATCCTACCTTCCATGTATCACACTTGCGAAAGTGTTTGGCGGATGAATCGGCTCACGTACCACTTACTGACATCGAGGTCGACAACAGCCTTAATTACATCGAAGAACCCGTGGCTATCCTGGACCGAAAGGAGAAGCGTTTGCGTAACAAAGTGATCCAATTGGTTAAAGTCCAATGGAGGCACCGAAAGGGATCGGAGGCTACATGGGAAACGGAGGCGGAGATGAGGGAGTCGTACCCTCAATTATTTGACTTGTGATAGGTTTCGGGGACGAAACCTATTATAAGGGGGGTAGACATGTAACATCCCAAAATGTCGAGAAATAAAGTTAACGAGTTCAAGCGGGCCGAAGTCGGGCCGGGTCAGTCGCGAACCGGGCTTGGGGAGGTCTCCCCTATAAATAGCCAGGGTCACCACATTTTTCTCTCATTTGCAATTCTAGAGAGAGAAAACCGTAGAGAGAGAAAGTGTCGGAATCGCACAAGATTGCACCCGCTCGTGTCTCTTGCACTCGTGAGAAGAACCTCCAGATCAGAAGCTCGATTCAGGTAACGATCCGACCTAAATCTGAGTTTTAGTTCGTTTTTGGGTTTTTCGGGTTTTGGGTGAAAAGGCAAGGTTTGAACGGATGAATCTGATAAATAATCATAGATTTGAGATCCCTAAGGGAAAACGAACGTTTTGGATGCAACATGTTCGGGATCTTGACATGATCAGACCCGAAATGCGAAAGTTAGGGTTTTCGCGAAGAACAGGTCGTGTGCACTTGCTAAGTGCGCACGGAGCAGGTCCTGCGCACTTGCTAAGTGCGCAGGAGGAGGCACCTGTGCACTTGCTAAGTGCGCAGGAGGAAGGACCTGCGCACTTGCTAAGTGCGCAGGAGGCAGGGTCTGCGCACTTGCTAAGTGCGCAGACATCAGGCTGTTGAGTAGAGATTAATATGTCTAGAATGGTTAAACCGTTAGAGTCGGTAATGGTCTGATGTGTATGTAACTACTCAATTAAGATCGGAAGTGACGTGGTTGGACCCTTGATTAGGACAACCGAGACTAGCTTATAAGGTGAGTTCTAGAAGCCCTCTTTTAAATGTTTTCGGGCTGGTGTGTACACGTATGAAATGATGTTTTATGAAATGATGTTTTATAAAATGATGTTTATGAAACTACGTTTACGAAAGGAAATGATTTGAAACGAAGGGTTTATGGAAAGAAAGTTTATGAACGAAATGCTTACGAACGAATGTTATAAAGAAATGGTTTAATGAAAAGGTAAAGGGTTTTGAAAGTGAAGGAAAGGTTTTATGAAAAGAAAACAAAAAGGGGCAAATGTTTTAAAGAAGTCATTACAAATCTAATCTGTCGAATGAATGGAATTGACGAATGAAGTCTGGGAATGTGATTCCCAGCCTTGTGGTAGATTATGGACAGTGAGCCATAGTTACCACAAGAACAGCATGGGCAATGTCTTTGTGGCATGTCAATGGTTTTGATGTTGTACAACTGGTAAGGGAGTAACGACGGTTACTCGGGTGATGACGATCATCCTAAGCGAACGAGGTAATGGGAAATCAATGACGGCGATACGTAACGGTTGATTTCCAAAGGAAAGATGCGTGTTGGGCAATGACGGCGATACGTAACGGTTGACCCCACGCATTGAAGGGTTGGGCAATGACGGCGATACGTAACGGTTGACCCAACGTAGTGGTATGGTTGTGGCAATGACGGCGATACGTAACGGTTGCCCACAACATTAAAAGTTCCTACGGGGACATAGAGACGCGTAACGATACAGATTTAGATAATAATGTATGACTTAAATGAATGTTAATATTTTAAACAAATGATTGTGTTTAAATGTGTGAAGGTTTACGAATGAAAGGCCCTGTTTTCTTATACGAATGTTAAACCCTATCGAATGTTTGAATGATGAACCATTTCTTAAAACGAACGAAAACTAGAACTCACCAGCGTAGCTGACGTTTTTAAGTGTACACATTCAGGTTAAGGTAGGTTCTGAGGATGGACGGTGATGCTTGGCTAGAGATGAAGAGTTACCCGACTGCTTTTGAAGACTGGCATCCCGTTATGTTTAGTTATGATGTAATTATGTTTACGCTTCCGCATGTATGAATAACGATTAAGTTATGTTTAAATGAAATTTCCGCTGCGTTATCTGATATTCATGTTTAAGAACTGCTTGTGAATGAGTAAATCCAACAAGTGGGGCCTCCCGGGTTTGGGGCCTCACACCACACCAGCATCAAAGCCGCTCCGTTTGAGGCTTTGTACGGTCGAAAATGTCATTCACCGCTATGTTGGGCGGAAGTTGGCGACAAGTATTTAACCGGTCCTGAGGTTATTCAGGAGACTACTGACAAGATCTTCAAGATCAAGGATCGTCTGAAGGCCGCTCGTGACAGACAAAAGAGTTACGCGGATAACAGACGAAGACCACTAGAATTCCAAGTTGGGGACCGCGTCATGTTGAAGGTCTTACCTTGGAAAGGAGTTGCTAGATTTGGCAACCGTGGCAAGCTTAACTCTAGGTACGTAGGACCATTTGAAATATTGGCTAGGGTTAGCCCTGTAGCATACAAGCTTAAGTTGCCACAAGAACTAAGCAACGTACATGATACATTTCATGTATCAAATCTCAAGAAGTGCTTATCATACGAGCCATTAATTATACCGCCTGATGAGATTCACATAAATAACAAGCTGCACTTCGTTGAGGAACCCATTGAAGTCACAGATTGGAAGGTTCAGAAAACAAGGTGTAGCCGGGTTAAATTGGTTAAGGTACGTTGGAATTCAAAGCGCGGCCCCGAGTATACGTGGGAGTGGGAAGATAAAATGAAAGCCAAGTATCCGTCCTTGTTCATACAACTTCACGAACTCCAAGTCAAGATGACAAGAACTGAATTTCGGGATGAAATTCTCTTTAACATGGGGAGAATGTGACACCCAGTAGTCCAGGTCAATACCCATAGTCATATTTGCACATTCCTATTTTATATTTCTTGGAATATTATCTTTGACATAGTATTGTCAGGAGTCTAGCAAAGGTACAAGTGTCATATTTAGTAATTTTTAAGAATTACTAGGAAATAAATGATAATAACCCTCATTGAACGTTTGTTGGTGATTAAAAGAATGTTATTCCAGAAAATTCTAGAGACACGTTTGAATATAAAAACATAAATATTGGTGACTAAACTTTTATAAAAAGTTGACACATAAATAATTGTTACATGACTCTATGTTATATTATGTGTATTCATGTATAATACAGTTGTAGTAATAATCTATGTCGGGTTAAATAGTAAAATATTGAGACTAGTCAAACCACACAAAAACACATAAGTTATGAATCGTTTAAAAGTTTTACACCGGGTATTAGATCACGCGATCACCTAGGGATTTATACCACCAAAGAACCCCACCTATCTAGCCATTAATAGATTTGACAACACCTAACCCCCACCCTATACCCCTCTCGGCCGAAATTGGGTGTAGCCATCCACTCACCCTTAAATACTTGCTTACATGTCTAACATGCACACACTCTTCCACTTGAAATCATTACATGCAATTCCCATCATGTCATAAGTAGTAATGATGAAATGGTAGTCAAACACTCAACTCCCATCACTCTATATACATATATACGGCTCACATACACACACATGCACACCCTCTTCCCTTTCAATGATTACATGCAATTCTAATCAACCATAAGTGGTAATGATGAAGATGTGATCAACACTTAACTCCCTCCTCCCTCCCTTGACTGATTCATTTCGGATTTCACCCAATTCCCCTCTCCAAAACCGAAAATGCAAACAATTCCCGTAACTCAGCTTCATGCCAGATTTTCAGTCAACTTCGGAAGGCCATATTTCTTTCGTTCCTTGGTCAAATCAGTCCATTCTTTTTCTAGAATGAAGCTCTACGTTAACAGAGGAGAACCCAAGTGGAATCACTTGAATCCATGGAGTATTCGACCTCCAAATAGCCGACGCAAGAAGGCCGCTCAGTGCAGGTCGAATCTGGACACCTCTTTTCATTTTCCTGTTTTGAGGTACCTACACAACTCCAAATCAAGTAATACTTTTTCACATCTCCTCTGGTTTCAATAAACTTGATTTTAGAAGAAAACCCCAAGTCATTTGGTCTTCTAAAACCATCTAAAAGTCTACTTGGAGTACGCCTAAAAATCTGAGTTTTCAAGAACAAAATAAAACATAAAAGTCTTGATGAGTTTTGGCTTTATTTCTTCATAAGTCATGTTCGAATATATATATTTAAACATGTACATGTTCATACATAAAATACCAAACTAGAAGGACCATGGACAAGACAAGGACACATCAAATATAAACTACATATATATATATATATATATATATATATATATATATATATATAAAATAACACTTGGATGATGGTGTTCTTAATAAACCCTTCATTCCATTCATGTGTTATGTTGAAGGATACATGTTCGTGAAGTTATATGATCATGTGTGACTTACCTGGCAAGACCCGAGGTAGTGTCCTATGATTCAAGAAGACATACGAACGACTATCATCAACATATGAACGTGAAAGGTGTTACTAAAAATATATGTTTATGGATAAAATTTGTGATATATATGTATTGGTGTACGGTTTTGGTTAAATCATGGAAATGTTCTTGGAATTAAAGATTAGTATCCTAATATGAACATTCGATATATGTACATGGAACATATGAAGAGATTCGGTTAAAAATATATAATCACATGACATCGTGGAACATAAGTGAATATATTTTAAGGAAAATCCTACAAAAATAATATTTATTTTTTTGGTACACTTAATAAGTCACCAATAGGGAAACATATTATTTTCTCGGAAAATATGTAAGCGTCTAGACTGGAATAATAATCACCAATGAGTCGTAAATGAAAACTCTATTTTTACTAAACAAATGCGTACTTAACGGGATTCGTTAAGTCGGATGAACAACTTACGTATAAGACGGGTAGTCTTAACACATTAGTACCCTTGTGTGATTAGGGTACGGATAGACAGGAACTCTTAGCGCACTGTTATTTGCTAGGATTTCATCGGACACAAGGTGAGTTCACGGCCCTCTTTTATTTTTCTACTCTTTTGTAAACATCGGGGGAGAAGCATACTTACTTGTTATGTTTTGAGAACATGAAATACAATTGCTTACACGTTTGACAATATGAACATTCTGGTTTAACTCTTTGTGAGTTTCACTAACCCCTTTTTATTTTCTAAGTTTTTGAAATGTTTTGGGGTGGAGACATACTTGTAAAGAATTTTTGTATGTAAATGAATGATCTAATGATCAGACCGTATGTGTGTATTGAGGGAAAAATAAAGCGCTTAAAGTCCTCGGAATAAAAATTAGTAACCATTAGCTATGGACTTAGCCCGGGATTTTATGGATAGTACTATTGGGGGTGACGCCTCCGGTCATGATTAGTCGCGCTAATTAGGGGTCCAAATGGCCGAATGACCGCATATTGTCTTAACTCGCAGAAAGGCGAGGGGAGGCACAGAAAGTTGGGGTTTGGTTACGGTCTCGTACATTACATATTATTTTGTATTCCTTGCAAGTTTACAAATGGGGTCAATTGATCGGGTTAGTATTCGGATTCATTGGTAATACATACTAAGAGTTTTGATCGGTAAATGATCAGGTTTAAACAATGTATATGTTTTCAAAGGAAAACTACATATTTTATGACGGTTAAGTCATGGGCATGTTTTCAAAGGAAAACTACTTATTTGATGACGGTTAAGTCATGTATATGTTTTCAATGGAAAACTACTTATTTGATGACGGTTGAGTCATGTATATGTTTTCAAAGGAAAACTACTTATTTTATGACGGTTAAGTCATGTATATGTTTTCAAAGGAAAACTACTTATTTTATGAAGGTAAAGTCATGGGCATATTTTCAATGGAAAACTACTTATTTTATGACAGTAAAGTCATGGGCATATTTTCAAAGGAAAACTACTTATTTTATGACGGTAAAGTCATGGGCATGTTTTCAAAAGAAAAATACTTATTTGATGACGGTTAAGTCATGTATACGTTTTCGAGGAAAACTAACTGTACTAAATTAACAAACTCTGTGAACTCACCAACCTTTGTGTTGACACTTTCAAGTATGTTTCTCAGGTAACCTTTAGCCATGGAGTGGTTGGAATAGGCTAGCTATGTTGAAACAATTCCTAGTAACCGGACGGGCATAGATTATCAAGTCTCAAGTCGACCATTGAACTAGAGGGACTTAAATCATTATATTTATTTAGTTTTAGTAATCGTATATGTAATCAAGTCTTAGAAATCACTATTACCGCTTCCGCTATCGTGTAATGAACCAATCGTTGCAACCTGTATATATTTATTAAGTAAATAAATTTGGGTGTGTGACAAAAAAGCTTCTGTGGAACTCGTATGGCGTGCGCAGGTGTTCAATTATAGAGTGGATGCTTGAATCGATCTATTTTGATTGAAATGGAAGACGGTTTCAATAGTTACGGTTTTGATTACCCATAATTGGGTTTAATTCGAATTAACGATGATGCGTCATTTCGGCAGTTAAGGTTGTTAATGACACCATAATGCGATAACAGTTTCAAATTCAACTGAAAACCAATTGGAAATTTGAATTCTGATCATGTATGCGAGTTTGACTTTTCAAAAGTCAAACAAAATCAATAATGAGTTAATTACAGGTTAAGTCCCCCTGTTTTCATGCTTTAGAGTTTGAGAAAAAGGCAGAAATGATCCTTGAGGTTTGAGATGAGTTAAGAACTTGGTTAGTTGACTTTCAAAGTCAACAGAAGCTTGAATATTGGATTTTGACTTTAAAAAGTCAATTAGAATTGAGTTTAGGTTAATTATATAACTAGTCCTTGTAGTTTGGGTTGGAATAATGACACAAACAGTCTCTGGAGTTTGAGTTAGGTTAACTAAGTTTACATTTAACTGAAATAGTTAACGGAGTTAGACTAAAAAGTCCAGATTGTCACATCTACCATTGGCAGAATTTTCATATAATAACAGCTATCACTCAACTATTGGCATGTCGCCATTTGAAATATTGTATGGGAGGAGATGTAGGACCCGGTTTGTTGGGGGGAAATCGGACAAAAGGATTTTGCAAGTCTCGAAGTGGTCAAAGCTACTTCCGAGAAGTTTGATCAAATCAATTCTCGAATGAAAGCCGCAAAGGACAGACAGAAATCATACGCGGATAAGAGAAGAAGGGATTTAGAGTTTCAAGTGGGGGACATGGTACTGTTAAAGGTATCACCATGGAAAGGAATCATTCGATTAAAAAAACGTGGCAAACTAAGTCCAAGGTTTGTCGGACCTTTCAAGATTTTAGCGAGAGTGGGTCAAGTTGCTTACAGACTCGACCTACCCGTTGAGCTTAGTGGAATACACCCTACATTCCACGTGTCGCACTTACGCAAGTGCCTAGCTGACGACACAGCTCACATACCTTACGACGAGATCAAAGTGGATAACAGTCTAAATTATGTAGAGGAACCGATAGCCATCCTTGACCGAGCTGAGAAACGACTACGCAATAAGTCGATTCCTTTAGTCAAAGTACAATGGAAGCACAGAAAAGGGTCAGAAGCTACATGGGAAAAAGAAGACGAGATAAGGGGACTATACCCTAAATTGTTTAACGTATAAGCGGTTTCGAGGACAAAACCTCTTTAAGGAGGGTAGACTTGTAACATCCCAAAAAAATAGTAAATAAGTAAATAATAAAGCGATAGAGATTTAATCATCAAAAAATGAAAGAAAATGGATGGGCTTGGGGTCGGCTCCAACAAGCCGAGGGAAGCCCAGGTATATAAGGGTCGAGGCAGGCTTAGAATCTCATTTTCACCAACACTTGCAATCTAGAGATAGAAAGGAGAGCTCGGGTCTAGAGAGAGAAAGTTGACGGATCGACCCAAAATTGAAGGATCACGTTACTACTGAGCAAAACCTCCGAATCAGAATCACAATCCAGGTAACGATTCGACCTTAAACTGAGTTTTTCTTCGTTTTAGGGTTTCTCGGGTTTTAGCTAAATAGGAGACGTTTTTATGGATGAAACCTGATAATAAGCTTAGAATTAGCATCTAGAATGAAAACCGCACGTTTTGATCAAAGAAAATTGTAAGATAAGCATGATCGGATTAACATGCAAGAAATTCGGACTTGTCCAGGAAGCAGGTCTTTCGTACTTATCAAGTACGCAAGTAGGATGTCATGCGTACTTATCAAGTACGCATGAGGAAGATCCTACGTACTTATCAAGTACGCAAGAAGAATGTTCTACGTACTTGTCAAGTACGCATGAGCAAGGCCCTGCGCACTTACTAAGTGTGCAGGTAGCAGACTAGTTAGTAAAGTCAGTATGTTCGCCTAATTCAGTATGATTAAACCGCTAGAGTCGGGATTGGGTCTGATGTATATTTAACTACCTAATTCAGATCGTACGTGATGTTGTTGGGCCTTTGTTTAGGACAACCAAGACTAGCTTATCAGGTGAGTTCTATGTGCCCCCTTCTATGTTATGTGCAAATCATTTTAAATGTTTTGGGGCTGAAGTGTATACACTAAATGAATAAATGCTATAAATGTCAATGTGATCATACGTGGTATACATATATATATATATATATATATATATATATATATATATAAATATATATATATATATATACTTATATATGAAAATGAATTATGAACAAAGAATGAAACGTATGATTATAAAGAATGAATGAAAGAAGGACATAACGTAATTGAATGAAATCTTGCTTTATATTATATATATTGCATGTTATGAATGTATGTAAACGTTATGAACCCTTCTATGACAACGGCTACTTCGGTAGACGGACGACCACGTGACTATTTTGCAACCGGGACAAAAACGTTCCTTCGCAAGCTAGGACGTATAAAAAGGCACTAATCGACGGTCGAAGAAAATGCCTTAACTCAAGTAGAACGGTTGCATACAAGATGGTCGCGTGGGAAACGGATGCCCTAGGGAAGACGGACAAAATGACGGACTACGACGGTAGGACGGTTTAAGAGCGGACGGACAAAGGTTGTTGGACGGATTTAAGTTTCGACGGACGGTTTTCTAGAGCCGGACGGTTAATGAAAAGGGCTACGACGGTAGTTCTCACTGTGATGTCTTTGTGACATTTGCGACAAGTATGATGGGTTGATCACCCTTAAGTTTATGGCCAAATGAATGTTCTCCCCAAGTAAGTGTGTATGTACATATGTATATACTCAATATGAATGCTATGTGAGAACAGTAAAGCAAAGAATATGTAAAAGCTCGAATGTTAAGTATATTATATATATATATATATATATATATATATATATATATAATACTCCTGTAACTTTTTGGGCTGAGGCTGTGAATACTGCGTGTCACGTTTTGAACAGAGTTTTGACCATTAAGCGACACAACAAGACATGTTATGAATTGCTTAATAATCGGAAGCCGAATTTGGAATATTTACTACCTTTTGGTAATCCATGCACTCTGTTGAAAGTTAGAGATGTCCCAACCAAGTTCATGCTAAGGCTATTGAAGGGATCTTTCTGGGATATGTTGCAAATTCAACTACCAAGAGGGTTTATAACAAAGAGACTCGTCAGGTTGAAGAATGGTTTCATATTGACTGTTCTAACTGGTCTTTACCTCAAATGGCGATTGGACCACACTGGGCTTTTGATTATGAGAAATTATGCAAGTCTTTTCATTTACCTTATAATATTTCTCCTGAGGAAGCTGCTATTTTATATGATTCATGTCAGGATGCTAAGAATAGTGGTTTTCTACCACTGCGGTTCCATATTCATCTCTTCCTTCTACATCTGTTCCAGATCCTAGTCTTCCTTCTTGTTCGGGAACACAAGAGTCTGATAGTGAGGACGAAAATGTTATTTTCCTAGATTCTTCTGCTGATCCTTTGTTAGTTGATGAACCTTCTAATTTGACACAGGATCAGGGGGAGCTTCGTACAAATCTGGACTCGAAGATAACAGTTAATCAAGATCTGTCTTATCAATCTGATACAACTCAAGTTGATGTGTTGCCGGTTCCTGAGGTTGCATCAATCAAGGAACTCAAAGCTCATCCGATTACTAATATCATTGGGAATTTGCGCGATTGAGTGCAAACGCGTTCTATTATTGACAACACTTGCTTGTATACAGATATTAAGAATTCTGGTGTTCTTGATGTATGCTCACATTTCTGTTTTGTTTCTCAGGTCGAACCAAAGAATGTCGAAATGGCATTACGTGATAACAATTAGATAGAGGCCATGCAGGAAGAACTTGCTCAGTTTGACAAACTCAAAGTTTGGAATCTTGTAGATCTTCCAAAGGGTGTGTATCCAATTGGTACTAAGTGGGTGTTTAAATGCAAGAAAGATGATCGAGGTGTTGTGGTGAGAAATAAGGCAAGATTAGTTGTACAAGGTTTCAATCAACAAGAAGGAATTGATTACACAGAGGTTTATGCTCCTGTTGCTAGGCTTGAAGATATACGGCTGTTTCTTGCTTTTTCTTCATACAAAGGGTTTAAGGTGTTTCAATTAGATGTAAAAATTGCTTTCTTATATGGTAAAGTCAAGGAGGAAGTTTATGTGTGTCAGCCGCCGGGGTTTGAAGATCCAATTAATCCGTCTAAAGTTTTCAATCTTGATAAAGCTCTCTATGGTCTTCATCAAGCACCTCGAGCGTGGTATGAAACGTTGTCTACACATCTTATGGATAATGATTTTGTTCGTTGACATATTGACTCGACTTTATTCATTAAGAAAGCAGGGGGAGAATATCTACTGGTACAGATATATATGTAGATGATATTATTTTTGACTCTACAAATGAAGGGTTGTGCAAAGAGTTTGAGAGTATTATGAAATCGAAGTTTGAGATGTCAGCTATGGGAGAGTTATCATTTTTCCTAGGTGTTCAAGTTAATCAGAAGGAAGATGGTTTCTTTATTCATCAGCCCAAGTATGTAAAGGACATCTTGAGCCGGTTCAAGATAGAGGACTATATGATACTCCGATTCCGGTCAATCACAAATTGAATTCTGACCCGGATGGAAAAGAAGTTGATTGCCGACTCTACCGTGCAATGATTGGATCTCTCATGTACTTAAGCGCTTCAAGGCCAAACATAATGTTCGCTGTGTGTATTTGTTCCAGGTTCCAAGCAAAACCAAAAGAGTCTCATTTGATTGCAGTAAATAGAATCTTTCGTTATCTGAAAGGAAAACAAAGATTGGGACTATGATTTCCACATGGTTCTAACTTTGAATTCAATGCATACACTGATTCTGATTTTGGTGGTTGTTGTTTGGACAGGAAATCTACTACAGGTGGTTGCCAGTTCTTGGGTAATCGTTTAGTTTCCTGGCAATGCAAAAAGCAAACTACGGTCTCCATTTCAACATGTGAAGTAGAATACATTGCTGCTGCAAGTTGTTGTTCACAGATCTTGTGGATCCAACAGCAATTAAGAGACTACGGTTTGAATTTTATAGGAACCCCCATGTTTATTGATAATAATGCTACAATGTCTATCACAAATAATATTGTTAAGCACAGTAAAACAAAGCACATTGAAATTAGATATCATTTTATTCGTGATTGTGCAGATAAAAAGTTGATTGAGCTGGTAAAGGTACATACAGATGATAATTTTGCTGATCTTTTTACCAAGGCATTTGATCGTACCAGGTTTGAATTTCTGATCAAAATGATCGGTATGATCAATCCCGAATAAAAGGTTTTTAACAACAATTTTTCATGGGAGTTTTTGTTTTAAATTTCTTTAATTGCTTTATTATATTTCTGCATTTTAAATTTCAGTGAAAAATTTTTATTTATAAAAATTCAAAACAAAATGAAAAATATAAAATTGACATCATTTGAAATTAGAGAAGAAATGATAGTATATCAGTGAATAGTTCATTACACATGACCATAATAGACATTTGATATATGATAGTTTAAAGTAAATTGATTTGATCTAAATTTCAAAGTCTGCATAAATGAGAAATGATAGTGTTTTGAATGCTCTAATCTTGATAATATGTTTTAAATTTGAATATGAGTTTGAAACTTGAATTGTCAATAGACTAGAAGCGTTTTTGAACTAATAGTTGTGTGAAAATTAAATATGATATGATTACATCTGTGATTTGAATCCATTATATGCCTGGGTGTGTGTGTGTAAAAGATCATTATCAGATAAAGAATATATGGTTTTATGAATTTCATGACACCAATATCGAATTATGTCTTTAGCACAATCTCTTTTAGTTCATTTCACTGCCCATGCCCCGAAAAACATGCAATTTGTTGCTAAACTAAGATATGTTTTCTAACAATATCTTTTGGAACATATATTCACCCTTGGATCAGTTAGATACATCATCTCTTCTGATTTCATTGAAATTTATCCAGATAATAGTTGGATCCTCCTACCTGAATCTATTAATTCTCATTATAAAGCCAATTCATTAGAATCTTTTGATTCTGAATCATCCTGATTCTTATATCCTTTGGGATATGCTATTCTATACTTGTGCTAATAGAGATAATTTCATCTTGGAGATTGATCTAATCTTACAATAAACTGTGTATGTCTTGAAGATAGTGCAAATTTAAATTTTTATTGGCATATATGTGGGGTACACGATGTTTTTGATCTAAATGGTACTAACACACATGATATTGGAAGAAAAATGCTTATAGTTTCAAATTATATAATATTGACAATTTAAGGATTCATGCTTTGTATTACAAATTCGGAATGAAAAATTGAGCATTTCATGACCTGATCTTGTTTACTTTGATATTTATCGCGTATCATTTCAAGTGTTATTCAAATTGATTGTAAAAATTCCATAAAATGAAAAATATTCGAGGTACATAAGAATGAGTTTGATTGTTTCATATAATTTTTTTTTGTGCATATCATAGGTTACCCATTGTTGATAATAGACTGTGTGATGATATGCTCATATACTGATATGATCTTCTTGCTCATGATGTTCATCCAAAAATATGTGTTTCAGTTTGTTCAGATAAAAACCAAAAATATGTGTTTCAGTTTGCTTAGATAAAAACCAAAAATATGTGATTCCGTTTGTACAGATAAAATCGAAAAATATTTTGTTTCTATCTTCCATGAGAATTTTATTTTTTATGAAAATGATTCGGGATTGGATCGGATACATGCTACAGATGGAAGTTCACAAGAATGTGTCGTGTTGAAAGTGAAGAAATTGTTCAAGGCAAAGGTTTGGAGCAAACTTAACATGTTCGCTTGTTTCTGATTAAGCGAACTTAATATGTTCGTCTGGGTCTTGTTAAGCGAACTTAACAAGTTCGCCTAATGAAGCGAACTTAATTGTGATTAAATATTTTGTTCAGGCGAAGTTATCCTTATTATTTGTTTCACTGTGGGAGCGAACTTATTGAGCTAACTTACGGGTTTTTTAGCAAATTTGTGAAAATTTGAACTAGGGTTTTCGATTTGAAACTTTCGTGTTTCTCTCTGGATCGAATTTGAATTGCGAAGCTTTCTAAGGTAATTTTAGGGTTTTTTATCCATTAAATCGATGGTAAATTGAACCTTTGACCCTGTGTTCATAGTCTTTTGACCGCCAGTCTGAGATTGATATGATATGATGTCTTTTCATGGTTAAAACTTACAATTGATGCTTAATCTTGTTTCGTGGTTGAGTATCGATGTCTATGATGTGTTTGATTAGAACAAAATTGACGATTTGGACATTTTGAGATTCTGCTGTAGAATTTGTATTGACAAACTGGTTCAGGCGAACTTGTTCAGGCGAACTTGTTCAATCGAACTTGTTTAGGCGAACTTATTATGTTCGCCTCTTGCAACACTAAGCGAACTTATTACCTAAGGGCTAAGCAGTGTTTGGACTTGTGATTTTTTTTTGTGTGCGAAATTTTTTTGTATTATGAAATTTTTTTTCCTTTAGTTTGTTATATGACTAATGTGTGTTCTTTGTCCAATACATTTACAGATGGCTCGTCGTGTTGAGTACAAACATAATCAAGTGGCGTTATTAGATCCAAATATGTCTGAGGCTGTAAATTTTCAAGGAATTATCAACTATTTGAATCGTTCACGTTTACATGTGGCCTTATCCGCAGATCCGTACATTAGCTTACCGTATATTCAGCAATTCTGGGATACAGTACATCAAGACACAGATGTTGAACCTCACGTACTTCATGCAACGGTGAATAATACAGCGGTAGCTATTTCAGTGGAAATTATCCGTGTTGTTTTGGCATTGGGAGGTACTAATGACGATCCTATGTCTTATCCTGGAACACTGATCATGGGGTGTTTTCAGAGGATGGGTTAAAGAGGCAGACCAAATGATACTCAAGCAAGAAAAGGTGGTTTAGCTTGAGAATGGAGGTATTTTTTACACGTAATCATTCAATGTTTGTCTCCAAGAAAGGCTGGTACTGATGGTTTGAAGAGTGCATTACAAGCTGCAATGGTTGCATTGACCCTGAACAAACGGTTTAACTTTGCTTTATATATCTACCATGAGTTGGTCATGCAAATCAATCCTCCAGAAGGTCAAGGGTTTCTTATGTACCCTAGGTTCTTACAAATGATGCTGAATCATTTAATTCCAACTTTACCACAGCATCCAATACGTCTGACCTTGACTCCTATGTCTAAACGAATCTTTACTGATTGTAGTAAGGTTAAACAACAAAATGTTGCTTTGATTCCTGTTCCAACTCCTTTGTTTGGTCACTTAATCAATCCTGATTATGTTGAACCTCCTAGTGATAATTGGTTTCATCCTGAGGAGTTAGTTCAAGGCCAAGTCCAGAATCAAGTACAACAACAACAACAACCGCAACAAGTTCAAGCTTAGGTACAAGCACAACAACAAGTTCCTATTCCACAACCACAAGTTCCTATTCCACAAGAACATGTTCACATTCCTGTTAATGAACCAGTTCAAGAAAATATCGCTCAATATAATGAACAAGATTTGGGTATGAATATGGACGATTTTGATAATGAAGCTGTGAACTCACCCATTCATGAAGCTGAAGGGAATGTGGTGGAAATGAGTTCCGATGATACTATTTTACCTGATTCTGAGGCTACTGACTCTGATTCGTCTAGAGATTTTAGCTCAGATCATTATGAGAGATTGGCTACGTTACCATTGGCAAATGCGGGGAAACGTATTAAATCTAAAGCCAGAAAACCGAGGCGTAAGTCTGTTCGGAATCCTCCTTCTAGATCAGTACTTGGCAAGAGAACATTAATTTATGAGAGTTCTGACTCGGATAGCGATGTTCTTCCAGTTCCAAAAGCTCAGAAGCTTATGTCTGCTTCTATTGCTGCTGCTCATTCATCTCAAGGTGTTGAGGACGCTAATTTTGTTGCTTCCTTACTGGTTACACCTCCTACACCTAAACATCCATATCCGGTGATTTCTCCACGTGTTCCACATTCATCTGACGTTGGTCCTTCAAAGCCTTCTGATTCTGAAAGGATTACCTTCCTTGAAACACATGTGCTTGCTTTGCAGACTCAAGTAGATTCTCTTGTGTCTACTGATACTCAGAGACAGTTAGTTCTTCAAGCTCAAGCTACACAGATTGCTGACATACAGTTATTGTGTCCAAACTTGTTGAGCGTCTTGACGCTCAGGGGAGTTAGGATACATGATACTTGTCATGTTGATTCTGTTCAACGAAAGAATGATGATGACAATGATCCTAGTGGTAATATTGAGGGTGATCGTCAATACGCTAACGTGAATCCAATATCAAGAGTTCAGGGGGAGTCTACATCAGGTAATATTGAAGGAACCAAGAATGATTCTGGAGTGAATGAAGATATTTTACTATTGGAATTCTTTGCTGATTCTGAAGAAGAAGAAGCTGAGAAGTTAGAATGTCTGGATGATATTGATGAATTATTTGATGATGTTGAAGAGGATGTGATTGATAATGAAGTTGAAGAAGGAGAGATTGTAGAAATTGAGATAGAAAAGAGTAAAGATAAAGTTACATATGAAAGCAGTGATGGTCTGAATATACCGTATAACTTCATCCAAGATGATGTTATTCCTGAGTTTTCTTATGAAGGAGTAACAGATTCTATGGACTCTGTTGAAGATATCACTACACATGATGATACTGCTCAATCCAAGATAGATTCTGATGTTGATACTACTCATCATGGGTCTCCTAAGCTGAATGTGTAACATCCCGAAAATAGTAAATAAGTAAATAATAATACGATGGGGATTTAAACGTCATAAAGCGAAAGAAAGACGGATGGGCTTGGGCTCGACTCTAACGGGCCGAGGGAAGCCCAGGTATAAAAGGGGCAAGATAGCCCATTTGACCATTTCACCTCCATTTCACCAATTCTAGAGAGAGAAAGGGAGCCCGGGTCTAGAGAGAGAAAGTCGACGGATCGTCACGAGATTAGAGGAGCACGTTACAGCTGAGCTCGTGAGCAAAACTGTAACATTTCTGATTTTCCATGTAATTGTTTTTAATGCAATAAACAACGTTTCAAATTCCAAATTCCTAGTACCATGCCCTATGTTATTTTTGCACACATTATAAATCAAGGGTTTTATTTTCATGTACACATACACATTTATACAACTAAAACAATACCGCATTTCAAAGTTGTGTCCTAAAAAGGTATAAAAATATATATATACATACACATATATATGTATAAGGCGTACAGAAAGGACAAGCCATACATCCAAACATATATATAGGTATATACATAGATATACATATACATATATATAGGTATATATGTATACAGTTGCAAGGAAATGATTTGAACCCCCTTCTCAAATTTCGTTTGAACCCTAACACGAACCCCCCTTAATCATTGAATCCTCAATTGAAGCTCAAAAAGTTGATCTTGATTTTCAATTTGGACCCACAACACAAAATGTGACCCCTGTTTGACTTTTAAAAGTCAAACAGGCCGAAATCAATGCAATCCGGCAGAAGGGTTGTTTTACCCGGGCATATTGGATCTGTTTCGGATGCTAGACCGAGTACCAATCGATCCCAGGCCCAAACTCCATACCAATTCAATCAAACACGCGGCGCAATTCAAAATTTTAAAAATGTTTGACTCTGCCGAGTCAAACGAACTAAATTAAGAATGAATTCGGGTAATTAAGGAGTGTTGATGACAGCAAATCACCCTTAAACGGTTCGCGCATGATTCCAGACCACAATCTCGACCCAATACATTCCCAATTGAACCAATTGATGCGTAAATCCCTCCACAGCCGTCGTCCATCGAGACTATAATCGAATCATACCCATAATGTGATAATTATCAAATTAAACCTATCCCTCACCTTCGCACAACCTAATACAAACTCTCCCGACCCCAATTCAATCCGCACATCACCCCTGAAGCTCTGTCGATCACCAGGAACATCGCTGCTGAAGTCGTAGCCGTCAGCACTCGTTGCCAAATCATAACCGGTGAGTAATACGTCTTTCGATCCGTTTCTACCCCTACTACGAAAGCCCTATATCAATTCACGATAACAACATCAAATTGAACGATTTTTAAAACTAGGGTTCTAAATCGTTTTAGGTGGTAATATGGATTTGGGGTTAGAATCGTTTACTTTATTTAACTAAATGGAATCCATAACCTACCAGCGAAACCATCTAGTCCAGCCGGTTAAGTCACTGCACCGCTAGACTAGATGGCGTGGGTTCGAAACCCACAGACCACGCAACCGGCTGTCTTTTTGCGCGTGTCCCACTGACCAGACCCGGCTCCCCTTCTTGTTTATGTTAAAACCATGCGGACCGGCTTGTTATCAGTATCAGTCCCCTCAGCCCAGCGGTAGAGAGCAAGTCTTACACAGAACCCACCCGGGTTCGAACCGGGTGGGGTTCTTTTTATAAAAAAATCATTTTTTAAACAGTTTTTATAAACAAAATAATTCTATAAAAATATTTTTATAAACCCCCACATAAATTAAGTCAGTTTAAATCAGAAATTCGCAATTTTTTTACTTAAAACAATAATTTTAATAAATTCAAATTGTTTAATAATTCCATCTTTTAATCATCAAAAGGAAATATACTATTTAATTAAATTCCTAAATTTATAAAAATTATGACAAGATTTTTGTAAAACGCTTTATCGTAAAACGAACTTTTATAAACCATTTGTGTTATTAAATCAAATATAATAGTGTAGAAACCATATTCAAACGAATAAAACTTATTTCAAAACATATAAACTAATAAATAACTATTTTATATTTTGAGACATTTTCATAAATAAATAAATAAAATAAATTTATTTATTTATATTATATTTAAATAAATATATATACCACACTATTTCTTTAAAAGCACAATATTCTAAATAAATAAATTATTTAATTTATTTATTCATTATTCTTACAAACCCTAAACTTATTTTATATAACCACCAACGAATCCATTTTTGACAAAGAATGACACAAACCGTCAGCACAAGTCCTTACACTTATAAACCCACTAAAACCTTAGACTTTAGATCTTTGTACATAACAATAATACATGTTTATACATTTATTCATTAGGTCGCACCTAGTGACCTACAACTCACCGCTACTATCTATTTGATTGTGCAATCTACGTTCTTTATACAAGTGAGTTACATAGCCCCTCTTTTACTCTATTTACAAACTTTTGGGGTGGAACATGCGTTCTATTTATTATGTTTACAAACTACACAAAATACAATTCCACCCTACAATTATGTGTTACAATTTTGAGCTTTGTGCTTGAGTACTAGGTGTGTAGACCAACACGCATTTTGCTATTCATGTGCAATCATTAACTATTTTATAGCCTACAGTAAACAGTGATAGATCTATTGAGTCTGACAAACCCACCCAGGTAGGGTGACTGTTACTGCCAACACGCTTTTGTTTTGCATGCTAGTTACAAAGGGTTGATTGTATACTTAGGTCACACGATGGTATCTCTCCATAAATGCCTTAATTGCCATGTTTGTATGAATTGTATGCACACAACACCATATTCTATTACATGACACGAAAACCTATGTATTTTCACCAACTTTCTAGTTGACTTTGTTTTAACCATGTTTCAGGTACTAATGTTTGAGGTGCTTCAAGTCTTGCTACACTTAGGATTTGGCCTAGTATTAATTTGAACAAATTTATCTTTTGTAATCTACTTTGTTGAGTTATTGGATTGAATGTTGGTGTTACTTGAATTGAAATGAAATGTGATTGATAATTATTCAAACGTTAGTAAACCATGAGCTGTGAACAATCTACATGTCTCGCCCCGACGTATTCCGCCGTCGGTTGGGGTGTGACAGATTGGTATCAGAGCCTTGGTTATAGGGATTTAGGTTATTAGACACCATTGACCTAGACTATAACTTTAGGACACCCAACAATGCCATGCTACATGTTTTATGTGATACGTGCTAATTGCTATATGTCACATGTTTAATATTTTTATGTGTTAGTTTATTTGAAACTTAACTTATTAAACTTCATGACATATTAGGTAAACTCAAATAATAAATTAAATAACCAATATCCATACCCATACCCTAAACCACACATCCTTCTTGCCTACTCTATATCATCATCATCATAGCTTGTGGAAACGTATTCCTAGACTTTAGTCTATTAAAATAATTTTTTTTCTCTCTCCATTAAGGCTTTTAAGCTTTGTTAATTATTAAAGGACATGTGCAATCTGGAAGGGTGACACCTGTATTCCGGGTTTTCTGTCTAGGAAAGCATTTCATATAAATCCCAATCAACCGAGGGATCCGTATGCTTTCCTGGGAATTCCCGGGATGAGTGTTTACTTATAGGCTAAAGCACGTCTCCTTGGTAATTATATGAGTCTAATTAACCTTAATATGTCATAGTATTCGAGTGATTTTGTCACTATTTGAGTACAATCCGAACTATGAAATACATATGTTTTTATCACCCTTCTATGTAATTCAAGAATTCTTACAACTCTCATTGTGTTATTTAAATCTGTAGAATGCCTCCACGTCGTGTCAACAACAACAATAGCAACAACAATAGCAATGATCTTGCTGCTCTGCTCACCCAGCTTGTGACTCAACTTACCCAAGCCAATAACAACAACAATAATGGGCACACCAGTGGTAGTGCAAATGGTGGAGGTGGTGGTGGTGCCAACCCGCCACAATGTACCTTCAAACACTTCAACTCCTGCAATCCCCTCAAATTTTATGGCACCGAAGGAGCCACGGGACTCCTTCAATGGTTCGAGAGTATTGAGGGCACCTTCCTCAATAGTGACTGTCCGGACAATTTGCGTGTCCGCCATGCCACCAGTGTCTTCCAGAAACGGGCACTAACCTGGTGGAATGGGGAGAAGAGAACCAGGGGAGTGGATGTAGCAATGGCTCTGCCATGGGATGAGCTAAAGAGGATCATGACCGAGGAATTCTGTCCTCGGAACGAAATGAAAAAGTTGGAAGCAGAATTTTGGGATCTTACCCAAGATAGTGGTGAGAGCTTAGCATACACCAACCGTTTCCACGAACTGAGCATGCTAGTACCGCACATGGTCACACCCTTGTCTAGTTGTATTGAGAAGTACATTGGTGGATTGCCTAGACAAATCCAAGACACTGTTTTGGGGAGAAATCCTGCTAATCTGGAGGATGCGATTCGCCTAGCTGCTACTTTGACCGACAATCATGTTAAAGCAGGTACTCTTACCCGAAAGGGTGCCAAGAAAGCCCAAGACACCACAACCCCTCCTGCTCATGTCAAAGAAGTCCAAACTGAACCTTACCGAAACACTAGAAAGAGAAAGGTGAGGAATTATGCGGTGGTCACTCCGGCCACTCCGGTTAATCAAATTGCACCTATGGCTCAACACCCAGCCAAGAAACCTTATGGGGGCACCTACCCACTCTGCAACAACTGCAACTATCATCACCCCCAAACCGTCCCATGTCGCCTTTGCAACCATTGTGGGAAACTTGGCCATACGGCCAATATTTGCCGATCTAGGGCACTTGGTGCCCAAGCCAACCCAGCTAATCAACCAAGAGCTAATCAAGTGATTCCAGTCAACGCAAATGGACGGGCTTGCTTCGAATGTGGTGACCCGACTCACTTCCGGAACCAATGTCCGAAACTTGTGAATGCTAATCAAGCTGGAGCTCGTGGGCGTGCTTTCAACATCAACGCCAATGAAGCTCAAGCCAACGATCATGTGGTTAACGGTACGTTCCTTGTAAATAAGCAATTTGCATCCATACTATTTGATACCGGAGCCGATAAGAGTTTTGTGTCACTTAACTTTGAACCCTTACTTGCAAAAACACGATCCAAACTAGAAAGAACCTTCACCGTGGAAGTAGCGGATGGAAATTCCATCACTATTGACTCCATTATTCTTGACTGCTCCCTAGAACTCAATGGTCACACATTCCCAGTCAACCTTATACCAATGCCACTAGGAAGTTTTGAAGTCATCATCGGCATGGATTGGTTGTCTAAAAACCATGCCGAAGTCATGTGCTTTGAAAAATACATCCGAGTACCTCTTCCATCGGGAGACATTGAAAGTCTTTGGCGAGAAACCTTGCAAGGGACTCAAACTGATGTCATGCATAACTGCCCAGAAATACATTCGAAAGAAGTGCATGGTTTTCCTAGCCCATGTGATTCAAAATGAAGACAAGAAGAAAAGTGTACAAGATATTCCCATCATTCGGGAGTTTCCCGAAGTCTTTCCCGATGACTTGCCCGGTCTTCCACCTGTTCGGCAAGTAAAGTTTCGCATCGATCTTGTACCCGGAGCAAACCCAGTGGCTAAAACTCCATACCGACTTGCACCTTCCGAGATGCAAGAACTTGCAAGTCAACTTCAAGAACTCGCCGACAAAGGATTTATACGCCCAAGTCATTCACCGTGGGGTGCACCAGTTCTATTTGTTAAAAAGAAGGACGGTTCATTCCGCATGTGTATTGACTACCGAGAACTCAACAAGCTTACAATCAAAAACCGCTACCCTTTACCTAGGATTGATGATCTCTTTGATCAGCTCCAAGGTTCTACTTGTTTCTTGAAGATTGATCTTCGATCTGGCTATCACCAACTACGTGTACGAGAGGAAGATATTCCCAAGACCGCCTTCCGAACAAGATATGGTCACTACGAGTTCATGGTTATGCCTTTTGGGTTAACCAATGCACCTGCTGTTTTTATGGATCTCATGAACCGCGTATGCAAACCATACCTTGACAAGTTCGTGATTGTTTTCATCGACGACATCTTGATCTATTCCAAGAATGAGGAAGAGCATGGGCAACACCTTAGACTGATCTTGGACCTCCTGAAGACGGAACAATTATACGCCAAGTTCTCAAAATGTGAATTTTGGCTAAAGGAGGTTCAATTTTTGGGCCACGTTGTTAATAAAAGGGGAATTCATGTTGACCCCGCCAAAATCGAAGCTGTTAAGAATTGGAGTGCTCCTAAAACCCCTACCGAGGTTCGTTCGTTTCTTGGTTTAGCGGGTTACTACCGAAGATTCATTTCCAATTTCTCCAAGATTGCTGTTCCCCTCACCGCCTTGACGCATAAAGGTAAACCTTATGTATGGGGGTCAAAGCAAGAAGAAGCCTTCCAAACTCTTAAGCAGAAATTGTGCAATGCTCCCATCTTGACTCTTCCTGAAGGAAATGATGATCTAGTCGTCTACTGTGATGCCTCTAACCTAGGTCTTGGTTGTGTTCTCATGCAACGAGGCAAGGTAATCGCCTATGCGTCGAGACAACTTAAGATCCACGAGAAGAACTATACGACGCACGATCTGGAGTTGGGTGCGGTCATATTTGCTTTGAAGATTTGGAGACATTATCTATATGGCACAAAATGTGTGGTATTCACCGACCACAAAAGCCTCCAACACATCTTCAACCAAAAAGATCTCAACATGAGACAACGACGTTGGGTTGAACTCCTTAGTGATTATGATTGCGAGATTCGTTATCATCCCGGCAAGGCAAACGTCGTAGCCGATGCACTGAGCCGTAAAGAACATGTCATGCTTCAAAGTGTCAAGATTCACTCCGATATCCAAACCCGTATTCTAGCAGCTCAGCACATCTCGGTTACCGAGGGCAATATGTATGAGGAAATGTCTTGTGGTGCTGAATTCCAATTGGAGACTAAAAGCAATGGCTTACTTTATTTCTTGGGACGTATCTGGGTTCCCAATCGAAATGATCTTCGGGCATTCCTCATGACCGAGGCACACAAGACTCGGTATTCTGTTCATCCCGGTGCGGATAAAATGTATCACAATCTTCGACCACAATATTGGTGGCCTGGTATGAAGAAAGACATAGCACTCTATGTTGCAAAATGTCTAACATGCTCTAAAGTCAAAGCCGAACATCAACGTCCTTCCGGTTTACTTGAACAGCCGGAAATCCCCGTGTGGAAATGGGAGAATCTAGCCATGGATTTCATTACTAAACTTCCCCGCACTTCAAGCGGCTATGATAGCATTTGGGTAATCATTGACCGTCTCACTAAATCCGCACACTTCTTGCCCATCCGTGAAGACTATCGGGTTGAGAAATTGGCCCGAATCTACATTGACGAGATTGTGAGCCGTCACGGTGTTCCTTTGAACATAATATCCGATAGAGATGCTCGTTTCACTTCCAGGTTTTGGCAGTCTCTACAAAAGGCACTTGGCACACGATTGGATTTAAGCACGGCCTACCATCCACAAACTGATGGTCAGACCGAGCGAACAATTCAAACCCTTGAAGACATGCTGAGAGCCTGTGTCATAGACTTTGGTGGTAATTGGGATTCACATTTAACACTTATTGAATTCTCCTATAATAACAGCTACCACACCAGCATCAACATGGCCCCATTTGAAGCTCTTTATGGTCGTAAATGTCGTTCTCCTATCTGTTGGAACGAGATTGGTGAAGCACAAATCACCGGTCCCGAGTTAATTCAAGAAACAACCGACAAAATCCTTCAAATCCGTGACAATATCCGAGTAGCGAGAAGTCGACAAAAGAGCTATGCCGACAAGAGACGAAAACCCTTGGAATTCCAAGTGGGTGACCTTGTGCTCCTAAAAGTATCCCCTTGGAAGGGTGTGATTCGCTTTGGGAAGAAAGGAAAACTAGCACCTCGTTATGTAGGCCCGTTCGAAATCCTTGAAAGAATTGGGAAAGTGGCTTACAAACTCGACCTACCTCCGGAACTCAACAATGTCCATCCAACTTTCCATGTGTCTAACTTAAAGAAATGCCTTGCTGATGAGAACCTCCATATACCCCTTGACGACGTGCGCATTGATGAGACGATGCACTTTGTTGAGAAACCGGTGGAGATTATGGATCGTGAAATAAAACGACTCAAGCGAAGCCGTATTCCAATAGTCAAAGTTCGTTGGGAATCTAAACGTGGTCCCGAGTTTACTTGGGAACGAGAGGACCAAATGAAGCTCAAGTACCCACACCTCTTCGCTGATTCAGTAGCCTCAACTAGTTGAATTTCGGGACGAAATTCCCTCAACATGGGGATACTGTAACATTTCTGATTTTCCATGTAATTGTTTTTAATGCAATAAACAACGTTTCAAATTCCAAATTCCTAGTACCATGCCCTATGTTATTTTTGCACACATTATAAATCAAGGGTTTTATTTTCATGTACACATACACATTTATACAACTAAAACAATACCGCATTTCAAAGTTGTGTCCTAAAAAGGTATAAAAATATATATATACATACACATATATATGTATAAGGCGTACAGAAAGGACAAGCCATACATCCAAACATATATATAGGTATATACATAGATATACATATACATATATATAGGTATATATGTATACAGTTGCAAGGAAATGATTTGAACCCCCTTCTCAAATTTCGTTTGAACCCTAACACGAACCCCCCTTAATCATTGAATCCTCAATTGAAGCTCAAAAAGTTGATCTTGATTTTCAATTTGGACCCACAACACAAAATGTGACCCCTGTTTGACTTTTAAAAGTCAAACAGGCCGAAATCAATGCAATCCGGCAGAAGGGTTGTTTTACCCGGGCATATTGGATCTGTTTCGGATGCTAGACCGAGTACCAATCGATCCCAGGCCCAAACTCCATACCAATTCAATCAAACACGCGGCGCAATTCAAAATTTTAAAAATGTTTGACTCTGCCGAGTCAAACGAACTAAATTAAGAATGAATTCGGGTAATTAAGGAGTGTTGATGACAGCAAATCACCCTTAAACGGTTCGCGCATGATTCCAGACCACAATCTCGACCCAATACATTCCCAATTGAACCAATTGATGCGTAAATCCCTCCACAGCCGTCGTCCATCGAGACTATAATCGAATCATACCCATAATGTGATAATTATCAAATTAAACCTATCCCTCACCTTCGCACAACCTAATACAAACTCTCCCTACCCCAATTCAATCCGCACATCACCCCTGAAGCTCTGTTGATCACCAGGAACATCGCTGCTGAAGTCGTAGCCGTCAGCACTCGTTGCCAAATCATAACCGGTGAGTAATACGTCTTTCGATCCGTTTCTACCCCTACTACGAAAGCCCTATATCAATTCACGATAACAACATCAAATTGAACGATTTTTAAAACTAGGGTTCTAAATCGTTTTAGGTGGTAATATGGATTTGGGGTTAGAATCGTTTACTTTATTTAACTAAATGGAATCCATAACCTACCAGCGAAACCATCTAGTCCAGCCGGTTAAGTCACTGCACCGCTAGACTAGATGGCGTGGGTTCGAAACCCACAGACCACGCAACCGGCTGTCTTTTTGCGCGTGTCCCACTGACCAGACCCGGCTCCCCTTCTTGTTTATGTTAAAACCATGCGGACCGGCTTGTTATCAGTATCAGTCCCCTCAGCCCAGCGGTAGAGAGCAAGTCTTACACAGAACCCACCCGGGTTCGAACCGGGTGGGGTTCTTTTTATAAAAAAATCATTTTTTAAACAGTTTTTATAAACAAAATAATTCTATAAAAATATTTTTATAAACCCCCACATAAATTAAGTCAGTTTAAATCAGAAATTCGCAATTTTTTTACTTAAAACAATAATTTTAATAAATTCAAATTGTTTAATAATTCCATCTTTTAATCATCAAAAGGAAATATACTATTTAATTAAATTCCTAAATTTATAAAAATTATGACAAGATTTTTGTAAAACGCTTTATCGTAAAACGAACTTTTATAAACCATTTGTGTTATTAAATCAAATATAATAGTGTAGAAACCATATTCAAACGAATAAAACTTATTTCAAAACATATAAACTAATAAATAACTATTTTATATTTTGAGACATTTTCATAAATAAATAAATAAAATAAATTTATTTATTTATATTATATTTAAATAAATATATATACCACACTATTTCTTTAAAAGCACAATATTCTAAATAAATAAATTATTTAATTTATTTATTCATTATTCTTACAAACCCTAAACTTATTTTATATAACCACCAACGAATCCATTTTTGACAAAGAATGACACAAACCGTCAGCACAAGTCCTTACACTTATAAACCCACTAAAACCTTAGACTTTAGATCTTTGTACATAACAATAATACATGTTTATACATTTATTCATTAGGTCGCACCTAGTGACCTACAACTCACCGCTACTATCTATTTGATTGTGCAATCTACGTTCTTTATACAAGTGAGTTACATAGCCCCTCTTTTACTCTATTTACAAACTTTTGGGGTGGAACATGCGTTCTATTTATTATGTTTACAAACTACACAAAATACAATTCCACCCTACAATCATGTGTTACAATTTTGAGCTTTGTGCTTGAGTACTAGGTGTGTAGACCAACACGCATTTTGCTATTCACGTGCAATCATTAACTATTTTATAGCCTACAGTAAACAGTGATAGATCTATTGAGTCTGACAAACCCACCCAGGTAGGGTGACTGTTACTGCCAACACGCTTTTGTTTTGCATGCTAGTTACAAAGGGTTGATTGTATACTTAGGTCACACGATGGTATCTCTCCATAAATGCCTTAATTGCCATGTTTGTATGAATTGTATGCACACAACACCATATTCTATTACATGACACGAAAACCTATGTATTTTCACCAACTTTCTAGTTGACTTTGTTTTAACCATGTTTCAGGTACTAATGTTTGAGGTGCTTCAAGTCTTGCTACACTTAGGATTTGGCCTAGTATTAATTTGAACAAATTTATCTTTTGTAATCTACTTTGTTGAGTTATTGGATTGAATGTTGGTGTTACTTGAATTGAAATGAAATGTGATTGATAATTATTCAAACGTTAGTAAACCATGAGCTGTGAACAATCTACATGTCTCGCCCCGACGTATTCCGCCGTCGGTTGGGGTGTGACAAAAACCTCCGAATCAAAACTTCAATCCAGGTAATGATTCATACATAATCTGAGTTTTTGTTCATCTTGGGGTTTCTCGAGTTTTAGCTAAATAGATGATGTTTTTACGGATGAAACTTGATAATAAGCTTAGAAATAGCATCTAGAACGAAAACCGCATGTTTTGATCAAAGAAAATTGTAAGATTGGCACGATCGGGTTTGCATGCAAGAACTTCGGATTTTTGGTCCAAGAACCAGGTCCTGCGCACTTACCAAGTGCGCAGGAGGGAATCCCTGCGTACTTACCAAGTACGCAGGATGCAGACCCTGCGTACTTACCAAGTACGCAGGAGGAAGGCTCCTGCACACTTGCCAAGTGCGCAAGGGCAAGTCCCTGCGCACTTACTAAGTGCGCAGGCAGCAGACAGCAGGCAGCAGGTTGGTTAAGTAAAGTCAGTAAGTTTAGAATGATTAAACCATTAAAGTCGGGGTTGGGTCTAATGTGTATTTAACTACCTAATCCAGATCGAAAGTGACGCTGTTGGACCTTTGTCTAGGACAACCTAGAGTAGCCCATCAGGTGAGTTCTATGTGCCCCTTCTATGTTATGTGCAAATAATTTATAAATGTTTTGGGGCTGAAGTGTATACACTAAGTGAATAAATGTAATGAATGTTAATGTGATCATACGTGGTATACAAACATATATATATACCCAAGTACAAAAATGAATTATGAACAAAGAATGAATCGTATGATTATCAAGAATGAATGAAAAGAATAACATAACGTGTAAGAATGAAATCCTGCTTTATATCTATGTATATATTGCTTGCCAAGTAATAGAAAACGTTATGGACGCTTCAATGATAACGGCTACTTCGGTAGACGGACGACCACTTGACTATTATGCAGCCAGAAAAAGTAAGTCTAGAAAGGTAGACTAAATAAAGGCCACTACGGTGGAGTAAGGCGCTAAATCAATATTCGGCTGTATAATTAGTTTAAGTGGGAAACGGATGCCTTATGGCAGACGGGCGAAATACGGCCTACGACGGTAGGACGGTTGTAAGATTACGGACGGACACAAGTTGCCGGACGGTTGTAAGAATGAAAAATACGGACGGACACTAGTTGCCGGACGGTTGTAAGAATAGGCGGACCATGACGATGGACCGTGGCGCTTGTCTTTGTGACATTCGCAAATAAATGACGGGTTGATCACCCGTGAATGAAAAGAAAAGAAAAGAAAAGAAAAGAAAAGGGTGAATGCATATATATGTAGTCACAAAGAAAGATGAAAGAAAAGCAAAAGTTATGAAAGTAAATGAGACAAATGATGTGAATATATATTTATATGTATTTGCGAAGAATGATAAAAGAAAAGCAATTCAAGTCAATGTGTATTTATATAAATGTATATATAATTATGCATACTTATAAAGAAAAGAATGTTTATACCTAATTGTATTAAACTAGAACTCACCAGCGTTAGCTGATTTTTAGTATACATTTCAGGTAAAGGAAGAAAAGGTCGTGCGATGGCGTGAAGGTTACCCGGCACGAGACTGACATCCCACTTTTGTTTTATATGTCTTAGAACAATGTTATGATTTATTTGTAAAGACTTCCGCTGTTATGATTATGTAATTGAATGATGAATGTTTTAAATTTAAGTTCAGTATTTATGACTATGTTTATGAGTAAATCCAACAAGTGAGGTTACCCGGTTTTGGGGCCTTACAGAATGAAGAACCTGTGATGTATAGAAAGACAGGAATGACTAGAGAACAGTGGAGAGAAGTAGTTAACAGTTGGATGAAAGTACTACCAAATTCACCTATACAACCTGCTCAGAAAGAAAAATATGTAAATAAAGAGAGGTGTATTGGAAGAATCATCAGTTGGTTTTATGATGATGACACGAAGTTGTTTGCTCTTAAAAGATCTGATGGTGTTCAATACTTAAAGCCTAGGATCAAGTATTTCAATACCTTGCCAAGGTGTGAAATGAATGGTCTAGCTACGAAACCACTGATTAATAGATCAAAGTATGGATTAGCCGATGTGATTTCCAACCTGATTAAAAGAGAAGGTGGATCAGGGAAGTATGAAAGATTAAAGCGACAGAAAGGAAAAAGAGTGAAGATTGTAGATCAAAAGACTGAGATTGTGACTTGGAAGTATAAGTTCAAGCAAGTATGTGTTGTACAGAAGATACCATTGAAGAAAATACCACAAGATTTTCTAGGGAATATGAAATGGTGGTACGTAGATGTGAATACTGGTGAAGCTAGGATTGATGATAAAGATAATAAGGTCATTGTTAGTTTCTATGATGCAATGAATCTTATTAACTTCTCAAAGAAAGATCAGAGGACGTTAAGAAAGAATGAGATTATGTTTACTGATGAATGGAGAGAACAAGGATTGCAGTATAAAAGAGTGTTGGAGATCTGTCAGAGATATGGAGTGCACGTAGGAAGCAGATTACCAGATAACTGGAAGAGCTCGTCATAAAGACTGAAGATAGAAGATCAAGCTATTGTCAAGGGGGAGTCTGTTAGGACATAGAATGTATGACAAAAGCTGTGTAATAGTTTAGGTCTTATTGTCTTTATGTTTTTATGTAATTGTATAGATTTTGTGTAAGTGATAGAACAAGTTCTGTTAGAGGCGAACTTGATAAGTTCGCCTAGCCTATTAGAGGCGAACTTATGTGAGGCGAATTTGTTAAGTTGGCCTAAGCATCTTTGAGGCGAACTTGTTAAGTTCGCCTATTACAGAGTTTGTGTCTATAAATAGGAGTTTACAGAATCTGTTCTAAAACAGAGCAGCGAAGTAGAGATTATTCTGTTAACTCTGTGTTTTGATGATATACAAAGAGAAAGTTTATTTACATGTTGTTTCTATTGTCAATTAGTATACAAACATTAATACGGTAGGATTCTGCACTCCGTGTTAATGAGACGTCCTGTCATGAGATCGATCTAAGATGAGTCATGTGGACCTACACTAAGGGCACCTCCTCCTTGTCCAAAAGGGGAATGTCTTCTGGAAATAGGGCTACTTGTAGTTGGGCTTCTAAGTGGGTCACTCTCTCCCGAAGTCCTTCAGCAGCATGGCCTGCTACTTGTAGTTGGGCTTCCAGATTAGTCACTCTCTCCAGAATCCCTCCTACAACATGGTCTGAGGTGTCCACCCTCGTCTCCAAATGTGTAACTCGATCCACCAAAAGGTTATGGACCTGATCCGTTGCTGCTAGTTCAGCGGTCAGATGCTCTATATGCTCCTTGTTTTCTTCCATTTGTGGCTCTCGTTCTAGAATGTCGGGTATCTCATCAGTGGCTTCCTTCGTTTTTAACTTCTTAGTTATGATAAACACAAAAGCTGCAAAAGCTTGTTCCATGGTGCATGGCGAGCTTGGCAAAGTAGAGGATGAGGAAGTTGAACCAAAGTAGGGTGATGGAACATTTTCCATCTCGATCCACCTTTGGATCATCTTCGGATATGCACTCCAATTAAGTGTTGTGTTCCTTGCTTGTGCATTACTTGGTTCACCCTGTTCCACCGAGTTGTCACTAGAACTAGTCCGGCGCCTTTTGGGCTCCGGGGATGTTAAGATAGGTGCCTTGGGTGATGGTGGTGGGGTTGACGACATGATCTTATAACGTAATACATAAGTGCCAATATATAACGCTTATTATATGTAACTAATGTGTGAGGTTATAGTCTAGTATGCAATCCTAGTTCTCTATAACCTGGCTCTGATACCAATCTGTCACACCCCCAATTTCAACTAACGGAGTTTTATCGTTTGGGAAGTGACAAACCATGATATCAGTCATTAGTTACATTGAACGATACTATATGGGACTAAAATGAAAATATATCATAAATGATCAAAGTAAGTGCGGAAGCGTAAAACGAAAGTAAATGCGCAAAACAAACGCGCCCAAAAAAGTCTCAAAGTGTCTAGTCCAAACAAATTCCAAAGATAAAGTACAAGCAATTCAACAATATTATTTTATAAATAAAACATAAGACTCCATGCATGCCTTATGCACATGTGCCTTATCTTAAGTGACCTGAGGAAACATGTAAGAAAATGTCAACACGAGGTTGGTGAGTTCACAAGTTTCAGTTTGCAACAAAGTTCAATAGGTAAATTTACATTCAATATATAAATCAACAGGTAGCTAACCCATAAGCATGTTAACTAATGCGGTCACAACCGACAGCTGGCTGTTTATGTTTTGCCTCCCATGAGTCCTATCAACCATGGTGCATGTTTAGGTCAAGACCGCACCCGTTTGACATTCAGTCGGGTTAGCGCGACTAACGCGGGTGAGGTTTGTCAAACCCAGTAGTACTACTCAACTTACCTCGCTATGTTCATATTAACGGTCCGATGTGAGGACTTAGTGATAGATGTGTACGCATAGTTAAACAAGAGATAACATATATGAATTACATAACCAAAAATGTTTACAACATGTTTTCTCCCCCAATTGTAAAACAGTAAAAGGGGCCGTGAAAACTCACCTGGGTTAAGTAGTGGATTGTATCACACAAGAGATAAGTTGGAACCACGAGTGTAAGTCTCAGACGACTTACGTATGCCCTAAAATTATAAACACATAAATTAGGGACAAGTTGGGATATGTGATGATGACACGGAAGTTAGAACATCTTAACGCTTTCTAAGGATTTAAGAGTAGACTAACGTGTCTACGGAATTATATAAATTTCTTAATATAATCATTAAGGGAAAAGCGTTACGTGTCGTACGTTAATAACGAATAATAAATAAATAAATAAATACATTCGTATGTTAAAGTCGTTTACAAAAGTTAGAAAAATAATATAATTTAATATATTATTTTTAGGTTCGTATGATTACTAATAATCATTGTGGCAAAAATAATAAATATATTATTTTTAATCAAAGTAATAAACGCGAGTAAATAATATAACTAATTATATTATTATTTAGTTCCAAACGTCACACGAGGTTATAAACGATACAAAATAATATAAAAATATATATTATTTAATAATAGGAGTCACGAGTTAAAAATAATATAAACATATAATTTTATACTAAGTCGGGGTTTGAAAATAATATAAATATATATTATTTTAAAAAGCGGAACTATTAGTAATTATAAGTTATAAAATCAAACCCGAGTCTATGGGGTTTACGGGACTAAAAAACATTAATGTATTAATATATTAATATAGGGATTGATTTTTAATAATTAAATATAAGCAAAAAGTCCCAAAAAAAGAATGCAGGAGACCGGACTCGAACCCGGGTCTCCTGCGTATGGTTCGAGTGTCTTAACCAAGTCTGCCCGCTACGGAATCGCACAAGAATTCGGTTTCAAATGATTTTAACATACAAACCAAGTCTTCATCCCTCCCCATACACACATACAATTGAATCTAGACTCGAATCCAACGATTTTGACACTGAAATGAAATCAAAGGTTAAGGGTTTTGTAAACCGGATGTTTGCGAACCTGTGTATGCGTTTAATTGAAAAGTTATAAAGTTTAGATCGGTTAAAAACTCATTTTAAATCCCGTAACCCTAGCTTTTGAACTCAGAATCAAATTGAACGAATTTGATGTTAGAAACTGATGAAATCATATGCGAATCTGTGGATGTGGTTTAATTTCATTAAGGATGTGTTTAAGATCAAAAGCCCCAAAACCGATTGTGAACAAACCCTAGTTATCGGATCTTACACAATTCGATGATGTTTGATTCAATAAACATAGGGCTTTTACTATACAGAGGATTGCGAAGCTAATCATGTATATTAATTGGATTTAAAACAGGTCAGGAGTAGGGTTCGATTAAACTGAAATTGTATGAACCCTAGATTCTGGGTTTTAATCAAATCGATGATATATGCCCAAATTGGCATAGGGTTTTCAATAGGCAGACTCATACGAAGCTAAGGGTAGGTTAAATTACCAGATTCGATGTCGAATTGATGGCTCCCGACTAAAGCACAGTCGCGATAATGATGGGTTGGTCCCCGGCGTCCCATGCTGTGTCTCCGGTGATATCGATGCGTGCAAAATCTTGAGTGGAGTTCGAATGAGGTGTACAGGCGTTCAATTCGTGAGGATAATAGGAGATTTGAGCGAATTTGATAATCGTTGATGATAGAGACGACGGTTATGAGTTTAACGGCCATTAATTGGTTTAATTCGATAATGATGATGTTTTAACTGATGTTTAAGACCGTTAATGTCATTAATCAAGCGTTAAAAGTTACAATTCCAACTGAAATCGATCGTGAAGCATGCGGATTATGGTTCAAGAACACTGTTTGACTTTCTAAAGTCAACGAAATTGGCATTGGTTTAATTACAGAATTTGTCCCTCTATTTTTCTGTTTTGGAGTTTAGAAAAGGGCAGAATTAGTCCTTGAGGTTTTAATTGAGTTAAACACATGGTTAGTTGACTTTCAAAAGTCAACAGGACTTAAATATTGGATTTTGACTTTACAAAGTCAAATAGAATTAGGTTTAGGTTAATTACACAATTAGTCCTTGTGGTTTGAGTTTGAATATTGACAGAAACAGTCCCTTGAGTTTGGGTTAAGGTTAAATAGGTTAATATTTAACTTGGTTTAGTTAACGGAGTTAACCTAAAAGTCCGGGTTGTCACAGTCACATACTTCACATAGTCACAGAGTCACATACTTCATCATTTTTATCAGGAGAATTATTTCAAACACTTAGAGTCAAATAAACTCAGCATATTTAGCATATTTTTCTTTTTTTTTTCTTTTATTCTCCCCCAAAAATTTTGATGTGACTTTATTTATTACGAATAACACTATATGAATAACACTCTGAGAACAAACATATACTCTACTAGACTTACACAAACATTTATTGAGCTAACACACTTGTAAAACACAAATAACAACACAATTTTAAACACTTAATAGAAAAACTTTTTGAGGAACATATTTATTAAGTCTTTCAGTTCAAATATGGACTTTTTATTATGTTGAAAACTTATTAGTTTTTTTTAGAAAGATATCATCCCCAACATCTCTACCAAAGAGTTAAACCGATCCGTTGAAAAACTTTAGTAAAAATATCGGCCTTTTTGCTCTAAGGTATCAACGTGGACCGCTTTAATCAGACCGTTCTCAAAACAATCACGAATGAAATGTAACCTGATTGCAATGTGTTTTGTTTTTGAGTGCTGAATGGGATTCTTGACTATACCGAGCACTGCCTCATTGTCATAAAAAATCAGAGTTTCCAAGAAGTTTACTCCAAAGTCTAACATTTGATGTTGAATCCAAATGACTTGTGAGCAACAGCTCGAGGAAGCTGTATACTCTGCTTCAGCAGTTGATGTGGATACATTCTTTTGTTTCTTACACTGCCAATAAACAAGTCTCTCCCCCAAAAATTGACACCCGCCTGATGTTGATTTCCTATCTAAGTTACAACCTCCATAATCGCTGTCAGTATAAGCAAAAAAGTTAAATTTAGAATCAGAAGGATACCATAAACCTAAATTTACGCGACCCTTAAGATAGCGAAATATTCGTTTAACAGCCGATTCATGAGATTCCTTTGGAGCTGCCTGATATCTGGCACAGGAGCAAACAACAAACATGATATCGGGTCGACTTGCGGTCAGATACATCAAGGAGCCGATCATTGACCGATACACCTTTTGATTAACTTCAACACCAGATAAATCCACAGTGAGAGGTTCATGGGGAGCAATTGGTGTTGAAGCTGATTTACAGTCATTCATTTTTAACTTTGCCAGAATGTCTTTTACATATTTAGCCTGATGAATAAGAATCCCAGCATCAGACTGTTCTACTTGTAACCCCATAAAGAACTGCATTTTTCCCATTAAGCTCACTTCGAATTTCAGTTTCATTACTGCTTCAAAATCTTTGTAAAGAGTTTCTGTCACACCCCGCCAAGGCGGAAACGCGAGGCATAACAGTTCATGGTTTCCAAAGCATATGATTACCGCAAACACATACATGATAAATGGATACATAAACAAGTTTAAAGTTTTACATTTCAAAAATGTAAATTGAGTTTACAGAAAGTGAAGATTTCGCAAATATGACTCTATTACAATGAGTTATACAAGAGAAATCCCCCAAATAGTTGTATCCATCATGCATGCATGTAATCTACATTGCTAACCTTGCGATCACGTCAATTTCCTGAAAAACATACTTAAAATTGTCAACACGAGGTTGGTGAGTTCATAGGTTTAAATCAAATAGATTCTTTGTAAAATTCAATTGTTCGTAAATAGTTCCAGTTGCATGTGATAATCAGAATAAGAATTGTTGACCCATTTGTAAACTAGCTAGGAATACAAATAATATGTTCCTACATGAGCCGTAACCAAACCATGACAATTGTACACGCCCCTAATTTCGTTATCCGGTTCTATGCGGCCATAAATCCTCCAGATTGTGGTTAGCGCGACTAACCATGACCGGGAGACGTCACTCTCCATAGTACTATTCATAGGACCCTAGGCTATAGTTAATGGTTACTAAATTGTTCCAGGGGACTTTAGCAGCCTCAAATCGTTTAACTCATGTAAACATAAAAGTCGAGTCTTATTCTCTTGTTATCACATAAAAATAGTTGTAAGTATGTTCTTCCCCCAAATATTAACTAAACTGCCTTCCGGTCGCCTCACCAACGCCTTCTTCATCTTGAGCTCTTTTCATTTCCCTCATCACATCTAATGTTACCACCAACTTGCAAGCTTTCACTCTAATAGGAGTAGGCACATCCTTTCGGCTTAGAGCGTCAGCCACCACGTTTGCCTTTCAAGGATGGTATATGATTTCACAGTCATAGTCTTTCAATAGTTCCAACCATCGTCTCTGCCTCATAATAAGTTCCCTTTGTTTGAAGAAGTACTTCAAACTTTTGTGGTCGGAGTAAATAGTAAAGTTCACCCCGTAAAAGGTAGTGCCTCCAGATTTTCAATGCGAATACGACAGCAGCAAGTTCCAAATCATGAGTCAGATAATTAGCTTCGTGAATCTTCAACTACCGTGACGCATACGCGATCACTCTCCCGCTTTGCATCAACACGCATCCCAATCCCTGACCCGAAGCGTCATAGTATACCACTAAGTCTTCATTGCCCTCGGGAAGGGCTAAGACTGGAGCTTGGGTTAGCTTCTCCTTCAATTCCTTAAATGCCTCATCCTGGGTCGAACCCCATTCGTACTTTACCTCCTTCCGAGTCAACTTTGTCAACGGCAAAGCTATTTTCGAGAAATCCTGGATGAATCTCCGATAGTAGCCTGCCAATCCCAAGAAACTATGGATTTTAGTTGGCGTCTTAGGAATATTCCATTCCATTACCGTCATTATCTTTGCTGGGTCAACCATAATGCCGTTCAGGTTAATGACGTGACCTAGGAATTTGACTTCCCTAAGCCAGAACGCGTATTTGGAGAACTTAGCATACAAATTTTCCTTCTTCAGAGCCTCCAACACCTCCTTTAAGTGGCATGCATGATCACCCTCATTCTTGGAGTAGATGAGGATATCATCGATGAACATGATTACCGATCGGTCCAGCATCGGTCGACACACCCTATTCATCAAATCCATGAACGCTGCAGGGGCGTTCGTCAATCCGAAAGACATTACGCGGAACTCGAAATGTCCATAACGCGTGCGAAATGCAGTTTTCAGTATGTCTTCTTCCCTCACCTTCAACTGATGGTACCCGGATCGAAGGTCGATTTTTGAGAACCAACTTGCGCCTTGCAATTGATCGAACAGGCCGTCGATCCTTGGTAAAGGGTACTTGTTCTTCACCGTTCGTTTGTTCAACTCGTGATAATCAATACACATTCTCATCGAACCATCCTTTTTCTTCACAAACAACACCGGAGCACCCCAAGGCGAGATGCTCGGTTGTATAAATCCCTTCTCAAGTAGTTCGTCTAATTGGGCCATAAGTTCTTTCATCTCTACTATTGCTAGTCGATATGGAGCTTTAGCCACGGGCTGGGCATCTGGTACTAAGTCGATTCGGAACTCAATCTCTCTGTCGGCTGGTATCCCATGCCAGTCCTCTAGAAACACCTCCGGGTACTCGCGTACCACGGGTTCATCATCTAGTTCCTTCACTTCCTTACACTTGTTAATCACGTACACCAGATAAGTCTCGCATCCGTGCCTCAAGTAATCTGTTACCTTAATCATCGAGATGACGTTGGGCATCGGGGCGTCACGATCTCCAAAAATCTCGACTTTGCTACCATCGGGAGCCTTGAGTTGGATTATCTTTCATTTGCATATAATCTGCGCTTCATTGGTAGTTAGCCAATCCATACCTAACACGACATCGAACCCACCCAAAACCATAACAAACAACCTGACGGGGAATCTATGGCCTTCTAATTTTATCGTGGAATTGTCAACTACATCGGTTACTCTCGCAGCCCTACCCTCAGCGGTTTCTACGCTAAAGGCCCTTTCTAGCTTACTGAGAGTGTATTTCTCTCGTTTACAAAAAGTCGCAGATATAAAACTCTTACTGGCACCCGAATCAAATAACACCGAAAAAAAAGTGTTGTCAAGGATGAACGTACATGACGCCACGCCGGGGTCTGCCCTGGCTTGGTCCTGCGTCAGTGCGTACGCTCGGGTCCTTGTCCGGGGCCTTTCATCCTTCTTTTCGGTGTTCTTACCTTTCCCAGTTTCCCCCATTCTTGGTTTTGTGCAGTCCCTACTTAGATGCCAGGTTCCCCGCAGTTATAGCACTTGTAGAACTAGGGACATTCACGTGAGTAGTGTCCAGTTTTGCCACACTTGAAGCATAGATTGGATCCCAGTCTGCACTACCCCATATGCTCCTTCCCACACTTATTGCACATCGCTATCTCCTCCACCCGAGCCCTCTTATCACGAGCCCTGGACATCTTTCCACCTATTCGTTTGTTTTGGAAGCTCGGTTTCTTTTCGGGTTCCTCAATGGCAACATCATTTAGTGACAGGTTATCATACACTACACCACTGAGTTCCACCACCGAATCATAGGTGCTAGGTTAAGCGATGCGTTGATTGCCTTAGTGTTCGGGGTACCAACCGCCGTGTTAGACCCACCCGTCTCATTAGCCTTCTTTAACGCTTCGGCTAACAGTCCTGGCAAAGAAACCTTCATCAACTCAGTGAACTCGTGTTAGAGCCGCTCTCACATCCGGTTCAAAAGCGAATTGTTGTTCTTCAACATGAGTCGGCTCAGTCCCGTGCATACTAACTTCTGGCTCAGTGTGAACACTTCCTTCTTCACTGTACTCCTGGCGTGCAGGGGTCCTGCCGCGCCCACCGCTACAACCACCGGTACGACCACTGGTATGGCCCCCGCCACGCCTTCCGTTTCCTCTCCTTGCCATTTTGTTCTATAAGACGAGGAATCCAATGTCATCACGCTAGTTAACAAATAGAATTCAACAAACGTTGTAAGATGTTAATATACACTGGCCATCTGCAATTAACCATTACACTACCTTTCGATTTCTATTTGACCACCTTTGTGATTCCATCAGAACACAAGTCCTTACCTAACCCTTTCTAAGGCCTACTATACATGTAACTATATACTACCTTCATACATGATGATGTGGCTCGAGTTACCCGTACTGGCATCCGCTTTTGGTCCAATTCAAAGTTTAAGTTCAGACACTGGGAGTGTCCGAATCTCTCAAACTATTGCTCTAATACCAACTTGTAAGGCCCCAAACCCGGGAGGCCTCACTCGTTGGATTTACTCATTCACAAACAGTTCTTAGACTTGAATATCAAAATAACGCAGCGGAAAATTTCATTAAAACATAATCGTGACATTGTTCAACATGCGAAAGCGTAATATAGTCTATTACATAAACATAACATAAGCTAATCATAACGGGATGCCAGTCTTCATATCATCCGAGTAACTTAACAAGCCGCCCGTCATCACGATCCATCATCATAACCTGCCTTAACCTGAATGTGCATACTAAAAAGTCAGCTACGCTGGTGAGTTCTAGCATTACATAAAACTTTAACATTTACATTTTCCAAAAACATAACATTCATTCATTTAATAAAACCGTACGTAAAAACATCCAATAACTTAACATCATCAAAACCTCGTAATCATATCATCGTATCATAAGTCAACATGAACCGAATATGCGCCTTCTCGTAACCCTCAATTCCATACATCGCATACTGGCGGAGAAACCCCGAGGCATGCCATTACTAGGCTTTTCAACACCGTACATTACCTGCAGGTGGAGAAACCTAGGGCCCGATACCTCAAAGCCGTTCAACACCAGAACCTTAGGAACGGTACCATAAGGATACACGCACCTTCACCTTAAGCACGTCATCCCAAAGGATAGCACATCATCCCAAAGGGAGACTCCCCTATGTTCTCCCCTTCTAGCACGCCGGCCCATCCGGCCCGGCCCGTCATGCCTCGTTCATTTATTCCATTCGTTCTCACATTCTAACCCGTTATTATAACTGTCGTTTTATTTTTGGATGTTACAGACGTGCTTTGTTGCAAACTACAATCCCACGATCATCTCTTTTGTTTCAAAAAACCCATTTTGTTCCAATTGGATATTTCCCTCGGGTAAATCAACAAGATGCCACATGCTTAGCTTTTTGAACTGAAGGAGTTCCTCTTGCATGGCTTCAATCCAACTTGGATCTTGTAATGCTACTGTAACATTCTTGGGTTCTTCTTGGGATAAAAAGCAGGAGTACAAATATACATTAATATTTCCAGCTTGACTTCTTGTTTTAACTCCATCCTCAAGAGATCCAATTATATTCTCAACTGGATGGACATAATGGATTCTATGAACTGAAACAGTATCAACTTGCATAAACTCTGGCATATTTGAAACATTCAAATCTGGTGATTGATCACTTGAATCCTCAACACTTGAAGAACTTGTTTGAATAACATCCTCAGTCTGATCATTTACAGGATCCAACTAAACTTCACTAATTGATGGTTCATCATTAGTAACTTGAACTTCTTGTACTTCAGAATCAACATTAGTGACTGAATTGTCAACGAGATCTTCTTGTGTTTGAGTTGATGAAGTAACATCGTCAGAAATCTCATTTTGAACAATCACATTCTGTGGACCAACCATAAATCTTTCAACAAATTGATCACTACGTGTAGGAGACTCAATTACAGTACCCGAAGTACTTTCTCCAAGAGAATCTATGTGAAGTTGCTGATCAAAAGTCTTGAAAATTTCTTCAGCATCAAAGAACCAGTCAGGTCCATTTTTCTCAGGAGGATTATTCAATTCTTGCCACTCCACTAGTAAGACTCTTAAACAATTTTGGTTCTCTTGTTGTATACTCTGGCTTTGTGATATGAAGAATATCCCAGAAAGTAACATTCATCACCAACAGCTGCAAATTTTGGCAATGAGTCTTGTGTATTTAAAAGTGTACAAGAACACCCAAATGCCCTGAAGAACTTGATGTACGGCTTTCGTTTAAAAAACAGTTCATAGGAAGTCTTTGTAAGTTGCTTCACCATAAGAACTCTTGTCACACCCCGCCAAGGCGGAAACGCGAGGCGCGACGTTCATGGTTTTTCAAAGCATATAATTATTGCAAACACATACATACAACTGGATACATAAATTAATTTTAAGGTTTTACAGCCCAAAATAGTAGTTGAAGTTACAAAAATATTAAGATTTTGCAAATATGACCCGAACATTATGGGTTATACAAGAAAAATCTTCAAAAGTTGTATCCACCGTGTATGCATGAACCCTACGTAGTATTACCCTTGCTATCACGTTCAGTTTCCTGAAAAACATACTTGAAAATGTCAACACTAGGTTGGTGAGTTCACATGTTTCATATATGAATACAATGAGCAAACCAATTGCATGAAAATGATTTTACGTATATGATAAGCAAAACAAGTAATGTTTGACCCATTTGTAAACTAGCTAGGAATACAAATAATATGTACATACATGAGGCATAACCAAACCAAGACCAGGTGTTTTGCCCTTCACTCGTACCTCACGAGCAATATTAGAACACTATGTAGTCATTTGGCCAGAGGGACCCATGGTTAGCGCGACTAACCATGACCGGGGGTGTCAGACCCAATAGTACTATCCATAGAATCTCAGGCTAATCTATAGCTAATGGTTATAAATATGATGATCAGGGGACTTTACGAGCTCCAAATGTGTTCACTCATGCATACATAAAGGTCGGGTCTTGTTTTCTTGTTATCATATAAAAATAGTTATAAGTATGTTCTTCCCCCAAATAGTACGAAACAGTAAAAAGGGGCCGTGAAACTCACCTTGAGTTTGTGTATGCTTGTAACGATATTTGTTCTAGTCAACTTGACTATTTGTACCCAAGATACGAAAGGGTAAATTGTGTTAAGACCGAATGTCTCATATTGCAAATTGTTCACCGAATTTGTAAATCTGGTTGTGTTTGTTTAAAATATCTTCTTAGTTGTTCAACACTTGTTTTGTAGTAAAAACAGTTCTAAGTTACTGCTAAATGTGACTGATGACCAGGTATCGAAACTACCTAATTTCGATTGAACAGGACAGAACAGAATAGAGGTCGAAACTATCTAGTTTCGATTAAGTAAACTGGGTATCGAAACTCCTAGTTTCGATTGAATAATAGCTATCGAAACTACCTAGTTTCGATTGAGTAAACAGGTATCGAAACTCCTAGTTTCGATCAAATAGGTATCGAAACTCCTAGTTTCGATCAAACTGGTATCGAAACTCCTAGTTTCGATTGAGAAACAGGTATCGAAACTATAGTTTCGATTACTGCAATTCTGATTGACAGAATCAGTCCTGCATATTTTTATGTTTTAAACTTGAATTCGACACACTTTTCTTGTTATCTTACTTGCGTTTGAATATTTTGTATGCTTAGCTACGGTTATTAAAGAAAATATTGTAGATAGTATTGAGTTTTTACCTTAAAACAGAGATGAAGATGATGAGAGAAAACAGAGAATGATCTTGAATCTTTTGCTAAACTCTTTTCAGAAACACTTGAAATTCTTCTTAAAACACCGAATTTGTGATGGATTTTGCCTTAAAACTGGACTTCGAATTGGAGAGAAATGGGATGTTTGCCGTAAGAAAATGAGTGATAAAAGGGTTTAGTGAGACTTTTGATTGAAAGGGGTATGGTTTCATCTGAATTTTCGCAATAGGCTGTATGGGTTTTAGTATAAAGAATTTAAATGTGAGGTAGATAGTGACGTGAGAATTGGGGGGTTTTCTCTGGCTTCGACCGAGAAGGTCAAAGTAGTGGGTTGGGGTTTGGGTTAAAATAAATCAAACCATGATTTAAGTGTAAAATTTATTAAGGGTATTAATATCAATTATAGTTTTAAAAGGGTAATTTAATTCGGTTTAGGTTCTCCACGGTATTATAAATTTATTCTAAAATAATTTACTGTTCCACGTAAAGTTTGTGAAATATATATGCCTATATATTTTTCTGGTCATTTGCGATGGAAACTGGTAACTCCTAGAATTACCAAAATATAAGATGAGACAATGTACGGCTTTTCTTAGACTTTAATGTCCTAATTTATGCAATTAGGTAAATCATGAACATAAATATAATATAAACCCGTTTATATCGTGTACGGATATTAACCTGAAATGTCGGGTGTCACATTCTCCCCATGATAAAAGAATTTCGTCCCGAAATTCAATTCGTGCCATCTTGAACTGATGCATCCTTAAACAAGGAGGGGTATTTCGTCTTCATTTGATCCTCTCGTTCCCATGTATACTCGGGACCACGTTTTGAGTTCCAACGTACTTTAACCAGTTTGATTCGACTACGTCTCAGCCTTTGAACTTTCCAATCTGTAATCTCAATCGGTTCCTCGATGAAATGAAGTTTATCATCAATGTGAATCTCGTCAGGGGGTATAATTAGCGTCTCGTCTGATATACACTTCTTGAGATTTGATACATGAAACGTATCATGTACATTGCTTAGTTCTTGTGGCAACTTGAGCTTGTAAGCTACAGGGCCAACCCTAGCCAGTATTTCAAAAGGTCCAACGTATCTAGGGTTGAGCTTACCACGGTTACCAAACCTTGCAATGCCTTTCCATGGTGAGACTTTTAACATTACTCGGTCACCAATTTGAAATTCTAACGGTTTCCGTCTGTTATCAGCATAGCTCTTTTGTCTGTCTCGGGCAGCTTTCAGACGGTCCTTAATTTTGAAGATCTTATCAGTGGTTTCCTGGACAATCTCAGGACCTGTCAAATGTTTTTCACCAACTTCCGCCCAACATAGCGGTGAGTGGCACTTACGACCATATAAAGCTTCATACGGAGCTGCATTAATGCTCGTGTGGTAGCTGTTATTATAGGAAAATTCCGCCAACGGTAAATGAGTATCCCAATTACCTCCGAAATCAATTACACATGCACGGAACATATCTTCTTATGTTTGGATAGTCCTTTCACTTTGACCGTCCGTTTGTGGATGGTAGGCTGTGCTCATGTCTAGGCGCGTGCCTAGGGCTTCTTGTAACGACCTCCAAATCCTTGACACAAAACGACTATCCCTATCAGAGATAATAGAAACTGGCACTCCGTGTCTTGCCACAATTTCTTTAATGTAGAGTCTTGTAAGTTTCTCTGTTTTGTCGGTTTCTTTAATTGGCAGAAAGTGAGCAGATTTTGTTAAACGGTCGACAATTACCCATATGGTATCATAACCACTGGACGTCTTGGGTAATTTCATGATGAAATCCATAGAAATCTGTTCCCATTTCCATTGGGGAATTTCAGGCTGTTGTAACAAGCCAGACGGTTTCTGATGTTCGGCTTTTACTTTTGAACACGTTAAGCATTTACTGACATATGTGGCAATATCTCCTTTCATAATGGGCCACCAATATAATTCTTTTAGATCCTTATACATCTTATCTGAACCTGGGTGAATGGAGTACCTGGACTTGTGGGCTTCGTCCATAACCAACTTCCGTAAGTTACCAAAACATGGCACCCAAGTTCTATTCATGAAGTATAGAGTGTCATCTGATTTCGTCTCCAATTGTTTGATCATTCCACGTAGTGCTTCATTTTGGATGTTCTTTTCCTTAATTGCTTCTTGTTGTGCCATTCGGATTTGAGTAGTAAGACTCGTATGAATTGTTAATCCTAGAGCACGAACACGAAGAGTTTTAACTCGATCCTTGCGACTTAAGGCGTCTGCTACGACATTGGCTTTACCAGTGTGATACTTGATATCACAGTCGTAATCATTCAGTAGCTCTACCCAACGACGTTGTCTCATGTTGAGTTCCTTTTGATCGAAGATATGTTGAAGACTCTTGTGATCAGTAAAGATAGTGCATCTTGTACCGTAAAGATAATGTCTCCAAATCTTGAGTGCAAACACAACAGCGCCCAACTCCAAGTCATGGGTCGTATAATTCTTTTCGTGCACTTTTAGTTGTCGTGAGGCATAAGCGATGACCTTGTCTCTTTGCATTAACACACAACCAAGTCCTTGGTGTGATGCATCGCAGTATACGACAAAGTTGTCGATTCCCTCAGGAAGGGATAAGATCGGTGCACTACACAGCTTCTGCTTCAGTAATTGAAAAGCTGATTCTTGTTTATTAGTCCAATCAAACTTTTTGTCCTTCTGAGTTAACGTGGTCAAAGGTAAGGCTATCTTTGAAAAATTCTCGATGAATCGCCTGTAATAGCCTGCCAAACCCAGAAATTGACGCACTTCAGTCGGGGTTCTTGGTGCTTCCCATTTTTTGATAGCTTCAATCTTGGATGGGTCTACGTGAATACCGTTCTTATTGATGACGTGTCCGAGAAAGTGAACCTCTCGGATCCAAAACTCACACTTAGAGAATTTAGCGTAAAGTTTCTCGTTCCTGAGTAGTTCTAAGATTAATTTCAAATGATGTTCATGATCCTCCTTGGTTCGTGAATATATTAATATATCATCAATAAATACTATCACGAATTTATCCAAGTATGGCTTGCACACGCGGTTCATGAGATCCATGAAAACAGCTGGTGCGTTCGTCAAACCAAATGGCATAACTAGGAACTCGTAGTGACCGTAACGAGTCCTAAATGCCGTTTTTGGAATATCTTCTTCTTGGATTCTTAGTTGATGATACCCCGATCGTAGATCAATTTTAGAATAGAAACTGGAACCTTGTAGTTGATCAAACAAATCGTCTATTCGAGGAAGTGGATATCGGTTTTTGATTGTAAGCTTGTTTAATTCTCGATAATCAATACACATCCTAAAGGTTCCATCCTTTTTCTTTACGAATAGGACTGGAGCTCCCCAGGGTGAGAAACTCGGTCTTATGAAACCTTTATCAAGCAATTCTTGCAGTTGATTAGATAATTCCTGCATCTCGGAAGGTGCTAGTCGATACGGTGATCGCGCAACCGGGGCGGCTCCTGGTAGTAAGTCGATTCGGAATTCGACTTGCCTCGGTGGTGGTAACCTAGGTAAGTCTTCAGGAAAAACTTCGGGGTAGTCCTTAACGATTGGTAGGTCTTCAAATTGACGTTTCTCGGGTTTCTTCTCGACGACGTGCGCCAGGAATACGCAATAGCCTTTACGTAGATACTTACGGGCTTTCATGCAATTTATCATCTTCAATGTCACTCTACTTTTCTCGCCTTGTACCGAAAGAATTTCTCCGTTTGGGAGAGGAATATGAACAATCTTCTCAAAACAAACGATCTCGGCGTGATTCTTCGATAACCAATCCATACCAATAACAACGTCAAAGCTTAACAGGTCTATACTAAAGGTGTGGTCTTTCAAACATAGAGTACAACCCTGAACGACTTCTTTGGTTTTAATTAATTTCCCGTTTGCTAATTCAATTGTATAATTTTGGTCTAGTTTGCTGGGCTTAATACCAAGTAGGGACTTAAAGTCATTTGACACAAAACTCATATCTGCACCCGTATCGAAAAGTATAGAAGCATAATGATTGTTTATCAGGAACGTACCAGTGACAATGTCAGGGCCCTGGCGTGCGTCCCCAACTCCCATCACGAACGCTCTTCCTCGGGCCTGATTGTTATTCTGATTATTCAACTTGGGGCAATCTTTCCTGTAGTGCTTCAGATCTCCACATTCGTAGCATCCTTGCTTAATCTTATCGGTGGGGTTGGCATTGAGTCGACATGTCTGCGCTCGATGCCCAAACTTTCTACACCTTTCACATTGAGTGCATTTCCCCACATGGTGATACCCGCACTTATCACACCTCGGTTGGGGGCCAGCATAACCCCTTTTCTCCACAGCGTTAGTAGCAAAAGCTTTCACAGTCTCTTGTCTCTTATAGGCTTGATTCCTAAATTGGTTATTTGGTTTTCCCACCCATTTCCTCTTTTCTCCTAACTTTCTTTCCTCAGTTTCCTTTTTCTCCAACAAACCATTACGAACAACATCATCCCTTAGTTTGTAGGCTAAGACTATGGCACTCTTGGTATCCATGGGGTTCGACGAAGTCACCATACTACGAATTTGAGGTGCAAGACCCCACAAGTACCTTTCAACCTTTTTGTACTCTGGCGTGACCATGTGTGGCACCAAGATGCTAGTTCATTGAACCTGTCAGTGTAACCAGCCACATCATCTCCTATCATCTGAAGGTTCCACATTTCAGTTTTGATTTTCTGCAATTCATTTCGAGGACAGTACTCCTCGATCATCATGGCCTTTAGATCATCCCAAGATAGCTGGTAGGCAGTCTGTCTTCCCAATGTTTTCATCTGAGAATTCCACCAGGTTAATGCTTTGTCAGCAAGTGTGCAAGTGGCATATTTCACCATACAGTCGGCTGTGCATTCACTAATATCAATCACAGATTCCATCTTTTCAATCCACCTCATCAGGCCTACTGCACCCTCGGTGCCATTGAAGTTGCGAGGGTTGCAGGATAGAAAAGCCTTATAAGTGCACTTCTTGCTCGAAGTATCTGTAGGGTCACAAGTCAATATTTTTAATAATGTTGTTAACTTAGATCGTGACTGTGTTACAGAGGTGATTACACATTCTGTTACCTCCAGAACCTCCAGCAGTGCCACTGCCTCCTGCACCTCCTCCGCTACCACTACCATTTCCTCCGACGTTATTCCGATTGGCTTCGTACTGCTCCAAGGCGGCGGCTACACGTTGTGTTATGAGTTGCTCAACTTCTGCAGAAATCGTTGTGTTGTTTTCACCAGTAGTGTCACGCGGTGTCCTTTTGGGTGCCATGGGTCTGAAGTCGAAATGGGGTTAGTGTGTGACGATGTTCAGTGTCTACGATATCCGTACAATATGATGATAAGTTATGACTTGCATATGCAATGAAAAACGTCTCAGTGAGTCATTTAAATTATAGACTAGGTTCGATTTTTAGACTCCTAGTTCGCTATAATCAATGGCTCTGATACCAATCTGTCACACCCCGCCAAGGCGGAAACGCGAGGCGCGACGTTCATGGTTTTTCAAAGCATATAATTATTGCAAACACATACATACAACTGGATACATAAATTAATTTTAAGGTTTTACAGCCCAAAATTGTAGTTGAAGTTACAAAAATATTAAGATTTTGCAAATATTACCCGAACATTATGGGTTATACAAGAAAAATCTTCAAAAGTTGTATCCACCGTGTATGCATGAACCCTACGTAGTATTACCCTTGCTATCACGTTCAGTTTCCTGAAAAACATACTTGAAAATGTCAACACTAGGTTGGTGAGTTCACAGGTTTCATATATGAATACAATGAGCAAACCAATTGCATGAAAATGATTTTACGTATATGATAAGCAAAACAAGTAATGTTTGACCCATTTGTAAACTAGCTAGGAATACAAATAATATGTACATACATGAGGCATAACCAAACCAAGACCAGGTGTTTTGCCCCTCACTCGTACCTCACGAGCAATATTAGAACACTATGTAGTCATTTGGCCAGAGGGACCCATGGTTAGCGCGACTAACCATGACCGGGGGTGTCAGACCCAATAGTACTATCCATAGAATCTCAGGCTAATCTATAGCTAATGGTTATAAATATGATGATCAAGGGACTTTACGAGCTCCAAATGTGTTCACTCATGCATACATAAAGGTCGGGTCTTGTTTTCTTGTTATCATATAAAAATAGTTATAAGTATGTTCTTCCCCCAAATAGTACGAAACAGTAAAAAGGGGCCGTGAAACTCACCTTGAGTTTGTGTATGCTTGTAACGATATTTGTTCTAGTCAACTTGACTATTTGTACCCTAGATACGAAAGGGTAAATTGTGTTAAGACCGAATGTCTCATATTGCAAATTGTTCACCGACTTTGTAAATCTGGTTGTGTTTGTTTAAAATATCTTCTTAGTTGTTCAACACTTGTTTTGTAGTAAAAACAGTTCTAAGTTACTGCTAAATGGGACTGATGACCAGGTATCGAAACTACCTAGTTTCGATTGAATAGGACAGAACAGAACAGAGGTCGAAACTACCTAGTTTCGATTAAGTAAACTGGGTATTGAAACTCCTAGTTTCGATTGAATAATAGCTATCGAAACTACCTAGTTTTGATTGAGTAAACAGGTATCGAAACTCCTAGTTTCGATCAAACTGGTATCGAAACTCCTAGTTTCGATTGAGAAACAGGTATCGAAACTATAGTTTCGATTACTGCAATTCTGATTGACAAAATCAGTCCTGCATATTTTTATGTTTTAAACTTGAATTCGACACACTTTTCTTGTTATCTTACTTGCGTTTGAATATTTTGTATGCTTAGCTACGGTTATTAAAGAAAATATTGTAGATAGTATTGAGTTTTTACCTTAAAACAGAGATGAAGATGATGAGAGAAAACAGAGAATGATCTTGAATCTTTTGCTAAACTCTTTTCAGAAACACTTGAAATTCTTCTTAAAACACCGAATTTGTGATGGATTTTGCCTTAAAACTGGACTTCGAATTGGAGAGAAATGGGATGTTTGCCGTAAGAAAATGAGTGATAAAAGGGTTTAGTGAGACTTTTGATTGAAAGGGGTATGGTTTCATCTGAATTTTCGCAATAGACTGTATGGGTTTTAGTATAAAGAATTTGAATGTGAGGTAGATAGTGACGTGAGAATGGGGGGATTTTCTCTGGCTTCGACCGAGAAGGTCAAAGTAGTGGGTTGGGGTTTGGGTTAAAATAAATCAAACCATGATTTAAGTGTAAAATTTATTAAGGGTATTAATATCAATTATAGTTTTAAAAGGGTAATTTAATTCGGTTTAGGTTCTCCACGGTATTATAAATTTATTCTAAAATAATTTTCTGTTCCACGTAAAGTTTGTGAAATATATATGCCTATATATTTTTCTGGTCATTTGCGATGGAAACTGGTAACTCCTAGAATTACCAAAATATAAGATGAGACAATGTACGGCTTTTCTTAGACTTTAATGTCCTAATTTATGCAATTAGGTAAATCACGAACATAAATATAATATAAACTCGTTTATATCGTGTACGGATATTAACCTGAAATGTCGGGTGTCCCAACTCTGTTCAAAACATAGCATGCCGTGTTGACTGCTTCAGCCCATAAAATATTGGGCAACTTTGAATCTACAAGCATTGTACGAGCAACTTCTATTAAAGTTCTGTTCTTCCTTTCGGCCACACCATTCTGTTGTGGTGTTCTCGCAGCACTATACTGATGTGTTATTCCTTTTTCTGCACTAAAGATATTTAAACTGATGTGTTATTCCTTTATCAGTTGATTTTTAAACTCTGTTCCATTATCACTGTGAATGATTGATACTTTGCTATCACATATGTTTTCAATCCTTTTGAAAAATTCAATGATTGTTTCAGGTGTCTCATCCTTTGTTGCAAGGAAAAACACCCATGAAAATCTTGAAAAGTCATCTGTGATAACAAGACAATATGATTTCTTGGAAATGCTTTTAACTCGAACTGGACCAAACAAATCCATATGATTCAGAAATAAAGATCTAGCAAAAGTTGTTATGGTTTTTCTTGGATGAGACTTTTTGTGCTGTTTTCCCTTTGCACATGGCATACAACTCTCTTCAATTATGAATTCTTTCTTTGGCAATCCTCGCACCAAATCTTTATGAACAAGTTATTCATGTTTTTCAGATTCACATGACCCATTCGTCGATGCCACAAATAAGATTCTGAACTGGTTGCTTTTGATAATAAACATGAAACATTTACCGGTGTAGTATGATCATTCATATCAACCACGTATGTGTTGAATTTTCTTAGAGCACGCATCAGAATCATATCTTCTTGAATAATCAGTCCAGGCTTTAAGAATAAACATTCCTTTGCTGTAAAATGGACTGGTATGACTTTTTCACACACTTGAGAAACACTGAGTAGATTAAATTCCAAGTGAGACACAAAATTAACTTTCTCTAACGTGATAAGATCATTTGACACTGTTCCCTGACCCGTAATTTTCCCTCCCTTTTTATCTCCAACAAAAGCAACAAAACCACCATCAAAGATCGAAAATTATCCAGAATCTCTCTTTGTCCAGTCATATGCCTTGAGCAACCGCTATCAACATGTTAAGCATTATTAATAGCCCTCTCGGTTAAACTCTGCACATTCAAGACAAACTCAATGAGAAACAGTTACCCAAATCATCTTTGACCCGGGCTGACTTTGAATTTTTACATTCTTAGTCACAACGACTTTTCCTTGCAGTTTACATCATTCTTTGTTCCAACCATATGTGAAGATTGTTCATTTTTAATTTTCCAAAAACAACCAACATTTTTCCCATATTTCTTAGTCATTTTTTCTTTAGCAAAATAGATTGGTTGGTTAAGTTTCTTCACATATTTTGAACTGTTTGGGACACATGTGTCCACAAAATTAGGTAATACATAATCACGACAAGCATTTGAATAAACATCATCACAATTCCTAGAAAGCAAGTAAGCAAGACTGTAACGTTGTTTCACTCCGGAATCGGACACATTGTCATTCTTAGACGCTCTCCTGAAATGCTTGGTGATCTTGCTTTTAACTCTCTCTTTGTGCCTTGTGAACCTTGACTCTCTTGAGTTATGTTTGCAATTTCTCACAAAATGCCCAACTTGACCACACACATAGCAATTGTAGCTTTTAGTCTTTAACTTTGACCCTGGCTTTGAACACTCGCCTACTTCACTCTTTGATCCACAAACATTCTTTCTTAAGTTTCCTTTACTTTTAATAGGCTTATCTTTGACATCAATGAACTGGTCTTTGACATCAATGGATTTGCCTTTGACACACCAAGACTTTCTTTGGACATTTGTTGGTACACTAACTTTAACTTTGACAACTTTGTTACTCTCTTGCTCACTGGTAAGAATATGATTCTCTGTTGCTATGAAATCATTTTTCTTAGGCCTTTCACTCGACAAATCATACTCTTGAATTAATGGTTTTCCAAACTCATCTAAGACAACATCATCAGCTAAACTTGAGACTTTGTGGAGTGGAACATAATCTCTAGCTGTATGCACCACTTTATCAAAGAAAATGGAGGTTGATGACACTTCAGACACATAATCAGAATCATCACAAACATTAGTAGAACATGGAGAAACATATGAAACATCAGAATCTGAGAAATTGTTTACATCAACATTAACATTTCTACTAACATAAACAAATCTATTGATATTACAGTCAACATCGAGGTATTGCTTGCAATCTCTTATGAATTCTCTAGTGCACTGTCTATTAAACGCAGAGAAACTTTTAACTCCATCAAGTTTAACATCATCATCTACACAACCTGTTTCTACATCTGCACTTATATACATGTCATGAAAGTTAGAATTACCCGCATTTATCAACTCATTTGATTTATGCGGTTCTGGAAACGGTACAAAATTGTTAGGATGAGGCACTTTGTTATAACCCAACTCGTCTTTGATATAAACAGTTCTCTGTTTACTCACACACTCATCAAAGACATTTTGTTGCATCTTCCACTTTGCAACAATTACCCGTTCTTTTATTAAACCTGTCTCTGATGTGACAAGTTTTTCTGAAAGATCTTTTATTAAAACATACTTTTTATCCAGATATTCTTTAAAAGTTACATTGTCTTTCAAAAGTGCTTTGATTTTTCTTTTAAAATTAACCTCATTTTGTTTCAATTCTTTATTTACCCTCTTCAGCTTATCATTTTCAGTAAGTAAGAAAGTGTTTGCTGCATGATAATTTTGCATTCTTTCTACACAAACAGAGGAACAAATATCAGATTCATTGTCAGAATTTACCTCACTTTCAGACGAAGTCTCATCAGAATCAACAGCTTTGCCCTTTCCCTTATCATCAGTTTTGAGCGCACAGACACTGGCAATTTCAGCTGGTTTCTTTGAAACTTCAATCTCAGCCATCAGGGCTTCATCAAATTCATCCTCAGCATCCTCAATTTCCTCCTCCCACTCGCAATTGCTTAGTTGTTTTGACATAAGTACAGTTGGAGCCTTCTTTGACTTATCAGTTTCATCAATCATCCCCACAAGATTAACTCCACTTCCTTCAACTTTCTTTTTCTTGTCTTTGGTACACTCACTAGCGAAGTGACCAAGCTGTTGACAATTGTAGCATCTGAGCTTAGCTTTGTCAAAACCAACCTTCTTTCTGAACTGCAACTTATCTTTCCCAACCTTCTAGAGATACTTTTTAGCCCTCACAGCTATCATGGCCATCTGCCATTGCAAATCCATATATTCTAAATCATCAGGATTGATTTGAACTAGATCCTCTACGTCATGCACATCAGGTTGAAGCTTTCCGGTTACCAAAGCATCGTAATTGCTCATGAAAGCTCCAAACAGGGTAATCTGATCTTCAAAAATCTGACCAGAAGACTTACCTTTCTCTCCAGAAGAATGTTCACAGTAGGGATGAGATCAGTACCGTACCTGTACCGAACTGGTACCGGTACCGAAAGTACCGGTCCCGAATTTTGTTGAAAAACGGGTACCGATACCGGTACCGAAAATATAAAATCGGTACCTGTACCGGTACCGGTACGGTACCTGAACCGGTACCGGTACGATACCTGTATTTTGGTACTCGGTACCTGTTTGGTACCCGAATACAAATTTTCATAAATTATTGGTTTTAATACCATTCTTTTTGTTAAATATCTTTTTATAGCCGTTCGTTTTAACGAGTTCATGAGTCGACCTATTTAAAATGACGGTTATTTAAAAAAGGAATTAAAAAATAATGAACGTTTTAAAAAAACATTTTTTCAAACGTCATTTAAAAAAAATGTGAACTGCTTTCATTCCACCAAAGCAATGTTAAATAGTTTTTTTTTTGTTTATTGCTTAAAAAAAAATTTTAACTGAAAAAAAAACGTATCTTTCCTTTTGTTCATTGTCTAAATATTTTTTTTTTCAAAACGCTATTTTTTTAATTTCTTATTTCAAAATCCGTAATTTTAAGAAACGAGCGGTTTTAAAAAGATGCTTAGAAAAAATGAACGCTTTTAAAAAAGACGTTTCGAAAAAACGAACGGTTTTAAAAAAGACATTTAGAAAAAAAGAACGATTTAAAAAAAAGACGTTTAGACAAATTGAACGGTTTAAAAAAAACCTTTAGACAAAAATGAATGGTTTTAAACAAAGATGTTTAGAAAAAAAACGGTTTTGAAAAATGATGTTTAAAAAACCTGAATGGTTTTGAAAAGAATGGTTAAAAAAGCAAACGATGTTAAAAAGACATTGAACAAAATGAACGATTTTATAAAGAATGTTTTGGAAAAAAAGATAGTTATTTAGTTAAAAGGTGACAGATATTATTAAATTATGGTATTACTGTGAGGACCCAAACCCGGGAGGCCTCACTTATTGGATTTACTCATTCACAAGCAGTTCTTAAACATGAATATCAGATAACGCAGCGGAATCATTCATTCAACATAACTAAAAACTTGTTCATACATGCGGAAGCGTACATTGTCAATTACATAAACTTAACATAAACAACTCATAACGGGATGCCAGTCTTCATGATCGACCGGGTAACTCTTCTCGCTTGCCAAGCATCACCGTCCATCCTCATAACCTGCCTTAACCTGAATGTGTACACTTAAAAACGTCAGCTACGCTGGTGAGTTCTAGTTTTCGTTCGTTTTAAGAAATGGTTCATCATTCAAACATTCAATAGGGTTTAACATTCGTATAAGAAAACAGGGCCTTTCATTCGTAAACCTTCGCATATTTTAACACAATCATTTGTTTAAAACATTAACATTCATTTAAGTCATACATTATTATCTAAATCTGTATCGTTACGCGTCTCTATGTCCCCGTAGGAACCTTTAATGTTGTGGGCAACCGTTACGTATCGCCGTCATTGCCACAACCATATACTACGTGGGGTCAACCGTTACGTATCGCCGTCATTGCCCACCACGCATCTTTCCTTTGGAAATTAACCGTTACGTATCGCCGTCATTAATTTCCCATTACCATTCAATACGTGGGGTCAACCGTTACGTATCGCCGTCATTGCCCAACACGCATCTTTCCTTTGGAAATCAACCGTTACGTATCGCCGTCATTGATTTCCCATTACCTCGTTCGCTTAGGATGATCGTCATCACCCGAGTAACCGTCGTTACTCCCTTTACCAGTTGTACAACATCAAAACCATTGACATGCCACAAAGACATTGCCCATGTTGTTCTTGTGGTAACTATGGCTCACTGTCCATAATCTACCACAAGGCTGGGAATCACATTCCCAGACTTCATTCGTCAATTCCATTCATTCGACAGATTAGATTTGTAATGACTTCTTTAAAACATTTGCCCCTTTTTGTTTTCTTTTCATAAAACCTTTCCTTCACTTTCAAAACCCTTTACCTTTTCATTAAACCATTCTTTATAACATTCGTTCGTAAGCATTCCGTTCATAAACTTTCTTTCCATAAATCCTTCGTTCCAAATCATTTCCTTTCGTAAACGTAGTTTCATAAAAATCATTTTATAAAACATCATTTCATAAAACATCATTTCATACGTGTACACACCAGCCCGAAAACATTATATAAAAACATTTAAAAGAGGGCTTCTAGAACTCACCTTATAAGCTAGTCTCGGTTGTCCTAAACAAAGGTCCAACAACGTCACTTCCGATCTGAATTGATTAATTAAATACACATCAGACCTAAATCCCGACTCTAACGGTTTACTCGTTCTGTTACAGGTGAATACACTGACTTCACTTACTGATGCAGACCTATCGAAACTATTTAGTTTCGACAGGTGCAGGCCCATCGAAACTTCTAGTTTCGATACCTGCAGGCCCCTCGAAACTTCTAGTTTCGACACCTGCAGGCCGCTCGAAACTTCTAGTTTCGACACCTGCAGGCCGCTCGAAACTCTAGTTTCGATACCTGCAGAACTCAGCTATCTTCCCCGTGAAAAACCCTAACTTTCGCAATGCAGGTCCGACCTGGTCAAGATCCGGACTTTTTACATTCAAAACGTGTATTTTCCCTTCGTGATTCCAGATTTATAACCCTTTCCTCATTTGGTTTATAAAAACCCGTCATTTTCCCGAAAATACCCGAAAACCCAAAAACGAACAAAAACTCAGATTTGGTTCGGGTGTTACCTGATTTCGAGATTCTGATCCGAAGGTTTTGCTCACGAGCTCAGTAGCAACAAGCTCCTTCAATCTCGGGTCGATCCGCCAACTTTCTCTCTCTACGTTTTCTCTCTCTAGATTCTTGCAAATGAGAGAAATGGTGTGTGTGTTGGCTATTTAAAGGGAGGAAACCCCCCCTTCCTTCAAGTTTGCCGGCCCAACCGGCCCGGCCCGTTACGCCTCGTTCTTTTATCCCGTTCATCCCGGTTCAACCCGTTATTTAAAATCCTCATTTATTTTGGGATGTTACAAGTCTACCCCCCTTACAATAGGTTTCGTCCCCGAAACCTATCATAAGTCAAACAGTTGAGGGTACGACTCCTTCATTTCCGTCTCCGTTTCCCATGTAGCTTCCGATCCCTTCCGGTGCTTCCACTGGACTTTAACCAACTGGATAACTTTGTTACGTAAACGTTTCTCTTTCCTGTCTAGGATGGCCACAGGTTCTTCGATGTAGTTAAGGCTGTTGTCGACCTCGATGTCCGTAAGTGGTACGTGAGCCGATTCATCCGCCAAACACTTTCGCAAGTGTGATACATGGAAGGTAGGATGAATCCCACTTAACTCATCAGGCAATTCCAACCGATATGCGACTTCACCAACCCGTGCCATAATCCTGAATGGTCCGATAAACCTCGGACTTAACTTTCCTCTCTTTCTGAATCGTTTGATTCCCTTCCAAGGTGACATTTTCAACATTACTCTATCCCCAACATTAAACTCAATAGGCTTTCGTCGTTTATCCGCATAGGATTTCTGACGATCTTGGGCGGCCTTCATGCGTGCTTTGATCTGATCAAACCTTTCCGATGTTTCTTTAACGACTTCGAGACTTCCCAATTCCTTCTGTCCAATCTCACCCCAACAAACCGGGGTCCTGCATCTTCTCCCATACAACATTTCATAAGGCGGCATACCTATCGTCGTGTGATAATTGTTGTTGTAGGAGAATTCAGCTAACGGCAGATGGCTGTCCCAACTGCCACCGAAGTCGATAATACAAGCACGAAGCATATCCTCCAATGTCTGAATGGTCCTTTCGGACTGACCATCCGTTTGCGGGTGGAATGCTGTGCTGATATTAAGCCTCGTGCCCATCGCCTCGTGAAATCTTTTCCAGAACTTCGATGTGAATCGTGTGTCCCGGTCAGATACGATCGTCTATGGCATCCCATGCCGTGCTATTATTTCATTAATAAACACTTCCGCTAACCTTTCCGACGAGAACGTCTCGCGAATAGGTAGGAAATGAGCACTCTTCGTTAAACGGTCCACAATTACCCAAATGGTGTCATGACCTTTAGCTGTGCGAGGTAACTTAGTTATGAAGTCTATGGTAATGTGTTCCCACTTCCATTCCGGTATATCAAGTGGTTGAATCTTTCCATACGGTTTCTGGTGCTCGGCCTTTACTTGCGAGCAAGTCAAGCACTTGCTTACATACTTCGTCACGTCACATTTCATTCCAGGCCACCAGTATTCCCTCCTCAGATCTTGGTACATTTTATTGGTACCGGGATGGATAGAGTAACGAGACTTATGAGCCTCATCCAAGATTTTGGTCCTAAGCTCGCCACCCATAGGTATCCATATCCGCCCAAAACGTGTCCTAACACCAAGGGTGTTATATTCCAACTTGTCCTGTTGGCCAACCATCCTTTCCTTCTTTATGTTTTCCTCTTTAAGTGCCTCATCTTGAGCCTTTTCAATTTCTCTCATCACATCTGAAGTTACCACCAACTGGCAAGCCTTCACTCTAATAGGAGTAGGCACATCCTTTCGGCTTAGAGCGTCAGCCACCACGTTTGCCTTTCCAGGGTGGTATATGATTTCACAGTCATAATCTTTCAGAAGTTCCAACCATCGTCTCTGCCTCATATTAAGCTCTCTTTGTTCGAAGAAGTATTTCAAACTTTTGTGGTCGGAGTAAATAGTAAACTTCACCCCATAGAGGTAGTGCCTCCATATTTTCAATGCAAATACGACAGCAGTAAGTTCCAAATCATGAGTCGGATAATTGACTTCGTGAACTTTCAACTGCCGCGACGTATATGCAATCACTCTCTCGTTGACAGATCCTTGTGTAGTCTTGACTATACCTCTCTCGTTCTTGATAGACGTTATCTTTTTCAGCATCGTACATCCCTAGTCGGTCTTTCACATCTAACCGTTAGGGTTCTTATATCGTCATTCTATGTGAAATGTCTTATCAAACTCGGAGTCGTCCACAGAAGACTCCTTGGCCATAATTTCAACTCCTCGTTCAGGTTATCCACCTTTCCATCTGGACGGTCCCTATCGATCGTCTCTCAACTATTTGGATCATTGTGTATACCTCATAAGCTGTCCATGGTGCATTCGTCCTTGAAGGACCATACCATGTCGTTCTCGAATGAATCATAATATCCCGTTCCTGAATGATTCCTACTATCAAGTTTCCTAAGGTACCGTACCATCTCATTCCCGAAGGAACCACATCGTCTCGTTCCCTAAGGAACCATATACTTCATTCCAGAAGGAACCTTATCGCTTCGTTCCCGTAGGAACCGTATCGCTTCGTTCCCGTAGGAACCGTATCGCTTCATCCCCGTAGGAACCGTATCGCTTCGTCCCCGTAGGAACCGTATCGGGTATCCCCCAAACATATGAGGTATCCCTTATCACACTCAACTTGTCGGGAAGGTATTCATTCAGATGGCACACTAGTCACTCGAACTTTTCATTCATATCTTCATACACAATCTCCTTCTAGTCTTTCTTTCAAACGTACTTGTCAGGTTTTACGTTTCACATCGTTGGTTCATTGAACACCCTTATTCCTACATATCACTGGATGGTCTTAGGGATTGGCATCCCATCTGACCGACAATATATATTCTCTAGCTACTCGTTTCCGTTAGCCTTTTCTGCATGCATTTCTTCTAAAGTCACATTCGTTGGTCTTACTATGGATAGATGACACGTACGGTGACACTTGTACTTTCATTTCCTTTCTAGTTTCAGTGGGTCCCTCAACGGCTTTCCAATTCTAGTAACACTCGCAGCTATTGATTAGACTTAGACATAGTAGAGCGTTCTCTGAGTCGCCTTGAATTTCTTCTTAGTGCCCTAATTAACATCGCGGTTTCCGTCTCTTGTTGTTGTTGGTATATCTATTTTCTCATTTCAGCAGATACCCTTATTAGTTGTCTTGGACTGTCTTCTACATGGAAAGATGCACTTTGTGCATTCGTGCACTCATATATTCTTTGGACATACACTAGTGTGGTTATTTCTTTCATGCTCATGCATACTTCAACAGTAGACCGATTCTTATTCATCAGAACGTGTTTGCGCTAAGCGTAGCCCATCCTAGCTCCTTGGCATCCTTCATACGTATGCTCGTCTGACTTAGGTAAACCGAAGTTTCATTCCTCCTCATCTTGTCTGTGGCTCGTACTTGCTGACATCATTCACCGTTGTAAGGTACACCATCTTTGACATCATTACCATTACTAATGATGTTCATCAATCTCCTTAATCGTTACTCGGGTGACTAACATCTCGTAGTCGTGGTTGAGTAATTGGATCAACTCTGATACGTAAGCATTAATCAATACCATAAGATTCACCATCATGCACGTGCACCTGTAAATTCACAATTTCGCGGATCCAAACGAAATTACCAATTTACCTTACTCGAGCATTCTAGTTCCTCTTATAACACTTTCTAATACTCGCGTCCCTTCAAAGTTGAGATTTTGTCCCGGCATTCTCATCGACACCTCTTACCACTTTCGCTCTAAGTCAACACAACGGAGGACATTTCGCATCACACTCGTACGGTCTCATGCACACTACCTTCCGGTTCCGCAAGAACTCTGGCCTTTTCACTATAAACTTGGTGGGCGGGAATCCTACCGTGTCATCCGGTACGACCCTCACCACGCCTTCCGCCTATTCTTCCCTCCATTTCGTTCTTAAAAGACAAGGAATCTAATGTCATCACGCTAGTTAACAAATAAAATTCAATAAGTACTGTAAGATGTTAATATACACTGGCCATCTGTAATTAACCATTACACTACCTTTCGATTTCTATTTGACCACCTTTGTGATTCCATCAGAACACAAGTCCTTTCCTAACTCTTCCTAAGGCATACTACATACACATACTCTACTTTTCATACCTGATGCTGTGGCTCGAGTTACCCGTACTGGCATCCGCTTTCGGTCCCATTCAAAGTTTAAGTTCAGACATTAGGGGTGTCCGAATCTCTCAAACTATTGCTCTGATACCAACTTGTGAGGACCCAAACCCGGGAGGCCTCACTTATTGGATTTACTCATTCACAAGCAGTTCTTAAACATGAATATCAGATAACGCAGCGGAATCATTCATTCAACATAACTAAAAACTTGTTCATACATGCGGAAGCGTACATTGTCAATTACATAAACTTAACATAAACAACTCATAACGGGATGCCAGTCTTCATGATCGACCGGGTAACTCTTCTCGCTTGCCAAGCATCACCGTCCATCCTCATAACCTGCCTTAACCTGAATGTGTACACTTAAAAACGTCAGCTACGCTGGTGAGTTCTAGTTTTCGTTCGTTTTAAGAAATGGTTCATCATTCAAACATTCAATAGGGTTTAACATTCGTATAAGAAAACAGGGCCTTTCATTCGTAAACCTTCGCATATTTAAACACAATCATTTGTTTAAAACATTAACATTCATTTAAGTCATACATTATTATCTAAATCTGTATCGTTACGCGTCTCTATGTCCCCGTAGGAACCTTTAATGTTGTGGGCAACCGTTACGTATCGCCGTCATTGCCACAACCATATACTATGTGGGGTCAACCGTTACGTATCGCCGTCATTGCCCACCACGCATCTTTCCTTTGGAAATTAACCGTTACGTATCGCCGTCATTAATTTCCCATTACCATTCAATACGTGGGGTCAACCGTTACGTATCGCCGTCATTGCCCAACACGCATCTTTCCTTTGGAAATCAACCGTTACGTATCGCCGTCATTGATTTCCCATTACCTCGTTCGCTTAGGATGATCGTCATCACCCGAGTAACCGTCGTTACTCCCTTTACCAGTTGTACAACATCAAAACCATTGACATGCCACAAAGACATTGCCCATGTTGTTCTTGTGGTAACTATGGCTCACTGTCCATAATCTACCACAAGGCTGGGAATCACATTCCCAGACTTCATTCGTCAATTCCATTCATTCGACAGATTAGATTTGTAATGACTTCTTTAAAACATTTGCCCCTTTTTGTTTTCTTTTCATAAAACCTTTCCTTCACTTTCAAAACCCTTTACCTTTTCATTAAACCATTCTTTATAACATTCGTTCGTAAGCATTCCGTTCATAAACTTTCTTTCCATAAATCCTTCGTTCCAAATCATTTCCTTTCGTAAACGTAGTTTCATAAAAATCATTTTATAAAACATCATTTCATAAAACATCATTTCATACGTGTACACACCAGCCCGAAAACATTATATAAAAACATTTAAAAGAGGGCTTCTAGAACTCACCTTATAAGCTAGTCTCGGTTGTCCTAAACAAAGGTCCAACAACGTCACTTCCGATCTGAATTGATTAATTAAATACACATCAGACCTAAATCCCGACTCTAACGGTTTACTCGTTCTGTTACAGGTGAATACACTGACTTCACTTACTGATGCAGACCTATCGAAACTACTTAGTTTCGACAGGTGCAGGCCCATCGAAACTTCTAGTTTCGATACCTGCAGGCCCCTCGAAACTTCTAGTTTCGACACCTGCAGGCCGCTCGAAACTTCTAGTTTCGACACCTGCAGGCCGCTCGAAACTCTAGTTTCGATACCTGCAGAACTCAGCTATCTTCCCCGTGAAAAACCCTAACTTTCGCAATGCAGGTCCGACCTGGTCAAGATCCGGACTTTTTACATTCAAAACGTGTATTTTCCCTTCGTGATTCCAGATTTATAACCCTTTCCTCATTTGGTTTATAAAAACCCGTCATTTTCCCGAAAATACCCGAAAACCCAAAAACGAACAAAAACTCAGATTTGGTTCGGGTGTTACCTGATTTCGAGATTCTGATCCGAAGGTTTTGCTCACGAGCTCAGTAGCAACAAGCTCCTTCAATCTCGGGTCGATCCGCCAACTTTCTCTCTCTACGTTTTCTCTCTCTAGATTCTTGCAAATGAGAGAAATGGTGTGTGTGTTGGCTATTTAAAGGGAGGAAACCCCCCCTTCCTTCAAGTTTGCCGGCCCAACCGGCCCGGCCCGTTACGCCTCGTTCTTTTATCCCGTTCGTCCCGGTTCAACCCATTATTTAAAATCCTCATTTATTTTGGGATGTTACAATTACAAAATAACAAATTCCCATAAAAAGGACCCTAAATATTTTTGGTATTTTCGAGACTAAAAGGGTACTTTTCGGTAAAGTACAGGTACTGGTACCCGTTTGTACCGATACCGAAATCAGAGAAAATCAAGTCCTGGTACCGGTACCCATTTTTATTTTTCGGCACTGGTTCGGTACGGGTACTGGGTACCAAAAGCTCATCCCTAGTTCACAACAACCTTTACTTTTCTTAGATTTAGACCCGTTGCTTCCTTCACTACTCCCTGAAAACAAAGCTGCATTAGCTGAACCTAGACTGTTTTGTTTGTCTTGGTTATTCAGTTCTCTTTTCTTTGCATCCAACTCATATGACTCAAGCAGGCATATAATATCATCAAGTGATTTACTCTTCATATCTGGAGTTGTATTCTTTATTAGCATAGACGGTATGCTCTAGCAGTCTGGTAAAGAATCCAACAGCTTCTTCCCCAAATCATATTCTTCGAATTTCACTCCCATCTTTCTCAGCCTGTTGATCATAGTTGTGAATCTTGTCACTTGTTCGCTCAGTGTCTCATTCTTCTTATAACTGAACATATTATATTGCTTCAGTAAAGGACAGTTCTGCTTTCTTGAAGAGATGCATTTCCTTCAAACCTTAAACATAATGCATTCCACAGTCCCTAAGTTGTCTCATGTTGCTCAAAATTTAGATACAATTCAGTTAGAAGTGCCAGAATAATAGATCCCAAAGCTCTGTTATCTCTCTCAATTAGCTTCTTGTCTTCCTCTGAATATAAATTAGGATCTGCAATCGGGACTAACCCATCAGCATTTGCAGTCTTCGGTATATGAGGACCCTTCACATTTGATTCCCATAAAGTGTGCTCTGTAAACTTGAAATAAGCCTTCATCATAATTTTCCAGTTGGAAAATTCTGATATTGATTTCAGCATAGGTGGTGATTTCCCCACAACCCTCTCAGTATCGTAAACCTTTCGAGCCATTATACACTTATACTTTGAAACACAGTCAAAATCTAAAACTTCCAACTCAGGACTTTTCGGTCGAAAAACTGATTGATCGAAAACACTTTTCGGACAAGACTTTTCGGTCGAAAAGTCAAAGATTTCGAACACAGGAGAATTTTATCCTAGAGATGTTGGTCACTACTTTTCGATCGAAAACACTACACTTTTCGGTCGAAAAGATATTTCGACGCCTTCAAGCTGACTCTTTGGGCAATTCTTCTGATGAACACTTGAATCGACCAAACACTCTCTGCAATGATCCGAATCCAAAATCATGCCCCAAAACCTGTTGTAAACTTTATCTCCATCACTTTTAGCTTCAAAACTACAACAATGGCACACAAATTACTTCAATTCGATCGATTTTTTATGAAAATACTTCTTGAATACCAAGATCTTTAACCAACCGCTTTGATACCACTTGTGGTCCCCTCTGATCTGCTGATATCCAAGAACACACATCTCAAACAGTCTCGGGAATGACGGAAACAATCCAGAAATCTAACAACACTGAGAAGATCGAATCAAGCACGAACAAGAAAGGATGATCGAATCAAGCACGAACAAGAAAGAATGAAATCACACACATAAGATGCATAATCAAACTGATAATCTCGATTGATAAATCTTTTGATTTACAGAATCAAACTATAAACAACTAACTTTGATTTCTCTCTAGAATGGATCTGATCAATACAATGCAAAAGTGACAAATGAGAAATCTAATTTGAAATTACAAAAGACAACATATTTATACTAAGCAGGATTCGATCGAAAACTCCTGATCGAAAAGTGTTTTCGGCCAAAACACTTTTCGATCGAAAACCTAGTTTTCGACCGAAAACCCCAGAGTTATACAATTTCAGCACCTACTTGATTTATATGGACTACTAGGTTCCAACAATGTTCGTCTTGGTGCTCATCTGCTTCCTCGTTGAGAGCTATTTGAGACGCTAGCTGGATTGTTCTGCTTTGTCTTTAAATTCTCGTTTGAAACCGCTACCTTATGTTTGAATTAAGATTTTGACATTTTATCATTCAATGTTATGTTTTGTTTTACAACTTTAATGCCATTACTCGTCGATTTAATATTACCGTCATATTTTCATCAAGATCACCCAAACATCACCCTCCCATTCATTGCAAATTAATACACATACCTATGAATTTTCGTCGTAAACAAATCATCTCATTATCTGATTTAAACAACATCGGTATTTTATTTATCAAACTTTTAGTTTATAAATGTATCCCAAATATAAATTTCCTATAAACTTTTTCACTTTGCGAGTAAACTTAATACAACTTGTTTTATAAAGTAATTATTTTTAACTAATAATTAATTATGACTTTTTCTCGATAAATTGATTATTATTAAACCTTGGTTTAATTGTAAAAAAATAATAATAATTATTTAGCCATTAATTTCTCTTAAAAATATTTCCTTATTATAATTGAAAATTGAATAAAAAAGTTTTCCTATAAATTATCCATTTATTTAGATTATTTCAACTCATTAGTTTCACTACCTTATTTATCAACAAACAAGAACAAATTAAAATTACTTATTTACAAACAAAAATCAGTTATTCGTAGACACATTACTCAGAATATTTTCAGAACCTCCTGTTAGGACATAGATGTATAACAAAAGCTTGTAATAGTTTAGACGTTATTGTCTTTATGTTTTGTTAATGCTTGATTTTAGTATAAGTTTTGCTAGAGGCAAACTTAGCAAGTTCGCCTAGTCTTAGCAGAGGCGAACTTATTAAGTTCGCCTATAGCAGAAGCTTGTCTATAAATAGAGTTTACTTGTTCAGTTTTAGGGATGCTTATTACTTTGAATGCTCTATTAACTCTATGTTTGAATGATATAGAAGAGAATATTATTTACTTTATGATTGTTACCAGTTCTATTGTCGTCTTGTGTACACATACGTTGATACGGTTGGATTTCGCACTCCGTATCTTCTATACGTCACGTCTCGAGTACGATCTATAGAAGCGTCATATGGACCTACAAGTGGTATTAGAGCCTTCGCTCGTGATTCGTGAGTGATTTGTGTCCAATTTGACAAGAAATTGGTTAACTTTTGCAAGTTTTCATGTTCATGGAGTTTTCAAGTTCTTGAGAGTGATTTTGAGGCTGATTTCGTGAATTTGGGGGTGTTTTTGGCGAAATTGATCCATTAGAAGTGTTCTAAATCACATTATACTCAATCCTACGGTTCAATTTCATCAAATTCTATCAAATTAGTGAGATATGGTGATTTTCGAAACTTTTTGTTCGTGTTTTGGTTGAAGACTCATCTTCCTGAGTTTGTTACAGTTGAACCAGGCGAACTTAGTTCTGGATTCTGTTGCAGGCGAACTTATTAGGCGAACTTAGCAGTTTTACTTGATTAAGCGAACTTGTCAACTTCGCTTGGGGTCAAGTTCGCTTGAAGGATTGAGGCGAACTTATTATCTTCGCCTGAGTGTATACTCTTATTCATACTTAGTAGTTCTTGAAAGTTTGTTGAAAATGGTAAATATGGTACTAGTTACTAACATGTTCAACTGTGATAATGAGATTGGAACACCTCAGAAACCACCAAAGTTGTTAAGTCTTACTGATTATCCAAATTGGAAAGATCGTTTTGATCAGTTTGTGTCGTTTACCGATACGATTTTATAGATTCCTATTTTGGAAGGTTACACACATCCTACATACTCATGGATGGGGAAGGATGATGTTCCTAAACCAGTATCTGCATTAACCACTGAAGAGAAACAGTTGTTTGATCGTGAGAAGAAAGCTATGGCTAGCATTTCTATGTCACTTCCAAAGGAAATTTATCACAGTTTCAAACAATTTAAATCTTCTCAACAATTGTTGGAAGCTTTGCAAAAGAGGTGTGAAGGGAGTCTAGATGTGATGAAAAGTCAGAAAAAGTTATTGAAAAAGCAATTTCTGGTTTTCAAACATTTTCAATATGAATCACTGGATGATCTGGCAACAAGATTTTATCATTTGCTGAGTGAATTATCAAGTGCATCGGTTGTTTATGAAGCTGAAGAGATCAATGATAAGTTCTTGGAGTCTTTACCATCAAAATTTGATGTGTATTCCGTGTTAATCAAAGAAAATGCCAAATACAAAACTATGTCTCTTGAAGATGTTATTAGAAAGATTCAATCTCATGATTTGAATATGAAGAAGAAAGAAACTAATATTGAACCATTCAAGATCCGACAATGTATTTTGCTAAGTCTTCTGGTAAAACTGGTAATGGTGTTGCTTTCTTTTCTGGTGATGGTCAAGATAATCTAAGTGAACACGTCTCTGGAGGTTCAAGTCAAACTGGATTTTCTGCAAATACATCTACTTCATCTTCTGGATCACACAATACTAACTCTGTTCATATGAATCAAAGAGTTGCTGATGATTATCTAGCAATGTTTTCTTCCTTCATGGCATCATATGAGAATTTTATTGGAGGAAAGATTCATGATCCTGATGTTCTTGAAGAAGATTTTTGTCAAATTGATCCGGTTGATTTGGAGGAGATGAATATTCAATGGAATATGGCCATGCTTATGAGACAAGCAAAGGACTCTCAGAAGAAGACAAATAATTTTCAGAATAATCGTTCTCAGTCACATGGTTCTTCTGGATCTGGTAATTTAAATCATACATCCACATCATCTGCTTTGGTTGCACAAAATGATGACAACTATGATTGGGGTATTCATCTAGAAGATCTGGTTGGTGCTGTGGGTCAAGCTTTTGTAGCTGAAATTCATTCTAATAATCCTGAAGAGACAGCCGATGATGATATTTCAAGTGATGGTGAGAGTCTGAAAAGTGTTGATGAAGAGCGTGTTAAAGTACACAATGTTGATTCTGATAATTTTCTGCATCTGGTGTATCTGAATATGAAATAGTGTTGAATAAAAGATCTTCTGATGAAGAAGTATATGAAGATATTCCAATTGCTATAGTCTTCATGGCAGATATGTCAGATCCTTCAAAGGTAACTCTATCTGTAATATTTACTGTTCTAACTGTATCTTTGTGAAGGATAAAATGCAGAAAGTTATGGATGATAACACAAACTTGATATGTGATATGAAATCAATGCATGTGGTTAATCAAAAGTTGAAAGATAATGATAAGCTTTGTATGGATAGAATTGAATCTTTGAAAAGAGATATAATCCTTTGGGGTTAAAGTACAAAGAACAAGCATATCATCTGGATATGGCTTATGCTGAAATTGAAAACCGAAATGAAATTGTCGCTCAGAAAAACAAGGAGATTTCTGACAAAGAATCAGAGGTGATCAAATTACATCGAAAGTTGGAAAGTTTTGGTAATTCATCAGTTGTGTTGGATTATTTTCATGATAATTCTAATCCTACAAAGAGAGTTGCTGGAATTGGATTTGTTCCTCCACCTTTTAAGGGGAATTATGTAGTTGAACCAGAAATTATTAATGAGGAGAAGATTGATCCAAAGACAGTCTTGAAGGTTAATCCAGTGACAGGAGAAGAGATGGTTTATGATTCTGAAAATGACGATGAAGTTTTTGATGATAACATGGTTGAATGCGTACCTAAAGAAGTGAAACTTGATGAACCAAAGGTGGTGAAACAAGTTACAAGAGATAGATGCATTCTAACTGAACCTGATGAAGTTGTACAACCTAATCTTCCCAAAGTTTTATCTACAAGTGGTTTTGTTTGTGCTGGTCAAGGTTTAAAGACAACTTCTAAGGTGATTAGACAAGTTTATGTTCCAAAGAAGAACGTTGAAAATGTGGTCAAATCTTCTGAAGGAAATTCATCTAGTTGTTCATCAACTTCAAGGAAAAGTTCTTAAGTCAGAGATTGTTGAGATAAAAGAGTGTGCTTTCATTGTAATGAAGTGGGTCATATTCTGATACATTTTCCTTACAAGAATCAAGAGAAGAAGCCTTTGATTTCAGAGAAAGGCAAATTCAAAATTGTTCCCCCACAACAAAAAGTGGTGACGATTCTGAAACGATCTAATGTAGGAAAGCCTACATCTGATGTTGTGAAGAAAGTTCCATTGAGGCAATCTGTGCCTATTCAGTCATTTGCTAAATTCACAGGATTTACGCAACATGATAAACATGTGTCTAAACCAGTGTTTGTACATACTGGTGTGAGAAATGCTGTTGATTTTCAAAAGCATTTTGAGATTCCACATGTTGGAATCACAAAAGGTTCAAAACCTGAGGTCAAACTTTCTCGACCACAAAGGAGGAGACGTAACAGAAAATTAAAGAAACTTTTTGAAACATCTGACTTTGATAATAATAAATCTAAGAATGTTTTTCAAAATAATCATCATGTATCTCCATCGAGAAGTTCTGATTTTGTTGGTATTTCTGTACCAAGGGTTGATGACAAAGTAAATAGTGAACTCATTGAAGTTGTTTATTTTGATGCTTCTGGACGACCCAAGACCACAATGGCTTGGGTTCCCATTCCTAACTTATTTTCTTTGTTTATGTAGGGGCAACCAAGGAGGACTATCAACAATACTTGGTATGTGGATAGTGGTTGTTCTCGACATATGACAGGAAATATTCGTTTGCTTGAAGATGTTATTAAAATTGACGGTGGTTATGTCGCTTTTGCTGGGAATAAAGGTGGGTACATAACAGGTCAAGGTACTTTGAAGAATGACAAGGTTAAATTTGAGAAAGTGAACTATGTTGAGCAGCTTGAACATAATCTTTTGAGTGTATCTCAAGTATGTGACAAGAAGTTTTCATTTCATTTCAATGATACTGAATGTTATATCTTGAAGCCGGGATTTGTTATTTCTTATGAAGGCTCCGAGGAGAAATGACACATGTTTTGGACATGAGTGTTTCAACGACAACGGATTCTCTTCTGACATGTTTACTCTCTAAGGCGTCTGAATCTGACTCTATTCTGTGGCACAGGAAGCTTGCTCTGGTTATTGGTGTTCCAAAAATGAATTATTTAGTGAAGAATGATCTGGTTATTGGTGTTCCGAAAATGAAATTCTCCGTTCCTGATGACTGTATTCCTTGCAAGAAGGGGAAACAACACAAGAAGTTCCACAAATCTAAGTCAAAGAATTCTATTATAACTCCATTGGAGCTGCTACATATGGATTTGTTTGGACCAATTAGTATTAGGAGCGTTGGAGGTAAATCTTACTGTCTAGTGGTAACAGATGATTTCTATATATTTTCATGGGTTAAGTTCCTTGCTTCTAAAGCTGAGACAACAAAGATGGTATAATTCTTAATCCTGGGTTTAGAGAATTTGTGCAAACAGAAAGTCAGAAGAATTAGGAGTGACAATGGCAGCGAGTTCAAGAATAGCAAGTTGGGTTTATTATGTTTACAAAAGGAAATTCATCATGAATTCAGTGCGCCATATGTACCTCAACAAAACGGGGTTGTTGAACGAAAGAATAGAACTTTTGTTGAAACAGGTGTCACGTTTTGAACAGAGTTTTGACCGTGAAGCGCCACAACAAGACATGCTATGAGTTGCTTAATAATCGGAAGCCAAATCTGGAGTATTTACTACCTTTTGGCAATCCTTGTACCCTGTTGAAGGTTAGAGATGTCCCAACCAAGTTCAGTGCTAAAGCTATTGAAGGGATCTTTCTAGGGTATGTTGCTAATTCTACTACCAAAAGGGTTTATAACAAAGAGACCCGTCAGGTTGAGGAATGGTTTCATATTGGCTGTTCAAATCGTTCTTTACCTCAAATGGCAATTGGACCAGATTGGGCTTTTGATTATGACAACTTATTCAAGTGTTTTCATTTACCTTCTGATATTTCTCCTGAAGAGGCTGTTGTGTTGTATGATGGAGGATGCACATGATGGAGGTTTTATACCGACTGTGATTCAACATTCATCTGTTCCATCTACATCTACTCCTGATCCTAATGTTGCTTCTTGCTCGGGACCACAAGATTGTGATAGTGAGGAAGAAGATGTTTTTCAATATTCTTCTTCTGATCCATTATTCGTGTAGGTCCCTCCGGGTGGGTATTTCGGATCGATATTGTAAGGCCCCAAACCCGGGAGGCCTCACTTGTTGGTTTTACTCATAAACATAGTCATAATCACTGAGCTTAAATTTAAAACATTCGAATTCATTCATTGCATAACGTAACATGACATGACATAACAGCGGAAGTCTTTTAAAATTAAGTACGTAACATTTGTCTTAACATATATAAATATGGGATGTCAGTCTTGAGCCGGGTAACCTACACGCCTTCGCACGATCTTTTCTTCCTTTACCTGAAATGTATACTAAAAGTCAGCTAACGCTGGTAAGTTCTAGTTTAAAACTATTAAGTATGATCATTCTTTTCTTTATAAGTATACATAATTATATACATACATTTCTACAAATACGTATTCATAGCTTTTACTTTTCTTTCTTCATTCTTATGTGATTACATAGATATGTATTCACCTTTTCTTTATTCATTCTTATGTGATTACATAGATATGTATTCACCTTTTCTTTATTCATTCTTATGTGATTACATAGATATGTATTCACCTTTTCTTTCCTTAATATTCATTGGTCATACACATAAGGGTGATCAACCCATCTTACGGTACGTATATCACAAAGACATACGCCCTTGAGCTATCGTCGTAGCCCTTTTACTCGTCCGGTCCTAGAAACCGTCCGCCTTAACTTTGGTCCGGCCAACCTTCGGCCGTCCGTCTTTACCGTCCTACCGTCGTAGTCTGTCATAATCGCCCGTCTGCCCTAAGGCATCCGTTTCCCACGCAAACTATTGTTTATGCAACCGTTATACTATTTTAGCATTTACTTCGACCGCCCTTTTATGTTTTTGTACGTCCTAGCTTGCTAGTAACGTATCTTTTCCGGTTGCAAATAGTCACGTGGTCGTCCGTCTACAGAAGTAGCCGTTAGCTTCGTTTCCGTCCATAACGTATACTTATATTCATAACATGCAGTATAATTATTTATAACGCAAGATTTCGTTTATTTATGTTATGCCATTATTTCCTTCATTCTTTGTAAACATACGTTTCATTCTTTATTCATAATTCATTCTCTTATATATATAAAATATATATTAATACATCACGTATGATCACATTAACTGTCATATCATTTATTCATTTAGTGTATACATTTCAGCCCCAAAACATTTAATAAGATTTGCACATAACATAGAAGGGGCACATAGAACTCACCTGATAAGCTTCTCTAGGTTGTCCTAAACAAAGGTCCAACAATGTCACTTCTGATCTGAATTGAGTAGTTAAATACACATCAGACCTAATCTCGACTCTAACGGTTTAATCATTCTAAACATATTGACTTTACTTAACCATTCTGATGCCTGCGCACTTAACAAGTGCGCAGGGCCTTGGTCATGCGTACTTGACAAGTACGCAGACTTTACTTAATGCTTACTTGGTAAGTACGCAGACTTTACTTCATGCGCACTTGGTAAGTACGCAGACTTTACTTCATACGCACTTGGTAAGTACGCAGACTTTACTTCATGCGCACTTGTTAAGTACGCAGAACCCTTCTTCCTGCGTACTTGATAAGTACGCAGGATCTGATTCAGGTGCAAGAACTCTAACTTTTTGCATGCGGGTCTGATCATGTCCATATCTAAATTTTCTTGGATCAGAACGTTCGGTTTTTATTCTAGATGTTAGATCTTTGTTCATTTTCAAGTTTCATCCATAAAAACTTCACCTATTTAGCTAAAACCGAAAATCCTAAAATAATCATAAAAACTCAAATTATGATCGAACGCTTACCTGGATTGGAGTTATGATTCAGAGAAGATGATCACGAGCACAGTAGCAACGTTCTCCTGAATTCCCGAGTCGATCCGTCACTTTCTCTCTCTAGACCCGTGCTCTCTTCTCTCTCTAGAACTTGAGATTGGTGGAAAATGAGAAGTTTGGGTAGCCCTTGCCCTTATATACTTGGGCTTCCTTCGGCCCGTTGGAGCCGAGCCCAAGCCCATCCATTTTTCTTTCGTCATTTGAAAATTATAATTTTGATCGTGCCATTATTTATTTATTATCAGTTTTGGGATGTTACAAGTCTACCCCCCTTAAAAAGGTTTCGTCCTCGAAACCAGTTACACGTTAAACAACTGAGGGTATAGTTCCCGCATCTCGTCTTCTTTCTCCCAGGTAGCTTCCGATCCCTTTCTGTGCTTCCATTGAACTTTGACCAATGGGATTGACTTATTGCGTAGTTGTTTCTCAGATCGGTCAAGGATGCCTATTGGTTCCTCGACATAATTCAGACTGTTATCTACTTCGATCTCGTCGTAAGGTATGTGAGCTGTGTCGTCAGCTAGGCATTTGCGTAAGTGTGACACGTGGAACGTAGGGTGTATTTCGCTAAGCTCAACGGGTAGGTCGAGTCTGTAAGCAACTTGACCCACTCTCGCTAGTATCTTGAAAGGTCCGACAAACCTTGGACTTAGTTTGCCACGCTTTCTGAATCGGGTGATTCCTTTCCATGGTGACACCTTTAACAGTACCATGTCCCCTACTTGAAACTCTAAATCCCTTCTTCTCTTATCCGCGTATGATTTCTGTCTGTCTTTTGCGGCTTTCATTCGAGCCTTGATTTGATCAAATTTCTCGGAAGTAGCTTTGACCACTTCGAGACTTGCAAAATCCTTCTGTCCAATTTCCCCCCAACAAACCGGGGTCCTACATTTCCTCCCATATAACATTTCAAATGTCGGCATGCCAATAGTTGTGTGATAACTGTTGTTATATGAAAATTCTGCCAATGGTAGATGGCTGTCCCAGCTCCCACCGAAGTCAATGATACAGGCCCGGAGCATGTCCTCCAAGGTCTGAATGGTCCTTTCAGATTGACCATCGGTTTGAGGGTGGTAAGCGGTGCTGATGTTCAGTCTAGTGCCCATCGCTTCATTGAATTTCTTCCAAAACCTTGACGTGAATCTAGTATCCCTGTCGGACACAATCGACAGCGGCATACCATGTATGCTCATAATTTCCTTAATAAATATTTCTGCTAGTTTTTTAGACGAAGAAGACTCACGTATTGGCAAGAAGTGAGCACTCTTCGTCAAGCGGTCGACGATCACCCAAATGGTATCATTGCCTTTAGCTGTTCGCAGTAGCTTGGTAATGAAGTCCATCGTGATCTCCTCCCACTTCCATTCCGGTATTGGTAAAGGTTACATTTTACCGCATGGTTTCTGGTGCTCGGCCTTAACTAGTGAACACGTTAGGCACTTGTTCATGTACTCTGTCACATCATTCTTCATGCCAGGCCACCAGTACTCCTTCTTCAAGTCTTGATACATTTTGTTTGTCCCGGGGTGGATAGAATAACGAGACTTATGGGCCTCATCGAGTATTTTGGCTCTAAGCTCGCCAATCTTAGGTATCCACATCCGGCCAAACCTAGTTTGTACACCGTATGCATTTGCATCAAAATTCCTTTGTTGTCCCACTATTCTTTCCCGTTTTATATTTCTCTCTAATAGTGCTTCGTCTTGTGCCTTTGATATTTCACTCATCAAATCTGGCGTTATAATTAGCTGACACGCTTTGATCCGGATAGGTGTCGATTCTTCCTTTCTACTTAAATCGTTGGCCACTACGTTTGCCTTGCCTGGATGGTACAATATCTCACAATTATAGTCTTTCAGTAGCTCTAACCATCTCCTTTGTCTCATGTTTAATTCCTTTTGCTCGAAAAAGTACTTCAGGCTTTTGTGATCGGAGTAAATGGTGCATTTAACTCCATACAGATAGTGCCTCCATATTTTCAACGCGAAAACTACTGCTGCTAACTCTAGATCATGTGTTGGGTAGTTAACCTCGTGAATCTTTAATTGTCGCGAGGCGTAGGCAATTACCTTTTCTCGTTGCATAAGTACGCAACCTAATCCCTGCCCCGAAGCGTCAGAGTAGACTACCAAGTCTTCATTTCCCTCAGGTAGTGTCAAGACTGGAGCTTGGGTTAATCGTGTCTTAAGTTCCTCAAACGCGTTGTTTTGGGTTTGACCCCATTCATACTTCACTTTCTTCCGTGTCAACTTAGTTAGCGGCAAGGCTACTCTTGAAAAATCTTGATTGATCTTCATTAGTAGCCTGCCAATCCCAGAAAACTTCGTATCTCAGTTGGTGTCTTTGAGATGTTCCATTCCTTTACTGTCTCAATCTTTGCAGGATCCACCATGATTCCGTTTGGTTTTATTACATGACCTAGGAATTGGACTTCCCTAAGCCAGAACGCGCATTTGGAGAATTTTGCGTACAACTTTTCCTGCTTTAGCACCTCCAGAACCTCTCTTAGGTGACAGTGGTGATCACCCTCGCTTTTCGAATATACCAGTATGTCGTCTATAAAAACTATCACCGATCGATCCAACATTGGTCGACATACTCTATTAATCAAATCCATGAACGCTGCTGGTGCGTTGGTCAATCCGAAGGACATCACGAGAAACTCATAATGCCCATAACGCGTGCGAAACGCGGTCTTTGGTACGTCTTCTTTTCTTACTTTCAACTGATGGTAACCCGACCTAAGATCGATCTTTGAGAACCAACTCGCACCTTGCAGTTGATCAAAAAGGTCGTCTATTCTAGGCAGTGGGTATTTGTTCTTTACTGTCCTCTTGTTCAACTCGCGGTAGTCAATGCACATGCGCATGCTGCCGTCCTTCTTCTTTACAAATAGTACCGGAGCGCCCCACGGTGAGATGCTCGGTCTAATAAATCCTCTTTCTGTTAGTTCCTCTAGTTTAGACATCAATTCTTTCATTTCTGACGGAGCCAATCGGTAGGGGGCTTTGGCAACGGGCTCAGCTCCTGGCAATAAGTCAATCTGAAATTCTATTTCCCGATCGGGTGGTAACCCAGGTAGATCCTCAGGGAATACTTCCGGAAAGTTGCACACCACGGGTACTTTCTTGAGTTCTTTCATTTTCATTCTATTATCAATAACATATGCCAAATAAGCTTCGCAACCGCGCCTCATGTAACTTTCGGCCTTGATCATCGAGATGACGTTCGGCATCGTGCAATTCCAATCCCCATAAACCGTAATTGGACTGCCGCTAGGAGCTTTGAGGTGTATCCTCTTACGTTTACATATGATTTGAGCTTCGTTGGCAACTAGCCAATCCATACCCAATACTATATCGAATCCTCCTAAGGTAAGAAGGAATAATCTAGAAGGAAACTTATGACCCTCTATTTCTATGATGCAATCCTCTGTTACTTGAAATACTGCAGAATTTTTACCAACGGCAGTTTGTACGCTAAAAGCCTTTACTATGGTGTTGATAGTGCATCCTAGTTTACGACTAAATGCATTGGATATAAAACTTTTACTAGCACCAGAGTCAAATAAAATAGCAGCATTTTCATCATTTACTAGAAACGTACCTGACACAACATCAGGGTTTCCTCTTGCTTCTTCCTCAGCCAGTGCATAGGCTCGAGTCCTAGCCTGCGGCTGTTCCTTTTCCCTTTCTCTTCCCGAACCAGATTGGCCGGCCTTCCTGCAGTTCTTTGTCAGATGTCCAAACAATCCACATACTTGACACTTGACGTTTCTTACACATTCTCGAGAGAAGTGTCCCGGCTTCCCGCACTTATAGCATGTGGTGGTGCCGATTTTACATTCGCCAAGATGTTGCCTTCCACATTTCTTGCATGTTTCATATTCATCCGACCTTGGCTTCTTAGTTTCAGTTGTTACGTTCCCTCTTCCGGTGCCTCTAGACGTGTTCTCCCACTTTCTCTTTTGGGTCACAGTTGGTGGGTCCTCATTGGCATAATCGTCGTAGACGATTCCAGTCAGATTCACTACCGACTCGAAGGTCGAGGGTAGGTTGGCTTTCACGTGGACACGGACCCTTTGAGGTAGCCCCTTCACATAATACTTGATCATTCGCTCTTCTGTCTCCACCAGGTGGGGTACTAGTTGAGCTAGCTCATTGAATCTAGAGGTATACTGGCGGTGCGTCTTGTTGCCCGCCTTAAAGTTTAGGAATTCGTTTTCCACTCGATCAATTTCATTCTGGGGACAAAACTTTTGAATTATAAGCTTATTCAGGTCTTCCCATGTCATTCTGGCGATAGCGTTTGGCGACTTTGTTCTCTAAATGTTCCTCCACCAACCTAGTGCTTCGTTGGTGAAAGAATGGACAACATATTTAACCGCCTGGTCAGGTCGACACTCGCTGATGTTAATTACAGCGTTCATCCTCTCAATCCATTCGAGCGTTGCCACTGAATCGTTGCTCCCATCAGACTTGGGTGGGTCTCCATCCTTGAAACCTTTGTAAGTACACCCACGATTGCTTGATGCCACTCTTACTTCATCCCCGTCACTGTCATAAATTTTCTCTTCATTGTTCCCTTCATCCTCTTCTTTGCTTTTCTTTAGTGCCTCAGATAGTAGGTCAGGCAATATGTTCTTCAGAGTGAACACAACTTCACGGGCTATAGCATCCCTAACTTCGGGTTCCAACTGTATAGGCCCTGGATTGTCGTCCCTAGTTGGGGTCACTTCTGTTTCGTGCACACTTTCGGTGTGTTCTGCGTGCACACTCTCTTTTTCTTCAAATCTTTGGTTCAACAGAGGTCTACCTACTCGGCCAGTGCGATCGCCTCGACGTCCTGTCCTTCCTCCACCAGCCATAGTTCTTAGTTTCCTGATAGTTATAAAGGGAATACATCAATGTCATTTCTTCAGATCATAGTTTGGAACAGTACGAGCAAGGTAAATTTGTAATTACAGTGACCGGTTTGTGATTACTAATTTACATTGCTTTTCGGGTTAAAAACTCTTCAAATCGGTTGTGACATTGACATCTATTTGTTCTAAGTTAAGGCATCTATTCTTATCTAAGTGTATTAACTCTAGTACTTACTTACCGTGCTAGCGTTGGCGTTGGCTACCCGTACTGACATCCATGCGTTGGTCCCATTATCAGTTTGAGTCCAGACATTTAGGGATGTCTGAATCTATCAAACTATTGCTCTGATACCAACTTGTAAGGCCCCAAACCCAGGAGGCCTCACTTGTTGGTTTTACTCATAAACATAGTCATAATCACTGAGCTTAAATTTAAAACATTCGAATTCATTCATTACATAACGTAACATGACATAACAGCGGAAGTCTTTTAAAATTAAGTACGTAACATTTGTCTTAACATATATAAATATGGGATGTCAGTCTTGAGCCAGGTAACCTTCACGCCTTCGCACGATCTTTTCTTCCTTTACAAGAAATGTATACTAAAAGTCAGCTAACGCTGGTGAGTTCTAGTTTAAAACTATTAATTATGATCATTCTTTTCTTTATCAGTATACATAATTATATACATACATTTCTACAAATACGTATTCATAGCTTTTACTTTTCTTTCTTCATTCTTATGTGATTACATAGATATGTATTCACCTTTTCTTTATTCATTCTTATGTGATTACATAGATATGTATTCACATTTTCTTTCCTTAACATTCATTGGTCATACACATAAGGGTGATCAACCCATCTTACGGTACGTATATCACAAAGACATACGCCCTTGAGCTATCGTCGTAGCCCTTTTACTCGTCCGGTCCTAGAAATCGTCCGCCTTAACTTTGGTCCGGCCAACCTTCGGCCGTCCTTCTTTACCGTCCTACCGTCGTAGTCCGTCATAATCGCCCGTCTGCCCTAAGGCATCCGTTTCCCACGCGAACTATTGTTTATGCAACCGTTATACTATTTTAGCATTTACTTCGACCGCCCTTTTATGCTTTTTGTACGTCCTAGCTTGCTAGGAACGTATCTTTCCCGGTTGCAAATAGTCACGTGGTCGTCCGTCTACAGAAGTAGCCGTTAGCTTCGTTTCCGTCCATAACGTATACTTATATTCATAACATGCAGTATAATTATTTATAACGCAAGATTTCGTTTATTTATGTTATGCCATTATTTCCTTCATTCTTTGTAAACATAAGTTTCATTCTTTATTCATAATTCATTCTCTTATATATATAAAATATATATTAATACATCACGTATGATCACATTAACTGTCATATCATTTATTCATTTAGTGTATACATTTCAGCCCCAAAACATTTAATAAGATTTGCACATAACATAGAAGGGGCACATAGAACTCACCTGATAAGCTTCCCTAGGTTGACCTAAACAAAGGTCCAACAATGTCACTTCTGATCTGAATTGAGTAGTTAAATACACATTAGACCTAATCTCGACTCTAACGGTTTAATCATTCTAAACATATTGACTTTACTTAACCATTCTGATGCCTGCGCACTTAACAAGTGCGCAGGGCCTTGGTCATGCGTACTTGACAAGTACGCAGACTTTACTTAATGCTTACTTGGTAAGTACGCAGACTTTACTTCATGCGCACTTGGTAAGTACACAGACTTTACTTCATGTGCACTTGGTAAGTACGCAGACTTTACTTCATGCGCACTTGGTAAGTACGCAGACTTTACTTCATGCGCACTTGGTAAGTACGCAGACTTTTTATTTCATGCGCACTTGTTAAGTACGCAGAACTCTTCTTCCTGCGTACTTGATAAGTAGGCAGGATCTTATTCAGGCGCAAGAACTCTAACTTTTTGCATGCGGGTCTGATCATGTCCATATCTAAATTTTCTTGGATCAGAACGTTCGGTTTTTATTCTAGATGCTAGATCTTTGTTCATTTTCAAGTTTCATCCATAAAAACTTCACCTATTTAGCTAAAACCGAAAATCCTAAAATAATCATAAAAACTCAGATTATGATCGAACGCTTACCTGGATTGGAGTTATGATTCAGAGAAGATGATCACGAGCACAGTAGCAACGTTTTCCTGAATTCCCGAGTCGATCCGTCACTTTCTCTCTCTAGACCCGTGCTCTCTTCTCTCCCTCTAGAACTTGAGATTGGTGGAAAATGAGAAGTTTGGGCAGCCCTTGCCCTTATATACTTGGGCTTCCTTCGGCCCATTGGAGCCGAGCCCAAGCCCATCCATTTTTCTTTCGTCATTTGAAAATTATAATTTCGATCGTGCCATTATTTATTTATTATCAGTTTTGGGATGTTACAGATATCGTGTGAGAACGTAGCCTAGTAAACATGTGCGGAATGCCTTTTACTAGGTGGAACAATGTAAGAATGAATGTATGACAATCAACACAAGTTAATACTAATAAATTCACGGTCTATTGATTTCATAGTGTTTCAAACAAGTACAAACACATATTGAATGACTTCTGGACTGATACAATACTGATATGTGCTTACTTGTGTGTGCAATTACATCTGTATCAAAATGAAACAACTCTATGCTATTTATAGACCTGGTCCATGCGCACTTAGTAAGTACGCATGACCATCCTTCATGCGTACTTGCTAAGTACGCATGACCATTGTACTTGACAAATACGTTGGAACACATCCTTGCGTATTTGTTTAGTACAATATCAAAATACAACACGTTCATACATAAACATAGATAATACAAATCGATAAGCAAAATACAACAAATACTAAATACATACAAGACTGAACTAGATAATAACAAAAGCTTCAGGTCGATCCATAGTGCCTGTCACAAAACATGCATCAACAGACTCCCCCTTGACAGCATCTCTGGATGTCTTCAGTCTTCACGAGCTACCTGCTTGACTACCACCGTTGACCTTAGACTTGTATCCAAGACAAAACTTCACCAGTTTATCATACTTGGTGGCCAGCAGCTTCGTCCACTCGTCCGTATGCAAACAGTTTTTGTTGACGAGGACCTCCAAATCTTTTGCTGAAAAATTGATGAAAAAATTTCATCAAACACTCTAATAATCTCCTTCAAGTTATCCTTTTCAATCATAATTGCCTCTCCGGTTACTGGATCTATGTACCAGTACCACATGTTCCCTAGTATGTCTTAAGGTATTCTCCTCAAAGGTATCCTGGTTTCACACAGAACCGGTTCATAGATGATTCTTTTTAAGAATTTGCGTGTCAACGGATTCAACATTGTTTTGTCTTTGACACGCTTCGGACCTTGAGGCCGAAAGATTTCAAAGTTCCTCGATCTCCCCTCTCTCTGCAAAGCACCCCACAAGCCTCTAGCCACACCATTTGATGTGTTATTGCATAATTCACGATGTGCAAGATTGAACAAGTCGTATTTCGGTAGGGAATTAAATGCTTCGGTTGTAGGTTTTAAGTATTGAACTCCCCCTGACCTTTTTATAGCAAATAATCCCTTATCATCTTCAAAACGCACCGACAAGATCATCCCTGCAACACCATACTGGTCTGTGTATTGTGGTTTGTACCACAGTGCTTCAGCTTCTTTGATCAACCATTCCTGAGGAATCTTCCTCGAGGAAGTACCACTCATACCCGCTTCAGGAATTTTGGTTGAAGATTCGTTGACATCTTCAGCCTGAATGGTCTATTCAGTTTGTTCCTTAATGGCTGGGGCCTCAAAAATTTCACCATCTTCCAGCTCATAAATACCCTCTCCATCTCCTTTAGGGAATTCCACAATAACATCATTCCCGTATTCATCCCAATCATCACCGCTATCTATCTTTCCTTCTTCAATCTCTGCTAAAGCCCATATCATGATTTCATCATTTAGGTTGGGACTTGTAGCCAAATCTTCTAACACCTCGACATGTGTTTTTCCCTTATCAGCACCACCGCCCTATTGTTGTTGCTGGGTGGACTCCCCCTGAGCCATAGGTGTGGCTTGTGTTGGCAAGATAGCTTGGGTCTCACCACCACCAGCTCCTGAAGGCCCAACATTTGGATCATCGTCCTGGTCTTTATCTTTTGTAAGGTCGACATGGTGGCAAGTTTCTTCTTGAACTTTATTGCTTGTCTCCCCCCTGAGACTCAAGCTGCTTTATCAACTTAGCCACCAAGTCTACCAACACCTGATTGTCACCCCTTTGTATCAACATTTGGTTCTCCATGGCTGTACGAGCGGTGAAGAAGGACTCATTGAGATTGAATTGCATCTTTTGAAGCTCAGAGAATGACTTCATTTGTTCCTCCATGGCCTGCCACTGATGTGTTAATCTCGTGTTAGACTCAACAAGCAGATTAATCTGCGTTAGTTGTGTGGCAACATGTGTCTCCAAGGATGCAATCCTTTGATCCCTAGGATCAACTACCCTGGCTGTAGAGGGTTCTCCAGTTTCATGAATAGTATCGGCAAACAGTTCTGACAGGTCAAAGTGATGTCCCATGTCTCCAAACTCAAGTGAGTGTGTCATTGGTGGTAGAGTACCAGCAGTGACAGTGAATGGTAAGGTTGTCGTTTGGAGAACGGTGGGTGCTATGGTTGCGGAAACAAGGACTGACTTAGTCAAGATGGGAAGATCTGTGGAAGTTGTTAGCTGAACTGTTGTAGCTAGGAGAGAGACGACTGTTGAAATAGGTTCTTCACATGTTGGAACAATAACATGAGTTATCGTTCTGCGTCTTCGTCGGCTATACAACTGTGTTTGTTGAGTGGGAGCTTGTGTTTCTTGATCGGTAGCTTGCTGTGCTTGTACCCTGGCATTTATTTCATCCATTATTACTTGCCATGGGCGATCACTTCTTGTTTTCTTTCTTCTTTCAACCATATGAGGTGTCTCATGGTCTGTGTCTGAACTTTCAAGTTGAAAGTCCGAGTCTAAACTTTTTCTTCGTCTTCGCCTAGACGACGATTCAGGAAGTGATTCCTGGATATTCTTTCTTGGATACCTTTGGTCTGGTGTGGGTTCAGAATCAAAAGATTCAGTTACAGTTCGTTCTGATTCACTGGTATCTTGCCTTTGAGCATAGCCAGCACTACCATCATCATCACCATTATCACTATCATCACCACCATCACTATCTTCATCATCATCATCACCTTCTTCCCCTTCATCTGAGTGTTCACTTAACTTAGGTTCACTCTCGGGATGGTACCACCTATCTCCTTGTGGTGCAACGTATGCTTCATTAATCAAGTGGCCAAATAAAGGTGTTTGCATGGGAATTGGTTCATCAGTACCAGCAGTAAGAAACTGCACAAACACCCTTTTCGCTATTCTTTTGACTTGTACCTGCTGACCTATTTGAGGTAGATTTGGCATGAAATGATTGATCAACAGTTGAATGAAGCGGGGGTAGAGGAGGAAGCTGTGTATGGGAGCAACATTTATCTGATCACGGATTGCGTTGTAGACATATCGTGAAAAGTTGTAACCTTTGTTCAACGACAGTCCAACCATAGCTGATGCTAAGTCGTGCCCCATAGCATCCTTTCCTGCCTTTCTTGCTGATATGACATGATCATAACATGTGCGAGATACCTCCATTGATCTAAGAGCCACATTTTCTTATACGATGGATAATCTCTTCGCCCAACATTCCCCATTCTCTGTCGCCAACATCCATCTATCACGTATTCTGGATATTGGACTGGATCAGTGGCTCTATCATTAAACTGCAACACTTGTCTTATAGTATCCTCTGAGATTGCTATTTGATGATTAGCAACGGTAGCAATAATCACATTAGGATTTTGTCTGCAATCCAACTCAACGGTATCCCAAAATTGTTCCAAGTAAGGTCGTGATACTACTGGGTCGGCTAAGATAGCATATGAAATCTTTGATCGGTTTAAGAATGTGACTATCTCCTGATAGTTAAGAGCTGCAACTCGCCATTCCGGGTCTGTTAGTGCTAAAAGATTGAAGTCAGGAGTGAACTCACGTCTAGCCATACCGGGTTGTTTGTGTTAGACATGGTGGCTGTGTTGTCGATGAACATAGGAGTGCAAGTGTAATTTAAGCCGTAATCTCTCATTTGCTGTTGAATTCATAATATATGAGAGCAGCAGCTTGCAGCAGCAATGTACTCCGCTTCACATGTTGAGATAGAAACCGTTGACTGCTTCTTACACTACCATGAAACCATCCTGTCTCCTGACATCCACCCGAGGTTGATTTTCTATCGAGATTACAACTGCCATAATCAGAATCAGTGTAAGCTTTGAAATCAAACGGCTGCTGTTATGAATACCATAGACCTAATCGGGGTTTTCCTTTCAGGTATCTGAATATTCTCTTTACAGCGATCATATGTGATTCCTTCGGTTGTGACTGAAACCTCGAACACAAGCAGACAAACAAACATAATGTCGGGTCTTGAAGCTGTGAGATACATAATAGATCCAATCATTCCTCGGTACAATCTACAATTCACATCCTTTCCTTCTTTATCAGGATGTAAACCGTGATTGATTGGAATAGGTGTGCCATAAGATGTACAATCATTCATTTTGTATTTGGACAAAATGTCTTGGACATACTTAGTTTGATGCAAATAAATGCCATTGTCCCTTTGACTGACTTGCAGTCCTAAGAAAAAGTACATTTCACCCATGTTGCTCATTTCAAACTTGGAGTTCATCACCTGCTCAAATTCATTACACATCTCTTCATTGGTAGACCCAAAAATTATATCATCAACGTATACTTGTACAAGTAGAATATCTCCTCCTGCTTTTCGTATGAAGAGAGTCGAGTCAACTTGTCCTCGATCGAAACCATTGGACAATAGTTGCTTTGATAGAGTCTCATACCACGCTCTTGGTGCTTGATGAAGACCATAAAGTGCTTTGTCAAGTTTGTATACTTTATCCGGGTATAACGGGTCTTCAAGACCAGGTGGTTGAGTGACGTAGACTTCTTCATGTACTTTACCATATAGAAGGCATTTTTTACATCTAGTTGAAAGACCTTGAAGCCGACAAAAGAGTCATAAGCCATAAATAATCAGATGGCCTCAAGTCTAGCAACTGGTGCATAGATGTAACATCCCAAAAATAATAAAGCGAATAAATATAGTGAGGCCGGAGATTTAGTCGAAATATTTAAACGCAAAAGCAAAAAAAAAAAAGAGAAGGGGAGCGGGCTTGGGCTCGGCTTCAATGGGCCGAGGGAGCCCAGATATATGAAGGACAAGGCAGCCCTCCTCTCCATTCATACCCTAACACTCACACATTCTCTCATTTTTGCACTTTAGAGAGAGAACCCGTAGAGAGAGAAAGTTAACGGATTGACCCGAGATTGAATGAGCGTGTTATTACTGAGCCTGTGAGCAAGACCTCCGAATCAGAATCTAGATTCAGGTAACAACTCGAGCTAGATTTGAGATTTTTGCTTATGTTGGGTTTTCGGGTTTTGGGTAAAAAGGTAACGTTTTTACGGATGAAACTTGAAAATAAGCTTAGGTCTAGCATCTAGAATGAAAACCGAACATTTTGAGCAAAGAAAGTTGGGATATTGGCATGATCAGATTCGCATGCAAGAACTTTGGATTTTTGGGGAAGAAGACAGCCCGACAGGCGAACTTATCAAGTTCGCCTGGCAAGGTTGGGGCGAACTAATCAAGTTCGCTTGGAGCATGAAGTAAGCGAACTTAGGGGGGGCAAACTTAGTCATGTTCGCCTGGTAAGTTCGCTTATGGCATCAAGGGACGAACTTGGTTATGTTCGCTTGGTATGTTCGCTTGGTCAAGTCAAGCGAACTTAGGACAAGTTCGCCTATATGTTCGCCTAGACTTTGGGCAGTGAACTTAGCCTTATGTTCGCCTAGATTAGAATGCGTAAAAGCGTGTAATTTAGATTAGGTCTGATGTATGTGTAAATAACCAATTCTGATCGTGTGTGACGCTCGTCAGACCGTTGTTAGGACAAAACGAGACTAGCTTATCAGGTGAGTTCTATGTGCCCCCTTTTTGTTATGTGCGAACCTTGTTAAATGTTTTGGGGCTGAAGTGTATACACTAAATGAATAAGTGTTATGATTGTCAATGCGATCATACGTGATATGTACATATATATTAAGGTGAATTACGAACCAAGAATGAAACGTATGTTTACAAAGAATGAATGAAAGAATAGCATAACGTAAATAAATGGAATCTTGCTTTATATTATATATATATATATATATATATATATATATATTTCTTGTCATGAATGTATGTAAACGTTATGGACGCTTCGTAAATAACGGCTACTTCGGTAGACGGACGACCACGTGACTATTTTGCAACTGGGACAAATATGCTCCTTCATCTGCTAGGATGTATGAAAGGCATAAATGGACGGTCGAAGCAATTGCCTTATTATATGTAGAACGGTTGCATAAATAATAGCCGCGTGGGAAACGGATGCCTTTGGGCAGATGGACAAATGAACGGACTACGACGGTTGGACGGGTTTTAGGCGGACGGACAAAGGTTGCCGGACGGATTTATGTTACGACGGACGGTTTCTAGGGCCGGACGGTTTATGAAACGGACTACGACGGTAGTGCTTATGGCGTTTGTCTTTGTGACTCACGCAACAATTATGACGGGTTGATCACCCATATGTGTATGACCAATGAATGTTCTCCCCAAACTCAGTATGATTGTTATGAGAGAATAGTAAAGCAAAGAATATGCATAAGTACGTATTCTATATATATATATATATATACATATATATATATATATAATACTTAACGATAAGATAAATGTTATGTCTGAATGTTTTTAAACTAGAACTCACCAGCGTTAGCTGACTTTTAGTATACATTTCAAGTATAGAATGGAAGGGTCGTGCGAAGGCGTGATGGTTACCCGACATGCGACTGACATCCCACTTTTATATATGTTAAGACAATGTTATGTTTTAATTGATAAGACTTTTGCTGTTATGTTATGCTATGTATTCGAATGATGTTTGCTTTCGTTACTCCTGAATGTTTTTAATTTAAATTCAGTATTTATGACTATGTTTATGTGTAAATCCAACAAGTGAGGTTACCCGGGAAAGGGGCCTTACAAGTTGGTATCAAAGCAATAGTTTGAGAGATTCAGACATCCCTAAATGTCTGGACTCAAGCTGATTAGTGGACCAACGCACAGATGTCAGTATGGGTAGCCAACGCCAACGCCAGCACGGTAAGTAAGTACTAAAGTTAATGCATGTGGATAAGAGTAGATACCTTAACTTAGAAGAAATAGATGTCAATGTCATGACCGATTTGAAGAGTTTTGAACCCGAAAAGCAATGTAAATTAGTAATCACAAACCGGTCACTGTAATTAAAAATTTACCTTGCTCGTACTGTTCTAAAACTATGATCTGAAGGAATGACGTTGATATATTCCCTTTATAACTATCATGAAACTAGGAACTATGGCTGTTGGAGGAAGGACCGGACGCCGAGCGGTCGCACTAGCCGAGTCGGTAGACCTCCATTGAATCAAAGACGTGAAGAGGAAGAGAGTGTGCACGCAGAACACACTAAGAGTGTGCACGAAACTAATGTGACCCCAACTGGGGACGACAATCAAGGGTCTCTACAGTTGGAACCCGAGGTTAGGGATGCTATTGCCCGCGAGGTTGTACTCACTCTGAAGAACGTATTACCTGATCTACTATCTGAGGCACTAAAGAAAAGCAAAGAGGAGGACGAAGGAAACTATGAAGAGAAAGTATATAACAGTGATGGGGATGAAGTAAGGGTGGGATCAAGCAATCGTGGGTGTACTTACAAAGGTTTCAAGGACGGAGACCCACCTAAGTTTGATGGTAACAAGGATTCGGTGGCTACGTTCGAATGGATTGAGAGGATGAACGCTGTAATCAACATCAGCGAGTGTCGACCGGACCAGGCGGTTAAATATGTTGCTCATTCTTTCACCAATGAAGCACTAGGTTGGTGGAGAAACATTCAGAGGACAAAGTCGCCAAACGCTCTTGCCAGAATGACATGGGAAGACCTGAAGAAGCCGATAATCCAAAAGTTTTGTCCCAGAATGAAATTGATCGGGTGGAAAATGAATTCCAAAACTTCAAGGCTGGCAGCAAGACGTACCGCCAGTATACTTCTAGGTTCAACAATCTAGCTCAACTGGTACCCCACCTGGTAGAGACTGAAGAGCGACTGATCAAGTACTATGTGAAGGGCCTACCTCAAAGGGTCCGTGTTCATGTGAAAGCTAATCTACCCTCGACCTTTGAGTCGGTAGTCAATCTGTCTGGAATCGTCTATGACGATTATGCTAACGAGGACACAGTTCCCGAAGCTCCGAAGCGGAAATGGGAGAACTCGTTCAAAGGCAAGGGAAAGGGAAACTACACCACTGAGGTGAAGAAGCCTAGGGCGGAAGAGTATGAAGTTTGTAAGAAATGCTCAAAAAAACACCAAGGCGAATGTCTAGTTGGCTCAACCATGTGTTATAAGTGCGAAAGGCCGGGGCGTTACTCCCGAGATTGCTTAATAGATGTCAAGTGCCAAAGTTGTGGAAAATATGGACACCTGACTAGGGATTGCAGAAGAACCAGACAATCTGGTTCGGGAAAGGAGAAGGAAGCTGAAACGGAACAGCCAAAGGCTAGGACTCGAGCCTACGCTCTGACTGAGGAGGAAGTAAGAGGAAACCCTGATGTTGTGTCAGGTACGTTTATAGTTAATGATGAACATGCTGCTATTTTATTTGACTCTGGTGCTAGTAAAAGCTTTATATCAAATGCATTTAGTCGTAAACTAGATTGCACCATTAACACCATAGTAACGGCCTTTAGCTTACAAACTGTCGTTGTTAAAAGTTCGACAGTATTCCAAGTAACAGAGGATTGTATCATAGAAATAGAGGGCCATAAGTTTCCTTCTAGATTATTCCTTCTCACCCTAGGAGGATTCGATATAGTATTGGGTATGGATTGGCTAGCTGCCAACGAAGCTCAAATCATATGTAAACGTAAAAGGATACACCTCAAAGCTCCTAGCGGCAGTCTAATTACGGTTTACGGGGATTGGAATTGCACGATGCCGAACGTCATATCGATGATCAAGGCCGAAAGTTACATGAGGCACGGTTGCGAAGCTTATCTGGCGTATGTTATTGACGATAGAATGAAAATGAAGGAACTCAAGAATGTGTGTAGTGTGCAACTTTCCGAAAGTGTTCCCTGAGGATCTACTTGGGTTGCCACCCGATCGGGAAATAGAATTTCAGATTGACTTACTGCCAGGAGCTGAGCCCGTTGCCAAAGCCCCCTACCGATTGGCTTCGTCAGAAATGAAAGAATTGATTTCTCAACTAGAGGAATTAACAGAAAAAGGATTTATCAGACCGAGCATTTCACCATGGGGCGCTCCGGTACTATTTGTAACGAAGAAGGACGGTAGCATGCACATGTGCATCGACTACCGCGAACTGAACAAAGGACAGTAAAGAACAAATATCCACTGCCTAGAATAGACGACCTTTTTGATCAACTGCAAGGTGAGAGTTGGTTCTCAAAGATTGATCTTAGGTCGGGTTACCATCAATTGAAAGTAAGAGAAGAAGATGTACCAAAGACCACGTTTCGCACGCGGTATGGGCATTATGAGTTTCTCGTGATGTCCTTCGGATTAACCAACGCACCAGCAGCGTTCATGGATTTGATGAATAGAGTATGTCGACCAATGTTGGACCGATCAATGATAGTTTTTATAGACGACATTCTAATTTATTTAAAAAACGAGGGTGATCACCACTGTCACCTAAGAGAGGTTTTGGAGGTGTTAAAGTAGAAAAAGTTGTACCTAAACTTCTCCAAATGCACGTTCTGGCTTAGGGAAGTCTAATTCCTAGGTCATGTGATAAACCCAAATGGCATCATGGTAGACCCTGCAAAGATCAAGGCTGTAAAGGAATGGAATGTCCCAAAGACACCAACATAGGTAGGAAGTTTTCTGGGATTGGCAGGCTACTATCGGAGGTTCATTCAAGATTTCTCTAGAATAGCCCCGCCACTAACTAAACTGACACGAAAGGAAGTGAAATATGAATGGGGTCCAACCCAAAACAACGCGTTTGAGGAACTTAAGACACGATTAACCCAAGCTCCAGTCTTGACACTACCTGAGGGAAATGAAGACTTGGTAGTCTACTCTGACGCTTCGGGTCAGGGTTTAGGTTGTGTACTTATGCAACGAGGAAAGGTAATTGCTTACGCCTCGGGATAACTAAAGATTCATGAGGTTAACTACCCAACTCACGATCTGGAGTTAGCGGCAATAGTTTTTGCATTAAAAATATGGAGGCAATATCTGTATGGAGTTAAATGCACCATTTACTCCGATCACAAAAGCCTGAAGTACTTTTTTGAACAAAAAGCATTAAACATGAGATAAAGAATGTGGTTAGAGCTACTGAAAGAATATGATTATGAGATATTGTACCATCCAGGCAAGGCAAACGTAGTGGCTGACGCTTTAAGCAGGAAGGAAGAATCGGCACCTATCCGGATCAAAGCATGTCAGCTGATTATAAAGCCAGATTTGATGAGTGAAATATCAAAGGCACAAGATGAAGCACTATTAGAAAGAAATATAAAACGAGAAAGAATAATAGGACAACAAGGAAATTTGGATGCAAATGCATACGGTGTACGAACTAGGTTTGGCCGGATGTGGATACCTAAGATTGGCGAGCTTGGAGCCAAAATCCTTGATGAGGCCCATAAGTCTCGCTATTCTATCCACCCCGGGACAAACAAAATGTATCAAGACTTGAAGAAAGAGTACTGGTGGCCTGGCATGAAGAATGATATGACTGAGTACATGAACAAGTGCCTAACGTGTTCACTAGTTAAGGCCGAGCACCAGAAACCATGCGGTAAAATGTAACCTTTACCAATAACAGAATGGAAGTGGGAGGAGATCACGATGGACTTCATTACCAAGCTACCGCGAACAGCTAAAGGCAATGATACCATTTGGGTGATCGTCGACCGCTTGACGAAGAGTGCTCACTTCTTGCCAATACGTGAGTCTTCTTCGTCTAAAAAACTAGCAGAAATATTTATTAAGGAAATTATGAGCATACATGGTATGCCGCTGTCGATTGTGTCCGACAGGGATACTAGATTCACGTCAAGGTTTTGGAAGAAATTCAATGAAGCGATGGGCACTAGACTGAACATCAGCACTGCTTACCACCCTCAAACCGATGGTCAATCTGAAAGGACCATTCAGACCTTGGAGGACATGCTCCGGGCCTGTATCATTGACTTCGGTGGGAGCTGGGATAGCCATCTACCATTGGCAGAATTTTCATATAACAACAGCTATTATTCAACTATTGGCATGCTGCCATTTGAAATGTTGTATGGAAGGAGATGTAGGACCCCGATTTGTTGGGGGAAATTGGACAAAAGGATTTTGCAAGTCTTGAAGTGGTCAAAGCTACTTCTGAGAAATTTGATCAAATCAAAGCTCGAATGAAAGCCGCAAAAGACAGAAAGAAATCATACGTGGATAAGAGAAGAAGGGATTTAGAGTTTCAAGTAGGGGACATGGTACTGTTAAAGGTATCACCATAGAAAGGAATCATCCGATTTAGAAAACGTGGCAAACTAAGTCCAAGGTTTGTCGGACCTTTCAAGATTTTAGCGAGAGTAGGTCAAGTTGCTTACAGACTCGACCTACCCGTTGAGCTTTGTGGAATACACCCGACGTTCCACGTGTCGCACTTACGCAAGTGCCTAGCTGACGACACAGCTCACATACCTTATGACCAGATCGAGGTGGATAAAAGTTTAAACTATGTAGAAGAACCAATAGCTATACTTGACCGAGCCGAAAGTTAGTAAAAGTACAATGGAAACACAGAAAGGGTTCAGAAGCTACTTGGGAAAAAGAAGACGAAATGAGGGGACTATACCCTCAGCTGTTTAACGATTATCAGGTTTCGAGGACGAAACCTTTCGAAAGAGGGTAGACTTGTAACATCCCAAAAATAATAAAATGAATAAATATAGTGAGGCCGGAGATTTAGTCGAAATATTTAAACGCAAAAGAAAAAAAAAAGAGAAGGGGAACGGGCTTGGGCTCGGCTTCAATGGGCCGAGGGAGTCCAGATATATGAAGGAAAAGGCGGCTCTCCTCTCCATTCATACGCTAACACTCACACATTCTCTCATTTTTGCACTTTAGAGAGAGAAACCATAGAGAGAGAAAGTTGACGGATCGACCCGAGATTGAAGGAGCGTGTTACTACTGAGCCTGTGAGCAAGACCTCCGAATCAGAATCTAGATTCAGGTAACAACTCGAGCTAGATTTGAGATTTTTTCTTATGTTGGGTTTTCGGGTTTTGGGTAAAAAGGTAACGTTTTTACGGATAAAACTTGAAAATAAGCTTAGGTCTAGCATCTAGAATGAAAACTGAACGTTTTGAAAAGTTGGGATATTGGCATGATCAGATTCGCATTCAAGAACTTCGGATTTTTGGGGAAAAAGACAGCCCGACAGGCGAACTTATCAAGTTCACCTAGCAAGGTTGGGCGAACTTATCAAGTTCGCTTGACAAGTTCGCTTGGAGCATGAAGTAAGCGAACTTAGAGGGGGCGAACTTTGTCATGTTCGCCTGGTAAGTTCGTGTAACATCCCAAAAAAAATAGTAAATAAGTAAATAATAAAGCGATAGAGATTTAATCGTCAAAAAATGAAAGAAAATGGATGGGCTTGGGCTCGGCTCCAACGGGCCGAGGGAAGCCCAGGTATATAAGGGTCGAGGCAGGCTTAGACTCTCATTTTCACCAACACTTGCAATCTAGAGAGATAAAGGAGAGCTCGGGTCTAGAGAGAAAGTTGACGGATCGACCCGAAATTGAAGGAGCACAATACTACTGAGCTCGTGAGCAAAACCTCTGAATCAGAATCACAATCCAGGTAATGATTCGACCTTAAACTGAGTTTTTCTTCGTTTTGGGGTTTCTCGGGTTTTAGCTAAATAGGAGACGTTTTTATGGATGAAACCCGATAATAAGCTTAGAATTAGCATCTAGAATGAAAACCGCACGTTTTGATCAAAGATAATTGTAAGATTAGCATGATTGGATTAACATGCAAGAAATTCGGACTTGTCCAGGAAGCAGGTCTTGCGTACTTATCAAGTACGCAAGAAGGATGTCATGCGTACTTATCAAGTACGCATGAGGAAGATCATGCGTACTTATCAAGTCCGCAAGAAGAATGTTCTGCGTACTTGTCAAGTACGCATGAGCAAGGCCCTGCGCACTTACTAAGTGCGCAGGTAGCAGACCAGTTAGTATAGTCAGTATGTTCGCCTAATTCAGTATGATTAAACCGCTAGAGTCGGGATTGGGTCTGATGTATATTTAACTACCTAATTCAGATCGTACGTGACGTTGTTGGGCCTTTGTTTAGGACAACCAAGACTAGCTTATCAGGTGAGTTCTATGTGCCCGCTTCTATGTTATGTGCAAATCATTTTAAATGTTTTGGGGCTGAAGTGTATACACAAAATGAATAAATGCTATGAATGTCAATATGATCATACGTGGTATACAAATATATATATATATATATATATATATATATATATATATATATATATACTTATATATGAAAATGAATTATGAACAAGAATGAAACGTATGATTATAAAGAATGAATGAAAGAAGGACATAACGTAAATGAATGAAATCTTGCTTTATATTATATATATTGCATGTTATGAATGTATGTAAACGTTATGAACCCTTCTATGACAACGGCTACTTTGGTAGACGGACGACTACGTGACTATTTTGCAACCGGGAGAAAAACGTTCCTTCGCAAGTTAGGACGTATAAAAAGGCACTAATGGATGGTCGAAGCAAATGCCTTAACTCAAGTAGAACGGTTGCATACATAATGGTCGCGTGGGAAACGGATGCCCTAGGGCAGACGGACAAAATGACGGACTACGACGGTAGGACAGTTTAAAAGCGGACGGACAAAGGTTGCCGGACGGATTTAAGTTTCGACGGACGGTTTTCTAGAGTCGGACGGTTTATGAAAAGGGATACGACGGTAGTTCTCACTGCGATGTCTTTGTGACATTCGCGACAAGTATGATGGGTTGATCACCCTTAAGTTTATGGCCAAATGAATGTTCTCCCCAAGTAAGTATGTATGTACATATGTATATACTCAATATGAATGTTATGTGAGAACAGTAAAGCAAAGAATATGTAAAAGCTCGAATGTTAAGTATATTATATATACATATATATAATACTCTTGATAAGATAAATATTATGTATAAGTCTTTAAACTAGAACTCACCAGCGTTAGCTGACTTTTAGTATACATTTCAGGTAAAGGAAGAAAGGGTCGTGCGATGGCGTGAAGGTTACCCGACACAAGACTGACATCCCACTTTTTATATGTTAAGACAATGTTATGTATTTAATTGTTAAGACTTCCGCTGTTATGTCATGTTAGGTTACGTTATGTAATGATTGAATTAGAATGTTTTAAATTTAAGTTCAGTATTTATGACTATGTTTATGAGGAAATCCAACAAGTGAGGTTACCCGGAAAGGAAGAAAAGCTATGAATACGTATTTGTAGAAATGTATGTATATAATTATGTATACTTATAAAGAAAAGAATGATCATACTTAATAGTTTTAAACTAGAACTCACCAGCGTTAGCTGACTTTTAGTATACATTTCAGGTAAAGGAAGAAAAGATCGTGCGAAGGCGTGAAGGTTACCCGGCTCAAGACTGACATCCCATATTTATATATGTTAAGACAAATGTTACGTACTTAATTTTAAAAGACTTCCGCTGTTATGTCATGTTACGTTATGTAATGAATGAATTCGAATGTTTTAAATTTAAGCTCAGTGATTATGACTATGTTTATGAGTAAAACCAACAAGTGAGGCCTCCTGGGTTTGGGGCCTTACAAGTTGGTATCAGAGCAATAGTTTGAGAGATTCAGACATCCCTAAATGTCTGGACTCAAACTGATTATGGGACCAACGCACGGATGTCTGTATGGGTAACCAACGCCAACGCCAGCACGGTAAGTAAGTACTAAAGTTAATGCACTTAGATAAGAATAGATACCTTAACTTAGAACAAATAGATGTCAATGTCACAACCGATTTGAAGAGTTTGAACCCGAAAAGCACTGTAAATTAGTAATCACAAACCGGTCAATGTAATTAACAATTTACCTTGCTCGTACTGTTCTAAAACTATGATCTGAAGGAACGACATTGATGTATTCCCTTTATAACCGTCAGGAAAGTAGGAACGATGGCTGGTGGAGGAAGAACAGGACGCCGAGGCGGTCGCACTGGCCTAGTCGGTAGACCTCCATTGAATCAAAGACATGAAGAGGAAGAGAGTGTGCACGCCGAACACATTGAGAGTGTGCACGAAACAGAGGTGACCCCCAACTAGGGACGACAATCAAGGGCCTTTACAGTTAGAACCAGAGGTTAGGGATGCTATTGCCCGTCAAGTTGTACTCACTCTGAAGGAAGTATTGCCTGATCTACTATCCGAGGCACTAAAGAAAAGTAGAGAGGAGTATGAAGGAGACTATGAAGAGAAGGTGTATGACAGTGATGGGGATGAAGTAAGTATGGGATCAAGCAATCGTGGGTGTACTTACAAAGGTTTCAAGGACGGAGACCCACCTAAGTTTGATGGTAACAAGGATTCGGTGGCTACGTTCGAATGGATTGAGAGGATGAACGATGTAATCAACATCAGCGAGTGTCGACCGGACCAGGCGGTTAAATATGTTGCTCATTCTTTCACCAATGAAGCACTATGTTGGTGGAGAAACATTCAGAGGACAAAGTCGCCAAACACTCTTGCTAGAATGACATGGAAAGACCTGAAGAAGCTCATAATCCAAAAGTTCTGCCCACAGAACGAGATTGATCGTGTGGGGAACGAGTTCCTAAACTTCAAGGCTGGCAACAAGACTCATCGCCAGTATACCTCAAGATTCAACGAGCTGGCCCAACTGGTACCCCACCTGGTGGAGACAGAAGAACGAATGATTAAGTACTATGTAAAGGGCCTACCTCAAAGGCATGTAAAAGCTAATCTACCATCGACCTTCGAGTCAGTAGTGAATCTGAGCGGAATCGTCTACGACGATTATGCCAATGAGGACCCGGCACCTGAGACACAAAAGAGAAAGTGGGAGAACCCGTCTAGAGGCACCGGAAAAGGGAATGTAGCAACTGAAATTAAGAAACCAAGGTCGGATGAATATGAAACATGCAAGAAATGGGGAAGGCAACATCTTGGCGAGTGTCGAACCGGCACCACCACATGCTATAAGTGCGGGAAACAGGGGCACTACTCCCGAGATTGTTTGAAGGACGTCAAGTGCCAAAGTTATGGAAGACATGGACACCAGACTAGGGATTGTAGGAAAACCAGACAATCCGGTTCGGAAAGAAAAAGGAAGTTGAAAAGGAACAACCGCAGGCTAGGACTCGAGCCTACGCCCTAACTGAGGATGAAGCAAGGGGAAACCCTGATGTTGTGTCAGGTACGTTCCTAGTTAATGATGAACATGCTGCTATTTTATTTGACTCTGGTGCTAGTAAAAGCTTTATATCCAATGCATTTAGTCGTAAACTAGATTGCACTATCAACACCAAAGTAAAGGCATTTAGTATACAAACTGTCGTTGGTAAAAATTCGGCAGTATTCCAAGTAACAGAGGATTGCATCATAGAAATAGAGGGCCATAAGTTTCCTTCTAGATTATTCCTTCTCACCTTAGGAGGATTCGATATAGTATTGGGTATGGATTGGCTAGCTGCCAACGAAGCTCAAATCATATGTAAACGTAAGAGGATACACCTCAAAGCTCCTAGTGGCAATCCAATTACGGTTTATGAGGATTGGAATTGCACGATGCCGAACATCATCTCGATGATCAAGGCCGAAAGTTACATGAGGCGCGGTTGCGAAGCTTATCTGGCATATGTTATTGATGATAGAATGAAAATGAATGAACTCAAGAATGTACCCGTGGTGTGCAACTTTCCGGAAGTATTCCCTGAGGATCTACCTGGGTTACCACCCGATCGGGAAATAGAATTTCAGATTGACTTAATGCCAGGAGCTGAGCCCGTTGCCAAAGCCCCTTACCGATTGGCTCCGTCAGAAATGAAAGAATTTATGTCTCAACTAGAGGAACTAACTAAAAACGGATTTATTAGACCGAGCATCTCACTGTGGGGCACTCCGGTACTATTTGTAAAGAAGAAGGACGACAGCATACGCATGTGCATTGACTACCGCGAGTTGAAAAAGAGGACAGTAAAGAACAAATACCCACTGCCTAGAATAGACGACCTTTTTGATCAACTGCAAGGTGCGAGTTGGTTCTCAAAGATCGATCTTAGGTCGGGTTACCATCAGTTGAAAGTAAGGAAGAAGACGTACCAAAGACCGCGTTTCGCACGCGCTATGGGCATTATGAGTTTCTCGTGATGTCCTTCGGATTGACCAATGCACCAGCAGCGTTCATGGATTTGATGAATAGAGTATGTCGACCAATGTTGGTTCGATCGGTGATAGTTTTTATAGACGACATATTGGAATATTCGAAAAGCGAGGGTGATCACCACTGCCACCTAAGAGAGGTTCTGGAGGTGCTAAAGCAGGAAAAATTGTACGCAAAATTCTCCAAATGTGCGTTCTAGCTTAGGGAAGTCCAATTCCTAAGTCATGTAATAAACCCAAACGGAATCAAGGTGGATCCTGTAAAAATCGAGACAGTAAAGGAATGGAACGTCCCAAGGACACCAACAGAGATACGAAGTTTTCTGGGATTGGCAGGCTACTATCGAAGGTTCATCCAAAAGTTTTCAAGAATAGCCTCGCCACTAACTAAGTTGACACGGAAAGAAGTGAAATATGAATGGGGTCCTACCCAAAACAACGCGTTTGAGGAACTTAAGGCACGATTAACCCAAGCTCTAGTCTTGGCACTACCTGAGGGAAATGAAGACTTAGTAGTCTACTCTGACGCTTCGGGTCAGGGTTTAAGTTGCGTACTTATGCAACGAAGAAAGGTAATTGCTTACGCCTCGCGACAACTAAAGATTCACAAGGTTAACTACCCAACACACGATCTAGAGTTAGCAGCAGTAGTTTTCACGTTGAAAATATGGAGGCACTATCCGTATGGAATCAAATGCACCATCTACTCAGATCACAAAAGCCTGAAGTACTTTTTCGGGCAAAAAGAATTAAACATGAGGCAAAGGAGGTGGTTAGAGCTACTGAAAGACTATGACCGTGAGATATTGTACCATCCAGGCAAGGTAAACGTGGTAGCTGGCGCTTTAAGCAGAAAGGAAGAATCGGAACCTATACGGATCAAAGCGTGTCAGCTGATTATAACACCAGATTTGATGAGTGAGATATCAAAGGCACAAGATGAAGCACTATTAGAAAGAAATATAAAACGGGAAAGAATAGTAGGACAACAAGTGAATTTGGATGCAAATGCATACGGTGTACGAACTAGGTTTGGCCGAATGTGGATACCTAATATTGGCGAGCTTAGAGCCAAAATACTCGATGAGGCCCATAAATCTCGCTATTCTATCCACCCCGGGACAAACAAAATGTATCAAGAATTGAAGAAAGAGTACTGGTGGCCTGGCATGAAAAATGATGTGACCGAGTACGTGAACAAGTGCCTAACGTGCTCACTAGTTAAGGCCGAGCACCAGAAACCATGTGGTAAAATGCAACCTCTACCAATACCGGAATGGAAGTGGGAGGAGATCACGATGGACTTCATTACCAAGCTACCGCGAACAGCTAAAGGCAATGATACCATTTGGGTGATCGTCGACCACTTGACGAAAAGTGCTCACTTCTTGCCAATACGTGAGACTTCTTCGTCAGAATGACTAGCAGAAGTATTTATCAAGGAAGTTGTGAGCAGACATGGTATGCCGCTGTCGATTGTGTCCGACAGTGATACTAGATTCACGTCAAGGTTGAGGAAGAAATTCAACGAAGCAATGGGCACTAGACTGAACATCAGCACCGCTTACCACCCCCAAACCGATGGACAATCTGAAAGGACCATTCAAACCTTGGAGGACATGCTCCGGGCCTGTATCGTTGACTTCGGTGGGAGCTGGGATAGCCATCTACCATTGGCAGAATTTTCATATAATAACAGCTATCACTCAACTATTGGCATGCCGCCATTTGAAATGTTGTATGGGAGGAGATGTAGGACCCCGGTTTATTGGGGGGAAATCGGACAAAAGGATTTTGCTAGTCTCGAAGTGGTCAAAGCTACTTCCGAGAAGTTTGATCAAATCAAGGCTCGAACGAAAGCCGCAAAGGACAGACAGAAATCATACGCGGATAAGAGAAGAAGGGATTTGGAGTTTCAAGTGGAGGACATGGTACTGTTAAAGGTATCACCATGGAAAGGAAACATTCGATTCAGAAAACGTGGCAAACTAAGTCCAAGGTTTGTCGGACCTTTAAAGATTTTAGCGAGAGTGGGTCAAGTTGCTTACAGACTCGACCTACCCGTTGAGCTTAGTGGAATACACCCTACGTTCCACGTGTCGCACTTACGCAAGTGCCTAGCTGACGACACAGCTCACATACCTTACGACGAGATCGAAGTCGATAACAGTCTAAATTTTGTAGAGGAACCGATAGCCATCCTTGACCGAGCTGAGAAACGACTACGCAATAAGTCGATTCCTTTAGTCAAAGTACAATGGAAGCACAGAAAAGGGTCAGAAGCTACATGGGAAAAAGAAGAAGAGATGAGGGGACTATACCCTAAATTGTTTAACGTATAAGCGGTTTCAAGGACGAAACCTCTTTAAGGAGGGTAGACTTGTAACATCCCAAAAAAATAGTAAATAAGTAAATAATAAAGCGATAGAGATTTAATCGTCAAAAAATGAAAGAAAATGGATGGGCTAGGGCTCGGCTCCAACGGGCCGAGGAAGCCCAGGTATATAAGGGTCGAGGCAGGCTTAGACTCTCATTTTCACCAACACTTGCAATCTAGAGAGAGAAAGGAGAGCACGGGTCTAGAGAGAGAAATTTGATCGACTCGAAATTGAAGGAGCACGTTACTACTGAGCTCGTGAGCAAAACCTCCGAATCAGAATCACAATCCAGGTAACGATTCGACCTTAAAATGAGTTTTTCTTCGTTTTGGGGTTTCTCGGGTTTTAGCTAAATAGGAGACATTTTTATGGATGAAACCTGATAATAAGCTTAGAATTAGCATCTAGAATGAAAACCGCACATTTTGATCAAAGAAAATTGTAAGATTAGCATGACCGGATTAACATGCAAGAAATTCGGACTTGTCCAGGAAGCAGGTCTTGCGTACTTATCAAGTACGCAAGAAGGATGTCATGCGTACTTATCAAGTACGCATGAGGAAGATCTTGCGTACTTATCAAGTACGCAAGAAGAATGTTCTGCATACTTGTCAAGTACGCATGAGCAAAGCCCAGCGCATTTACTAAGTGCGCAGGTAGCAGACCAGTTAGTAAAGTCAGTATGTTCGCCTTATTCAGTATGATTAAACTGCTAGAGTCGGGATTGGGTCTGATGTTTATTTAACTACTTAATTCAGATCGTACGTGATGTTGTTGGGCCTTTGTTTAGGACAAACAAGACTAGCTTATCAGGTGAGTTCTATGTGCCCCCTTCTATGTTATGTGCAAATAATTTTAATCGTTTTGGGGCTAAAGTGTATACACTAAATGAATAAATGCTATGAATGTCAATGTGATCATACGTGGTATACAAATATATATATATATATATATACTTATATATGAAAATGAATTATGAACAAGAATGAAACGTATGATTATAAAGAATGAATGAAAGAAGGACATAACGTAAATGAATGAAATCTTGCTTTATATTATATATATTGCATGTTATGAATGTATGTAAACGTTATGAACCCTTCTATGACAACGGCTACTTCGATAGACGGACGACCACGTGACTATTTTGCAACCGGGAGAAAAACTTTCCTTCGCAAGCTAGGACGTATAAAAAGGCACTAATGGACGGTCAAAGCAAATGCCTTAACTCAAGTAGAACGGTTGCATACATAATGGTCGCGTGGGAAACGGATACCCTAGGGCAGACGGACAAAATGACGGACTACGACGGTAGGACGGTTTAAGAGCGGACGGACAAAGGTTGCCGGACGGATTTAAGTTTCGACGGACGGTTTTCTAGAGCCGGACGGTTTATGAAAAGGGCTACAACGGTAGTTCTCACTACGATGTCTTTGTGACAGTCGCGACAAGTATGATGGGTTGATCACCCTTAAGTTTATGGCCAAATGAATGTTCTCCCCAAGTAAGTATGTATGTACATATGTATATACTCAATATGAATGTTATGTGAGAACAGTAAAGCAAAGAATATGTAAAAGCTCGAATGTTAAGTATATTATATATACATATATATAATACTCATGATAAGAAAAATATTATGTATGATTGTCTTTAAACTAGAACTCACCAGCGTTAGCTGACTTTTAGTATACAGTTCAGGTAAAGGAAGAAAGGGTCGTGCGATGGCGTGAAGGTTACCCGACACAAGACTGACATCCCACTTTTTATATGTTAAGACAATGTTATGTATTTAATTGTTAAGACTTCCGCTGTTATGTCATGTTAGGTTACGTTATGTAATGATTGAATTCGAATGTTTTAAATTTAAGTTCAGTATTTATGACTATGTTTATGAGTAAATCCAACAAGTGAGGTTACCCGGGAATGGGGCCTTACAGTTCGCTTATGGCATCAAGGGACGAACTTGGTTATGTTCGCCTGGTATGTTCACTTGGTCAAGTCAAGCGAACTTAAGACAAGTTCGCCTATATGTTCGCCTAGGCTTTGGGCAGCGAACTTAGCCTTAAGTTCGCCTAGATTAGAATGAGTAAAAGCGTGTAATTTAGATTAGGTCTGATGTATGTGTAAATAACCAATTCAGATCGTGTGTAACGCTAGTCAGACCGTTGTTAGGACAGAACGAGACTAGCTTATCAGGTGAGTTCTATGTGCCTCCTTTATGTTATGTGCAAACCTTGTTAAATGTTTTGGGACTGAAGTGTATACACTAAATGAATAAGTGTTATGAATGTCAATGCGATCATACGTGATATGTACATATATATATTAAAGTGAATTACGAACCAAGAATGAAACGTATGTTTACAAAGAATGGCATAACATAAATAAATGGAATCTTGCTTTATATTATATATATATATATATATTGCTTGTCATGAATGTACGCGAACGGTATGGACGCTTCGTAAATAACGGCTACTTCGGTAGACGGACGACCACGTTCTAACATCCATGATTTTCCGGTATAATTTTATCTTATTTTTTTATAATGATACTTCATTTCAAAACCCGTATTGGCCCAACACCTTATGTCACATCCAATTTTCAACCTTTCAAAAACAAATTATTTGCTATTATACATGTAACCTATGTATATTTGGTTATACTTATGAGCTTCAAGTCACGTATTAACATTTCTTGATATATATATATATATATATATATATATATATAAATATATATATATATATATATATATATAACCATTTTTATATAGTTACACAGCACGACCACATAAAACACGAAACTTGTTCATTTGCAATACACACGCTACCAGATTGAGCACATAATACATGAAACTTGGTTGTTTGCAATATACATGATACATATCAATTGGTTGTTCGATATACAATACTTGATTGACCACATTGAACATGAAACTTATTTGGTTACAAGGTACGTTCTACATTACTTACATTACACATAAAAGATTATTGGTTTACAAAATACATGATACTAAGTGGCTAACATCATACATGAAATTCAGTTCTTGCCATATACATGATGCTAAATTGTTCACGTTACACATGAAACCTATTTGATTACAAGCTACATGACACTAGATCATACATGAAACTTGGGTGCTACATTATACACGAAACTAAATTGCTTACAATTGTTGCAATTAATTGATTACATTATACACAAGGCATGGTCATACACTTTGTTCACCAAAGTTGAAAACCATAACACATTGAAGCTACTCGGGGTTTGACGTATTCTTGTTCGAATACGATGAAGCTGTAACACTTTAAAACAACTTGGTGTTTGACGTATTCTTGTTCAAACATGAGTAAACTATGGAACTTTAAGTTATACTATCTTATTACTCTTTAGTTGCTAACTGACCCGCCTATTTAGGGACATAGTTACTTATTAGCAACTCATATGTAAAAACAATAGACAGGAACTAAGTGAATTTGTCCCCCCTCTTGCCACGCACACAACAGAAGGATCTATATGGACCATGCGATGATTCGAGTAATTGTTTTTGCTTCTGTTGATACCCAAAATCGCATTCCCTTCTGTCCTTCGATTAAAACACTTGTTGAGACGAGTTTCATCACCCCTGGCCCTCGGGTCCAGTGGTAAAGCTGTTACTGTCAACCAGGATCCACCCGGGTTTGAACCAGGTGGACCTCATGTATTTTTACAGGGCCTTTTAGCACTTGAAATAATTTATAAAAATTATTTTTATAAAAGTTATCCCTTAAAGAACTGATTTAGTAGGACAATTAACAAACTTAAAAAAAAGAAACAATTATTCTTACAATTTAAATCGTTCTCAATATAAAAATCATTTAAATGCATCTTTTTTAATTAAATTTTAATTTACAAATAAAGTATGTAAATTGTTCTTTGGAATTATAAATTTCGATAACACTTTTACGAATATTATCTAATCATTATATACACTCATAAAAGAATTATACATATTTTTGTGAAATTTTTAATTTAGATTTAAACATAATTCAACCAACTATTATATATATTTATATGTATGATCTTAAATACCCATTCTTTTTTTGACATGTTATTTCAAATAAAAGAAAAGATGAATTTATTATTTAAATTAATTACCTTTTTACAATAATATTCCATTAGGGTTTAAATTAGAATTGCTTAATAAATGTATATCTATATAGATATTTACACTACATTGACACGTTATTATAATAAAATAAATAAAAAAAAAGAATTTATTTATTCAAATTATTTAAACCCTAAGACAACTATTATACACTTTGAGCCTACATTTTATTCAAATACAAACACTAACTTACTTACACCCTTTACATGAAATAACAAAACCCTTTGTACAAGTCCCTACACCCAACCCCGTTAAACCCTAGACATTAGTTTAGACCATGTGCATGTTTTATTCAAGTTCATACATTCCACTCTAGGTAAATTTGGTGATTGCAAGAACCACTTTTGCTACATAGTTACTCGTGCTATCTACACCATCAATACAAGTGAGTATTACATAGCCCTTTTACTCTTTTACACTTTTTGGGATGAAACATGAACTCTATTGTGACACATGCAAAAATTCCAGAATTTAAAACCTAGTTGTTGGGCTAGGCCTAACTAGGCCCAACAAGGTCCAATAGAAATTCAAGCCCATTTGAGGCCCAAACTTCATAATCCGAATATCAAATAGTCATTTGGTTTCGTCTAATGACTCGTTACACAAATTCTAAGAATTTAAGAAAGAATAGATATACGAACGTGATTCAGTATTTTAAACGTTTAACGCGTTAGTCGACGGTTATCACGAAATATTCTGTATGAAAATTATTTAAGACAACGAAGTATTAATATTTGTTATTAATATTCAATTGGAATGTCCGTTTAGACTAAAGCGCGCGGATTTCGCTTACATGCATGTTAAACGACGTTAGATATGCGTAAAACCAACGATTATAGTACGAATATTACCAATACGTTTATTGGTATGACAAGTATTATAAAATATCTATTATAATATTTTTAAAAAAAATTAATAATAATAATAAAAGTTATTGTATCATGAAACGTTAAATCTGACATAAAGGGTTAAGATACGCGTTGTCCACCAATACTGATTTAAATACACCTCGGTAATAAATTTTAACGAAATAATTATTACTTGGATATTTATTTTAAGATTAATTATTATGAACGAGAAATTAATAACCGAGAACAGGTTTACACAATATTACACCGGTAACTTACGGGTTTAATACGCAACACTGGTAGGTAGTTTACCCCACTTGAAACCCTAGCTCTATATAAGGACATTATCTCCATCTCTTCCTCATTTTACCCAAACCACACACACATATGTGTGTGTCTAGAGAGAGAGTTGCAAGGGTAAAAAAGAGGCAACCGGCCTCTCCACCGGCCGACCTCCGGCGAACCACGACGGGAACGACAACGACAATGGCCGGACCACCTGAGACGAGGGCGGCGGTGACATGGCGGCTGGCCACTACAACGGTGGCGATGGCTGACTTCTAGCCTTAACTGAAGGTGGTTCTCGACAACGCAAACAGTAAGGACGACGACGGATCTTCCGGCTTCCGGCGGCACCCCTCTTCGATTGCCTGTTAACGGCGGGAAATCCTGTAAGTGGTGGCCCCTGATCTTGATGTTCTGAACGAGATGGTGGTTGAGGTTTTGATCTCTGTTGACAGCGGTGTCTAGGGTTTCGCCTCGACGGCGGTGATTACCTGTTTTGAAAAACAACGAGGACGAAGGAATAAAACCCTTACCCGTTGGCGGCACAGTCGTTTTACCGGCAAGATCCGGCATCCAGGCGACCAGATAGGCTTTCCGGTGAGCTCCAGCGGTGGAGTTGGGTTGCCGGCGAAACCAAAGCACCCAACTCACCAGATCTGCTCGCGTATGTTCATCCCCGTTTAGATCTATAACCTGCGTTTGTTTTTCCGACAATCCGAGGTAAAATCTGAACCCGAACCCATTTCGTGTTAAATAAACTCCTCTAACTCTAGATCCGTTAATGTATGTTATAGGTCTAGCGATTTTGGTGATTATCACTCGTTTGAATTGTTGACAATGGTAATAATAGGGTGATGGTGGTTAGATCGAGCTATTCGGTTCATTTTATCACTCTCGGGTCTCGGTCAAACTCGGTCAACAGTCGTGGATCTTGGTCAAATTTAGTCAACGATTTCAACAAGTTCACATATACGGACCCAACGATCGGGGAGGTAAAAGCGCACACTTAGCGTCTTACGACTAATTATACAGGAAATAAACGCGTGTGCGGTTAATTACGTTGAGCCCCGAACGACTCTAAAAGACAAAAATAAATATTAATATGACGTCAAATATTAACGAATCATATTAACGTGTTGTCGGCAAATATATTAATATTAATCGAAAAATAATAACACGGACGTGTAATCAGTTATACGAGAACTTTGATACAACTTAATGATTAATACATAAACATAATATATATTACTTTGATAGGTAATTATTTACATTACGTTTACGATAAAAAAAAACCATGTCTATGAATATGTATGACTGGGGATGTATTGGGCAACTAATATATTTTTATAAACATTAATGTGACATGTCATGTGGCATTAAACGTTAGTTGCCGATAAATATACACATTTTAACGTACACAAAAACATCATACAAATAATTTTATACGTAAATGTTCACGTTAGTTACTCGCTTTGAAAATGGGAAACAATACTTATAAAAACATGTAACTTATATTTTGTCCAACTAAATGATTTGGGTATGGAAGAACCCGTTAAATATATAGATGCTAGCGCCCACATTTTGTTTAACAATAAATACATTTTATATTAAGGCGTGTACATATATATGTGTATGTATGTATGTATTGTATCGAGTCGATAAATAATAGCACGTTAATATATATCGAACCAAAAGAAACGTGTGACACAACTACACCTATATGCATAGATATCTTTTGAACTTTACATATAACATGCGCGTATACACATAAATGAATTATCTTGAGACCCCTAATGCACTTTTGTTCGATTATAATTAATTATATATATATATATATATATATATATATTTGTATGTACCCAAGTATATTTATATCATTGTTCGGGACAAAGTGCATTTAGCCAAAAAGACAAACCAATACTTCCAATGTACAACTGCAACCCAATAATGACTATCAAATAGTCCCAACATTTTAAAGAATCGCTCGAACTCAACCGCACACATGATAGCTCAACATGAGTCTGGACTTGAATTATAATATTAGGGTAGTCCATAAAGCTCTTTAAGTACATACAGGGATCGTACGACTCGAATAGAACATAGACCAACTACTACCGTATTACGTGGACTTTGGTTCCCGTTGTTACCTGAAGGATGTCATCGTTCCTAACACATCACCAGGTGAGTTTCACGACCCCTTTTTACTGATTTGCATAATTTGGGGTAAGAACATACTTAGAACTACTTTTATATGATAACAAGAAAAGAAGACCCGACCTTTATGTTTGCATGAGTTAATACATTTGGAGCTCATAAAGTCCCCTGACCATCATATTTATAACCATTAGCTATGGATTAGCCTAGGATTCTATGGATAGTACTATTGGGTCTGACACCCCCGGTCATGGTTATTCGCGCTAACCATGGGTCCATCTGGCCAAATGACCGCATAGTGTTCAAACATTTGCTCGTGAGGTACGAGTGAGGGGCGAAACACCTGTGTCATGGTTTGGTTATGTCTCATGTATGTACATATTATTCGTATTCTTAGCTAGTTTACGGATGGGTCAAACATTACTTGTTTTGTTTATCATATACGTTGAATCATTATCGTGCAAATGGATCTGCCAATCGTTTTCGTGCAAATTGGTCTTGCCGAATCGCTTACATATAAATGGTTTTTGCCATTCGTCCATGTGCAAATGTTTTAGTCAATGTTTTCAAGGAAAACAGTTTCATATTATGGCCGTGTACGCATTCTAAATGCTTTTGAGGAAAACCGTTTTATATTATGGCCATGTTCACGATATCAATGTTTTCAAGGAAAACTGCTTTGCATCGAGGCAACTAAACCTGTGAACTCACCAACATTTGTGTTGACATTTTTAAGTATGTTTTTCAGGTAACACGAAGCTATGGCTCGGTTGGAATAGGTTAACCACCTGGATTAAAATCCTAGAAGCCGAAGACACTTGATTGTCAAACCTCAAGTCAATTTGATCTATATGGATTTAGGTCAATGTATTACTTCATTTTAGTAATTGTAATGGTGTTCAAATTATTTTAGAAGTCTTCAATTAGCTTCCGCTGTTGTGTAATGTTTTTTTTGGATAAAAGGGTATACCCTGGTGATTTATATTACTATCAGAACACATAAAAACAAGTAAAGGGCTGAGTACCACTCTAGTTCATTGGAGTGACATGCCACTACCAATGTAAAACAGCCAAAAGCAAACCACAAACATACACCGAGATAACAACTACCAACTAAACTCTATAAAATAGTCATGAATAAAATAAGGTTAGTCGGCCACCATCACATCCACGGATGCAATCTTCCAATCTCCCAAGATTTTCTTCACTCGATCATTTTTGTTGAACTTGAACGAATGTAGCTTCAATCTAATCATTTCCACAATAACTTCTTCAAGCAAACAGCCAAAAGCAAACCACAAACATAAACCGAGATAACAACTACCAACTAAACTTGAACGCTGTTGTGTAATGTTACCAATCATTGCAACCTTAATTTATTTATAATTTAGGGGTGTGACAGATTGGTATCAGAGCCAATGGTTTTAGCGAATTAGGTTTCCTTAGTGACATCTAGACTCTAACCAGACTCATTTAGGGACCAAGGTTTCTAAGACTTGTATCAAACTAAGAACACTCAAGACTTGAGTATAGAAATTCCAACCGTTGTTGAACAACTTGAGTTGACCATTAGTGTATGTAGTTACACTTGGGTATCATTAGCTATATTAATACTAAATACAATTACGTGGTATACGTAACAAACACCGTATACGTACAACAATGTGGTAATATTAAACACCTACAACATGACCCAATAGAGTATCACTGTTCGGATTACGAATCAAGGATGACGGGCACTCAGCCCACTGTAACCCTAGAATATCGAGTTACGAGCGGAGCTTGGGCGACAATGATAGTAATCGTCAGTTACCTATCTTGGTATCACAACAAGCTGAACCCGTACCTGAATCTATACATGTACTTGCACCACACCTACGTCTACTCCAATTATGGAGTCAACTTTCTTTCTGACATATGTTGTCTTCATTTGGTGCGGTATATATATATATACACTCTACGTCATAAATTTTTGAATTAGATGACTAACCTTTGCCATGAGATATCGCAGACAAGACTGCCCAAGGAGAAGGAAACTCGAGGTGGATATGCATGACTAAACGGGAGAGAACTCCATGGGTCAGGAGACCCATAAACTCATCAGGATCATGTGAATCCACCCGTACATACAAACTTAGAGCATAAGTTGCTCGACATTAATTTGAGGATCTCTGCCGAAACATAGTGATTGACTTCCACCACACACATCATGTTATTAGAAGGCACCGGTAGTGCGTCTCTACCATTAACTCCATCCAGCAACAGCCTTAGACGGAAGATTCATGGGTATTGGTGCGCACGACTAAGAGTAATCCGATAGAACATACACACTCTTACGCGAGAGTACAACGATGACACAATCTAATGAACATTTCAAACCCCTTTGACCGAGAGCTTAGAATATGAAAACACTATAGGGGCCATGCAAAGTAAATTATCATTGCGGGTGCACACGTAATCATAATTTGCAGTGTATGAGAACTTTAGTGAGTCTTACTGTCCGAGCTAATGTTCATGATTAATCTGTATTTCTAATTCCAATTCTCAGACATTCGAATATTGATCGAAATCAACATAACAGTAGGGTTGAGCCAAAAGGCATCAAATGATGCGATGGGCTAGCTATCGTAGGTGACATGGAAATGTACATCGTCTCTTTCATAATTTAATCCTAATGAATCTAAAACTCTTATCGAGACTTCATTGGCTTGAAAATGTTGACCGAAACACCGAAAGTGTCTATACTCAGTTATTTGACCTCGGTGTTTGGACCGAATTTGAAAAATCTCTACAAAGTACTACTTCAACTTTGGAGATTAAACTATAGATTTTCTCTTTTCAATTTTGTTGCTTATCTATCAAAGCATGAAGCTGATATATAAACTCTAAAACGTGCCTTGAGAAAATACGAATCTCTAACACTTAACATTCATTACCTCAATTTCATTGTTTAAACCCTTGTGCTAAGGACTCTAAGGCTATAACCGATATACGTGAAATACATAATGGTAAGTCATGATAATACCATTCGAAGGCCAAGGACGTTGCAGGCATGTTGTACTACTAGTTGTTGGCAAATAATCGATTCGACTCTCTTCATCGCTAGATCCCGAGACAAGTTTTGAAAACTTATGATCCATTTCAATCAACTTTAATGTGAAATCAAGGACCTACGTCGAACTTTGAGAGTTTATTTATGTGTTCTACTATCGTTGACCGATTAAAACTATACGCCACCACGAAGATGAACACAAGACGAACAGTAGTTAACATTACTCTATTGTAAGTCTACACATATACATTTCTTTTGCCTTCTCAAATTTCTTTAAATTTCCGTATTCACTCATCTCAATACCTTTTGGAATGCCTATGCGTTATCCTTAACGAACCTAAGGACATGACTCCTTCACTCATCAGCTAGGATGTATGAAAGGCATAAATGGACGGTCGAAGCAATTGCCTTATTATATGTAGAATGGTTGCATAAATAATAGCCGCGTGGGAAACGGATGCCTTTGGGCAGACGGGCGAATGAACGGACTACGACGGTTGGACGGGTTTTAGGCGGATGGACAAATGTTGGCGGACGGATTTATGTTACGACGGACGCTTTCTAGGGCCGGACGGTTTATGAAACCGACTACGACGGTAGTTCTTATGGCGTTTGTCTTTGTGACTCACGCAACAATTATGACGGGTTGATCACCCATATGTGACCAATGAATGTTCTCCCCAAAGTAAGTATGTATGTACATATATATATATATATATGTATATATATACTCAGTATGAATGTTATGAGAGAACAGTAAAGCAAAGAATATGCAAATGTACGTATTCTATATATATATATATATATATATAATACTTAACGATAAGATAAATGTTATGTCTGATTGTTTTTAAACTAGAACTCACCAGCGTTAGCTGATTTTTAGTATACATTTCAGGTACATAAAGGAAGGGTCGTGCGAAGGCGTGATGGTTACCCGACATGCGACTGACATCCCACTTTTATATATGTTAAGGCAATGTTATGTTTTATATGATAAGACTTCCGCTGTTATGTTATCTATTCGAATGATGTTTGCTTTCGTTACTCCTGAATGTTTTTATTTTAAATTCAGTATTTATGACTATGTTTATGAGTAAATCCAACAAGTGAGGTTACCCGGGAAAAGGGCCTTACAATAGACTTCTGTATAATCCAGACCTTCTTGTTGGTAAAAACCTTGAACAACCAATCTTGCTTTATTTTTCACTACAATGTGTCGATCGTCAGTTTTGCACTTGAACACCCATCTTGTTCCAATTGGATGTACACCTCTTGGTAAATCAACTAGATCCCAAACATGTAGTTTTCTGAATTGAGTCAGTTCTTCTTGCATAGCCTCAATCCAACAATTGTCAGCTAGAGCCTCTTTGATATTCTTGGGCTCTATTTGGGATATGAAGGCAGCCTTTAAACATGTTTCTATGATACCTGTGTTAAGAATCTCAGCATAAAGACTGGTGTTTTCAGTTACAGTTCTGTGACGAGTTTGAACACCGACATTAGGATCACCAATAATATTGTCAATCGGATGATTCTTATGAATTCTTGTCTCTAGAACAATGGTTTCTTGAATATTTTTTTCAATATTCGTGCCTATCTGTAACGTTTCTGATTTTTATTACTTTTATTTTTAATTCGAAGTAACACAAATTGAAAACCCAATTCCAGTGCAATGTTTTATTCTATTCGTACGATCAACTAAACCCTAATAAACAATGCAAATTTCAATTTAATTTAGTGCAAAAAAATATATATATACACATAAACGCCTGTTTGACTTTTAAAAGTCAAACAGGGCCAAATTCATCAAAATTCAAGCCCGATATCGACTCCTGTGGATTGACATCTCGTATTCAAGCAATAATCGAGCAAACCCAAGCCCATACAACACTGATTTAGCAGCCAATTCAAAAATTCAAGCGAGTTTGACTTAAGATAGTCAAACCCGTATCAATCTCCATTACATTCGATGAATTAACGCGACTCAATCCCTCAAACCACTCGCGAGACAATCACGCAATGAACCTAGGGCGCTAACAGGACCCGATTCCTCTTAATTAAATGGATTAACACGAAATCGGTCACCGCGACTTTCCCGGTCAATTTGAAAATCAAATTAACATATACGGATGAAATCAATCAAATTAAAACACTCCCCTACTCTCGTAATCAACCACACAAACTCTCTCATTCTTCAATCGAACCTCATATCACCGTAGAGAGCCTGTCGAGCACCAAGATCAGCCGAGCATTTGACTCTGTCGTTCTCATTCATTCCTAAGCCAAATCAGGTACCAATTACGTCAATCGATTCGTAATCCTCTGGTTATCGATAGCCCTCTGCCAATTCGTGATGGCAGAAGGTATCGAGGTTGATTGGGATTAGGGTTCTTGGCGGGTTGATGCGTTTTCGAATTTGAGTTTGGTTTAATTTCATGTTTTAATTAATTAGAATCGGTAAACGACCAGCGAGACCACCTGGTCTGAATGGTTTAGTCACTGCACGTGGCCAGGGTTCGAAACCCCCAAGCCGTAACTGGTCGGCCCTTTTTGCGTATGTCATTAAACCAGATCTGGCTCCTTCGCAGGCATGGGTTTAACCCACTTCGAACCGGATCAATTACAAGGCTTGAGTCCCTGGTCCAGTGGTAGAACACTAAACTCTCACAGAACCCACCCGGGTTCGAGCCGGGTGGCGTTCTTTTATTTTTTTTTAAATCATTTTTAAAGCTCCAAAATTTACATAAAAATTATTTTTATAAACCCTACAACATTTTGAACAGAATGAAACCAAATTTTATAATTTTCAATATAAAATCACTATTATTACAAATTAATTGTTAAAATGTCATTTTAATTAATTAACAAAAAATTATATAAAGACATTTTGCAAAGTAATAATTTTTTTTTTCACATTAGAAATATGATGAAAATATTTTTATAAAATACTTTTCCTTGAAAACAAAGTTTATAAAGTTTTATAAAATTTTAACTTTATTTAAAACAAACAAATACTTATTTTAAATGGTAAATAAATAAATAAATTTATTTATTATTTATATAATTTACATTAAAGAGCTAAATGTATATTTATTAGATTTTATACACATCTTCATAAATAAATAAATAAAGTAAAATTATTTATTTAATTTATATTTAATATAGAACACACATTCTTATAAATAAATACGAATATCATTTATTTAAATCATATTTAAATAAATATAATATCTATACTATTTTTTCTAACTAAATAAATAAATATTAATTATTGATTTATTTAGTTATCCAACCCAAACCCAGATTCAATTATTTTATAAACTATTTGATTTAATATTACATCGTGTAAATCACAAACACCCTCAACTCAAAACCTTTGTACACACACTCAATTAAATCATAGTCTTAGACTCAGATTTTTGGATACATTAGTAATTCAACATTTATTACACATTAGGTTAACCTTGTGAGGTTTCAATCATCATTCTACCGTCTAGCCGTGCGTGTTAGCTACACCTCTAATCAGGTGAGTATTACATAGCCCCTTTTACTCTTTTACACTTTTGGGGTGAAACATGAACGCTATACATAAAACTATTTACACTTACACAAACTACACAAAACACAAATCCTATTTACATTCATGTGTGCAAAAATTTGAGCTTTATGTTTGAGTGCTATACGTGTTAACTATTTGTGTGCAATTTCATGTGCAATCATTAACTAATAAGCCGACGATTAACAATGATAGATCTATTGAGTCTGACAAACCCACCCAGATTGGGGTGATTGTTACCGACAACACAATTTGCATGCTAGTTACAAAGGTTTGATTGTACTTTAGTTACACATTAGTTACTCCCCGTAAATGCCTTATTTATTCATGATATGTAAGGATTTGATCTTTCACAACTATATACTATCTATGTACAAACCTGTGTATGCTCACCAACTTTTTAGTTGACATTATTTTATTCATGTTTCAGGTGATAACGTATAAGTTGATCAAGATATGCTACACGTAGGACATGGACTTAGTTAAAAATTAAATAAAGAATATTATGCATTTCTTTTCGTATTTGTTTGGACTTGATTGTGTTTGGTTATTTGAAATGAAGTTATGATTTAAAATATTTCAATATAGTAAACCTTGTGCTAATGAACAGTCTACATGTCCCGCCCCGACGTTTCCGCCGTCGGTTGGGGTGTGACAGATTGGTATCAGAGCCTGGTTATAGGGAACTAGGTTATTAGACACCTTTGACCTAGACTATAGCTTTAGGACACCCATTATGCCATGCTGCATGATTATGTGTTATGTGCTATATGCTATGTGTTACATGCTTACTATGTTAATTAGTATTTCATTTTATTACTTACTTGTAAAAAAAAATATGACTTATTAAACTATACTTAAATAATAAATTAAATAAACAATAACCCTACCCATACCCTAAGCCTCATAACCTTCTTACCTGCTTCTCTGTCATCACCATCATAGCATGTGGAAACTTCATGGACCTAAATCTATAAAATTGCTTTATTTCTTAGTTAAGGTTTTAAACTTTGTTAATTATTAGAGGACACGTGCAATCTGGAAGGGTGACACCTGTATTCTGGGTTTTCTGTCTAGGAAAGTATTTCGTATAAATCCCAATCAACCGAGGGACCCGTATGCTTTCCTGGGAATTCCCGGGATGAGTGTTTACTTATAGGCTAAAGCACGTCTCCTTGAAAGTTATATAAGTTTAATTAACCTTAATGTGTCATAGTATTCAAGTGATTATGTCACTATTTGAGTACAATCCAAACTATGATTAACCATTTTATTTATTATCTTATCCTTTTAAAATCCAAGCAACTCTCACAAGTTCTTATATTTTTCTTGTCTTGTGAAAATCTGTAGAATGCCTCCCCGCCGTGCTGCCGTGACCAACAACAACACCGACATTGCTGCTATCCTTGCACAACTTGTAACTCAACTCACCCAAGCTAATGGAGCCACCGGTGTTAACCATGGAACTAATGGTGGTGGTGGTTTCAACCCACCACAATGCACCTTCAAACACTTCAATTCATGCAACCCTCTTAAGTTCTATGGTACCGAGGGAGCCACGGGACTCCTGCAATGGTTTGAAAGTATTGAGGGCACCTTCCTCAATAGTGACTGCCCCGATAACCTCCGTGTTCGTCATGCCACAAGTGTCTTTCAAAAACGGGCACTCACGTGGTGGAATGGGGAAAAGAGGACTAGAGGCATGGAAACAGCAATGGCCTTACCGTGGGATGAGGTTAAGAGACTAATGACCGAAGAGTTCTGTCCTCAGAACGAGGTGAAAAAGATGGAAGCTGAGTTTTGGGATCTTACCCAAGACAGTGGTGAAAGTTTGGCTTATACAACCCGGTTCCATGAGCTGAGTCTCCTTGTACCCCATATGGTCACACCGTTATCCCGCTGAATTGAGAAGTACATTGGTGGATTGCCTAGGCAGATTCAGGATACCGTCTTAGGGAGAAATCCCGCAACACTCGAAGATGCTATCCGACTATCTGCTACTTTAACCGACAACCATGTGAAAGCAGGGACTCATACTAGAAAAGGAACCAAGAAAGTTCCCGACACCACAACCCCTCCTACACACAACAAAGAAGCCAAAACTGAACCGTACCACAATAATAAGAAGAGACAGGCTAAGAATTATGTTGTGGTCACTCCTACTACCCCTGTTAATCAAGTTGCCCCCATGGCTCAAGCACCAGTCAAGAAGCCATATGTTGGGGTCTACCCACTCTGTGCAACCTGCAATTATCACCACCTCCAGAACATCCCTTGTCGCCTTTGCACCCACTGTGGAAAATATGGCCATACGGTCAACGTTTGTAGAGCGAAGGAACTTGCAGGTCAAGTCAACCCACCAGCTCGAACCAACCAGCAAGTGGCTAATCAAGGTGTCCCCGCTATTGCAAATGGACGCGCTTGCTATGAGTGTGGCAACCCGAATCATTTTCGTGATCAGTGCCCGAAGCTTATCAATGCTAGGCAAGGCGGAGCTCGTGGGCGTGCTTTCAACATAAACGCCAATGAAGCTCAGGCCAACAATGATGTGGTCAACGGTACGTTCCTTGTTAATAGTCAATATGCCTCCATTTTATTTTGATACCGGTGCAGATAAGAGTTTTGTGTCACTTAACTTTGAACCCTTACTTGCTAAAACACGATCCAAATTAGAGAAAACCTTCACCGTAGAAGTAGCAAATGGTGACTCTCTTACAATTGACTCCATTATCCATGATTGCACACTAGAATTCAATGATCATACATTTCCAATCAACCTCGTACCAATGCCACTAGGAAGTTTTGACATCATCATATGCATGGATTGGCTGGCGAATCACCATGCCGAAGTCATCTGTTTTGAGAAGTACATCCGAATACCTTTACCGTCGGGAGAAACACTAAGAGTCTTTGGTGAAAAGCCTTGCAAAGGACTCAAGCTAATGTCATGCACTACTGCTCAAAAGTACTTACGAAAGAAGTACGTGGCTTTCTTAGCCCATGTTGTTCAAAAGGATATCAAAGAGAAGAGTATTCAAGACATCCCCATCATCCGGGATTTCCCCAAAGTATTCCCCGAAGATCTATCTGGCCTTCCACCCGTCCGACAAGTAGAATTTGGCATTGATCTTGTGCCCGGAGCTAACCCCGTGGCTAGAGCTCCATATCGTCTTGCACCTTCCGAAATGCAAGAACTTGCAAGTCAACTCCAAGAGCTCTCCGACAAGGGCTTCATCTGTCCAAGTCATTCACCGTGGGGTGCACCTGTCTTATTCGTCAAGAAGAAGGATGGATCATTCCGCATGTGTATTGACTACCGAGAACTCAACAAGCTTACCATCAAGAACCGTTATCCATTGCCTAGAATTGATGACCTCTTTGATCAACTTCAAGGCTCTACTTGTTTCTCGAAGATTGATCTTCGATCTGGTTATCATCAACTCCGTGTGCAAGAGGAAGATATTCCAAAGACTCCCTTTCGAACAAGATATGGCCACTACGAGTTCATGGTTATGCCTTTTGGGTTAACCAATGCACCCACGGTTTTCATGGACCTCATGAATCGTGTGTGCAAACCGTATCTTGACAAATTTGTGATCGTCTTCATTGACGATATCTTAATCTACTCCAAGACCAAGGCCGATCATGAGCAACACCTTAGGTCGGTTTTTGATCTCTTGAGGAAAGAGCAACTATATGCCAAGTTCTCCAAATGTGAATTTTGGCTAAAGGAGGTTCAATTCTTAGGTCATATCGTCAATGAAAAGGGTATTCATGTTGACCCTGCTAAGATCGAAGCTGTTAAGAATTGGAATACCCCTAAGACCCCCACTGAAGTTCGTTCGTTTCTTGGTCTTGCGGGATATTATCGTCGGTTCATCTCAAATTTCTCTAAGATTGTTGTCCCCCTCACCGCTTTGACACACAAGGGTAAACCTTATGATTGGGGACCAAAGCAAGAAGAAGCTTTCCAAACTCTCAATCAAAAGTTGTGCAATGCTCCTATACTGACTCTCCCTGATGGGAATGATGATCTAGTTGTCTACTGTGATGCCTCCAACCAAGGTCTTGGTTGTGTTCTCATGCAACGAGGCAAGGTGATCGCTTATGCATCAAGGCAACTTAAGATTCATGAGAAGAATTATACGACGCACGATCTCGAGTTGGGTGCGGTCGTATTCGCATTGAAGATTTGGAGACATTACCTCTATGGCACAAAATGTGTGGTGTTCACCGACCACAAAAGTCTCCAGCATATCTTCAACCAAAAAGAACTCAATATGAGGCAACGACGTTGGGTTGAACTCCTTAACGACTATGACTGCGAGATTCGTTACCACCCTGGCAAAGCGAATGTTGTAGCCGATGCTTTGAGTCGTAAGGATCATATCCTGCTTCATTGTGCCCGAATTCAAACCGACATTCAAAATCGTATCCTAGAAGCTCAACACGTCTAGGCCACCGAGGGTAACATGTACAAGGAAATGTTGTGTGGTGTTGAACTTCAGCTTGAATCTAAACCCAATGGCTTGCTTTATTATCTGAACCGTATTTGGGTTCCCGATCGTGATGATCTCCGAGCATTTCTCATGAGCGAGGCTCACAAGACTCGTTATTCCATTCATCCTGGTGCGGATAAAATGTACCAAGACCTTCGCCCACAATATTGGTGGCCCGGTATGAAGAAAGACATTGCACTCTATGTTGCCAAATGCCTAACTTGCTCCAAAGTCAAAGCCGAGCACCAACGTCCTTCCGGTTTGCTTGAACAACCGGAAATTCCCATGTGGAAATGGGAAAATTTAGCTATGGACTTCATTACTAAACTCCCTCGCACCTCAAGTGGTTATGATAGCATTTGGGTGATCATTGACCGCCTCACCAAATCTGCTCATTTCTTGCCTATCCGTGAAGACTATCGGGTTGAGAAACTGGCCCGAATTTACATTGACGAAATTGTGAGTCGACACGGTGTTCCACTAAACATAATCTCCGATAGAGATGCTCGTTTCACCTCTCGTTTCTGGCAATCCCTCCAAACTGCTCTTGGCACCCGACTTGATTTGAGCACGGCTTACCATCCCCAAACTGACGGTCAGACCGAGAGTACAATCCAAACTCTTGAAGACATGCTTAGAGCATGTGTAATTGATTTTGGTGGCAATTGGGATTCACATCTATCCCTAATTGAGTTCTCTTACAACAATAGCTACCACTCAACTATCGACATGGCTCCATTTGAAGCTCTCTATGGTCGTAAGTGTCGTTCTCCTATCTGTTGGAACGAGATTGGTGAAGCATAAATCATCGGTCCCGAGTTGATTCAAGAATCATCCGATAAGATCCTTCAAATCCGTGACAACATTCAAGTAGCGAGGAGTCGACAAAAGAGTTATGCCGACAAACGTCGAAAACCCTTGGAATTCCAAGTCGGTGATCTTGTTCTTCTAAAGGTATCTCCATGGAAGGGTGTAATCCGTTTTGGAAGGAAAGGCAAACTAGCACCTCGCTACGTGGGTCCATTCAAAGTCATTGAAAGAATTGGAAAAGTGGCCTACAAGCTCGAGTTAACCCAATCACTTGGTAATGTGCACCCTACATTTCATGTGTCCAACCTAAAGAAGTATCTTGCTGACGAAAACCTCCATATACCTCTTGACGATGTGCGCATTGACGAAACGATGCACTTCGTCGAGAGACCGGTGGAGATCATGGATCGTGAGATCAAGCAACTCAAGCGAAGCCGTATCCCTATTGTCAAAGTTCGTTGGGAATCTAAACGCGGACCCGAGTTTACTTGGGAGCGAGAGGACCAAATGAAGCTCAAGTACCCACACCTCTTCGCCGATTCAGTAGCCTCAACTAGCTAAATTTCGGGACGAAATTCCCTCAACATGGGGATACTGTAACGTTTCTGATTTTTATTACTTTTATTTTTAATTCGATGTAACACAAATTGAAAACCCAATTCCAGTGCAATGTTTTATTCCATTCGTACGATCAACTAAGCCCTAATAAACAATGCAAATTTCAATTTAATTTAGTGCAAAAAAAAATATATATATACACACATAAACGCCTGTTTGACTTTTAAAAGTCAAACAGGGCCAAATTCATCAAAATTCAAGCCCGATATCGACTCCTGTGGATTGACATCTCGTATTCAAGCGATAATCGAGCAAACCCAAGCCCATACAACACTGATTTAGCAGCCAATTCAAAAATTCAAACGAGTTTGACTTAAGATAATCAAACCCGTATCAATCTCACTACATTCGATGAATTAACGCGACTCAATCCCTCAAACCACTCGCGAGACAATCACGCAATGAACCTAGGACGCTAACAGGACCCGATTCATCTCAATTAAATGGATTAACACGAAATCGGTCACCGCGACTTTCCCGGTCAATTTGAAAATCAAATTAACATATACGGATGAAATCAATCAAATTAAAACACTCCCCTACTCTCGTAATCAACCACACAAACTCTCTCATTCTTCAATCGAACCTCATATCACCGTAGAGAGCCTGTCGAGCACCAAGATCAGCCGAGCATTTGACTCTGTTGTTCTCATTCATTCCTAAGCCAAATCAGGTACTAATTACGTCAATCGATTCGTAATCCTCTGGTTATCGATAGCCCTCTGCCAATTCGTGATGGCAGAAGGTATCGAGGTTGATTGGGATTAGGGTTCTTGGCGGGTTGATGCGTTTTCGAATTTGAGTTTGGTTTAATTTCATGTTTTAATTAATTAGAATCGGTAAACGACCAGCGAGACCACCTGGTCTGAATGGTTTAGTCACTGCACCATCAGACCACGTGGCCAGGGTTCGAAACCCCCAAGCCGTAACTGGTCGGCCCTTTTTGCGTATGTCATTAAACCAGATTCGGCTCCTTCGCAGGCATGGGTTTAACCCACTTCGAACCGGATCAGTTACAAGGCTTGAGTCCCTGGTCCAGTGGTAGAACACTAAACTCTCACAGAACCCACCCGGGTTCGATCCGGGTGGCGTTCTTTTATTTTTTTAAATCATTTTTAAAGCTCCAAAATTTACATAAAAATTATTTTTATAAACCCTACAACATTTTGAACAGAATGAAACCAAATTTTATAATTTTTAATATAAAATCACTATTATTACAAATTAATTGTTAAAATGTCATTTTAATTAATTAACAAAAAATTATATAAAGACATTTTGCAAAGTAATAATTTTTTTTTCACATTAGAAATATGATGAAAATATTTTTATAAAATACTTTTCCTTGAAAACAAAGTTTATAAAGTTTTATAAAATTTTAACTTTATTTAAAACAAACAAATACTTATTTTAAATGGTAAATAAATAAATAAATTTATTTATTATTTATATAATTTACACTAAAGAGCTAAATGTATATTTATTAGATTTTATACACATCTTCATAAATAAATAAATAAAGTAAAATTATTTATTTAATTTATATTTAATATAGAACACACATTCTTATAAATAAATAAGAATATCATTTATTTAAATCATATTTAAATAAATATAATATCTATACTATTTTTCCTAACTAAATAAATAAATAATAATTATTGATTTATTTAGTTATCCAACACAAACCCAGATTCAATTATTTTATAAACTATTTGATTTAATATTACATCGTGTAAATCACAAACACCCTCAACTCAAAACCTTTGTACACACACTCAATTAAATCATAGTCTTAGACTCAGATTTTTGGATACATTAGTAATTCAACATTTATTACACATTAGGTTAACCTTGTGAGGTTTCAATCATCATTCTATCGTCTAGCCGTGCGTGTTAGCTACACCTCTAATCAGGTGAGTATTACATAGCCCCTTTTACTCTTTTACACTTTTGGGGTGAAACATGAACGCTATACACACAACTATTTACACTTACACAAACTACACAAAACACAAATCCTATTTACATTCATGTGTGCAAAAATTTGAGCTTTATGTTTGAGTGCTATACGTGTTAACTATTTGTGTGCAATTTCATGTGTAATCATTAACTAATAAGGCATTATGGGGTGATTGTTACCGACAACACAATTTGCATGCTAGTTACAAAGGTTTGATTGTACTTTAGTTACACATTAGTTACTCCCCATAAATGCCTTATTTATTCATGTCACACCCCAACCGACGGCGGAATACGTCGGGGCGGGACACGTAGATTGTTCACAGCTCATGGTTTACTAACGTTTGAATAATTATCAATCACATTTCATTTCAATTCAAGTAACACCAACATTCAATCCAATAACTCAACAAAGTAGATTACAAAAGATAAATTGTTCAAATTAATACTAGGCCAAATCCTAAGTGTAGCAAGACTTGAAGCACCTCAAACATTAGTACCTGAAACATGGTTAAAACAAAGTCAACTAGAAAGTTGGTGAGAATACATAGGTTTTCGTGTCATGTAATACAATATAGTGTTGTGTGCATACAATTCATACAAACATGGCAATTAAGGCATTTATGGAGAGATACCATCGTGTGACCTAAGAATACAATCAAACCTTTGTAACTAGCATGCAAAACAAAAGCGTGTTGGCAGTAACAGTCACCCTACCTGGGTGGGTTTGTCAGACTCAATAGATCTATCACTGTTTACCGTTGGCTAAATAGTTAATGATTGTACGTGAATAGCATATAGTTGGTCTACACACCTAGTACTCAAGCACAAAATTGTAACACATGAATGTAGGGTGGAATTGTATATTGTGTGTATTTGCAAACATAGTAAATAGAACGCATGTTCCACCCCAAAAGTTTGTAAAATAGAGTAAAAGAGGGGCTATGTAACTCACTTGTGTAAAGAACGTAGATTGCACAATCAAATAGATAGTAGCGGTGAGTTGTAGGTCACTAGGTGCGACCTAATGAATAAATGTATAAACATGTATTATTGTTATGTACAAAGATCTAAAGTCTAAGGTTTTTGTGGGTTTATAAGTGTAAGGACTTGTGCTGATGGTTTGTGTCATTCTTTGTCAAAAATGGATTCGTTGGTGGTTATATAAAATAAGTTTAGGGTTTGTAAGAATAATGAATAAATAAATTAAATAATTTATTTATTTAGAATATTGCTTTTAAAGAAATAGTGTGGTATATATATTTATTTAAATATAATATAAATAAATAAAATTTTTTGTTTATTTATTTATTTATGAAAATGTCTCAAAATATAAAATAGTTATTTATTAGTTTATATGTTTTGAAATAAGTTTTATTCGTTTGAATATGGTTTCTACACAATTATATTTGATTTAATAACACGAATGGTTTATAAAAGTTCGTTTTACAATAAAGCGATTTACAAAAATCTTGTCATAATTTTTATAATTTAGGAATTTAATTAAATAGTATATTTCCTTTTGATAATTAAAAGATGGAAATTTTTTTTTAAACAATTTGAATTTATTAGAATTATTGTTTTAAGTCAAAAATTGCTAATTTCTGATTTAAACTGACTTAATTTATGTGGGGGTTTATAAAAATATTTTTATAGAATTTTTTTTTGTTTATAAAACTGTTTAAAAATGATTTTTTTTATAAAAAGAACTCCACCCGGTTCGAACCCGGGTGGGTTCTGTGTGTGGGTCGTGCTCTACCGCCGGACCAGGGGGCTGATACTGATAACAAACCGGTCCGCATGGTTTTAACATAAACGAGAAGGGGAGCCGGGTCTGGTCAGTGGGACACGCGCAAAAAGAGGAACCGGGTTTTGGCCTGTGGGTTTCGAACCCACGCCCCTTGGCTCGTGGCGCAGTGACTTACCAGCCGAGCCAAGGGGTTTCGCTGGTTGAATATGTATTCCGAAATTCTAAATAGAACACCCGGTCCCCGGCCCTAAATCCAATCGATCGATATGAACCCTAATCCCCCTTTGGTCCCGATTCGATTTGAAATCCCAAATTGTTATGGGGCTATCGGACTACCTCCTAGGACGAATCAAACGAGACTAACCTTATTCGATTTAGTGGAGGATCGGGTGAGAACGACTAGGACTTGGCTCCGGCGGTTCCTGATGCTCGACAGCGTCTCAGAGGTGTAATGCCGATTGAATTGAGGTCGGGAGAGTTTGTGGGTGAGTATGCGAAGGTGTGGGTATGGTCTAATTGGCTTGATTTCATCTAGATAGCAGAATTCGATTAGGAGTTGGAGGATGACAGCCGTTAAGACGAATTACGCGTTAATTCAGTCAATTGGGAATGTATTGGGTCGAGATTGTGGTCTGGGGTCATGCGCGAACCGTTTAGGGGTGATTTGTTGTCATCAACACGCCTTAATTCCCCGAATTCATTCCTAATTTAGCTCGGTTTGACTCTGTCGAGTCAAACGTGTTTGGATTTGAAATTAACCGCGCGACTTGATCGAATTGGATTGTTGTTTGGGCCTGGGACTGATTAGTACTTGGTCTAACACTCAAAACAGGTCCAATCCAACCGGCCTAAACAAGCCTCCAGCCGGATTGCATTGATTTTGGCCTGTTTGACTTTTAAAAGTCAAACAGGTCACATTTGGTGTTGTAGGTCAAAATTGAAAGTCAAGGTTCAATTCCAAAGGTCCAATTGAGGATTTAATTATTAGGTTCAATGTTTAAGGGGGGGGGGGGGTTGTACCGTTACATTGTAATTATACATGTATATATATATATATATATATATTTGTTTACATATAGATAGGTAACTTGACTTACATGTATATATGTATATTTGTTTTATGTGGATAAGTATGTATATGGAATAAGGATATGAAATCCTTAAATTCTAACTTGTATATAAACATGATAATATTGCGGAAATCTGAACCATAATATTTGTGTAGATAACATAGAGAATTGTACTAGAAGTTGGAAATGGAAACACTGTTTATTGCACTTAAAACAAATACATGGAAAGATCAGAGTTGTTACAGTCTCCCCATGTTGAGGGGATTTCGTCCCGAAATTCAACTAGTTGAGGCTGCTGGATTTGTGAATAGGTGAGGATACTTGAGCTTCATTTGGTCCTCACGTTCCCAAGTGAACTCAGGACCACGTTTAGAATCCCAACGGACTTTGACTATAGGAATTCGGCTTCGCTTGAGTTGTTTGATCTCACGGTCCATGATTTCTACCGGTTTCTCAACGAAGTGCATTGTTTCATCAATGCGCACATCGTCGAGGGGTATGTGAAGATTCTCGTCAGCAAGGCATTTCTTCAAGTTGGACACATGGAAAGTTGGATGGACATTGTTGAGTTCCGGAGGTAGGTCGAGTTTGTAAGCCACTTTCCCAATTCTTTCAAGGATTTCGAACGAGCCTACATAACGAGGTGCTAGTTTTCCTTTCTTCCCAAAGCGAATCACACCCTTCCAAGGGGATACCTTTAGAAGCACAAGGTCACCCACTTGGAATTCCAAGGGTTTTCGTCTCTTGTCGGCATAGCTCTTTTGTCGACTTCTCGCTACTCGGATATTGTCACGGATTTGAAGGATTTTGTCGGTTGTTTCTTGAATTAACTCGGGACCGTGATTTGTGCTTCACCAATCTCGTTCCAACAGATAGGAGAACGACATTTACGACCATAAAGAGCTTCAAATGGGGCCATGTTGATGCTGGTGTGGTAGCTGTTATTATAGGAGAATTCAATAAGTGTCAAATGTGAATCCCAATTACCACCAAAGTCTATGACACAGGCTCTCAGCATGTCTTCAAGGGTTTGAATTGTTCGCTCGGTCTGACCATCAGTTTGTGGATGGTAGGCCGTGCTTAAATCCAATCGTGTGCCAAGTGCCTTTTGTAGAGATTGCCAAAACCTGGAAGTGAAACGAGCATCTCTATCGGATATTATGTTCAAAGGAACACCGTGACGGCTCACAATCTCGTCAATGTAGATTCGGGCCAATTTCTCAACTCGATAGTCTTCACGGATGGGCAAAAAGTGTGCGGATTTAGTGAGACGGTCAATGATTACCCAAATGCTATCATAGCCGCTTGAAGTGCGGGGAAGTTTAGTAATGAAATCCATGGCTAGATTCTCCCATTTCCACACGGGGATTTCCGGTTGTTCAAGTAAACCGGAAGGACGTTGATGTTCGGCTTTGACTTTAGAGCATGTTAGACATTTTGCAACATAGAGTGCAATGTCTTTCTTCATACCAGGCCACCAATATTGTGGTCGAAGATTGTGATACATTTTATCCGCACCGGGATGAACAGAATACCGAGACTTGTGTGCCTCAGTCATGAGGAATGCCCGAAGATCATTGCGATTGGGAACCCAGATACGATCCAAGAAATAAAGTAAGCCATTGTTTTTAGTCTCCAATTGGAATTCAGCACCACAAGACATTTCCTCATACATATTGCCCTCGGTAACCGAGATGTGCTGAGCTGCTAGAATACGGGTTTGGATATCGGAGTGAATCTTGACACTTTGAAGCATGACATGTTCTTTACGGCTCAGTGCATCGGCTACAACGTTTGCCTTGCCGGGATGATAACGAATCTCGCAATCATAATCACTAAGGAGTTCAACCCAACGTCGTTGTCTCATGTTGAGATCTTTTTGGTTGAAGATGTGTTGGAGGCTTTTGTGGTCGGTGAATACCACACATTTTGTGCCATAGAGATAATGTCTCCAAATCTTCAAAGCAAATATGACCGCACCCAACTCCAGATCGTGCGTCGTATAGTTCTTCTCGTGGATCTTAAGTTGTCTCGATGCATAAGCGATTACCTTGCCTCGTTGCATGAGAACACAACCAAGACCTAGGTTAGAGGCATCACAGTAGACGACTAGATCATCATTTCCTTCAGGAAGAGTCAAGATGGGAGCATTGCACAATTTCTGCTTAAGAGTTTGGAAGGCTTCTTCTTGCTTTGACCCCCATACATAAGGTTTACCTTTATGTGTCAAGGCGGTGAGGGGAACAGCAATCTTGGAGAAATTAGAAATGAATCTTCGGTAATAACCCGCTAAACCAAGAAACGAACGAACCTTGGTAGGGGTTTTAGGAGCACTCCAATTCTTAACAGCTTCGATTTTGGCGGGGGTCAACATGAATTCCCTTTTTATTAACAACGTGACCCAAAAATTGAACCTCCTTTAGCCAAAATTCACATTTTGAGAACTTGGCGTATAATTGTTCCGTCTTCAGGAGGTCCAAGATCAGTCTAAGGTGTTGCTCATGCTCTTCCTCATTCTTGGAATAGATCAAGATGTCGTCGATGAAAACAATCACGAACTTGTCAAGGTATGGTTTGCATACGCTGTTCATGAGATCCATAAAAACAGCAGGTGCATTGGTTAATCCAAAAGGCATAACCATGAACTCGTAGTGACCATATCTTGTTCGGAAGGCGGTCTTGGGAATATCTTCCTCTCGTACACGTAGTTGGTGATAGCCAGATCGAAGATCAATCTTCGAGAAACAAGTAGAACCTTGGAGCTGATCGAAGAGATCATCAATCCTAGGTAAAGGGTAGCGGTTTTTGATTGTAAGCTTGTTGAGTTCTCGGTAGTCAATACACATGCGGAATGAACCGTCCTTCTTTTTAACAAATAGAACTGGTGCACCCCACGGTGAATGACTTGGGCGTATGAATCCTTTGTCGACGAGTTCTTGAAGTTGACTTGCAAATTCTTGCATCTCGGAAGGTGCAAGTCGGTATGGAGTTTTAGCCACTGGGTTTGCTCCGGGTACAAGATCGATGCGAAACTTTACTTGCCGAACAAGTGGAAGACCGGACAAGTCATCGGGGAAGACTTCGGGAAACTCCCGAATGATGGGGATATCTTGTACACTTTTCTTCTTGTCTTCATTTTGAATCACATGGGCTAGGAAAACCATGCACTTCTTTCGAATGTATTTCTGGGCAGTTATGTATGACATCAGTTTGAGTCCCTTGCAAGGTTTCTCGCCAAAGACTTTCAATATGTCTCCCGATGGAAGAGGTACTCGGATGTATTTTTCAAAGCACATGACTTCGGCATGGTTTTTAGACAACCAATCCATGCCGATGATGACGTCAAAACTTCCTAGTGGCATTGGTATAAGGTTGACTGGGAATGTGTGACCATTGAGTTCTAGGGAGCAGTCAAGAATAATGGAGTCAATAGTGATGGAATTTCCATCCGCTACTTCCACGGTGAAGGTTCTTTCTAGTTTGGATCGTGTTTTTGCAAGTAAGGGTTCGAAGTTAAGTGACACAAAACTCTTATCGGCTCCGGTATCAAATAGTATGGATGCAAATTGCTTATTTACAAGGAACGTACCGTTAACCACATGATCGTTGGCTTGAGCTTCATTGGCGTTGATGTTGAAAGCACGCCCACGAGCTCCGGCTTGATTAGCATTCACAAGTTTCGGACATTGGTTCCGGAAGTGAGTCGGGTCGCCACATTCGAAGCAAGCCCGTCCATTTGCGTTGACTGGAATCACTTGATTAGCTCTTGGTTGATTAGCTGGGTTGGCTTGGGTACCAAGTGCCCTAGATCGGCAAATATTGGCCGTATGGCCAAGTTTCCCACAATGGTTGCAAAGGCGACATGGGATAGTTTGGGGGTGATGATAGTTGCAGTTGTTGCAGAGTGGGTAGGTGCCCCCATAAGGTTTCTTGGCTGGGTGTTGAGCCATAGGTGCAACTTGATTAACCGGAGTGGCCGGAGTGACCACCGCATAATTCCTCGCCTTTCTCTTTCTAGTGTTTCGGTAAGGTTCGGTTTGGACTTCTTTGACATGAGCAGGAGGGGTTGTGGTGTCTTGGACTTTCTTGGCACCTTTTCGGGTAAGAGTACCCGCTTTAACATGGTTGTCGGTCAAAGTAGCAGCTAGGCGAATCGCATCCTCCAGATTAGCGGGATTTCTCCCCAAAACAGTGTCTTGGATTTGTCTAGGCAATCCACCAATGTACTTCTCAATACACCTAGACAAGGGTGTGACCATGTGCGGTACCAGCATGCTCAGTTCGTGGAAACGGTTGGTGTATGCTAAGCTCTCACCACTATCTTGGGTAAGATCCCAAAATTCTGCTTCCAACTTTTTCATTTCGTTCCGAGGACAGAATTCCTCGGTCATGATCCTCTTTAGCTCATCCCATGGCAGAGCCATTGCTACATCCACTCCCCTGGTTCTCTTCTCCCCATTCCACCAGGTTAGTGCCCGTTTCTGGAAGACACTGGTGGCATGGCGGACACGCAGATTGTCCGGACAGTCACTATTGAGGAAGGTGCCCTCAATACTCTCGAACCATTGAAGGAGTCCCGTGGCTCCTTCGGTGCCATAAAATTTGAGGGGATTGCAGGAGTTGAAGTGTTTGAAGGTACATTGTGGCGGGTTGGCACCACCACCACCTCCACCATTTGCACTACCATTGGTGTGCCCATTATTGTTGTTGTTATTGGCTTGGGTAAGTTGAGTCACAAGCTGGGTGAGCAGAGCAGCAAGATCATTGCTATTGTTGTTGCTATTGTTGTTGTTGACACGACGTGGAGGCATTCTACAGATTTAAATAACACAATGAGAGTTGTAAGAATTCTTGAATTACATAGAAGGGTGATATAAACATAAGTATTTCATAGTTCGAATTGTACTCAAATAGTGATATAATCACTCGAATACTATGACATATTAAGGTTAATTAGACTCATATAATTACCAAGGAGACGTGCTTTAGCCTATAAGTAAACACTCATCCCGGGAATTCCCAGGAAAGCATACGGATCCCTCGGTTGATTGGGGTTTATATGAAATGCTTTCCTAGACAGAAAACCCGGAATACAGGTGTCACCCTTCCAGATTGCACATGTCCTTTAATAATTAACAAAGCCTAAAAGCCTTAATGGAGAGAATTTTTTTTTTTTTTAATAGACTAAAGTCTAGGAATACGATTCCACAAGCTATGATGATGATGATATGGAGCAGGCAAGAAGGATGTGTGGTTTAGGGTATGGGTATGGATATTGGTTATTTAATTTATTATTTGAGTTTACCTAATAAGTCATGAAGTTTAATAAGTTAAGTATCAAATAAACTAACACATAAAAAAAAATATTAAACATGTGACATATAGCAAATAGCACGTATCACATAAAACATGTAGCATGGCATTGTTGGGTGTCCTAAAGTTATAGTCTAGGTCAATGGTGTCTAATAACCTAAATCCCTATAACCAAAGCTCTGATACCACTCTGTCACACCCCAACCGACGGCGGAATACGTCGGGGCGGGACACGTAGATTGTTCACAGCTCATGGTTTACTAACGTTTGAATAATTATCAATCACATTTCATTTCAATTCAAGTAACACCAACATTCAATCCAATAACTCAACAAAGTAGATTACAAAAGATAAATTGTTCAAATTAATACTAGGCCAAATCCTAAGTGTAGCAAGACTTGAAGCACCTTAAACATTAGTACCTGAAACATGGTTAAAACAAAGTCAACTAGAAATTTGGTGAGAATACATAGGTTTTCGTGTCATGTAAAAGAATATAGTGTTGTGTGCATACAATTCATACAAACATGGCAATTAAGGCATTTATGGAGAGATACCATCGTGTGACCTAAGTATACAATCAAACCTTTGTAACTAGCATGCAAAACAAAAGCGTGTTGGCAGTAACAGTCACCCTACCTGGGTGGGTTTGTCAGACTCAATAGATCTATCACTGTTTACCGTCGGCTAAATAGTTAATGATTGTACGTGAATAGCATATAGTTGGTCTACACACCTAGTACTCAAGCACAAAGCACAAAATTGTAACACATGAATGTAGGGTGGAATTGTATATTGTGTGTATTTGCAAACATAGTAAATAGAACGCATGTTCCACCCCAAAAGTTTGTAAAGTAGAGTAAAAGAGGGGCTATGTAACTCACTTGTATAAAGAACGTAGATTGCACAATCAAATAAATAGTAGCGGTGAGTTGTAGGTCACTAGGTGCGACCTAATGAATAAATGTATAAACATGTATTATTGTTATGTACAAAGATCTAAAGTCTAAGGTTTTTGTGGGTTTATAAGTGTAAGGACTTGTGCTGATGGTTTGTGTCATTCTTTGTCAAAAATGGATTCGTTGGTGGTTATATAAAATAAGTTTAGGGTTTGTAAGAATAATGAATAAATAAATTAAATAATTTATTTATTTAGAATATTGCTTTTAAAGAAATAGTGTGGTATATATATTTATTTAAATATAATATAAATAAATAAAATTTTTTGTTTATTTATTTATTTATGAAAATGTCTCAAAATATAAAATAGTTATTTATTAGTTTATATGTTTTGAAATAAGTTTTATTCGTTTGAATATGGTTTCTACACAATTATATTTGATTTAATAACACGAATGGTTTATAAAAGTTCGTTTTACAATAAAGCGATTTACAAAAATCTTGTCATAATTTTTATAATTTAGGAATTTAATTAAATAGTATATTTCCTTTTGATAATTAAAAGATGGAAATTTTTTTTAAACAATTTGAATTTATTAGAATTATTGTTTTAAGTCAAAAATTGCTAACTTCTGATTTAAACTGACTTAATTTATGTGGGGGTTTATAAAAATATTTTTATAGAATTTTTTTTTGTTTATAAAACTGTTTAAAAATGATTTTTTTTATAAAAAAAACTCCACCCGGTTCGAACCCGGGTGGGTTCTGTGTGTGGGTCGTGCTCTACCGCCGGACCAGGGGGCTGATACTGATAACAAACCGGTCCGCATGGTTTTAACATAAACGAGAAGGGGAGCCGGGTCTGGTCAGTGGAACACGCGCAAAAAGAGGAACCGGGTTTTGGCCTGTGGGTTTCGAACCCACGCCCCTTGGCTCGTGGCGCAGTGACTTACCAGCCGAGCCAAGGGGTTTCGCTGGTTGAATATGTATTCTGAAATTCTAAATAGAACACCCGGTCCCCGGCCCTAAATCCAATCGATCGATATGAACCCTAATCCCCCTTTGATCCCGATTCGATTTGAAATCCCAAATTGTTATGGGGCTATCGGACTACCTCCTAGGACGAATCAAACGAGACTAACCTTATTCGATTTAGTGGAGGATCGGGTGAGAACGACTAGGACTTGGCTCCGGCGGTTCCTGATGCTCGACAGCGTCTCAGAGGTGTAATGCCGATTGAATTGAGGTCGGGAGAGTTTGTGGGTGAGTATGCGAAGGTGTGGGTATGGTCTAATTGGCTTGATTTCATCTAGATAGCAGAATTCGATTAGGAGTTGGAGGATGACAGCCGTTAAGACGAATTACGCGTTAATTCAGTCAATTGGGAATGTATTGGGTCGAGATTGTGGTCTGGGGTCATGCGCAAACCGTTTAGGGGTGATTTGCTGTCATCAACACGCCTTAATTCCCCGAATTCATTCCTAATTTAGCTCGGTTTGACTCTGCCGAGTCAAACGTGTTTGGATTTGAAATTAACCGCGCGACTTGATCGAATTGGATTGTTGTTTGGACCTGGGACTGATTAGTACTTGGTCTAACACTCAAAACAGGTCCAATCCAACCGGCCTAAACAAGCCTCCTGCCGGATTGCATTGATTTTGGCCTGTTTGACTTTTAAAAGTCAAACAGGTCACATTTGGTGTTGTAGGTCAAAATTGAAAGTCAAGGTTCAATTCCAAAGGTCCAATTGAGGATTTAATTATTAGGTTCAATGTTTAAGGGGGGGGTTGTACCGTTACATTGTAATTATACATGTATATATATATATATATATATATATATATATATATATTTGTTTACATATAGATAGGTAACTTGACTTACATGTATATATGTATATTTGTTTTATGTGGATAAGTATGCATATGGAATAAGGATATGAAATCCTTAAATTCTAACTTGTATATAAACAGGATAATATTGCGAAAATCTGAACCATAATATTTGTGTAGATAACATAGAGAATTGTACTAGAAGTTGGAAATGGAAACACTGTTTATTGCACTTAAAACAAATACATGGAAAGATCAGAGATGTTACAATTCATGATATGTAAGGATTTGATCTTTCACAACTATATACTATCTATGTACAAACCTGTGTATGCTCACTAACTTTTTAGTTGACATTATTCTATTCATGTTTTAGGTGATAACGTGTGAGTTGATCAAGATATGCTACACGTAGGATATGGACTTAGTTAAAAATTAAATAAAGAATATTATGCATTTCTTTTCGTATTTGTTTGAACTTGATTGTGTTTGGTTATTTGAAATGAAGTTATGATTTAAAATATTTCAATATAGTAAACCTTGTGCTCATGAACATTCTACATGTCCCGCCCCGACGTTTCCGCCATCGGTTGGGGTGTGACACTAGCTCCCCCATATCATTTACACCTGAAGATGTTTCATTGTAAATAGGATCAACTGGAACTTCGTTTCTGATTTGAGCTCTGTCATTTTCAGTATGAGCATCTTCATCAGTGTCACTTTCATGTGTTCCTGATGCAGATGCAACATCGGAATAGGGGCTTGGAATAGGTATAGTTGTTCTTGTTGAGAAATTGGAGTTGTCTTCGCCACTACAGTATTGATACAGTTTTGTAGCATCTTCAACAGATAAATCAGGAAGATTGAAAGACTTGAAAAGATTATTATAATCAAAACCCCAAGCTGGACCTGCAGGTTCTGGTGGACTGCTGTATTTACTGTAATCCACTTCGAACCATTCTTCGACAGTACGACTTTCAGTATTGTACGCTCTTTTGCAAGGTGAGTTGGCAACATATCCTAAGAAGATGCCTTCTACTGATTTAGCATGAAACTTCCACTGTCGATCTTTGTGTTGTAAACATGGACTACCAAAAGGAATTAGGTAGTCAAGCTTAGGAGGTCGATTATTGATTAGTTCATAGCTTGTTTGTTGTGTCTCTTCACTACCAGAACTCTATTCAATACGTGACAAGCTGTAACAATAGCTTCTGCCCAAAAAGTGATTGGAAGCTTGGCATCTGACAGCATTGTACGTGCAGTGTCAATTAGAGTTATGTTCTTCCGTTCTGCAACTCCATTCTACTGAGGAGTGTACGGTGCACTAAATTCTTGATGAATTCCTTTCTTGAGACAAAAAATAGCCATCAAATTATTTTTAAACTCAGTGCCATTGTCACTCCGAATTCTTCTGACCTTTAGTTTGCATAAGGATTCTAGATTAAGAATCAAATTTGAAGAATTTCAGCAGTCTCATCTTTAGTACCTAAGAAATGTACCGAAGAAAAACATGAGTAATTATCAGTAACAACCAAACAATATGACTTTCCACCAATACTCTTGATACTTATGGGCCCAAACAAATCCATATGTAAGAGCTCCAAAGGGGTATCAATAGAGTTTTGAGTCTTTGGCTTATGAGATTTCCGTTGTTGTTTTCCCTTTTTGCTAGACATACAGTCATCTACAACGAAAAATCTCAATTTAGGAACACCGGTTACCAAACCGTTTCAGACAAGGTGATTCAGTTTTCTATATGACAAGTGTTCGAGTTTCCTATGCCATAAGATTGAGTCAATTTCTGTTTCTTTAGATATTAAACAAGTTGCAACTGAGGAAGTGGTGGTTGCCACACTCATATCGATCTGATACATGTCGTTTGTTCTAGGTGCACGCATCAAAATCCATTCTTCTGGAATCAAGAAACCAGGCTTGAGAACCAGACATTCAAATTTGTTGAACATCACTGAGTACTCTTTGTCACACATCTGAGAAACACTTAACATATTGTGATTTAACTGCTCACAGTAGTTAACATTGTCAAAACTAATACACCCATTAGTAACCATGCCTTGACGTGTGATACTTCCACCTTTCTCACCTGCAAAGGCCACATAGCCACCTCTGAATGGTTTAACGTCTTGTAGAAGGGCCATGTTGCCTGTCATGTGCCGGGAACAACCACTATCAACATACCAGCGATTGGAAACCGATCCCCTAGGTTGTCCCTGCACATATATCACACAAATTAGTTAGATTTGGAGACCCAAGCCATTGTGGTCTTGGGTCGTCCATTTTTCTCAAAGTACAAAACTTCAATTAATTCACAGTCATGGTGATCAAAACCGGGTGACTCTTTTGGTGAGTCGGAATTAGAAGCTTGAGAACCAACTATTTTCTTTCTCCAAATTTGTTTGTGTTGATCAACATGTGTTCTAAGGTTAGAAAAAGTTTTGCTTAGTTGATTACCTGTTAGCTGTTGTCCTAATTTTCTCAAACTTTTTTTCCGTCTCCTCATCTGTGGTCTAGACAATCTTACCTCATAAGATCGTGTATTACCAAACATAAATACACGCGGAACGACAGACTCTTTGTTCTTTTTCTCAGTAAATGGCTTAGACTTAACCATATACTGGATTGAAGTTTTTGAAACTTGAGTTTTGAATTTTTTTTCTTGGTGGAGTTTTCAAGGATACATCTTGTTTTGGAACAACAGGACGTTTCTCTTGATTCTTGTAAGGACAATTCATCAGAATATGTCCAAACGTTCCATAATGAAAACAATTCCTTCTTTCTTTGAAAGGTCTACTGTAAGGTTCACTGGTTTTGGATGTAGAAGGTTTATTTTGACCAGTGTTAGAATTAGTTTAATGGACCACGGGGGAAGTTTTACCAGATGTTAATTGAATTTTAGGAGTGTAATGCTTATCAATGTTTTCATGAAAATTCTTTCCAAGTTTGTTGGCAAATGTCTCCTTTTTGGCTTGCTTTTATTGTTTTGAAATCTCCATAAAGCATCTTTTTCAATTTATCATTTGATTCAATTAAATCAGGTTCAGTTAAAATACAATTGTCCCGATTGTCGACAACGTTTTTGTTGATTTTAGGTTCATTAAACAATTCTTATGACACAATACCAACAATTTTGTTGTTTTCTGAACATTTGTCAGAATAAAACTCTTCATCTGAAGATGTGTTATCATTACTTGACGATTCATCAAGAAAGGATAGATCAATGTCGTCTGGCCCATTGACAAATGTCCCGTTAACATGTGGTGGAATGACATTAGTACCTAAACTTATGCCATTTACTTGTCGTACAACCGATTCATAATGTTCCACCACGAAACAAGAATTTCTCAATTTCTCAATTCTTCCACTTAATTTCAGAATTTCATTCGGATGTTTGGCTATTTCGACATTCTTTTCTCTAACTCTTTGTAGGCAACATCTAAATGAAATTGTTGTTCACTTATTTTTATTGAAAAATCATGTTTGTCTTTTCTGAGATTTTCAATTGATTCTTTAAAACATTTTTCATTTTCTTTATAGCTTAGAGCTGCACTACGTAGAGGTTCGAGTTGACCCTGAATTTTATCATTTTCACCTTTTAGTTTTAAACAATTATTACAGGGAATAATATTAAAAGAATTAGAATCTACCTCAGTTGATGAACTGGATGCTTCTCCAATAGCCATCAAAGCAAATGCTGGTCCCTGTTGTTCTGCAGCAGCAACTGTTTCTCTTTCTTTAGCTTTGATCATCTCTATGATTTCTGCCATCAAACCCATCTGAGTGTGTGTAACAATGGCATCTTCAAGATGAACTCCCCAATCGTAACTATCGTCTTGTTGAGCTACCAGTGCATTAGATGAAGTTCCTTGATTTTGACTGCGGTTGTTGCCGAAGCTCTGTTTGTTGTAATTCTGGTTACTTCCTGAACTTGGTTGAGTGAAACCAGAAGCTGGTGCCTTGTCTTTCTGACACTCTCGTGCAAAGTGTCCAAAATTCAAGCATTTGTAACATTTAGCCTTTGATTTATCAAAACCAATTTTAGCATTAGAATGCCCACCGATAAACTTTCTGCCGATTCTATTTAGAAAACATTTAGCCCTTCTCAAGATCATGGCCATATCCCACTGAATATCTATATCTTCCATGTCATCTGGATCTACCTGATTGAAATCTTCTTCAATTGTTTCTGGATCAGTAAATTTGCCACCAATGAAGTTTTCATATGCCAACATGCATGATGAAAACAATGCTACATGATCTTCTGCAATCTTTGCAAAAGAAGGTGTCAGTGTAGATGTTGGACTTCTTGGTTGGTGTGAATTTGAACTTGAAGCGGCAAAACAGGTATGACTATTGCAGCCATTACCTTCTTCTTGTGCAGGATTCCCTGAAAACAAAGCAATACCCGGTCCAGTGGTTTTTGATGTGGAAGAGGCTCCAAAGTACATTGACGGTTCTTGCACTAACGGTCTGCTAGTGGTTTCTTTCTTTCATAAGTTCATGTCATGTGCTTGGATTTTACCAATTACTTCATCAATGGTCATTTCAAAGAATTTAGAGTTTTCTCTTAAAAGGGTTGTGTACATGCCAAATTTTGGGGGTAATGCATCAAGGAATTTTTCAACTAGTTCATCATCTGGATATTTTAATTCATAAGACTTAAGTTCGGTCTGAAGATGATAGAATCTAGAGATAAGTTCATCAATGGATTCTTGTTCAAAATATCTGAAACATTCATATTGTTTTCTTAACAATTCCCTTTTACTTTTCTTAACATCACTGTTACCCTCAAACCGTTTTACCAACGCTTTCCACAAGTCTTTCGAGGAATCATACCCTCTGAAACTGTGAAATATGTCTTGGGTTAGTGCCATGGTTAAAGAACCATGTGCCTTCTTTTCTAAATCATATGCTTTCTTTTCTTCAGCATCAAGTCTAGAGATTGGTTTGGGTTTGGTTTCACCAAGGAATTCATGGGTTGGATGTTTATAACCTTCTGTGTATGGCACATATTCCTCAAATCTAGCTTTCCAGTTGGAATAGTCATTCACATTTATTAACTTTGGGGGTTTCTATGGAGTGCCTATTTCGTTGTCATAATTCAACAGGCTACTGAGATTTTAAAGATTTGCCATTGTGTAAGACTCAGAAAACTTAGGAATTTGACTATAAGTACGTATGAGACAGGATGGTCTTGCGTACTTATAAGTGCGCAGGATAACAAGTGTGCAGGAAATAATTAAGTACACAGGATTGATAAATACGCACAAGAGAATAAGTACACAGGAATAACAAGATATGTTTGCAAGAAACTTAGACAACGATGTAAGTATACAAAATCACAAGTACGCAGGAATTTGACAAGTGCGCATGGTTTTAAGTATGCAAGAATAACAAGTTCGCATGTCATTAAGTACGCATGAGTTGTGACAAGTACGCATAGGACAGAAAGACAAGTACGCATATGACAGAAAGACACTTTTTGACAACTGTATCCACTTGTCTTGATCAAAAAGTGATATGACCAAGTTCAAAGATATGAACAATGTAATCTGATCAATGATCAGATTAATTACTCAAAACAGAGAATGATGATTTTAACAACAAAACAAGAACAGCACAATGATGGAATGGGATTCTTTCAAGATGAACAAATGTGACAAATGAGACTCAAGAATCACCAATGCGGATGTAAATAGAAACACATATGGATGACATATGTTCCTAACATTCTCATAACACTTGGAAATAAGAGCAAACGCTCTGATACCACTTGTAGGTCCCTCCGGGTGGGTGTTTCGGATCGATATCGTGTGAGAACGTAGCCTAGTAAATAGGTGCGGAATGCTTGTTACTAGGTGGAACAATGTAAGAATGAATGTATGACAATCAACACAAGATGATACTAATAAATACATGATCTATTGATTTCATAGTGTTTCAAACAAGTACAGAAACAAATTGAATGACTTCTGGACTGATACAATACTGATCTGTGCATACTTGTGTGTGCAATTACATCTGTATCAAAATGAAACAACTCTATGCTATTTATAGACCTGGTCCATGCGCACTTAGTAAGTACGCATGACCATACTTCATGCGTACTTGCTAAGTACGCATGACCATTGTACATGACAAATATGCAGGAACACATACTTGCATATTTGTTTAGTACAATATCAAAATACAACACGTTCAGACATAAACATACATAATACAACTCGATAAGCAAAATACAACAAATACTAAATACATACAAGACTGAACTAGATAATAACAAAAGCTTCAGCTCGATCCAGAGTGCCTGTCACAAAACATGCATCAACAATTCGTTGATGAACCTTCTACTTCGACAAAAGTTCAGGGGGAGATTTCTACGAATCTGGACTCAGAGATACCTGTTAATCAGGACTTGTCTTCTCAACCTGAAACGACTCAAGTTGATGTGTTGCCGGTTCCTGAAGTTGCATCAATCAAAGAACTCAAAGATCACCCGGTGACAAATATAATTGGGAATTTGAGAGATGGAGTGCAGACGCGTTCTTTAATCGAAAACACTTGTTTGTATACATGTATAAGGATACTGGTGTTCTTGATGTTTGCTCACATTCATGTTTTATTTCTCTGGTCGAACCAAAGAATGTCGAAATGGCTTTGCGCGATAACAGTTGGATAGAAGCAATGCAGGAAGAGCTTGCTCAATTTGATAAGCTAAAAGTCTGGAATCTTGTAGATCTTCCAAAGGGCGTGTATCCAATTGTCACTAAGTGGGTGTTTAAATGCAAGAAAGATGATCGTGGTGTAGTGGTGAGAAATAAGGCAAGATTAGTTGTACAGGGGTTCAATCAACAAGAGGGAATTGATTACACCGAGGTTTATGCTCCTATTGCTAGGCTTGAAGCTATTCGATTGTTTCTTGCTTTTGCATCTTACAAAGGGTTTAAGGTGTTTCAATTAGATGTGAAGAGTGTTTTCTTATATGGCAAGGTCAAGAAAGAGGTTTATGTGTGTCAGCGTCCGGTTTTGAAGATCCAGTTCATCCGTCTAGAGTATTCAAGCTTGATAAAGCTCTTTATGGATCAAGCTCCCTGAGCGTGGTACGAAACGTTGTCTAAACATCTTATGGACAATGGCTTTGTGTGTGGCCAAATTGACTCGACCTTATTCATAAAGAAAGCAGGGGGAGAATACCTACTGGTTCAGATATATGTAGATGATATTATTTTTGTCTCCACAAATGAAGGGTTGTGCAAAGAGTTTGAGAGTGTTGTGAAATCGAAGTTTGAAATGTCAGCTATGGGAGAGTTATCATTTTTCCTAGGACTTCAAGTTAATCAGAAGGAAGATGATTTCTTTATTCATCAGTCCAAGTATGTCAAAGACATCTTGAGCCGGTTCAAGATGGAGGACTGTACCCCATACGATACTCCAAATCAGGTTAATCATAAGTTGAGTTCTGACCCGGATGGAAAAGACATTGACTGCCGACTCTACCGTGCAATGATTGGATCTCTCATGTACTTAACCGCTTCAAGGCCAGATATAATATTTGTTGTGTGTATTTGTTCCAGATTCCAAGCAAAACCAAAGGAGTCTCATTTGATAGCAGTCAAGAGAATCTTTCTTTATCTGAAAGGAAAACAAATATTTAGATTATGGTTTCCACATGGTTCTAACTTTGAATTCAATGCATATACTGACTCTGATTTTGGTGGTTGCTGTTTGGATAGGAAATCTACAACAGGTGGTTGCCAGTTCTTGGGTAATCGTCTTGTTTCCTGGCAGTGCAAAAAACAAACTACATTCTAAATTTCAACATGTGAAGCAAAATATATCGCTGTTGCAAGTTGTTGTTCACAGATCTTGTGGATACAACAGCAATTAAGAGACTATGGTTTGAATTTCACAGGAAACCCCATGTTTATTGATAATACTGCCACAATGTCCATAACAAATAATCTTGTTAAGCACAGTAAAACGAAGCACATTGAGATTAGATATCATTTTATTCGTGATTGTGCAGATAAAAAGTTGATTGAGCTGGTGAAGGTACATACAGATGATAATTTTGCTGATCTATTTACCAAGACATTTGATCGTACCAGGTTCGAATTTCTGATCAAAATGATCGGTATGATCAATCCCGAATAAAAGTTTTCAAAAACAATTTTTCATGGGAGATTTTGTTTTAATTTTCTTTTATTGCTTTATTACATTTTTGCATTTTAAATTTCAGTCAAAAATTTTTATTTTTATAAATTCAAAACAAAATGAAGAATATAAAGTTGACATCATTTGAATTTAGAGAAGAAATGATAGTACATCAGTGAATAGTTTATCACACATGACCATAGTAGACCTTTGATATGTTGATATATGGCCATAGTATTGATTTGATCTAAATTTCAAAGTCTGCATGAACAAGAAATGATTGTGTTATAAATGCTCTGCTTTTGATAATCTGTTTTAATTTGAATTTGAGTTTGAAACTTGGATTGACAATAGCCTAGAAGCGTTTTTGGACCAATAGTAGTGTGAAAATTAAATATGATATGATTACATCTGTGATTTGAATCCATTATATGTCTGGGTGTGTGTGTAAAAGATCATTATCAGATAGAGAATATATGGTTTTAAGAACTTCATGAGACCAATATCGGATTATATCTTTAGCACAAATTCTTTCAGTTCACTTCACTACCCATGCCCCGAAAAACATGCAATGTGTTGCTGAAGTATGATATGTTTCTGACAGCATCTGTTGGAACATATACTCACCCTTGGATCATATTAATACATTATCTATACTGATTCCATTGAAACTTATCCAGATAATAGTTGGATCCTCATACCTGAATCTATTGATTCTCATTCTAAAGCCAATTTATTAGAATCTTTTGATTCTGAATCATCTTGATTCTTATATCCTTTTGGATCTGCTATTCTATTCTTGTGGTAATAGAGATAATTTCATCTTGGAGATTTATCTAATCTTTCAATAAATCGTATATGTCTTGAAGATAGTGCAATTTTAAATTATGTTGGGCATATATGTGGGGTACACGATGTTTTTCATCTAAATGGTACTAACTCACATGAATTTGGTAGAAAAACGCTTGTGGTTTCAAATCTTATAATATTGGCAACTTAAGAATTCATGCTTTGTATTGAAAATTCGGTATGAATAATTGAGCATTTTATGACCTGATCTTGTTTACCTTGAAATTTATCGCGTATCATTTCAAGTAAGGTTCAAATTGATTGAATAGTTTGAAAAGAAAAGAGAAAAGTTTGAAAAGAAAAGAGACGGTTCTGTGAAAGTTTGTATATAGAGGCTTTATAAAGAAATTAAAAAATTATAAAAACTGCAAAGAATGAAAAAGATATGAGTTGTATAAGAATGAGTTTGATTGTTTCATATCAAATTTGAAGGAATAAGTGAATTTATTTCACATCAATATCATAATTCATTGCGTATCATAGGTTACCCATAGTTTATGATAGAATGTGTGATGAATTGTTCAGATACTGATATGATCTTCTTACTCATGATGTTCAACCAAAAATATGTGTGTATTTTCAGAAAAACCAAAAATATGTGTTTCAGTTTGTTCAAGTAAAAACCAAAAATATGTGATTTCGTTTGTACAGATAAAATCCAAAAAGATTTTCTGTCTGTCTTCCATGAAAATTCTATCTTTTAATTTTATTAAAATGATTCGTGATTGGATCGGATACATGTTACAGATGGAAGATCATAAGGTTGTGAAATGATGATGATTAAGCTTTGTGTATGTTTGAATTCCAAAGAGGTTTCAAGGAAAAAGAGGAAGCGAACTTATCATGTTCGCATGTTGCTTGTTAAGCGAACTTAACAAGTTCGCCTGACTAAGTGAACTTAATGAAGGGTATAAATATCTGTTTTAGGCGAACTTGCTCATTACCATTAGTCTTTTTCCTGAGCGGACTTGTCTTGAGCGAACCTTGAAACAGTTTAGCGAACTTACTTGGTTTTTTAAAATCTGGTTGTTGGATTGAAATTTTATAAGTCGGTTCTGAGTCAATTTTCAATTGCGCATCTTTCTAAGGTTGATTCATTGTTTTTTATCTATTCAATCGATGGGAAATTGATCATTTGACCATGTGTTCATCGTGTTTGTCTGATAGTTTGGTTTTTGATCAAATAGGGTTAATCAGTGGTTCAAAGTTGAAATCGGTGCTTCATATTGCTTAGTTGTTGTGAATCGATGCTTGGGTTGTGTTTGAATTGCAAAGATTCGTCAGATTGAACAAGTTGGAAATCTGTGTTGAATTTGTATCGACAGGCGAACTTGTTCAAGCGAACTTATTATGTTCGCCTCTTGTAACTCTAAGCGAACTTAAAAAGTTCGCCTAGGTATTCAGTACTGCTTGGACTTGTATTTTTTTTTGCTTGTTTTGTGTTTAATTTTTTTTTTGTTGTTTGTATATATCATATATGTGTGTGAATTGCTTGAGTTTGTGATTTTACTAATATGGTTTCATGTATATAGATGGATCGCCGTGTAGAGTATAAACATAATCAGGTGGCTTTGTTAGATCCTCAAATGTCAGAAGCTGTGAATTATCAAGGCATTATCAACTTTCTGAATAGATCAAGACTGAGTGTTGCTCTTTAAGGAAATCGTTATATCAGTGTACCTTATATACAACAGTTCTGGGCTACTGTACATCAAGATACAGATGTTGATCCTCATGTTCTTCGAGCTACAGTTAATGACACTGAGGTGGCAATATCCGTGGATACCATTCGCACTGCTCTTGTATTAGGTGGTGCTAATGATTATCCAATATCTTACCCTGGAACGTTGATCATGGGATGCTTTCAGAGAATGGGATACAGAGGACGACCCAATGATACACAAGCCAGAAAGGGTAGTTTGGTAGGTGAGTGGAGGTATTTTATGCTTGTCATCATCCAGTGCTTGTCACTAAGAAAGGCTGGAACTGATGGTCTGAAGAGTACTTTACAAGCTTCCATTGTTGCACTGACTTTGAATAAACGATTCATCTTTGCACTTTATGTAACATCCAAAAAATAAAACGACAGTTAAAATGACAAAATAAACGAACGAGGCATGTCGGGTCGGGCCGGATGGGTCAGATGGGCTAGAAGGGGAGCCTCCCCTATAAATAGCCAAGGATCATCACCCATTTCTCTCATTTACAACTTCTAGGGAGAGAAACCGTAGAGAGAGAAAGTTGTCGGATCGACCCGAGATTTGAGAAGTGTGTTGCTCCAGAGCTCGTGAGAAGAACCTCTAGATCAGAAACTCGATTCAGGTAACGATCGGGCCTAAATCTGAGTTTTTGTTCGTTTTTGGGTTTTTCAGGTTTTGGGTGAGAAGGTAACGTTTTCACGGATAAAACTGAAAGATAAACATAGATTTGAGTTCCTTAATGGAAAACAAACGTTTTGAATGTAAACAGGTTCGGGATCTTGACGTGATCAGACCCGAATGAGAAAGTTAGGATTTTTGCGAAGAACAGGTCGTGCGCACTTATCAAGTACGCAGGAAGAGGATCTTGCGTACTTATCAAGTACGCAGGAAGCAGGGTCTGCGCACTTGCTAAGTGCGCAGGCATCAGGCTGATTAGGTAAAGTCGGTATGTTTAGAAGGTTAAACCGTTAGAGTTAGGATTTGGTCTGATGTGTATTTAACTAATCAATTCAGATAATAAGTAACGTAGTGGGACCTTTGTTTAGGGCAACCCGGATTAGCTTAATAGGTGAGTTCTAGAAGCCCTCTTTTAAATGTTTTATATAATGTTTTCGGGCTGGTGTGCATACATATGAAATGATGTTTTTACGAAACGATGTTTATGAAACTATGTTTATAAAATGATGCTTATGAAACTATGTTTACGAAATGAAATGATTTGGAATGAACGGTTTATGGAAAGAAAGTTTTATGAATGGAATGTTTACGAACGAAATGTTTATAAAGAAATGGTTTAAACTAAAGGTAAAGGGTTTCAAAAATGAATGAAAGGTTTTATGAAAAGAAAAGAAAAAGGGCGAAGGTTTTAAAGAAGTCATTACAAATCTAATCTGTCGAATGAATGGAATTGACAAATGAAGTCTGGGAATGTAATTCCCAGCCTTGTGGTAGATTATGGACAGCGAGCCATAGTTGCCATAAGAGCAACAGGGGCAGTGTCTTGGTGGCCTGCCAATGGTTTGATGTTGTACAACTGGTAAGGGAGTAACGACGGTTACTCGGGTGATGACGATCATCCTAATAGAATGAGGTTAGGGGAAATCAATGACGGCGATACGTAACGGTTGATTCCCAAAGGAAAGATGCGTGTTGGGCAGTGACGGCGATTCGTAAAGGTTGACCCCACGTATTGAATGGTTGTGGCAATGACGGCGATACGTAACGGTTGCCCACAACATCAAAGGTTCCTTCGGGGACACAGAGACGCTTAAAGAAAGATACAGATTGTAGATAGTAATGTATGATTTAAATGAATGTTTAATGTTTTAAACAAATGATCCGTTCAATGTGTTTATGATGGGGAAAAATGTTTGAAGGCTTTCAATGATGAATGAAAGGCCCTGTTTTTTTATACGTGATGTTAAACCCTAATGAATGTTTTGAATGATGAACCATTTCTTAAATCGAATGAAAACAAGAACTCACCAGCGTAGCTGACTTTTTAGTATACACATTCTGGTTAAGGCAGGTATGGATGCTGGACGGTGATGCTTGGCAAGCGAGAAGAGTTACCCAGTTGATCGTGAAGACTGGCATCCTGTTATGATAAGATTATGATATGTTTATGTAATAGGCTATGTTACGCTTCCGTTGTTAAACAATGTAAGGATTATGTTTTATTGAAGTATTTTCCGCTGCGTTATTTGATAATCAAGTTTAAGAACTGTTTGTGAATGAGTAAATCCAACAAGTGAGGCCTCCCGGGTTTGGGGCCTTACAAGTTGGTATCGGAGCAATAGTTTGAGAGATTCGGACACTCCCAGTGTCTGAACTTAAACTGTGAATGGGATCGAAAGCGGATGCCAGTACGGGTAACTCGAGCCACATCATCAGGTATGAAGGTAGTATATATTTACACGTGTAGTATGTTTTAGAAAGGGTTAGGTAAGGACTTGTGTTCTGATGGAATCGCAAAGGTGGTCAAATAGAAATCGATAGGTAGTGTAATGGTTAATTGCAGATGGCCAGTGTATATTAAAATCTTACAGTGCTTGTTGAATTTTATTTGTTAACTAGCGTGATGACATTAGATTCCTTGTCTTTTAAGAACGAAATGGAGGGTAGAATAGGCGGAAGGCGTGGTGAGGGTCGTACCGGACGACACGGTAGGATTACCGCCCACCAAGTTTATAGTAAAAAGGCAAGAGTTCTTGCGGAACCGGAAGGTAGTGTGCATGAGACCGTACGAGTGTGATGCGAGATGTCCTCCGTTTTGTTGACTTAGCGCGAAAGTGGTAAGAGGTGTCGAGGAGAATACCGGGACAAAATCTCAACTTTGAAGAGACACGAGTATTAGGAAGTGTTATAAGAGGAACTAGAATGCTCGAGTAAGGTAAATTGGTAATTTCGTTTGGATCCGCGAAATTGTGAATTTACAGGTGCACGTGCATAATGGTGAACCTTATGGTATTGATTAATGCTTACGTATCAGAGTTAATCCAATTACTCAACCACAACTACGAGATGTTAGTCACCCGAGTATCGATTAAGGAGATTGATGAACATCATTAGTAATGGTAACGATTTCAAAGATGGTGTACCTTACAACGGTGAATGATGTCAGCAAGTACGAGCCACGGGCAAGATGAGGAGGAATGAAACTTCGGTTTACCTAAGTCAGACGAGCATACGTATGAAGGATTCCAAGGAGCTAGTGTGGACTACGCTTAGTACAAACGCGTTATGACGAATAAGAATCGGTCTACTGTCAAAGTATGCATGAGCATGAAGGAAATAACCACACAAGTGTATGTCCAAAGAATATATGAGTGCACGAATGCACAAGTGCCATCTTTCCATGTAGAAGACAGTCCTAGACAACTAATAAGAGTATCTCCTGAAACAAGAAAATAGATATACCAACAACGAGAGACGGGAACCGCGATGTTAATTAGGGCGTGCAGACTAAACAAATCAAACCAAATCCGACCCAAGGATTGTTTGTCTAGAATGAATGTGAAGGACAAGTTTTGACCAACAATGTGAAGTAAGGCATGTGCACTAAAAAGAAATTCAAGGTGACTCAGAGAATGCTCTACTATGGCTAAGTCTAAACAATAGCTGCGAGTGTTGTTAGAATTGGAAAGCCGTTGAGGGACCTACTGAAACTAGAAAGGAAATGAAAGTACAAGTGTCACCGCACGTGTCATTTATCCATAGTAAGAACAACGAATGTGACTTTAGAAGAAATGCATGCAGAAAAGGCTAATGGAAACGAGTAGCTAGAGAATATATATTGTCGGTCAGATGGGATGCCAATCCCTAAGACCATCCAGTGATATGTAGGAAGAATGGTGTTCAATGAACCAATGATATGAAACGTAAAACCTGACAAGTACGCTTGAAAGAAAGACTAGAAGGAGATTGTGTATGAAAATATGAATGAGAAGTTCGAGTGACTAGTGTTCCATCTGAATGAATACCTTCCCGACAAGTTGAGTGTGATAAGGAATACCTCATATGTTTGGGGGATACCTTATACGGTTCCTACGGGAATGAAGCGATATGGTTCCTACGGGAACGAAGCGATATGGTTCCTTAGGGAACGAGACGATGTGGTTCCTTCGGGAATGAGATGGTACGGTACCTTCGAAAACTTGATAGTAGGATTCATTCGGGAACGGTATGGTATGGTCCTTCGAGGATGAATGTACCATGGTTAGCTTATGAGGTATACACAATGATCCAAACAGTCGAGAGATGATCGATAGTAACGGTCTAGATGACTAAACAAATATACTTAACGAGGGGATGAATTTATGGCAATGGAGTCTTCGGTAAACGACTCCGAGTTTGATAAGACAGTTCACGTAAAATGAAGAGATAAGGACCCTAACGGTTAGATGTGAAGGACCGACTAGGGATATACGATGCTAAAAAAAACGTCAATCAAGAACGAGAGAGGTATAGTCAAGACTACACAAGAATCTATCAACGGGAAAACGAGGAATGATCAACATCTACAGACTAGGGTTTGGTTCGGATAGAAGACGCCAAATTCAACGTCATACTAAAGCTCCTAAGAGACACCCCTAAGTGTTGAAAAGAATACGTGGCTTGCCCCGCATGTCAAATCCACATACGTGTTTAGTGGACTCGAGTTAAGTCACACCCGTGAAACACGAATGAGAGCCAAATAGATAAAGCTATTCGAGAAAACATCAAGAGAGTTTAATATGAGGCAGAGACGATGGTTGGAATTATTGAAAGACTATGACTATGATATAATATACCATCGTGGAAAGGCAAACGTGGTGGCTGACGCTCTAAGCCGAAAGGATGTGCCTACTCCTATTAGAGTGAATGATAACATCGGATGTGATGAGAGAAATTGAAAAGGCTCAAGATGAGGCACTTAAAGAAAAAAATATAAAGAAGGAAAGGATGATTGGCCAACAGGACAAGTTGGAATATAACACCCTTGGTGTTAGGACACGTTTTGGACGGGTGTGGATACCTATGGGTGGCGAGCTTAGAACCAAAATCTTGGATGAGGCTCATAAGTCTCGGTACTATATCCATCCTGGTACCAATAAAATGTACCAAGATCTAAGGAAGGAATACTGGTGGCCTGGAATGAAGCATGAAGTGACAAAGTACGTAAGCAAGTGCTTAACTTGCTCACAAGTAAAGGCCGAATACCAGAAACCGTATGGAAAGATTCAACCACTTGATATACCGGAATGGAAGTGGGAACACATTACCATGGACTTCATAACCAAGCTACCTCGCACAGCTAAAGGTCATGATACCATTTGGGTAATTGTGGACCGTTTAACGAAGAGTGCTCATTTCCTACCTATTCACGAGACGTTCTTGTCGGAAAGGTTAGTGGAAGTATTTATTAAAGAAGTAGTAGCACGGCATGGGATGCCTTTGACGATCGTATCTGACCGGGACACACGATTCACATCGAGGTTCTGGAAAAGATTTCACGAGGCGATGGGCACGAGGCTCAATGTTAGCATGGCATACCACCCACAAACGGATGGTCAGTCCGAAAGGACTATTCAGACATTGGAGGATATGCTTCGTGCTTGTATTATCGATTTCGGCGGTAGTTGGGACAGTCATCTGCCGTTAGCCGAATTCTCCTACTACAATAGTTATCACACGACGACAGGCATGCCGCCTTACGAAATGTTGTATGGGAAGAGATGCAGGACCCCGATTTGTTGGGGTGAGATTGGACAAAAGGAATTAGGGAGTCTTGAAGTAGTAAGAGAAACGTCAGAAAGGTTTGATCAAATCAAAGTACGAATGAAGGCCGCACAAGATCGTCAGAAATCCTATGCGGATAAACGACGAAGGCCTATTGAGTTTGATGTTGGGGACAGAGTAATGTTGAAAGTGTCACCCTGGAAGGGAATAATACGATTCAGGAAGAGAGGGAAGTTAAGTCCGAGGTTCGTCGGACCATTCAGGATAATGGCACGGGTGGGTGAAGTCGCTTATCGGCTAGAGTTGCCTGATGAGTTGAGTGGGATTCATCCTACCTTCCATGTATCACACTTGCGAAAGTGTTTGGCGGATGAATTAGCTCACGTACCACTTACTGACATCGAGGTCGACAACAGCCTTAATTACATCGAAGAACCCGTGGCCATCTTAGACAAGAAGGAGAAGCGTTTGCGTAATAAGATTATCCAATTGGTTAAAGTCCAATGGAAACATCGAAAGGGATCGGAAGCCACTTGGGAAGTGGAGAAGGAAATGAGGGAGTCGTACCCAAATCTATTTGACTTATGATAGGTTTCGGGGACGAAACCTATTGTAAGGGGGTAGACTTGTAACATCCAAAAAATAAAACGACAGTTAAAATGACGAAATAAACGAACGAGGCATGTCGGATCGGGCCGGATGGGTCGGATGGGCTAGAAGGGGAGCCTCCCCTATAAATAGCCAAGGATCATCACCCATTTCACTCATTTGCAACTTCTAGGGAGAGAAACCGTAGAGAGAGAAAGTTGTCGGATCGACCCGAGATTTGAGAAGTGTGTTGCTCCAGAGCTCGTGAGAAGAACCTCCGGATCAGAAACTCGATTCAGGTAACGATCGGGCCTAAATTTGAGTTTTTGTTCGTTTTTGGGTTTTTCGGGTTTTGGGTGAGAAGGTAACGTTTTCACGGATAAAAGTGAAAGATAAACATAGATTTGAGTTCCTTAATGGAAAACGAACGTTTTGAATGTAAACAGGTTCGGGATCTTGATGTGATCAGACCCGAATGAGAAAGTTAGGGTTTTTGCGAAGAACAGTTCATGCACACTTATCAAGTACGCACGGAGCAGGTCCTGCGTACTTATCAAGTACGCAGGAAGAGGGTGCTGCGTACTTATCAAGTACGCAGGAAGAGGATCTTGCGTACTATAAGTACGCAGGAAGCAGGGTCTGCGCACTTGCTAAGTGCGCAAGCATCAGGCTGATTAGGTAAAGTCGGTATGTTTAGAAGGTTAAACCGTTAGAGTCGGGATTTGGTCTGATGTGTATTTAACTAATCAATTCAGATCGGAAGTAACGTAGTGAGACCTTTGTTTAGGGCAACCCGGATTAACTTATCAGGTGAGTTCTAGAAGCCCTCTTTTAAATGTTTTATATAATGTTTTCGGGCTGGTGTGCATACATATGAAATGATGTTTTTACGAAACGATGTTTATGAAACTATGTTTATAAAATGATGCTTATGAAACTATGTTTACGAAATGAAATGATTTGGAATAACCGGTTTATGGAAAGAAAGTTTTATGAATGGAATGTTTACGAACGAAATGTTTATAAAGAAATGGTTTAAACTAAAGGTAAAGGGTTTCGAAAATGAATGAAAGGTTTTATAAAAAGAAAAGAAAAAGGGCGAAGGTTTTAAAGAAGTCATTACAAATCTAATCTGTCGAATGAAGTCTGGGAATGTAATTCCCAACCTTGTGGTAGATTATGGACAGCGAGCCATAGTTGCCATAAGAGCAACAGAGGCAGTGTCTTGGTGGCCTGCCAATGGTTTGATGTTGTACAACTGGTAAGGGAGTAACGACGGTTACTCGGGTGATGACGATCATCCTAAGAGAATGAGGTTAGGGGAAATCAATGACGGCGATACGTAACGGTTGATTCCCAAAGGAAAGATGCGTGTTGGGCAGTGACGGCGATTCGTAAAGGTTGACCCCACGTATTGAATGGTTGTGGCAATGACGGCGATACGTAACGGTTGCCCACAACATCAAAGGTTCCTTCGGGGACACAGAGACGCTTAAAGAAAGATACAGATTGTAGATAGTAATGTATGATTTAAATGAATGTTTAATGTTTTAAACAAATGATCCGTTCAATGTGTTTATGATGGGGAAAAATGTTTGAAGGCTTTCAATGATGAATGCAAGGCCATGTTTTCTTATACGTGATGTTAAACCCTAATGAATGTTTTGAATGATGAACCATTTCTTAAATCGAATGAAAACAAGAACTCACCAGCGTAGCTGACTTTTTAGTATACACATTCTGGTTAAGGCAGGTATGGATGCTGGACGGTGATGCTTGGCAAGCGAGAAGAGTTACCCGGTTGATCGTGAAGACTGGCATCCTGTTATGATAAGATTATGATATGTTTATGTAATAGGCTATGTTACGCTTCCGTTGTTAAACAATGTAAGGATTATGTTTTATTGAAGTATTTTCCGCTGTGTTATTTGATAATCAAGTTTAAGAACTGTTTGTGAATGAGTAAATCCAAGAAGTGAGGCCTCCCGGGTTTGGGGCCTTACACTTTACATATACCGTGAGCTTGTTATGCAAATTAATCCTCCAGAAGGTCAAGGGTTTCTCATGTACCCTAGGTTCATACAAATGATTATGAATCATCTGATTCCAAATCTACCGCAACATCCACAACGTCTAACCCTTATTCCAATGACAAAGAGGATATTCACTAACTGCACCAAAGTTAAACAGCAGAATGCAGCGTTGATTCCTGTTCCTACCTTCTATTCGGTCACATTATCTGATTATGTTGAGACACCAAATGACAACTAGTATCATCCAGAGGAATTAGAACAACCTCATGATCAAGAACCACCACAACAATGACAACCATAGATTCAAAAAGCACAAATGCAAGTTCCAATTCAACAAGAACAAGTACAGGTTCCTATTCAAGAAGATGTTCCAGTGAATGAACCAGTTCATGTTGATGTTGTTGATAATGAATATGATCAAGATTTAGGTCTTAATAGGGATGACTTTAATGAAGATGTTGTGAACTCACCCATTCATGAAACTGAAGGGAATGTGGTTGATACGAGTTCTAGTGATACAATTCTTCCTGACTCTAAGGCTACTAATTCTGATTCTTCGAGGGACTTTAGCCCAGGTAGTTATGAAAGACTGGCTAATTTGCCATTGACAAATGCATGGAAACGAGTGAAATCTAAAGCCAGGAAGCCAAGACGTAAGTTTGTTCGGGATCCTCCTTCCAGTACAGTTCTTGGAAAAAGAACATTACTAGATGAATCTTCTGATTTAGACAGTAAGTTTACTCCTGTGCCAAAGACACAGAAGCTAATGGCTGCTTCTATTGCTGCTGCAACTTCATCACAAGGTGTAGAGGATGTTGTTTTTGTTAAATCCTTGATTATTACACCTCCTCCATCTAAACCTCCATCTCCGGTGATTACTCCTGCTCCAAAAGCTACTACATCATCTGCAGCTGGTACTTCTCAATCTTCTGATTCTGAGAGAATTACTTACCTTGAATATCAAGTGCTTTCATTGCAAAATCAAGTGGATGTTCTTGTAACCACTGATTCTTAGAGACAGTTGGTTCTTCAAGCTCAAACAAAACAACTAGATGACATGAAATTGCTGGTTTCTAAACTTGTTGAGCGCTTGACGCTCAGGGGGGTTAAGGATCCATGATTCTTGTCATACTGAGTTTATTCAAAGTAAGGATGGTGATGACAATGATCCTACTGGCAACATGGAAGGTGATCGTCAATACGCTGACGTGAATCCAATTTCAAGAGTTCAGGGGGAGTCATCAACATCAGCTACTATTGAAGGAAGTAAGAGAGGTTCTGAAGTGAGTGAAGAGATTCTACTGTTAGAATTATTTCAAACTGATTCTGATGCTGAAGAAGAAGAAGCTGAGAAGATTGAATGTTTAGATGATCATGATGATCTGTTTGATGATGTTGAAGATGATATTGTAGAGAATGAAGTTGAAGAAGGTGAGATTGTAGAGATAGAGATTGAAAAGAGTAAAGCAAAGGTTACATATGAAGGTTGTGACGGTCTTAATGTGCCTTATAACTTCATCCAGGATGATGATATTCCTAAGTTTTACAATGAAGGAGTAACTGATTCTATGGACTCTGTTGAAGACTTATCTAAGACTGATGATACTGCTCAATCCAAGGTGAATACTGAAACTGATACTACTCATTCCATGCCGTCTAAGTCAACTGGAGAACCTGTAATGTATAGAGATAAAGGTATGACTAAAAAGCAGTGGAAGGAGGTAGTGAATAGTTGGAAAAAGGAATTACCAAAGTCTCCTACACAACCTGCTTAGAAAGAAAGATATGTGAACAAAGAGCGGTGTGTTGGAAGAATTATTAGTTGGTTTTATGATGAAGATGTAAAGTTGTTTGCTCTTAAAAGATCAGATGGTGTTCAGTACTTAAAGCCGAGGATCAAGTATTTCAATACCTTGCCAAGGTGTGAAATGAATGGTCTAGCTACTAAACCATTGATTAATAGATCAACGTTTGGGCTAGCTGATGTAATCTCAAGGCTGATTAGTAAAGAAGGTGGATCAGGAGATTATCAAAAGCTAGAACTACAAAGAGGAAAGAGAGTGAAGATAGTTGATCCATGTACTGGTGTTGTGACTTGGAAGTATAAGTTCAAACCACAAGACTTTCTAGGAAAATATTCCATTGAAGAAGATACCACAAGACATTTTAGGAAATATGAAGTGGTGGTATGTTGATGTGAATACTGGAGAAGCTAGAGTTGAAGATAGAGATAATAAGGTCATTGTAAGTTTCTATGATGCAATGAATCTTATTAATTTTTCTAAGAAAGACCAGAGGACTCTAAGAAAGAATGAGATCATGTTTACTGATGAATGGAGAGAGCAAGGATTGCAGTACAAGAGAGTATTAGAGGTTTGTCACAGATATGAAGTGCACGCAGGGAGCAAGCTACCAGAGATTTGGAAGAGCTCAACATAAAGATTAAAGACAGAAGATCAAACTATTGTCAAGGGGGAGTCTGTTAGGACATAGTGTATGACAAGAGCTTGTAATAGTTTAGATCTTATTGTATTTATGTTTTGTTAATGTTTGATTTTAGTATAAGTATAGTATAAGTTCTAAGTTCGCCTAGTCTTAGCAGAGACGAACTTATTAAGTTCGCCTATAGCAGAAGCTTGTCTATAAATAGAGTTTACTTGTTCAGCTTTAGGGATGCTTATTACTTTGAATGCTCTGTTCTGTAAACTCTGTGTTTGAATGATATAGAAGAGAAGATTATTTACTTTGTGATTGTTACCAGTTCTATTGTCGTCTTGTGTACACATACGTTGATACGGTTGGATTCCGCACTCCGTATCTTCTATACGTCACGTCTCAAGTACGATCTATAGAAGTGTCATGTGGACCTACACCTCCTCGTTATCTTGCACCTTAAGTAATGTATGAGTGTACTTGCCACTTCAAGAGACGACCCATTTCGCGTAGACATTAACCATCCCTACAAACCACAACGAGATTTAAAAAGCTAAAACCTAACTACACACATTATACATGAACGCCAAACAACACGATTGTCCACAACACTCGATCACATACAAAACTCGTTAGTATATGTCACACACGAAATCCAATAACTTACATATGAACATTCACATGATACATGAAACTTAATATGCATGATACTAGGTTAATCACATGATACATGAAACTTGTTGGTTTGATACATGATACTAGATTGAACACATTATACACGTTCACATAATACATGAAACTTAGTTGTTTGCAAAATACATGATGCCAAATTTGTTCACATTATACAATATACATGATACTACCTTGCTCACATTATACTTGAAACTTATTTGTTTACAAAATATATGATACTAAGTTGTTCACACTATACAATATACATGATACTACATTGTTTACATTATATATGAAGCTTGTTTGTTTACAAAATACATAACTACTAAATTGTTCACCTTATACATAAAACTCATTTGCTTACTATATACATGGTACTAAACTATTCACAGTATACATGGAACCTATTTGCTTACAATGTGCATAACACTAGATCATACATGAAGCCTATTTGCTTACAATGTACATAACACTAGATCATATATGAAACCTATTTGCTTACAAAGTACATAACACTCTATCATACATGAAACTCGAGTATTTACATTAACGCGTAACTAAAATGTTTACAATTGTTGCAATTGATTGATCACATTATACGCAAGGCATGATCATATACTTTATTCACTAAAGTTGAAAACTTTAACACTTTGAAGCTACTCGGGGTTTGACATATTCTTGTTCAAACACGAGTAAGCTATGGGACTTTAAGTTATACTACATTATTACTCTTAGTTTCCTGATTGACCTGACTATCTAGGGACACAACTACTTATTAGCAACTCATCTGTGAAAACAATAGACATGAACTAAGTGAATTTGTGCCCCCCTCTTGACCCGCACACAATGGAAGGATCTATACGGACCATGCGATGATTCGAATAATTACGGGTGCACACATAATTATAAAAATCAGCACATGGAAAACATAGCGAATTCTATCGTGTGTTATGACCTAAAACCTATCGTGATATAAATAACAACGAAACTAATGTGATATGACAAGGGCATGGTGGATACGCCGATGGTACTTCCTATATATAATTGCTCTATCATATTATCAGAAGTAGCGTTGTTCGTGTCACGTGAAGTTTTGACCTAGACCAATAGTTTTGACTTAGACCAATAGTTGTGAAATATTTTATCCACTAGCAAATCCTGATGACCTTAGACTACATCTTAAACAAACCCTGATCATTAAACCCCCTTTGAATCCATTCCAAGTAATGCATTTCACCTATAGAATCCAAATTATTATTCGTCAGTTTTTCTCCTTAAGTTCATTAAAAAAAAGAAACTAAATTCATTATCATCATTCATATGCGACCTTGAATATCAAAATTTGTGTCTTGTCACCGGTTATACTCCTCAAACCAACCGGCATAACACATTGAGAACCAAAACCCTCCCTGCTTTCATGATTCAGTAGACTACACTAGTTAATTTCGGGACGAAACTCCCTCAACATGGGAATACTGTAACATCCATGATTTTCATACGCCTTGTTTTGGTACAATAAAAATATTTCAATTTCATTTCTAGTTCAATATCTATCGTGTGACATAAACCCTAAAGTGTATCACATTTAGGATTTCAATCTTGTATATATCTATCTTTTATTTAATAACATATAGACATATATATATACTCTGTCTTAAAAACAAGTCAAATATAAAACTTTGGGTTTTATAAAAATGAAGTGCTATATTGAATAACTAGATTTTAAAACCTTAAATTTTATAAAACAGTGTTTTAATCCTAATAAAATGAATAGAGTTAAAATTGTGTAAATTATAAATAAATGTGATTTTATTTTATAAAAATAAATAATGATTTATATAGATAAGTTTCATGCTTATTATTTTATATATACGTTTTACAAGTAAATTGATGTAAATTAATTGAGTTTCTATCAAAGGGTTTAGTTTTGAACCTCCTATGACCTTTTAAACCCTTTCCATTTTTACTTTTGAACCCCAATTGAACCCTCTTTTATAGAAATTGGACCCTGGAAGAGTTCTAGCACTAATTTTGACTTTGAAAAGTCAAACCATGCGAATCCTTGTTCAATCCCACAAATCCGCAAACCAAACTTACCTTTCTTAGATCCTAATCATTCATAACTGATTTTTACCACATATCAAGCTTCAATTCGAATTTTATGAAACAGATTCGTTGGGATTGAACCCATTTAGGTAAGTCGCTAGAATGGTTGAAAAACTTGCGATTTTAAGAGTAATCCCTAAAATCTCGTCAACTACCAACTGTGATACGCGTACAAGTCATCCTATGAATCCCTCTAACCAGTTACAAATCGATATCACCACCAAATTCATTTTTTCCCTTTCGGTTTGCATTCAGCGCAAGGAGGAAGAGTCCTCAAACCTACCATCGATTCAAGGCCGACAGCAGGTAACAATTTCTCCATCTTAATCGCCCTTTCTCCTCCTTTTCTGTAATTGAAAATTAGTTGGGTGTTAGGGCTTGCGACCCGTGTTTTATTCATGGTTGGAGAAGAAGGGTTCTTGGAACCGTTATGACAAAAACCAAATGTTTCTGATCATTTTCAAGGAAATAGCACAGAGTAGCCGTTTAAGTCACTTCCCTCCCCCATAACAGGTCACGGGTTCTAACCCTGATAGACCCTATATTCCATTTTTTTTTCTCTGTTTAGCTTTTTCTGTTTCCATTTATTCACACACACATTAATATATTTATAAACAATTATTATTAAGTTATGACAAACAAATTCTTTTATAGATTCTTTTTAACAAGGGTTTATAATTATTATCTTTTGTAAATAAAGATATACACACATATATATTTGATTATTTTTCTAAAATGCTTTTAGATTACCACAAATGTATAACACATGGTATATGGACATTATTATTAAATAGGTATTACCTCGTTACCACTATTACAAACACATGACAAATGTTATCATATTTAAACCTTGTTATCTTATATATATAACGTTTAAAAATTATAAAATGATCGTGTGTTTTAACGTCATGTATTTTATTATAACGAAAGGGTTAAATAATTATATTTAACTTAAACCTTTAAAACAACGTGATCTATAATATATTATAATAATATTTGATTTGTGTTACTAATGTCGTGAGATTTCATAATTATTCTAACCATATTTTTATTACTATTTTCACAAATATTATGATCCTTTTTAAATTGATAAATAATAATTCGAATAACTAATTTATTATTTTTATTATTTCAAATTATATCATAATATTCCAACAAGATGACTATTTTAACCTAATTACCTTAATTGGATTTTACTATATTAAATTACAATTAATGTTTATTGTTGACACCTATAATCTCTTTTCATGCAATTTCAATTACAAACTATCACTATTCATTGTTCGCATCCTTAATTCTATCATTCGTTCCAAATCCTAAAGTACACATCATTCCCTTTTTATTCCTTTCAATCATTCCTGCATATTAAATGACATATTTTATTTAACTTAGGGCATCCTTGATTCTCATTACTACAAGTTACACGATCTACCCTCTACTATTCAAGTGAGTTTACACAGCCCCTTTTACACCATTTACATTTTTAGGGTGGAACATGAGTACAATTATACAATATTTACAAACTACAAAATACAATTCCACCCTACATTCATGTGTGCAATTTGAGCCTTATGCTTGAGTACTAGGTGTGCAAAATACAATTTGTGTGCAATTTACATGTGCAATCATTAACTACACACGCCGACAGTTAACAATGATAGATCTATTGAGTCTGACAAACCCACCCAGTTAGGGTGATTGTTGCCGACAACACAATTTTGTTATTTGCATGCTAGTTACAAAGGTTTGATTGTACAACTTGGTTTCACAGTAGTAACTCTCCATAATTTCCTTATTAACCATGATATGTATGGATTGTATAGACACAACACAATTATACTATTTAGAGTCAAAACCTATGTATGCTCACCAAATTTTTAGTTGACCTTGTTTTTATCATGTTTTGGTACGAATAATTGAGTTGATCCATGTAAGGCCCCAAACCCGGGAGGCCTCACTTGTTGGATTTACTCATTCATAAACAGTTCTTAAACTTGAATATCAAAATAACGCAGCGGAAAATTTCATTAAAACATAATCGTGACATTGTTCAACATGCGGAAGCGTAACATAGCCTAATACATAAACATAACATAAGCTAATCATAACGGGATGCCAGTCTTCATATCATCCGGGTAAATCTTCTCGCTTGCCAAGCATCACCGTCCATCATCATAACTTGTGTGACACCCAGCATACCAGGTCAATATCCATATTTCATAATTGCACGTTCATTAATTATATTTCCTGGTTTATAATTTTGACATAGTGTTGTCATGAAGTCTAGCAAAGAAACAAATATTATACTTTAGTAATTTTTAGAATTACTAGGAAGTAACGGTTATAACCCGCAAGGAACGTCGTTGGTGATTAACAAATATTTATTCCGGAAAAGTCTAGTAATACGCTTTGATATAAAAACATATATATATTGGTGACAAGATTATTAAAAATGAACACAACGATATCAGTTCATGATGACGAGTTATTATTACGAGTGCACGTATATATTATAGTTAAACATTAAGTATGACGGGTTAAATTGGCGGACTATTAAAATATAGTCGAGATACGAAATATAAAGAGTTTTAATCATAAAAGTTCATATATCGGGTATTAGATCACGAGAGCACCCACCCACCACCCACTATCCACCAAATCCACTAACTACATCAAATCGTGTCATAGAGACCATTCCCATTCAAGTGTTAAGACAACTCAAGGTCAAATCAATCTCAAATCAATCATGAAGGATAATGATGATGGAGTGTTGAAGCATCCAACACTCAAACTCTCTTCTATATATATATATACACATACGGCACACACACATGCACACACATTCACATACCAAGTTCAAGAAACAAAGTCTAGAGATTTAGAAGTTGGAACTTGGGGGAAAGATCAAGAGTCTTGAAGCTAGGGAGTCGGGTTTTGACAACAATACGAGCATCCATCAACGTTCACTAGTGAAATCGTCGCCTAGCTTGACTAGTGGTAAGGAAACCGACACCCAACCCTAATTCCATCTCTTTTTCTTAATCTAAACATGTTGTTCATGATAATAAACAAAGAGGTTGAAAGATTAAAAGAGTTTTCTTAAGAATTTAACTTTATAAAGAATAAAAGTTAAGGTTTTGTATAAATATATATAAATGGGTCGAAAATATTAAAGATAAATGTAAAATTTGTTGGTTTGATTAGTATTATATAATCTTGTGATAAAAGTAAATTAAAACCAAAATAGATGAATATATATGTATGTTGGTCAAAAATATACATGCATATGTTTATACATGTTTGAGTTGGTTAAGACTTAGAAGTGTATGATTTCATATATATAAATGGAGACCAGAACATACATGCATATATATAAATGGATTGAAATAAACATGTATATGTTTGTGTTTGATTTGATAAATGGTTGAGAAATAATCAAATAGTTGGATTCATAAATAGAATGAAATTATACTTGAGGAAAAAGGAAAATATAAGTGTATGTATACATGTAAAAATCCTATGGAATATACCTAGATGTATATGTGTTTAAGTTGTTAACTTGGAAAATGGTTAAGTGTGAAAGTATATGTTAAATGTATATGTGGGTGTATGATTTTAAGTTGTAGAACTCGAATAACGATTTAACATTCGCATGTAAATATATATAAAAGTCATAATATATATTTGTAAACAACGGAAACTTGTTAAATCGAAATGAAATATGAAACGAATAAATAAATGTAATAATATATATTTAGAACACGTTGATAACATAGAACTTAGACACGAGAAATAAATTATAAAGACGTTCGGATTAAGGATAAATGATCGTATGTTATCGTGAAACTTGTTTAAATATATATTGGATTATTAAAACATGATTATATTTGTGTGCATAAATAGATATAAATAAATGCATGTTGAACGTAAACACGTTAATAAATGTCGTTCGGAACGAGTAAATTGTATGAGTACGTGTTAACATGGATTATGTGCACGTAGGACGACTCGCATGCTTAGAACATACTTGAACGACATTTGTGGTTTATATAATTATTAATACAAAATGATTATATGATGATACGTGAGATATAATATAAATATATTATATTGTGATGCAAAAATAATATTTATTTTTGACAAACGTAACTAGTCACCAATATGAAAATATATTATAAGTAAAGCGTCTAGACTGGAATAATAATCACCAATGGGTCGTCACATTAAAACACGGTTTTATTAAACAAAGACGCACTTAACGGGATTCGTTAAGGCGGGTGAACAACTTGTGTTTAAGACGGTTAGTCTTAACATGTAAGGTATCCTTGTGTATTTAGGGTACGGATAAGCGGGGTTTACGGGTATTCAAGTGTTTGCTAGCAGTCATACTGACGAGGTGAGTTTCACTAATCCCCCTTTTTCTAAGTTTTTCAAATGATTTGGGGTGGAAACATACTTGTAAAAGACTTTTGTGTGTAAATGAATTGAACTAATGATCTGACCGTATGTGTGTATTGAGGGAAAAGTAAAGCGCTTAAAGTCCTCTGAACAAGTTAGTAACCATTAGCTATTTTAGCCCGGGATTATATGGATAGTACTATTGGGGGTGACGCCTCCGGTCATGGTTAGTCGCGCTAACCAGGGGTCCACATGGCCGAATGACCGCATATTATCTTACTCGCAAAAAGGCGAGGGGGAGGCACAAAAGGTCGGGGTTTGGTTACGGTCTCGTACATTACATACTATTTTGTATTCCTTGCAAGCTTACAAATGGGGTCAATAGATCGGATTAGTATTCAAATTCATTGGTAATACATGCAAAGGGTTATGATCAGGTTTAAGTGATCAGGTTTAAATAAAGGGTTTTGATCAGGATAAAGTGATCAGGTTTTAAACCAAAGAGTTTTGATCAGGTTTAAGTGATCAGGTTTAAATAAAAGGTTTTGATCAGGATAAAGTGATCAGGTTTTAAACCAAAGAGTTCTGATCAGGTTTAAGTGATCAGGTTTAAATAAAGGGTTTTGATCAGGTGAAAAGGATCAGATTTAAACATTGGGTTTATGATAACTCTTTATAATAATTTGTGAACTCACCAACCTCGTGTTGACATTTTTAAGTATGTTTTCAGGAAATTGAACGTGGTCTTCAGGTTAGCAATGTAGGATTTCATGCATGCATGCGGATACGACTTTTGGAGGATTTCTCTCGTATAACTCATGGTTTTGAGTTATACTTGCGAAATCTTAAACTTTTGTAAACTCCAGTTGATATTTTGTGATGTAAATATTTTAAACTCGATTATGTATCCAACTACATGTATGTGTTTGCGATAATCATATGCTTCGAAAACCAGTGAACGTTACGCCTCGCGTTTCCGCCTTCGCGGGGTGTGACAACTTGCCCTTAACCTGAATGTGCATACTAAAAAGTCAGCTACGCTGGTGAGTTCTAGCATTACATAAAACTTTAACATTTACATTTGCCAAAAACATAACATTCATTCATTTAATAAAACCGTACGTAAAAACATGCAATAACTTAACATCATCAAAACCTTGTAATCGTATCATCATAACATAAGTCAACATGAACCGAATCTGCGCCTTCTCGTAACCGTCAATTCCACATCATCGGTTGGCTGAGAAACCCTGAGGCACACCACCACTAGGACCATCAACACCGTACTGTCCTTCGGGTGAGAACTCCTAGGGCCCGATACCTCAAAGCCATTCAACACCAACCCGTACCTTAGACACTATTTCCCTACAAGGAATAGTACCTTCCATAGGGATCCCGATAATCCCATGGTGACCGTCGTCACCCCTTTATCTACCTAGTTGTACAACCGTTAGCCAGTCACAAAGGCCCACCTAAGGGTAAGGCCCATTCATGCATACATACCTTAGTTCCCGTAGGAACTCGTGGCACATTCGTTCATTCGTGACTTTCATAAAACCTTCACCTGTCACACCCCCAAATTTATTTACATAATAAATAAATACAGGTTGTAACGATTGGTTCATTACACGATAGCGGAAGCTGTGATAGTGATTTCTAAGACTTGATTACATATACGATTACTAAAACTAAATAAATACAATGATCTAAGTCCCTCTAGTTCAATGGTCGACTTGAGACTTGATAATCTATGCCCGTCCGGTTACTAGGAATTGTTCCAACATATCTAGCCTATTCCAACCGCTTCATGGCTAAAGGTTACCTGAGAAACATACTTGAAAATGTCAACATAAAGGTTGGTGAGTTCACAGAGTTTGTTAATTTAGTACAGTTAGTTTTCCCCAAAATCGTATACATGACTTAACCGTCATTAAATAAGTAGTTTTCCTTTGAAAACATGCCCTTGACTTTACCGTCATAAAATAAGTAGTTTTCCTTTGAAAATATGCCCATGACTTTACCGTCATAAAATAAGTAGTTTTCTATTAAAAATATGCCCATGACTTTACCATCATAAAATAAGTAGTTTTCCTTTGAAAACATATACATGACTTAACCGTCATAAAATAAGTAGTTTTCCTTTGAAAACATATACATGACTCAACCGTCATCAAATAAGTAGTTTTCCTTTGAAAACATGCCCATGACTTTACCGTCATAAAATAAGTAGTTTTCCTTTGAAAATATGCCCATGACTTTACCGTCATAAAATAAGTAGTTTTCCATTGAAAATATGCCCATGACTTTACCGTCATAAAATAAGTAGTTTTCCTTTGAAAACATATACATGACTTAACAGTCATAAAATAAGTAGTTTTCCTTTGAAAACATATACATGACTCAACCGTCATCAAATAAGTAGTTTTTCTTTGAAAACATATACTTGACTTAACCGTCATCAAATAAGTAGTTTTCCTTTGAAAACATGCCCATGACTTATCCGTCATAAAATATGTAGTTTTCCTTTGAAAAATATACATTGTTTAAACCTGATCATTTACCGATCAAAACTCTTTGTATGTATTACCAATGAATCCGAATACTAACCCGATCAATTGACCCCGTTTGTAAACTTGCAAGGAATACAAAATAATATGTAATGTACGAGACCGTAAGCAAACCCCAACTTTCTGTGCCTCCCCTCGCCTTTCTGCGAGTTAAGACAATATGCGGTCATTCGGCCATTTGGACCCCTGATTAGCGCGACTAATCATGACCGGAGGTATCACCCCCAATAGTACTATCCATAAAATCCCGGGCTAAGTCCATAGCTAATGGTTACTAACTTTTATTTCGAGGACTTTAAGCGCTTTATTTTTCCCTCAATACACACATACGGTCTGATCATTAGTTCATTCATTTACATACAAAAATTCTTTACAAGTATGTCTCCACCCCAAAACATTTCAAAAAGTTAATAAAAAGGGGTTAGTGAAACTCACCTTGTGTCCGATGAAATCCTAGCAAATAACAGTGTGCTAAGAGTTCCTGTCTATCCGTACCCTAATCACACAAAGGTACTAATGTGTTAAGACTACCCGTCTTATATGTAAGTTGTTCATCCGACTTAACGAATCCCGTTAAGTACGTCTTTGTTTAGTAAAAATAGGGTTTTCATTTACGACTCATTGGTGATTATTATTCCAGTCTAGACGCTTACATATTTTTCGAGAAAATAATATGTTTCCCTATTGGTGACTTATTAAGTGTACCAAAAATAAATATTATTTTTGTAGCAACTTAAAATATATTCACTTATGTTCCACGATGTCGTGTGATTATTTATTTTTAACCGAATCTCTTCATATGTTCCATGTACATATATCAAATGTTCATTTTAGGATACTAATCTTTAATTCCTAGAACATTTCCATGATTTAACCAAAACCGTACACCAACACATATATATCACAAATGTTATCCATAAACATATATTTTTAGTAACACCTTTCACGTTCATATGTTGATGATAATCGTTCGTATGTCTTCTTGAATCATAGGACACTACCTCGGGTCTTGCCAGGTAAGTCACACATGATCATATAACTTCATGAACATGTATCCTTCAACATAACACATGAATGGAATGAAGGGTTTATGAAGAACACCATCATCCAAGTGTTATTTTATGTGATTATATATATATGTAGTTTATATTTGATGTGTCCTTGTCTTGTCCATGGTCCTTCTAGTTTGATATTTAATGTATGAACATGTACATGTTTAAATATATGTATTCGAACATGACTTTTGAAGAAATAAAGTCAAAACTCATCAAGACTTTTATGTTTTATTTTGTTCTTGAAAACTCAGATTTTTAGGCGTACTTCGAGTAGACTTTTAGATGGTTTTAGAAAACCAAATGACTTGGGGTTTTCTTTTAAAATTAAGTTTATTGAAACCAGAGGAGATGTGAAAAAGTATTACTAGATTTGGAGTTGTGTAGGTACCTCAAACAGGAAAATGGAAAAGAGGTGTCCAGATTCGACCTGCACTGAGCGGCCTTCTTGCGTCGGCTGTTTGGAGGTCGAATACTCCATAGATTCGAGTGATTCCACTTGGGTTCTCCTCTGTTAACGTAGAGCTTCATTCTAGAAAAAGAATGGACTGATTTGACCAAGGAACGAAAGAGATATGGCCTTCCGAAGTTGACCAAAAATATGGCATGAAGCTGAGTTACGTGAATTATTTGCATTTTCGGTTTTGGAGAGGGGAATTGGGTGAAATCCGAAATGAATCAGTCAAGGGAGGGAGGAGGGAGTTAAGTGTTGATCACATCTTCATCATTACCACTTATGGTTGAAGGGAATTACATGTAATCATTGAAAGGGAAGAGGGTGTGCATGTGTGTGTATGTGAGACGTATATATGTATATAGAGTGATGGGAGTTGAGTGTTTGACTACCATTTCATCATTACTACTTATGACATGATGGGAATTGCATGTAATGATTTCAAGTGGAAGAGTGTGTGCATGTTAGACATGTAAGCAAGTATTTATGGGTGAGTGGATGGCTACACCCAATTTCGGCCGAGAGGGGTATAGGGTGGGGGTTGGGTGTTGTCAAATCTATTAATGGCTAGATAGGTGGGGTTCTTTGGTGGTATAAATCCCCTAGGTGATCGCGTGATCTAATACCCGGTGTAAAACTTTTAAACGATTCATAACTTATGTGTTTTTGTGTGGTTTGACTAGTCTCAATATTTTACTAGTTAACCCGACATAGATTATTACTACAACTGTATTATACATGAATACACATAATATAACATAGAGTCATGTAACAATTATTTATGTGTCAACTTTTTTTAAAAGTTTAGTTACCAATATTTATGTTTTTATATTCAAACGTGTCTCTAGACTTTTCTAGAATAACATTCTTTTAATCACCAACGAACGTTCAATGAGGGTTATTATCATTTATTTCCTAGTAATTGTTAAAAATTACTAAATATGACACTTGTCCCTTTGCTAGACTCCTGACAATACTATGTCAAAGATAATATTCCAAGAAATATAAAATAGGAATGTGCAAATATGACTATGGGTATTGACCTGGACTACTGGGTGTCACATCACCTCGTTTTATTTAAAGCATTCGTACGTTTTATTATAAAACATTTCATCATTAAACCGTTCATAAACCCCTTTGGCAAAACACTTCATAAACACATTTCAACTTTCCTTTCGTAAACATCGCTTCATAAAACATCATTTCGTTAAACATCATTTCGTAAGTATGCACACCAGCCCAAAAATATCAATTAAAGCATTTAAAAGAGAGCTTCTAGAACTCACCTGATAAGCTAATCTGAGTTGTCCTAAACAAAGGTCCAACAACGTCACTTCCGATCTGAATTGATTAGTTAAATACACATCAGACCTAATCCCTACTCTAACGGTTTAACCATTCTGATTTAGGCGACTATACTAACTTTACTATCCAGCCTGATGCCTGCACACTTAGCAAGTGCGTAGGGCCTTGTTCTTGCGTACTTAATAAGTGCGCAGACTTCGTTTCATGCGTACTTGATAAGTACTCAAGTTTTGCTTCATGCATACTTGATAAGTAGCAGGACCTTCTTCTTGCGTACTTGATAAGTACGCCGAACCTAACTTCTTGCGTACTTATTATCAAGTACGCAGGATCTGCTTCCCCGCAAAACCCTAACTTTTGCATGCGGGTCTGTTCATATCAAGATCCCAAACTTGTTTACATTCAAAACGTTTGCTTTTCATTTAAGAACTCAAATCTATGTTTTTCTTCCAGTTTCATTCGTAAAAACGTTGCCTTTTCATCCAAAACCCAAAAACCCCAAAACGAACAAAAACTCAGATCTAGGCCAGATCGTTACCGGTATCGAGTTTCTGATTTGGAGGTTCTTCTCACGAGCTATGGAGCAACACTTGGCTGGAATCTCGGATCGATCCGCCAACTTTCTCTCTCTACGGTTTCTCTCTCTAGATGTTGCAAATGAGAGAAAAGGGTGGTGACTTAGGCTATTTATAAGGGAGGCTCCCCTATGTTCGCCCCTTCTAGCCCGCCGGCCCATCCAGCCCGGCCCGTCATGCCTCGTTCATTTATTCCGTTATTATAACTGTTGTTTTTTAGGATGTTACAAGTCTAACCCCCTTACAATAGGTTTCGTCCCCGAAACTTATCATAAGTCAAATAGTTGAGGGTACGACTCCCTCATTTCTGTCTCCGTTTCCCAAGTAGATTCCGATCCCTTTCGGTGCTTCCATTGGACTTTAACCAATTGAATAATCTTATTACGCAAACGCTTCTCCTTTCTGTCTAAGATGGCCATGGGTTCTTCGATGTAGTCAAGGTTGTTGTCGACCTCGATGTCAGTAAGTGGTACATGAGCCGATTCATCCGCCAAACACTTTCGCAAGTGTGATACATGGAAGGTAGGATGAATCCCACTTAAATCATCAGGCAGCTCTAACCGATAAGCGACTTCACCAACCCGTGCCATTATCCTGAATGGTCCGACAAACCTCGGACTTAACTTTCCACTCTTCCAGAATCGTATGATTCCCTTCCAGAGTGACACTTTCAACATTACTCTGTCCCCAACATCAAACTCAATAGGCCTTCGTCTTTTATCCGCATAGGATTTCTGACGATCTTGTGCGGCCTTCATTCGTGCTTTGATTTGATCAAACCTTTCCGACGTTTCCCTTACGACTTCAAGACTTCCTAATTCCTTCTGTCCAATCTCACCCCAACAAACCGGGGTCCTGCATCTTCTCCCATACAACATTTCGTAAGGCGGCATGCCTATCGTCATGTGATAACTATTGTTGTAGGAGAATTCGGCTAACGGCAGATGACTGTCCCAACTACCGCCAAAATCGATAATACATAGCGCGAAGCATATCCTCCAATGTCTGAATGGTCCTTGCGGACTGACCATCCGTTTGTGGGTGGTATGCTGTGCTAACATTGAGTCTCATGCCCATCGCTTCGTGAAATCTTTTGCAGAACCTCGATGTGAATCGTGTGTCCCGGTCATATACGATCGTCAAAGGCATCCCATGCTGTGCTACTACTTCATTATTAAATACTTCCGCTAACCTTTCCGAAGAGAACGTCTCGCGAATAGGTAGGAAATGAGCACTCTTCGTTAAATGGTCCACAATTACCCAAATGGTGTCATGACCTTTACTTGTGCGAGGTAGCTTGGTTATGAAGTCTATGGTAATGTGTTCCCACTTCCATTCTGGTATATCAAGTGGTTGAATCTTTCCATACGGTTTCTGGTGTTCAGCCTTTACTTGCAAGCAAGTCAAGCACTTGCTTACATACTTTGTCACTTCATGTTTAATTCCAGGCCACCAGTATTCCTTCTTCAGATCTTGGTACATTTTGTTGGTACCGGGATGGATAGAGTAACGAGACTTATGAGCTTCATCCAAGATTTTGGTCCTAAGCTCGCCACCCATAGGTATCCATACCCGCCCCAAACGTGTCCTAACACCAAGGGTGTTATATTCCAACTTGTCCTTTTGCCAACCATCCTTTCCTTCTTTATGTTTTCTTCCTTAAGTGCTTCATCTTGAGCTCTTTCAATTTCCCCCTTCACATCTGATGTTACTACTAACTGGAAAGCTTTCACTCTAATAGGAGCAGTCACATCCTTTCGGCTTAGAGCGCCAGCCACCACGTTTGCCTTTCCGGGATGGTATATGATCTCACAGTCATAATCTTTCAATAGTTCCAATCATCGTCTCTGCCTCATATTAAGTTCCCTTTGTTTAAAGAAGTACTTCAAACTTTTGTGGTCAGAGTAAATAGTAAACTTCACCCCTTAAAGGTAGTGCCTCTAGATTTTTAATGCGAATACAACAGCAGCAAGTTCCAAATCGTGAGTCGGATAATTAGCTTCGTGAATCATCAACTGTCGTGACGCATACATGATCACTCTTTCGCGTTGCATCAATACGCATCCCAATCCCTGACCCGAAGCATCAGAGTATACCACTAAGTCTTCATTGCCCTCGAGAAGGGCTAAGACTGGAGCTTGGGTTAGCTTCTCCTTCAATTCCTTAAACGCCTCATCCTGGGTCAAACCCCATTCGTACTCACCTCCTTCGGAGTCAACTTTGTCAACGGCGAAACTATTTTCGAGAAATTCTGGATGAATCTCCGATAGTAGTCTGCCAATCCCAAGAAACTGCGGATTTCAGTTGGCATCTTAGGAATATTTCATTCCTTTACCATCATTATCTTTGCTGGGTCAACCATAATGCCGTACGGGTTAATGACGTGACTTAGGAATTGGACTTCCCTAAGCCAGAACACGCATTTAGAGAACTTAGCATACAACTTTTCCTTCTTCAAAGCCTCCAACACCTCCTTTAAGTAACATGAGTGATCACCCTCATTCTTTGAGTAGATGAGGATATCATCGATGAACACGATTACCGATAGATCCAGCATTGGTCGACAAACTCTATTCATCAAATCCATGAACGCTGCAGGGGCGTTCATCAATCCGAAAGACATCAGGCGAAACTCAAAATGTCCATAACGCGTGCGAAATGCAGTTTTCGGTATGTCTTCTTCCCTCACCTTCAACTGATGGTACCCGGATCGAAGGTCGATTTTTGAGAACCAATTTGCGCCTTGCAATTGATCGAACAGGTCGTCGATCCTTGGTAAAAGGTACTTGTTCTTCATCGTCCGTTTGTTTAACTCGCGATAATCAATACACATTCTCATCGAACCATCCTTCTTCTTCACAAACAACACCGGAGCACCCCAAGGCGAGATGCTCGGTTGTATAAATCCCTTCTCAAGTAGCTTGTCTAATTGGGCCATAAGTTCTTTCATTTCCACTGGTGCTAGTCAATATGGAGCCTTAGCCATGGGCTGGGTATCTGGTACTAAGTCGATTCGGAACTCAATCTCTCCGTCGGGTGGTATCCCAGGCAAATCCTCTGGAAACACCTCCGGGTACTCGCGTACCACGGGTACATCGTCTAGTTCCTTCACTTCCTTACACTTATCAATTACGTACACCAGATAAGCCTCGCATCCACGCCTCAAGTAATCTGTTGCCTTAATAATCGAGATGACGTTTGGCATCGGGGCGTCACGATCTCCAAAAACCTTGACTTTGCTACCATCCGAAGCCTTGAGTCAGATTATCTTTCGTTTACATATGATTTGTGCTTCGTTGGCAGTTAACCAATCCATACCTAACACGACATCGAACCCTCCTAAAACCATAACAAACAATCTGATAGGGAACCCATGACCTTCTATTTTTATCGTGGAGTTGTCAACTACATCAGTCACACTCGCAGTTCTACCCTCAGCGTTTTCTACGCTAAAAGCCCTTTCTAGCTTACAGAGAGTGTACTTCACTCGTTTACAAAAAGTCGTAGATATAAAACTCTTACTTGCACCCGAATCAAATAACACAGAAACAAAAGTGTTGTCAATGATGAACGTACCTGACGCCACATCGGGGTCTACCCTGGCTTGGTCTTGCGTCAACGTGTATGCACGAGTCTTTGCTCGGGGCCTCTCTTCTTTCTTCTCCGGGCCTTTCCCCTTCCCGGCTTCACCCATCCCGGGCTTGGTGCATTCCTGGCTCATATGACCACTCTCCCCATAGTTGTAGCATTTGAAGAGCTGGGGACATTCACGTGAGTAGTGTCCAGTCTTGCCACACTTGAAGCATAGACTGGATCCCAGTCTGCATTCCCCCATATGCTCCTTCCCACACTTATTACACATTGCCATCTCCTCCACCCGAGCCCTCTTATCATGAGCCCCATACATCTTTCCACATATTAGTTTGTTTTGGAAGCTCGGCTTCTTTTTGGGTTCCTCAATGGCAACATCATTTTGTGCCAGGTCATCATACACTACACCACTGAGTTCCACCACCGAATCATAGGTGCTAGGGGCGTTTGCTTTGATGAAAGTACGGACCTTATCGGCAAACCTTGGATGTAGCAAGAAATCTTTCTCTCCTCAGTCGGGATCAGATGCGGCACAGACGTGCCAATTCATTGAATCTGGTAGTGTATTGCCGATGTGTTTTACTTCCGGCTTTAAATCCTAGAAACTCTCTTTCCACCTTCTCCATTTCATTCCTCGGGTAGAAGTTCCTAATCACCAACGTTTTCAAATCATTCCACAGCATTGCGTCAACCGTCTCGTCCCCCTTAGCTTGACGTACACCTTCCCACCAATGGGATGCTTCCTCTCTCAAGGAGTTAGCAGCAAATTTCACAACTTGATTTGCTCGACACTCGCTCAGACGGATGGCGGCTTCCATACGTATCACCCGGTCAAAAGTAGCCACCGCGTCCTTCTTCCCAGTCAGGACCGGCGGGTCACACGCCTTAAAGGACTTATAGTCACAACCACGGTTAAGCGGTGCATTGATTGCCTAAGTGTTCGGGGTACCAACTGCCGTGTTAGGCCCACCCGTCTCACTAGCCTTCTTTAAGGCTTCTGCCAACAGTCCTGCAGAGAAACCTTCATCAACTCAGTGAACTACCGTGCCAGAGCCGCTCTCACTTCCGGTTCAAAAGTGAATTGTTGTTCTCCGACATGAGTAAGCTCAGTCCCGTGCACACTAATTTCTGGCTCAGTGTGAACACTTCCTTCTTCACTGTACTCTTGGCGTGCAGGGGTCCTGCCGCGCCCACTGTTACGACCACCTGTACGACCACCAGTATGACCCCTACCACGCCTTCCGTTTCCTCTCCTTGCCATTTCATTCTATAAGACAAGGAATCCATTGTCATCACGTTAGTTAACAAATAGAATTCAAAAAGCACTGTAAGATGTTAATATACATTGTCCATCTGCAATTATCCATTACACTACCTTTCGATTTCTATTTGACCACCTTTGTGATTCCATTATAACACAAGTCCTTACCTAACCCTTTCTAAGGCATACTATACATGTAAATATATATACTACCTTCATACCTGATGCTATGGCTCGAGTTACCCGTACTGGCATCCGCTTTCGGTCCCATTCACAGTTTAAGTTCAGACACTGGGAGTGTCCGAATCTCTCAAACTATTGCTCTGATACCAACTTTTAAGGCCCCAAACCTGGGAGGCCTCACTTGTTGGATTTACTCAATAACAAACAGTTCTTAAACTTGAATATCAAAATAACGCAGCGAAAAATTTCATTAAAACATAATCGTGACATTGTTCAACATGCGGAAGTGTAACATAGTCTAATACATAAACATAACATAAGCTAATCATAACGGGATGCCAGTCTTCATATCATCCGGGTAACTCTTCTCGCTTGCCAAGCATCACTGTCCATCATCATAACCTGCCCTTAACCTGAATGTGCATACTAAAAGTCAGCTACGCTGGTGAGTTCTAGCATTACATAAAACTTTAACATTTACATTTGCCAAAAGCATAACATTCATTCATTTAATAAAATTGTAAGTAAAAACATGCAATAACTTAACATCATCAAAACCTCGTAATCGTATCATCATAACATAAGTCAACATGAACCGAATCTACGCCTTCTCGTAACCGTTAATTCCACATCATCGGTTGGCTGAGAAACCCTGAGGCACACCACCACTAGGACCATCAACACCGTACTGTCCTTCGGGTGAAGAACTCCTAGGGCCCGATACCTCAAAGCCATTCAACACCAACCCGTACCTTAGACACTATTTCCCCGCAAGGAATAGTACCTTCCATAGGGATCCCGGTAATCCCATGGTGACCGTCATCACCCCTTTATCCACCCAGTTATACAACCGTTAGCCAGCCACAAAGGCCCCCATAAGGGTAAGGCCCATTCATGCATACATATCTTAGTTCCCGTAGGAACTCGTGGCAGATTCGTTCATTTGTGACTTTCATAAAACCTTCACCTCGTTTTAGTTAAAGCATTCGTACGTTTTATTATAAAACATTTCATCATTAAACCGTTCATAAACCATTCATAAACCCCTTTGGCAAAACACTTCATAAACACATTTCAACTTTCCTTTCGTAAACATCGTTTCATAAAACATCATTTCGTAAGTATGCACACCAGCCCAAAAATATCAACTAAAACATTTAAAAGAGAGCTTCTAGAACTCACATGATAAGCTAATCTGAGTTGTCCTAAACAAAGGTCTAACAACGTCACTTCCAATCTGAATTGATTAGTTAAATACACATCAGACCTAATCCCGACTCTAACTGTTTAACCATTCTGATTTAGGCGACTATACTGACTTTACTATCCAGCCTGATGCCTGCACACTTAGCAAGTGCGCAGGGCCTTGTTCCTGCGTACTTAATAAGTGCGCAGACTTCGTTTCATGCGTACTTGATAAGTACGCAGAACCTTTCTTCTTGCGTACTTATAAGTACGAAGGATCTGCTTCCCCGCAAAACCCTAATTTTCGCATGCGGGGCTGATGACGTCAAGATCCCGAACTTGTTTACATTCAAAACGTTTGCTTTTCTTTAAGAACTCAAACCTATGTTTTTTCTTCTAGTTTCATCCGTAAAAACGTTACCTTTTCATCCAAAACGAACAAAAACTCAGATCTAGGCCAGATCGTTACCTATATCGAGCTTGTGATTCGGGGGTTCTTCTCACGAGATATAGAGCAACACTTGGCTGGAATCTCGGGTCGATCCGCCAACTTTCTCTCCCTACGGTTTCTCTCTCTAGATGTTGCAAATGAGAGAAAAGGGTGGTGACTTAGGCTATTTATAGGGGAGGCTCCCCTATGTTCTCCCCTTCTAGCCCGCCGGCCCATCCGGCCTGACCCGTCTTGCCTCGTTCATTTATTCCGTTATTATAACTGTCGATTTTTTTTGGATGTTACAATCTAGTTTGCTACAGTTAAGTTGTGCACCTAGTTAATCATTAAAGAAACTTATTATGTATTTGAATTCTATGTATTTGGTTGGATTCTGTTTGGTTTGTTTTATGAAATGAAATGTGATGATTTAATATATTACAACATAGTCAACCATGTGCTCATGAACAGTCTCCATGTCCCGCCCCGACGTTTTCACTGTCAGTTGGGGTGTGACAGAATTGGGTCGTGATTAACGTATGTGTTCATGCGAGGATCGATTCAGCGTGATTTGCGGGGTTTAAAACGCGTCGATTGCATAATTGGATGCTGGATTGATACGGCTTTGACTTAGCGAAGTCAAATCCTTTTGAATTCTGTAAGGCCCCTAACCCGGGAGGCCTAACTTGTTGGCTTTACTCATTTACAAACAGTTCTTAAACTTGAATATCAAATAACGCAGCGGAAAATACTTCATTAAAACGTAATCATTACATTGTTCAACATGCGGAAGCGTAACATACTCTATTACATAAACATAACATAATCTAATCATAACGGGATGCCAGTCTTCATGTCATCCGGATAACACATCAAGCCGCCTAGCATCACCTTCCATCATCGTAACCTGCCTTAACCTGAATGTGCATACTAAAAGTCAGCTACGCTGGTGAGTTCTAGTTTTAACATAAAACTTTAACTTCAAATAATTTGCCAAAAACATAACTTCACACTTCATTTAATAAAAAGTGTATGTAAAATAATGCAATAACAAAACATAACACTTCATAAACATAAGTCAACGAACATATCGAATTTGTGCCTTCTCGTAACCGTCAAATCCAAACGTCACATACTGGCTGAATAACCTAAAGATCACCACCACTAGGCCCATCAATCACCGTACTGTCCTTTGGGTGAAGAACTCCTAGGCCCAATACTTAGGTTATTCAACACTACTTCAAGCATGGCATCACAAGGATGACACGTACCACACTTCAAGCACTGCGCCCCGTAGGGCACAAGTACCAAACTTCAAGCACGACTACCCCGTAAGGTAAATCGTACCAAACTTTAAGGATCATGATAATCCCCTTGGCGACCGTCATCGCCCCAGTTGTACAACAGTTGGCCAGCCACATAGGCCCCTAAAAGGTAAAGGCCCATAACATACTTCCCATACCCTTAACCTTCATTCCCTAAGGAATATTGGCAGATTCGTTCGTTTGTGACTTTCGTAAACCTTCGCTTCTTTTACTTCAAAACTTCAGTTAAAGCATTCGTACGTTTTATTAAAAACATTCATTCATTCATAAACACTTCATAAACTTCATAAACTTCTTTTGACAAAATATTTCATAAACACTTCTTTCATAACCCTTCCTTCCAAAACATCGTTCATAAACATTATTTTATAAAACGTCACATACAACATTCATAAACATCGTTTATAAAATAGTCACATCGTTACGTATCCACACAGCCCAAAAATATTTAAAAGAGGGCTTCTAGAACTCACCTGTTAAGCAAATTTGGGTTGTCCTAAACAAGGTCCAACAACGTCACTTCCGATCTGAATTGATTAGTTAAATACACATCAGACCCATACCGACTCTAACGGTTTAACCATTCTAAACATACTAATTTTACTCAACCCGTCTAATTCCTACGCACTTAGCAAGTGCGCAGGGGCTTGTTCTTGCGTACTTAATAAGTGCGCAGGGGCTTGTTCTTGCGTACTTAATAAGTGCGCAGACTTTGCTTCATGCGTACTTGATAAATACGCAGTACCTTCTTCATGCATACTTGATAAGTACGCATGACCCTCTTCATGCGTACTTGATAAGTACGCAGTGCTCTCTTCCTGCATACTTGATAAGTACGCAGTGCCCCTCTTCCTGCGTACTTGATAAGTACGCAGGACCTGCTCCGTGCGTACTTGATAAGTACGCATGATCTGTTTCTTCGCAAAAACCCTAACTTTCGCATTCAGGTCTGATCACGTCAAGACCCTGAACCTGTTTACATTCAAAACGTTTGTTTTCCATTAAGGAACTCAAATCTATGTTTATCTTTCAGTTTTATCCGTGAAAACATTACCTTTTCACCCAAAACCCGAAAAACCCAAAAACGAACAAAAAATCAGATTTAGGCCCGATCGTTACCTGAATCGAGTTTCTGATCCGGAGGTTCTTCTCACGAGCTCTTGAGAAACACACTTCTCAAATCTCGGGTCGATCCGACAACTTTCTCTCTCTATGGTTTCTCTCTCTAGAAGGTGCAAATGAGAGAAATGGGTGGTGACCTTGGCTATTTATAGGGGAGGCTCCCCTTCCAGCCCGACGACCCATCCGGCCCGACCCGACATGCCTCATTCGTTTATTCCGTTATTTTAACTGTCGTTTTATTTTTTTGGGATGTTACAAGTCTACCCCCCTTACAATAGGTTTCGTCCCCGAAACCTATCATAAGTCAAATAGATGAGGGTACGACTCCCTCATTTCCTTCGCCGTTTCCCAAGTGGCTTCCGATCCCTTTCGATGTTTCTATTGGACTTTAACCAATTGGATAATCTTATTACGCAAACGCTTCTCCTTCTTGTCTATGATGGCCACGGGTTCTTCGATGTTATTAAGGCTGTTGTCGACCTCGATGTCAGTAAGTGGTACGTGAGCTGATTCATCCGCTAAACACTTCACAAGTGTGATACATGGAAGGTAGGATGAATCCCACTTAACTCATCAGGCAACTCTAACCGATAAGCGACTTCACCAACCCGTGCCATTATCCTGAATGGTCCGACAAACCTTGGACTTAACTTTCCTCTCTTCCTGAATCGTATGATTCCCTTCCAGGGTGACACTTTCAACATTACTCTGTCCCCAACATCAAACTTAATAGGCCTTCGTCGTTTATCCGCATAGGACTTCTGACGATCTTGTGCGGCCTTCATTCTTGCTTTGATTTGATCAAACCTTTCTGATGTTTCTCTTACGACTTCAAGACTTCCTAATTCCTTCTGTCCAATCTCACCCCAACAAACCGGGGTCCTGCATTGTCACACCCCCAAATTTATTTACATAATAATTAAATACAGGTTGCAACGATTGGTTCATTACACGATAGCGGAAGCGGTAATTGTGATCTCTAAGACTTGATTACAAATACAATTACTAAAACTAAGTAATACTATGATCTAAGTTCTTCTAGATCAACGATAGACTTGAGACTTGATATTCTACGTCCTTCCAGCTACTAGGAATCGATCCAACATGGCTACCCTATTCCAACCGTGCCATGGCTAAAGGTTACCTGAGAAACATACTTGAAAGTGTCAACACAAAGGTTGGTGAGTTCACAGAGTTAGTTATATCAGTGCTTATAGTTCTTCCCGAAAACATGTACATGACTTTACCGTCATAAAACTAAGTAGTTTTCCCCGAAAAACTATACATGACTTAACCGTCATAATAATGAGTAGTTTTCATTTGAAAACATGTCCATGACTATACCGTCATAAAATATGTAGTTTTTCCTTTGAAAACATTACCATGACTTAACCGTCATGAATCCAATGTTTAAACATGATCATTTTCTGATCAAAAACTCTTTTGTTTAAAACCTGATCACTTTAACCTGATCAGAACTCTTTTGTTTAAAACCTGATCACTTTAACCTGATCAGAACTCTTTTGTTTTAAACCTGATCACTTTAACCTGATCAGAACGCTTTTGCTTAAAACCTGATCACTTTAACCTGATCAGAACTCTTTTGCTTAAAACCTGATCACTTTAACCTGATCAGAACTCTTTTGTTTAAAACCTGATCACTTTAACCTGATCAGAACTCTTTTGCTTAAAACCTGATCACTTTAACCTGATCAGAACTCTTTTGTTTAAAACCTGATCACTTTAACCTGATCAGAACTCTTTTGTTTGTATTACCAATGAATTTGAATACTAATCCGATCTATTAACCCCATTTGTAAGCTTGCAAGGAATACAAAATAGTATGTAATGTACGAGACCGTAACCAAACCCCGACCTTTTGTGCCTCCCCCTCGCCTTTTTTGCGAGTAAGACAATATGCGGTCATTCGGCCCTTTTGACCCCTGGTTAGCGCGACTAACCATGACCGGAGGCGTCACCCCCAATAGTACTATCCATATAATCCCGGGCTAAAATAGCTAATGGTTACTAACTTATTCAGAGGACTTTAAGCGCTTTAATTTTCCCTCAATACACACATACGGTCAGATCATTAGTTCAATTCATTTACACACAAAAGTCTTTTACAAGTATGTTTCCACCCCAAATCATTTCAAAAACTTAGAAAAAGGGGAATTAGTGAAACTCACAAGGAATTAGACCTGAATGTTCATGATGTCAAACTTGTAAGCAAATGTAATTCATGTTTTCAAACATAACAAGTAAGTATGTTTCTCCTCCCGATGTTTACAAAACATTAAACAGTTAAAAGGGGGCCGTGAACTCACCTTGTGTTCGTTGAAATCCTAGCAAACAAACTTGTGCTAGTTCTTGTCTATCCGTACCCTAATCACACAAGGGTACTAATGTGTTAAAACTACACGTCTTATACGTAAGTTGTTCATCCGACTTAACAAATCCCGTTAAGTACGCCTTTGTTTAGTAAAAATAGTGGTTTTATTTACGACTCGTTGGTGATTATTATTCCAGTCTAGACGCTTTCATATTTTCCGAGAAAATAATATGTTTCTCTATTGGTGACTTATTAAGTGCACCAAAAATAAATATTATTTTTGTCTTAAAATATATTCACTTATGTTCCACGATGTCACGTGATTATTTATTTTTAACCGAATCTCTTCATATGTTCCATGTACATATATCCAATGTTCATATTAGGATACTAATCTTTAATTCCTAGAACATTTCCATGATTTAACCAAAACCGTACATCAATACATAGATATCATAATTTTATCCATAAACATATACTTTTAGTAACACCTTTCACGTTCATATGTTGATGATAATCATTCGTATGTCTTCTTGAATCATAGGACACTACCTCGGGTCTTGCCAGGTAAGTCACACATGATCATATAACTTCACGAGCGTGTATCCTTCAACATAACACATGAATGGAATGAAGGGTTTGTGAGGAACACCATCATCCAAGTGTTTATTTTATGTGATAGTATATATATGTAGTTTATATTTGATGTGTCCTTGTCTTGTCCATGGTCCTTGTAGTTTGGTATTTTATGTATGAACTTGTACGTGTATTAAATATATGTACTCAAACATGACTTATGAAGAAATAACGCCAAAACTCATCAAGACTTTTATGTTTTATTTCGTCCTTGAAAACTCAGATTTTTAGGCGTACTTCGAATAGACTTTTAGATGGTTTTAGAAGACCAAATGACTTGGGGTTTTCTTCTAAAATCAATTTTATTGAAACCAGAGGAGATGTGAAAAAGAATTACTACGTTTGGAGTTGTGTAGGTACCTCAAAACAGAAAAATGGAAAGAGATATCCAGATTCGACCTGCACTGAGCGGCCTTCTTGCGCCGGCTGTTTGGAGGTCGAATACTCCATGGATTCGAGTGATTTCACTTGGGTTCTTCCTTCTTAACATGGAGCTTCATTCTAGAAGAAAAATGGACCGATTTGGCCAAGTAACGAAGGAGATATGGTCTTGTAAAGTTGGCCCAAAAATCTGCCAGAAACTGAGTTACGGGATTTTGGTCTTCTTTCGGTTTTCGGGGCTGGTTAAAATTAGAGAACAATATGTGGTGTCGAGTTCATACCACCAGACAAGATAGGTGATGAACAACGAGTAGAAAGATGGTAGAGGCTCGTGATGCTACAAAACTCGACTCTTAGACTCCAAACCTTTCTTGAATCTTCAACTCTAACTCAACTTCTCTATGGTTTGCTCTTGGACTTGAAAGATTTCAAAGTGTTTGTGTGTGTGCATGTGTGAGCCGATTGTGTGTATATATATGAGAGAGTGAGAGGTTGAGTGTGTAAGTGGGTGCATTTAATGTGATGGAACTTGATGTTGGTGTGGTCTACACTCAAAGAGGCATGGCCTCTCTATGACATGGGTATGGTGAGGTGGTGTGAGGTGGGTCCTTCCTTGACTTTCGGCCAAAGTAGGGGGAGAAGGGTGGGGGGTTGGGTGTTGTAGTCAACCAAGTCACTTCAAAGATGATTGACTTGACGGATTTGACTCTTGCTCGCACCTTTGGTTAATAGGGTATGGGCTTATGACAACATGATGGTGGCAAGTATGGTGGAGTGGGTGTGTGGGTGGTCCCACATAGGTATGGCTGAAAATGGGGTAGTAGGGTGGGGGTTGGGTCTTGTCACATCTCATAATAGCCATCTAAGCCCTAGTTAGATGGGTTCTTTGGTAGTGTCAACCTTCTGGGTGATTGCGTGACCTAATACCCGGTGTATGACTTTTTTTTATGGTTTAAACTCTATATATCTATATACCTAGATATTATATATATATATATACATACATATATATACACGTATATATATAATTATTTGATGAAAAGGGGTTGAGTGTAGAACTCAGCAAGTCATCATCATTACGACTTGACATTGGAGTGGAGTATAAGCAAAGATATAATGATGGTGATGTGATCCTTGAGGTTGCTTGTACTCTTGGTCATAATCATGATGATCATGACGCTTGAGTGTTGTGTAAGCAAAGCAATCATGATGATGATGTGATTGATTTAGACGCGGTATACTACCCGAAATTAATACCCGTTTTAATATATTTAATTATTAAAACGTCCTACATTTTGTGTAGATTGACTAGCTTTAATAATCTGCTAGTGAATTCCCGACGTAGTTATTACTTGAACTATATTATACATGTATACACATAAAATAACTTAGAGTTATGTAACTTATTTATGTGTCAACTTTTTATAAAAGTCAGTCACCAATATTTATGTTTTTAAAGCGTCTCCCTAGACTTTTCTGGAATAACATTCTTTTTAATCACCAACGACCATATCTTGCGGGTTATAACCGTTTACTATTCTAGTAACTCTTGAAAATTACAAAAATATGGCACGTGTTCCTTTGCTAGACTTCTGACAATACCATGTCAAAGATAATACTCCTAACAAATATAAAATACGAACGTGCCATTATGAATATGGATAATGACCTGAAATACTGGGTGTTACATGCATCTTCTCCCATACAACATTTCGTAAGGGGGCATGCCTATCGTCGTGTGATGACTATTGTTGTAGGAGAATTCGGCTAACGGCAGATGACTGTCCCAACTGCCACCGAAGTCGATAATACAAGCACGGATAATATCTTCCAATGTCTGAATGGTCCTTTCGGACTGACCATCCGTTTGTGGGTGGTATGCCGTGCTGATATTAAGCCTCGTGCCCATCGCTTCGTGAAATCTTTTCCAGAACCTCGATGTGAATCGTGTGTCCCGGTCAGATACGATCGTCAAAGGCATCCCATGCCGTGCTACTACTTCGTTAATAAACACTTCTGCTAACCTTTCCGACAAGAACGTCTCTCGAATAGGTAGGAAATGAGCACTCTTCATTAAACGGTCCACAATTACCCAAATAGTATCATGACCTTTAGCTGTGCGAGGTAGCTTGGTTATGAAGTCCATGGTAATGTGTTCCCACTTCCATTCCAGTATATCAAGTGGTTGAATCTTTCCATACGGTTTCTGGTGTTCGGCCTTTACTTGTGAGCAAGTAAAGCATTTGCTTACATACCTTGTCACCTCAAGTTTCATCCCAGGCAACCAGTATTCCTTCCTCAGATCTTGATACATTTTATTGGTACCGAGATGGATAGAGTACCGAAACTTATGAGCCTCATCCAAGATTTTGGTTCTAAGCTCGCCACCCATAGGTATCCATACTCGTCCAAAACGTGTCCTAACACCAAGGGTGTTATATTCCAACTTGTCATGTTGGCCAACCATCCTTTCCTTCTTTATGTTTTCTTCTTTAAGTGCCTCATCTTGAGCCTTTTCAATTTCTCTCATCACATCCGATGTTACCACCAACTGGCAAGCTTTCACCCTAATAGGAGTAGGCACATCCTTTCAGCTTAGAGCGTCAGCCACCACGTTTGCCTTTTCAAGGTGGTACATTATTTCGCAGTCATCGCCTCTGCCTCATATTAAGTTCCTTTTGTTAGAAGAAGTACTTCAAACTTTTGTGGTCGGAGTAAATAGTAAACTTCACCCCGTAAAGGTAGTGCCTCCAGATTTTCAATGCGAATACGACAGCAGCAAGTTCCAAATCGTGGGTTGGATAATTAGCTTCGTGAATCTTCAACTGTCATGACGCATACGCGATCACTCTTCCGCGTTGCATCAACACGAATCCCAATCCCTGACCCGAAGTGTCAGAGTATACCACTAAGTCTTCATTGCCCTCGGGAAGAGCCAAGACTGGAGCTTGGGTTAGCCTCTCCTTCAATTCCTTAAACGCCTCATCTTGGGTCGAACCCCATTCATACTTTACCTTTTTCCGTGTCAACTTTGTCAACGGCGAAGCTATTTTCGAGAAATCCTGGTTGAATCTCCGATAGTAGCCTGCCAATCCCAAGAAACTGCGGATTTCAGTTGGCGTCTTAGGAATATTCCATTCCCTTACCGTCACTATCTTTGCTGGGTCAACCATAATGCCGTTCGGGTTAATTACGTGACCTAGGAATTGGACTTCCCTAAGCCAGAACGCGCATTTGGAGAACTTAGCATACAACTTTTCCTTCTTCAGAGCTTCCAATACTTCCTTCAAGTGACACGCGTGATCACCCTCGTTCTTGGAGTAGATGAGGATATCATCGATGAACACGATTACCGATCGATCCAGCATTAGTCGACAAACCCTATTCATCAAATCCATGAACGCTGCGGGGGCGTTCGTCAATCCGAAACACATTACGCGGAACTCGAAATGTCCATAACGCGTGCGAAATGCAGTTTTTGGTATGTCTTCTTCCCTCACCTTCAACTGATGGTACCCAGACCGAAGGTCGATTTTTGAGAACCATCTTGCGCCTTGCAATTGATCGAACAGGTCGTCGATCCTTGGTAAAGGATACTTGTTCTTCACCGTACGTTTATTCAAGTCGCGATAATCAATACACATTCTCATCGAACCGTCTTTCTTCTTCACAAACAACACCGGAGCACCCCACGGCGAGATGCTCGGTTGGATAAATCCTTTTTTAAGTAACTCGTCTAGTTGGGCCATTAATTCTTTCATCTCCACTGGTGCTAGTCGATATGGAGCCTTAGCCACGGGCTGGGCTTCTGGTACTAAGTCGATTCGAAATTCAATCTCTCTGTCGGGTGGTATCCCAGGCAAATCCTGTGGAAACACCTCCGGGTACTCGCGTACCACGGGTACATCGTCTAGTTCCTTCATTTCCTTACACTCTTCCATTACGTACACCAGATAAGCCTCGCATCCGCGCCTCAAGTAACCTGTTGCCTTAATCATCGAGATGACGTTTGGCATCAGGGCGTCACGATCTCCAAGAATCTCGACTTTGCTACCATCCGGAGCCTTGAGTCGGATTATCTTTCGTTTACATATAATTTGTGCTTCATTGGCAGTTAGCCAATCCATTCCTAACACGACATCGAACCCACCCAAAACCATGACAAACAACCTGACAGGAAATCTATGGCCTTCTATTTTTATCGTGGAATTGTCAACTACATCAGTCAACCTCGCAGTTCTACCCTCCGCGGTTTCTACGCTAAAGGCCCTTTCTAGGTTACTCATAGTGTACTTTACCCTTTTACAAAAAGCCGCAGATATAAAACTCTTATTGGCACCCGAATCGAATAACACAGATACAAAAGTGTTGTCAAGGATAAACGTACCTGACGCCACGTCGGGGTCCACTCTGGCCTGTTCTTGCGTCAGCGCGTAGGCTCGAGTCTTTGCTCGGGGTCTCTCTTCTGTCTTCACCGGGCCTTTCCCTTTTCCGGCTTGACCCATCCTGGGCTTGGTGCATTCCCGGCTCATATGACCACTCTCCCCACAGTTGTAGCATTTGAAGCCTTGCGGGCATTCACGGGAGTAGTGTCCGGTTTTGCCGCATTTAAAGCACAGATTTGACCCTAGCCGACATTAACCCGCATGTCTTACCCCACATCTTCCACTGACTACCGCCTCGCCTAACCTAGCCTGCTTGTCCCGGGCCCCAAACAACTTCCCACCCGATCGTTTAGCGGGAAAACTCAACTTCTTCTTAGGCTCTTCAATGGCAACGACATTCAGCGCCAGATCATCAAATACCACGCCGCTCAGTTCTACTACCGAATGATAGGTAGTAGGGGAGTTTGCCTTAACAAAGGTGCGGACTTGGTCCGGCAGCCCTTGAATGTAGCATGAAATCTTTCTTTCCTCAGTCGTGACAAGATGTGGCACCAGACGTACCAGTTCATTGAATCGGGTTGTGTACTGCCGGTGCGTCATGCTCCCGGCCTTCAAACCCAGAAATTCCCTCTCTACCTTCTCAATCTCGCTTCTTGGGCAGAAATTCTTGATCACCAAAGTTTTCAAGTCAGCCCACATCATCGCATCCACAACCTCGCTCCCTTTTGCTTGACGTACACCTTCCCACCAATGGGATGCTTCCTCTCTCAAGGAGTTAGCAGCAAATTTCACAACTTGATCCGTTCGACATTCGCTCAGACGAATGGCAGCCTCCATACGAATCACCCAATCAAACGTAGCCACCGCGTCCTTCTTCCCAGTCAAGACCGGTGGGTCACATGCCTTAAAGGACTTATAGTCGCAACCACGGTTAAGCGGTGCGTTAATTGCCTCAGTGTTCGGGGTACCAACTGCCGTGTTGGACCCACCCGTCTCGTTAACCTTCTTCATCGCTTCAGCTAACAGACCTGGTAGAGAAGCCTTCATCAACTCGGAGAACTCTCGAGCTATAACTGCCCTCACTTCTGGTTCAAAAGTGAAAGGTTGTTCTTCAACCTGTGTCTGCTCAGCTCCATGCATACTAACCGCCGGTTCAGTGTGAACACTTCCTTCTTCACTATACTCTTGGCGCGCAGGGGTCCTGCCACACCCACCAATTCGTCCACTGGTACGGCCACCATGCCTTCCGTTTCCTCTCCTTGCCATTTCGTTCTATAAGACAAGAAATCCAATGTCATCACGCTAGTTAACAAATAAAATTCAATAAGTACTGTAAGATGTTAATATACACTGGCCATCTGCAATTAACCATTACACTACCTTTCGATTTCTATTTGACCACCTTTGTGATTCCATCAGAACACAAGTCCTTTCCTAACCCTTTCTAAGGCATACTACATACACATACTCTACTTTTCATACCTGATGCTGTGGCTCGAGTTACCCGTACTGGCATCCGCTTTCGGTCCCATTCACAGTTTAAGTTCAGACACTAGGAGTGTCCGAATCTCTCAAACTATTGCTCTGATACCAACTTGTAACGCCCCTAACCCGGGAGGCCTCACTTGTTGGGTTTACTCATTTACAAACAGTTCTTAAACTTGAATATCAAATAACGCAACGGAAAATACTTCATTAAAACGTAATCATTACATTGTTCAACATGCGGAAGCGTAACATACTCTATTACATAAACATAACATAATCTAATCATAACGGGATGCCAGTCTTCATGTCATCCGGGTAACTCATCAAGCCGCCCAGCATCACCTTCCATCATCGTAACCTGCCTTAACCTGAATGTGCATACTAAAAGTCAGCTACGCTGGTGAGTTCTAGTTTTAACATAAAACTTTAACTACAAATAATTTGCCAAAAACATAACTTCACACTTCATTTAATAAAAAGCGTACGTAAAATAATGCAATAACAAAACATAACACTTCATAAACATAAGTCAACGGACATATCGAATCTGCGCCTTCTCGTAACCGTCAAATCCAAACGTCACATACTGGCTGAATAACCTAAAGATCACCACCACTAGGCCCATCAATCACCGTACTGTCCTTCGGGTGAAGAACTCCTAGGGCCCGATACTTAGGTTATTCAACACTACTTCAAGCACGGCATCACAAGGATGACACGTACCACACTTCAAGCACTGCGCCCCGTAGGGCACAAGTACCAAACTTCAAGCACGACTACCCCGTAAGGTAAATCGTACCAAACTTCAAGGATCACGATAATCCCTTTGGCGACCGTCATCGCCCCAGTTGTACAACAGTTGGCCAGCCACATAGGCCCCTAAAAGGTAAAGGCCCATAACATACTTCCCATACCCTTAACCTTCATTCCCTAAGGAATATTGGCAGATTCGTTCGTTTGTGACTTTCGTAAACCTTCGCTTCTTTTACTTCAAAACTTCAGTTAAAGCATTCGTACGTTTTATTAAAAACATTCATTCATTCATAAACACTTCATAAACTTCATAAACTTCTTTTGACAAAATATTTCATAAACACTTCTTTCATAACCCTTCCTTCCAAAACATCGTTCATAAACATCATTTTATAAAACGTCACATACAACATTCATAAACATCGTTTTATAAAGTAGTCACATCGTTACGTAAGCACACCAGCCCAAAAACATTATTAAAACATTTAAAAGTGGGCTTCTAGAACTCACCTGTTAAGCTAATTTGGGTTGTCCTAAACAAGGTCCAACAACGTCACTTCCGATCTGAATTGATTAGTTAAATACACATCAGACCCACACCGACTCTAACGGTTTAACCATTCTAAACATACTAACTTTACTCAACCCGACTGATGCCTGCGCACTTAGCAAGTGCGCAGGGGCTTGTTCTTGCGTACTTAATAAGTGCGCAGACTTTGCTTCATGCGTACTTGATAAATACGCAGTACCTTCTTCATGCGTACTTGATAAGTACGCATGACCCTCTTCATGCGTACTTGATAAGTACGCAGTGCTCTCTTCCTGCGTACTTGATAAGAACGCAGTGCCCCTCTTCCTGCGTACCTGATAAGTACGCAGGACCTGCTACGATCTGTTTCTTCGCAAAAACCCTAACTTTCGCATTAAGGTCTGATCACATCAAGACCCCGAACCTGTTTACATTCAAAACGTTTGTTTTCTATTAAGGAACTCAAATCTATGTTTATCCTTCAGTTTTATCCGTGAAAACGTTACCTTTTCACCCAAAACCCGAAAAACCCAAAAACGAACAAAAACTCAGATTTAGGCCCGATCGTTACCTGAATCGAGTTTCTGATCCGGTGGTTCTTCTCACGAGCTCTGGAGCAACACACTTCTCAAATCTCGGGTCGATCCGCCAACTTTCTCTCTCTACGGTTTCTCTCTCTAGAAGGTGCAAATGAGAGAAATGGGTGGTGACCTTGGCTATTTATAGGGGAGGCTCCCCTTTCAGCCCGCCGACCCATCCGGCCCGACCCGACATGCCTCATTCGTTTATTCCGTTATTTTAACTGTCGTTTTATTTTTTTTTGGATGTTACAAATTCGAATTCACCCGCTCAATTGGTCGAATTGAGATGGTAATTGTGCCGGGATGAGGTCGATGCTCGATCTAGGACTCAATGCAGGTCCAAAACAGTCGGGTTGGGTTGAAATTTTCCAAGATTTGTATGGAATTTGAACAGTTTGACTTTTAAAAGTCAACATGGTCAAAAATCAAAGGGTGGGGTCAAAATAAAGGGTTCATGTACTTCAAAGGGGGTTCAACCAAAAATGTAAATAATTATTTATATATATTTATATACTTATGTATGTGTACATATATGTTTTTGGTTTTAAAACAAAATAAGATTACATATTTATGCTTAAAACATAGGTTACATATATATATATAGGGGAAGGTTACACTAAGAAGTGGTTTTTCGCTAAGAAACGCTAAGAAGTGGGTCAAACGAACTCCGATTGAGCTCATTCCAGCGGCGTTGGAACTGTCTCATCGAACTCTAATCCGGACCCAAAAACCTAAACCCCCCTCCACCCGCATCCCCTAAAACCTAAACTCCCCTCCAACCCCACCCCAAAAAGCCTAAAACCACCATCCCCACCCCCCCACCCCACCCCTCCAAAAACCTAAACCCACCCCTATAAACGTAAACCCCCCACCCACTAAAAAAACCTAAACCATAAAATCTAAACCCTAAAAGCTAAACCCTAAGGATAAACCAAAAGGCTAAAACCCTAAAATTTAAACGTAAAATCTAAACCTTAAAAGCAAAACCCTAAAAGCTAAGATGATATAGTTCGACGAGACGGTTAACGCCGCTGAAATGAGCTCAATCGGAGTTCGTTTGATATCATTTCTAAGCGTTTTGGTCATTTCTTAGAGTTTTTAGCGAAAACATACTTCTTATTTGATCCTCCCCCTATATATATAATATATAGGTTGAAGTTCATAAGAAAACTAACATTTAGGGAGAGAACTAGAGAACTTCTCTTTAAAGATAAAAAAAATAATAAAAAAATCATAACTCAAAATATAAATAAAAAATTAAAAAAGTGGTTCAGAGACCTTGTTTCCCACGTCGTCCTCGTTCTTAAAAAAAAACTCTCGTAAAAATAGTCCGTTTAGCGTTAGGGTTTAGTTTTTGGGTTTAGTTTAGCTTTTAAGTTAGTTTTTTTGAGAGGGGGTGGGTGGGGGGTTTAGGTTTTTTGGGGGTGGGTGGGGTGGTGTAACATCCCAAAAAATGAGAAATAAAGCTAATGGGTTCAAAGCGGAACGAACGGAATGAATAAAGCCCACGGGCCGGGCCGCGCCGAGCGAGCATGGGAAGGGAGGGGGAGGCGAACTTGAGGGAGGTTTCTCCCTTAAATAGCCTAAACCCTCCTCATTTCTATCATTTGCAACTTCTAGAGAGAGAAAACCATAGAGAGAGAAAGTGTCAGAATCGTTCAAGATCATACCAGCTCATGTCTCCAGTGCTCGTGAAGATAACCTCTGAATCAGAATCTCGATTCAGGTAACAACTCGAGCTAGATTTGAGATTTTAGCTTATATTGGGTTTTCGGGTTTTGGGTAAAAGGTAACGTTTTTTACGGATGAAACTTGAAAATAAGCTTAGGTCTAGCATCTAGAAGGAAAAGCGAACGTTTTGAACATAGAAAGTTGGGATCTTGACATGATCAGATTCGCATGCAAGAACTTTTGATTTTTGGGGAAGAAGACAGCTCGACAGGCGAACTTATCAAGTTCGCCAGACAAGGATTGGGGCGAACTTATCAAGTTCGCTTGACAAGTTCTCTTGGAGCATGAACTAAGCGAACTTAGGGGGTGCGAACTTGGTTATGTTCGCCTGGTAAGTTCTCTTGCTTAAATCGAGCGAACTTAGGACAAGTTCGCCTAGACTATGGGCAGCGAACTTAGCCTTAAGTTCGCCTAGATCAGAATGTGTATACGCGTGTAATTTAGATTGGGTCTGATGTATGTGTAATTAACCAATTCAAAGCGTGTGAGACGCTCGTTGGACCGTTGTTAGGACAGAATGAGACTAGCTTACGAGGTGAGTTCTAGAGCCCTACTTTTAATGTTTTGAACTATGTTTTTGGGATGGTTTGCATACTTACACGATAATGTTTTATGAAATGATGTTTACGAAAGGAAAGTTGAAATGTGTTTATGGAATGTGTTGCCAAATGTAGTTTACGAAATGTTTACAAATGAAATGCTATTTATTAAAACATGCGAATGCTTTAACTGAAAAGAAGTAAAAGTTTTTATTAAAGTCACGAAATAAATGAATATTCCATGAGTTCCTTCGGGAGCTAACGTATGTATGCATGTATGGGCCTTTGTGGCTGGCCAACGGTTGTACAACTGGGTGGAAAGGGGTGTTGACGGTCACCGATGGGGGATTACCGGGATCCCTAATGAGGTACTATTCTCTGCGAGGGAGTAGTACTTAGGTGTGGTACGAGCTATCCTTTGGGACGCCGTGCTTGAAGGGAATTGACGTTATGAATGGTTAATGTGGGTACGTGTGCTCTATGGAGTACCTTACTCAAGTTCGGTGCGTGTACTCTATGAAGTACCGTGCTGTAATGAGGAATTGATGGTTACGAAAAGGCACATATTCGGTTTATTGTTGACTTATGTTTAATGTTATGTTATTACATGGTTTACGTACGCTTTTATTAATTAAATGAATGAAATGTTTTTGGCAAATGGTTATGTGAAAGTTTTATGTAAAGCTAGAACTTACCAGCATAGCTGACTTTTTAGTATGCACATTCAGGTTAAGGCCGGTTGTGAGGATGGACGGTGATGCTTGGCGATGAAGAGTTACCCGGCTGCTTATGAAGGTTGGCATCATGTTACGTTTTGATTTACGTTTGTGTTATGTTTAAACAATGTTTACGCTTCCGCATGTTGAACAATGTTATGTTACGTTATGTTATGTTTTAATAAAGTATTTTCCGTTGCGTTATTTTGATATTCAAGTTTAAGAACCGTTTGTGAATGAGTAAATCCAACAAGTGATGCATCCCAGGTTTGGGGCCTTACAAGTTGGTATCAGAGCAATAGTTTGAGAGATTTGGATACTCCTAGTGTCTGAACGTAACCTGTGAATGGGACCGAAAGCGGATGCCAGTACGGGTAACTTGAGCCACAGCATCAGGTATGAAGGTAGATTGTATATATTTACTTATATAGTATGCCTTAGAAGCGTTAGGTTTGTGTTATAATGGAATCACAAAGGTGGTCAAATGGAAATCGAGAGGTAGTGTAATGGTTAATTGCAGATGGCCAATGTATATTAACATCTTACAATGCTTGTTGAATTCTATTTGTTAAATTGCGTGATTACTTTGGATTCCTTGTCTTATAGAACGAAATGGCGAGAAGAGGAAACGGAAGGCGTGGTGGGGGCCGCCCCGACTGTCGTACCGGAGGCCGAAATGGTGGACGTGGCAAGATCCCTGCGCTCCAAGAGTATAGCGAAGAAGGAAGTGTCCACATTGAACCAGTGGTTAGTGTGCATGGAACTGAGCAGACACATGTTGAAGAACAACCTTTCACTTTTGAACCAGAAGTGAGAGCATCTCTAGCACGTGAATTCACAGAGTTGATGAAGACTTCTCTGCCAGGTCTGTTGGCAGAAGCGTTGAAGAAAGCTAATGGGGAAGGTGGGTCAAACACGGCAACTGGTGCCCAGAACAACGAGACTGACAACGCACCGCCTGCTCGCGAATGCGACTATAAGTCCTTTAAAGCATGTGACTCGCCGGTCCTGACTGGAAAGAAATACGCGGTGGCTACGTTTAATTGGGTAATCCGTATGGAAGCCGCCATTCGTCTCAGCGAATGCCGGGCAGATAAAATGGTGAAATTTGCTGCTAACTCCTTAAGAGAAGAAGTATCCCATTGGTGGGAGGGAGTGCGACAAGCTAAGGGAGATACGGTTGTTGACTCTATGTTATGGAATGATTTGAAGGCGCTGGTTATCAAGAATTTTTGCCCAAGGAACGAAATTGAGAAGGTGGAGAGAGAATTTCTGAATTTAAAGGCCGGTAACATGACTCACCGTTAATACACCACCCGGTACAATGAGTTGGCACGTCTGGTGCCACATCTGATCACTACCGAAGAGAGAAAGATTGCTTGTTATATCCAGGGACTGCCAGACAAGGTCCGCACCTTTATCAAAGCAAACACTCCTACCACCTTCGATTCGGTGGTTGAACTCATAGGTGTGGTGTATGATGATCTAGCATTAAACGATGCCGCCATTGAGGAACCAAAGAAGAAATCGAGCTTCTCAAACAAGCGAACTGGTGGAAAGATGTTATGGCGCTCGCGATTAAAGGGATCGGGTGGATGAGGCGACCATTTGTAGGAAATGTGGAAAGGAGCATGCAGGTGAATGTAGACTGGGATCTAACTTGTGCTTTAAGTGTGGCAAGATCGGGCACTACTCCCGTGAGTACCCATAACACTTCAAGTGCTATAACTGTGGGGATGCCGGTCATTTGAGTAGGGAATGACCGAAACCGAAAATGGGCGAAACTGGGAAAGGGAAGAGTATTGAGAAGAAAGATGAGGGACCCCGACCAAAGACTCGAGCGTACGCACTGACGCAGGACCAAGCCAGGGTAGACCCCGACGTAGTGTCAGGTACGTTCATCCTTGCCCATACTTATGATTCCGAAATCTTTGAATCGGGTGCAAGTAAAAGTTTTATATCATCTACTTTCTGTAATCGGGAAAAATGCACAGTTAGTAAGATAGAAAGAGCCTTTAGTGTAGAGACCGTTGAGGGTAGAACTGCAAGAGTGACCGAGGTAGTTGACAACTCCACAATAAAGATAGAGGGCCTTAGGTTTCATGTCAGACTGTTTGTCATGGTTTTGGGTGGGTTTGATGTAGTGTTGGGTATGGATTGGCTAACCGCCAATGAAGCGCAAATTATATGCAAGCGGAAGATAATCCGACTCAAGGCTCCGGATGGTAGTGAGGTCGAAATTCTTGGAGATCGTGATGCTCCAATGCCTAATATCATCTCAATGATTAAGGCAACAGATTATCTGAGACGTGGATGCGAGGCTTATCTGGTGTACGTGATTGATAAGTGCAACGAAGCAAAGGAACTAGATGATGTACCCGTGGTACGCGAGTACCCGGAGGTGTTTCCAGAGGATTTTCCTAGAATACCACCCGACAGAGAGATCGAGTTCCGAATCGACTTGGTACCAGATGCCCAGCACGTGGCTAAGGCTCCATATCGACTAGCACCAGTGGAGATGAAAGAACTTATGACCCAATTAGACGAATTTCTTGACAAGGGATTTTTCAACCAAGCATCTCGCCTTGGGCTGCTCCAGTGCTGTTTGTAAAGAAAAAGGATGGTTCATGAGAATGTGTATCGACTATAGAGAGTTGAACAAACGAACCGCGAAGAACAAGTACTCTCTACCAAGGATCGAAGACTTGTTCAATCAATTACAGGGCGTAAGTTGGTTCTCGAAAATCAACCTTCGATCCGGATACCATCAGCTGAAGGTAAGGGAAAAAGACATACCAAAAACCGCGTTTCGCACGTGTTATGGACATTTCGAGTTCCGCATGATGTCCTTCGGATTGACGAATGCCCCTGCAGCATTCATGGATTTGATGAATAGGGTCTGTCTACCGATGCTGGATCGATCGGTGAGTGTGTTCATCGATGATATCCTTATCTACTCCAAGAATGAGGGTGATCACGCGTGTCACTTAAAAGAGGTGTTGGAAGCTTTGAAAAAGGAGAAACTGTATGCTAAGTTCTCCAAATGTGCGTTCTGGCTTAGGGAGCTCCAATTCCTAGGTCACGTCATTAACCTGAGTGGCATTATGGTTGACCCAGCAAAGATAATGACAGTAAGAGATTGGAATATTCCTAAGACGCCAACTGAAGTCCGCAATTTCTTAGGATTGGCAGGCTACTATCGGAGATTCATTCAAGATTTCTTGAAAATAGTTTCGTCGTTGACCAAGTTGACATGGAAGGAGGTAAAGTATGAATGGGGTTCGACTCAGGAAGAATTTTTCAAGAAACTGAAGGAGAAGTTGACCCAAGCTCCAGTCTTGGCCCTTCCCGAGGGCAATGAAGACTTGGTTGTATACTCTGACGCTTCGGGTCAGGGATTGGGGTGTGTGCTTATGCAACGCGGGAGAGTGATCGACTATGCATCACGGCAGTTGAAAGTTCACGATGTCAATTATCCGACTCACGACTTGGAACTTGCTGTCGTTGTGTTTGCATTGAAGATCTGGAGGCATTATCTTTACGGAGTGAAGTTTACTATTTACTCTGACAACAAAAGTTTGAAGTACTTCTTCGAACAAAAGTAACTGAACATGAGGTAGAGGCGATGGTTAGAACTTTTGAAAGACTACGATTGCGAAATCACATACCATCCTGGAAAGGCGAATGCGGTGGCTGACGCTCTAAGCCGAAAGGATGTGCCTACTCCTATTAGAGTAAAAGCTTGCCAATTGGTGGTGACACCGGATGTGATGAGGGAAATCGAGAAGGCTCAGGATGAGGCACTTAAGGAAGAAAATATAAAGAAAGAGATGATGATGGGACAACTGGACAAGTTGGAATATAACACCCTTGGTGTGTGGACACGTTTTGGTCGGGTGTGGATACCTATGGGCGGCGAGCTTAGAACCAAAATCCTGGATGAGGCTCATAAGTCTCGTTACTCTATCCATCCCGGTACCAACAAAATGTACCAAGACCTGAAGAAGGACTACTGGTGGCCTGGAATGAAATATGATGTGACAAAGTATGTAAGCAAGTGCTTGACTTGCTCACAAGTAAAGGCCGAACACAAGAAACCGTATGGAAAGATTCAACCACTTGAGATACCGGGATGGAAGTGGGAACACATTACCATGGACTTCATAACCAAGCTACCTCGCATAACTAAAGGTCATGATACCATTTGGGTGATTGTGGACCGGTTGACGAAGAGTGCTCATTTCCTACCTATCCGGGAGATGTTCTCGTCGGAAAGGTTAGCGGAGGTATTTATTAATGAAGAAGTAGCACGGCTTGGGGAGCCTTTAACTATTGTATCTGACCAGGACACACGATTCACATTGAGGTTCTGGAAAAGATTTCACGAGGCGATAGGCACGAGACTTAATATTAGTACGGCATACCACCCGCAAACGGATGGTCAGTCTGAAAGGACCATTCAGATGCTTGAGGATATGCTCCGTGCTTGCATTATCGACTTTGGGGGCAGTTGGGACAGTCATCTGCCATTAGCCGAATTCTCCTACAACAAGAGTCATCACACGACGATAGGCATGCCGCCCTACGAAATGTTGTATGGGAGAAAATGTAGGACCCCAGTTTGTTAGGGTGAGATTAAACAGAAGGAATTAGGAAGTCTTGAAGTCGTACGATAAACATCGGAAAGGTTTTATCAAATCAGAGCAAGAATGAAGGCCGCTCAAGATCGTCAGAAATCCTACGCGGATAAACGACGAAGACCTATTGAGTTTAACGTTGGGGATCGCGTAATGTTGAAGGTATCGCCCTGGAAGGGGATCATACGATTCAGGAATAGAGGAAAATTAAGTCCGAGGTTTGTCGGACCATTCAGAATAGCGGCACGGGTTGTTGAAGTCGCTTATCGGTTGGAGTTGCCCGATGAGTTAAGTGGGATCCATCCTACCTTCCATGTGTCACACTTATGAAAGTGTTTGGCGAATGAATCGGCTCACGTACCACTTACTGACATCGAGGTCGACAACCGCCTTAACTACACTGAAGAACCCGTGGCTGTCATAGACCGAAAGGAGAAACGTCTACGTAACAAAGTGATCCAATTGGTTAAAGTCCAATGGAAGCACTGAAAGGGATCAGAGGCTTCATGTGAAACGGAGACAGAAATGAGGGAGTCGTACCCTTATCTATTTGACCTATGATAGGTTTCGGGGACGAAACCTATTGTAAAGGTGGTAGACTTGTAACATAAAAAAAAATAGAAATAAAGATAACGGGTTCAAAGCGGAACGAATGGAATGAATAAAGCCCACGGGCCGGGCCGGGCGAGCATGGGAAGGGAGGGGGAGGTGAACTTGAGGGAGGTTTCTCCCTTAAATAGCCTAAACCCTCCTCATTTCTCTCATTTGTAACTTCTAGAGAGAGAAAAACATAGAGAGAGAAAGTGTCAGAATCGCTCAAGATCGTACCAGCTCGTGTCTCCGGTGCTCGTGAAGATAACCTCCAAATCAGAATCTCGATTCAGGTAACAACTCGAGCTAGATTTGAGATTTTAGCTTATGTTGGGTTTTCGGTAAAAAGGTAACGTTTTTACGAATGAAACTTGGAAACAAGCTTAGGTCTAGCATCTAGAAGGAAAAGCGAACGTTTTGAACATAGAAAGTTGGGATCTTGACATGATCAGATTCGAATGCAAGAACTTTGGATTTTTGGGGAAGAAGACAGCCCGACAGGCGAACTTATCAAGTTCGCCGGGCAAGGATTGGGGTAAACTTATCAAGTTCGCTTGGAGCATGAAGTAAGCGAACTTAGGGTGGGGGAGAACTTGGTTATGTTCTCTTGGTCAAGTCGAGCGAACTTAGGACAAGTTCGCCTATATGTTCGCCTAGACTATGGGCAGCGAACTTAGCATTAAGTTCGCCTAGATCAAAATGAGTATAAACGTGTAATTTAGATTGGGTCTAATGTATGTGTAATTAACCAATTTAGATCATGTGTGACGCTCGTTGGACCGTTGTTAGGACAGAACAAGACTAGCTTACTAGGTGAGTTCTAGAGCCCTACTTTTAATGTTTTGAACTATGTTTTGGGCTGGTGTGCATACTTACACAATAATGTTTTATGAAATGATGTTTACGAAAGGAAAGTTGAAATGTGTTTATGGAATGTGTTGCCAAATGTAGTTTATGAAATGTTTACAAATGAAATGCTATTTAATAAAACATGCGAATGCTTTAACTGAAAATATGTAAAAGTTTTTATGAAAGTCATGAAATAAATGAATCTGCCATGAGTTCCTTCGGGATCTAAGGTATGTATGCATGTATGGGCCTTACCTTTATAGGGGCCTTTGTGGCTGGCCAACGATTGTACAACTGGGTGGAAAGGGGTGACGACGGTCACCATTGGGGGATTACCGGGATCCCTAATGAGATACTATTCTCTGCGAGGGAGTAGTACTTAAGGTGTGGTACGAGCTATCCTTTGGAACGCTGTACTTGAAGGGAATTGACGGTTATGAATGATTAATGTGGGTACGTGTGCTCTATGGAGTACCTTACTCAAGGTCGGTGCATGGACACTATGAAGTACCATGCTGTATTGAGGAATTGACGGTTACGAAAAGGCGCAGATTCGGTTTATTGTTGACTTATGTTTAATGTTATGTTATTACATGGTTTACGTACGCTTTTATTAAATAAATGAATGAAATATTTTTGGCAAATGGTTATGTGAAGTTTTATGTAAAGCTAGAACTCTCCAGCGTAGCTGACTTTTTAGTATGCACATTCAGGTTAAGGTAGGTTGCGAGGATGGACGGTGATGCTTGGCTAGCGATGAAGAGTTACCCAACTACTTATGAATGTTGGCATCATGTTACGTTTTGATTTACGTTTAGGTTATGTTTAAACAATGTTTACACTCCCGCATGTTGAACAACGTTATGTTATGTTATGTTATGTTTTAATGAAGTATTTTCCGCTGCGTTATTTTGATATTCAAGTTTAAGAACCGTTTGTGAATGAGTAAATCCAACAAGTGAGGCCTCCCAGGTTTGGGGCCTTACAAGTGGGGTTAGGTTTTTGGGTGGGGGTGGGGGTGAGAGGTTTAGGTTTTTAGGGGTGGGTTAGGATTTTGGGGTGGTACTACACATATGCAGTATTGCGTTTAGGGTTAGCTTTTTGAGGGTAGGGGTGGGTGCGGTGGGTTTAGGTATTTCGGTGGGGCGGTTGGGGTGGGGTTAGGTTTTTTGGTGGGGGTGAGGGGTTTAGGTTTTTAGGGGTGGGTTAGGTTTTTGGGATGGTACTACACATATGCAGTATTACGTTTAGGGTTAGCATTTTGAGGGTAGGGGTGGGTGCGATGGGCTTAGGTTTTTAGGTGGGGTGGTTGGGGTGGGTGGGTTTAGGTTTTTGGGTGGGGTTGGGTGGGTGGGTTTAGGTTTTTGGGTAAGGGTGGGTGGGGGGTTTAGGTTTTTGGGTGGGGGTGGGCGGGGGTTTAGGTTTTTGGGTGGGGGTGGGTGAGGGGTTTAGGTTTTTGGGTGGGGTGTGTGGGAGGGAGGGGGGTTTAGGTTTTGGGGGGTGGGTGTGGTAGGTTTAGGTTTTTGGGGGTGGGTTTGGGGGGTTTAGGTGTTTGGGTGGGGGTGGGGTTTAGGTTCTTGGGGGTGTGTTAGGTTTTTGGGGGTTATAATACACATATGCAGTATTGAAAATAAGAAGAAGAAAAAAAAGACGAGTTAATTCTTATTTTTCATAACGTTATTTATACTCAAATGAAAGATAAAGAAATTATTGATTTAATGGTGCAATTCTTTTTAAAAAATAATAACGTATGCAAAATATATAAATGCTTAAAGATTTATATATTTTATGTTCCAATTTTACCCTTTCTCTTTAAAATTTCACCATTTCTTTTCTTAGTAGTTCTCTCAGTAAAGTGAGTTCTTTCATAAACTCAACCCATAATATATATATATATATATATATACACACATAGAGGGAGAGAGAGAGAGAGAGAGAGAGAAATTGAAAAAAAATGTTTTTCATAAATGGTTATACATGCATATATGTATATCTGTAGGTGTATATATATATATATATATACATGTAATAAAAAATACTATGTTAAAATGAGGGTAAATAATATTTCATGTGGGTGTGGAATTGAAATGAGGTGTTTTTATTATAAATAAAAATAATAATAATACTAGAAAATCTTGAATGTTACACCAGTCTTTATGCTGAGATTTTTAACACTAGTATCATGGAAACATGTTTAAAAGTTGCCTTTGTATCCCAAATAGAGCCTAAGAATGTCAAAGAGGCTTTAGCTGACAATTGTTGGATTGAGGCAATGCAAGACGAACTGTCTCAATTCAGAAAATTACATGTATCGGATCTAGTTGGGTGTTCAAATGTAAAACCGATGATCGACACGTTGTGGTGAAAAATAAGGCAAGATTGGTTGTTCAAGGATTTTATCAATAAGAAGGCCTGGATTACACGAAAGTATATGCACCAGTTGCTAGACTTGAAGCCATCCGACTGTTTTTGGCTTATGCCTCCTTTGTCGGCTTCAAGGTCTTTCAACATGATGTAAACATTGCTTTTCTATATGGCAAAGTGCATTAAAAAGTCTATGTCACTCAACTACCTGGCTTTGAAGACCCGTTACATCCTGACAAAGTATACAAGCTTGATAAAGCACTTTATGGTCTTCATCAAGCCCCAAGAGCGTGGTATGAGACTCTATCAAAGCATCTATTGTCCAATGGTTTCGACCGAGGGCAAATTGATTTGACTCTCTTCATACGGAAAGCAGGAGGTGATATTCTACTTCTACAAGTATACGTTGATGACATCATCTTTGGGTCTGTCTACCAATGAAGAGATGTGTAAGGAATTTGAGCAGGTGATGAAGTCCAAGTTTGAAATGAGCAACATGGGTGAAATGTCATTTTTCTTAGTGCAAGTCAGTCAATAAGAAAATGGCATCTATCTGCATCAAACTAAGTATGTACAGGACATTTTTTCAAAATACAAAATGAATGATTGTACATCTTATGGCACACCTATCCTAGTCAATCATGGTCTACATCCTGACAAAGACGGAAAGGATGTGGATTGCAAGTTGTACCGTGGGATGATCGGTTCTCTTATGTATCTCACAGCTTTAAGACCCGATATAATGTTTGCAGTCTGCTTGTGCTCAAGGTTTCAGTCACAACCAAAGGAATCTTATTTGATTGCTATAAAGAGAATCTTCAGATACCTAAAAGGGAAACCCCGATTGGGTCTGTGGTACTCTAAACAAAAATCCTTTGATCTCAAAGCTTATACAGATTCTGATTATGGCGGTTGCAACCTTGATAGAAAATCAACTTCTGGTGGATGTCAATTCTTAGGAGACAGACTGGTTTCCTAGAAGTGTAAGAAGCAGTCAACGGTTTCTATCTCAACATGTGAAGCAGAGTACATTACTGCTGCAAGCTGCTGCTCTCATATTTTATGGATTCAACAACAATTGAGAGACTACAGCTTGAACTACACTGGCACTCCTATGTTCATTGACAACACAGCCAGTATGTCCATCACAAACAACCTAGTGAAACATTCCAAAACTAAGCATATTGAAATTCGTCACCATTTCATCCGTGACTGTGCTGAAAAACATTTAATTGAACTTGTAAAAGTTCACACGGATGATAATTTTGCTGATCTTTTCACCAAAGCTTTTGATTATACTCATTTTGAACATCTTGTCAACATGATAGGAATGTTCAATTCGGAATGAAAAACTTTTTCAAAACAAACTTGTTTCTTGGAAGTTACATTTATTTTCTTTTAAATTTAGCTTTGTTTCTGTTAAAAATTTTAAAAGAAAACCCATACAAAATATAAACCTTTCAAAATTTCAATGCCATTTGAAAACATGAGGAAATGATTGTACACCAGTTAGTTATCTAAATTTCTTAGATTTACACAATTGGGAAATGATTGCACTTTGACTACTTAAACTATTTTATTGTATCATTTAATTGAAATTGTCAGTAGGCTAGAAGCATTCATTAAAACCATTAGTAGTGTGAAAACATAAATATCTTTACTACAAATATGATTTGAACCCATGTTATGCGGTGTGTGTGCGTAAAAGATCAACAAAAGATCATTATCAGAAATAGAATGTAAGATTTTGGCTAGTATTATCCTTTGAGACCAGTTTCAGGTCATGTCTTTAGCACAATTTACAGTTCACTTCACTGTCCATACTCACAAGTATGCAATGGGAAGTTGAGCTAAGATATGTCTTAACAACAACCGTTAAGCATATATTATCTCTTGGATCACATCTGTTCCATTAAAGACATCCAATTAATAGTTGGATCCCGTTACCTTAATCTTCGGATTCCATATCCTTTAGCCTGAATTATCATAAACACTCGAAAAGATAAATCTCACGAGCCAAGACAAATGAATCAATCGATTCTGAATCTTATGATTCTTGATAATCCTTATGGAATTATTTTTGATTTCTCTATGCTAAACGATATAACTTCAACCTGGAAAATCTTAGATGTCTTGCGATACTGCATTTACTTTTCTGTTAACATAACCGTGGGGTACACATTTGTGGAAACTTTAAATGATACAGTAACTCACATGAATTTGATCCAAGAATGCTGACAATTTCAAATCATATAATATTGACAATTTGAATTAACATGACAAGTAATTTAAACTGATTTGGCATAAGTAAGTCATGATATAATCCCAAGTTCTTTGAAATTTATTTGGTATCACTATTACTACATATTTTAGCCTGCTATGATCCTATGCTCATGACTTGACCAAAAATATGATTCACTGTAAGTATTCAATCATTCTGCATTTGTTTATTATCTTAGAAAAACAACAAAAAGATTTTCTGTGTGTTTTAGTATAAACTTTACAAAACGTCAAAAAGATTTCTTGCATAGTTAGTTTCTTAATTCTTTGAAAAATGAAAAATATTTTCATAATTTCCGGAAATAACTTTGAAACAACATCAGTTGAACGTTTCTATCATGTTCTTCTTAGAATTCTTCATAAACAAAGATTTTTGAGGTAAGAAAATGAAAAGGTAATTAAGCCATGCGTACTTAACAAGTGCGCACGACTTAACCCATGCGTACTTGTTAAGTACGCGTGAGGTAGTCCATGCGCACTTAGATAAGTACGCATGAACTGATTGGCGGGGTATATATAACGGCACAACGCATTTACTCATCATTCAAACACTCTCACTCTACAGTGACGACCTGATCATTTTACCTCTAAAATCTTTGTGTTACCAAACCAGTTTTTCATCACAAATTCAATTTCAATATCATCTCACGATCATCTGGTGAGAATCTCTTGCGATTTCAACCGTTAAATCTTCCAAAATTGAGTGATTTAGTGTTCTTGAGACTAGGGTTTATGATGCTCAAAATTCTAGAACAAAAATATGTTTGCATGTTAAATTGGGTATCAAAACGAGTCTCTAATCATCATTCACAGTCGTTTAACACAAATTTCATGATTTAAACTTACAAAAATTGGATTTTTGATCTTGGGTTTGAGCCTAAGTAGCGTCGGCCCCTGTTTGATCAAAATAGGTCATGTGTTGAACGATACTAACTTTTGGAAATATCACATTGAGTTCCTTTGCCATTTTCGACACCATTAGGACAAGATTTCAGGACTTTAGACCTTGACTTATTGATTTCGGACTTGCATAAAACTGGACTTCTCGAAAACCATGCGTACTTACAAGTACGCATGAGGACTTTTGTTCATGCGTACTTGATAAGTACGCATGAGCAGATCTGTTGGTGTGTACTTGCATATGTACGCATGAGGCACTTTTGTGAAATTTTTTCTAAGTCCAAGACTTTCATTACATGTCTTAATTGTTAATACTATTAATCAGTTCTAATCTTGTCTTGTTTTGTATTGCAGATATGGCTAGACGGGCTTTTACCGAGGAATTCAACATGTTGGCATTAACGGACCCCGAATGGAGAGATGCTGCTCTAAACTATCAAGAGATAGTCACATTCCTGAACCGGTCCAAGATTGCTTATGCTATCTCTTCTAACCCGGTAGTATCACGTCCTTACTTGGAGCAATTTTGGGATACCGCTGAGTTGGATTGCAGATAGACACCAAATGTAATCACTGCTACTGTTGCAAATCAACGAATAGCTATTTCTGGGGATACTATCAGGCAGGTGTTATAGTTTAATATTCGGAGTACATGATAGATGGATGTTGGTGACAGAGAATGGGGTACGTTGGAAGGGAAGATTACCCATCTTACAAAAAGATGTGGTTGTTAGATCAATGGAGGTACTTCACCCATGTAATGATTATGTGTATATCAGCTAGAAAAGCAGGCAAAGATGCTATGGGGCATGATTTAGCAACATCTATGGTTGGCTTATCACTGAACAAGGGTTACAACTTTTCACGCTATGTATATAAGTCAATTCTTGATCAGCTTAACGCTGCTCCTAAATTCAGATTCTTGATGTATCCATGGTTCATTCAGCTGTTGATTAATCATTTTCTGCCAAACTTACCACAAATAGGGCAGCAGCTACAGGTCAAGAGAATAGCCAAGAGGGTGTTTGTGCAATTTCTTACTGCTGGCACTGAAGAACCCATTCCATTGCACACACCTATATTTGGTCACTTGATCAACGAGGCCTACATTGCACCACAAGGAGATAGATGGTATAGTCTGGATAGTGAACCAGAATTAAGTGAACACTCTGATGAAGAAGAAGCTGGTGATGATGATAATAATGATAATGATGATGATGAGAGTGATGATGATAGTGATGATAATGGTGATGGTGATGAGGGTGATGTTGGTGCTGGGTATGCACAAGAACAAGAAGGGAGTGAATCAGAAAGAACAGTAAACGATTCTTTTGATTCCGAACACACACCAGATCAACGACACCCTAGGAAAAATATTCGGGAATCCCTTCCTGGATCATCGTTTAGACGACGAAGAAGACAACGTTCAGACTCCGATTTTCAACTCGATAGTTCTGATAGCAACAATGAGGCACCTCATGTAACTGAAAGAAGGAAGAAAACTCAAAATGATCGCTCGTGGCAGCAGGTAATGGATGAAATCAATGCAATGGCACAAGAACAAAGAGCTCCATTTGTCCCAACACAACTCTATAGCCGAAGGAGACGAAGGACAATCACACCGGTGGTGGTTCCAACTTGTGAAGTTACTACACAATCCATTGTCTCTCTTCCGGCTACCACAGTACAGATCACAACTACAATAGTTCATCCCATTATGACTGAATCAATTCTTGTTACAACCACCCCAGTACCCATAGTTCTTTAAACTACAACCACCACCGTACCCGCAGTTATACAAACCACAACCATACCCGTCACCGTCACCGTCACGACTGGTACCTTACCACCGATGACACATTCTCTAGAGTTTGGTGATATGGGACACCACTTTGACTTGTCTGAGCTTTTTGCCGACACCGTTCATGAAACCGGTGAACCTTCTATAGCAAGGGTGGTGGATCCACGGGATGAAAGGATTGAAATCTTAGAGTCACAAGTAGCCACCCAACAAACTCAAATTATCTTACTTGTTGACTCTAACACCAGATTGACTCATCAGTGGTAGGTGATGGAAGAACAAGTGAAATCATTCTTTGAACTTCAGAAGATGCAATATGGTCTCAATGGCATATTCTTTGCCACTAGGAGAGCCATGGAAACTCAACTTTTGATCCAGCGTGGTGAGCATCAGATTATTGTGGACATGGTGGCTAAATTGACAAAACAGCTCGAGTCTCAGGGGGAGACAGGCAAGAGGGCAGAAGAAGAAGCTTGCCACCATATCGACCTTACCAAATAAAAGGATCAGGACGAGGATCCCAATGCCAGCCCCTCAGGTGCTGGTGGAGGTGAGACACAAGCTGTCTTGCCAACACAAGCAACAACTGCGGCTCAGGGGGAGTCTACACAACAGCTTCGTGGTGGTGGTGTTGACAAGGGTAAAACACAGACTGAGGTGTTAGAAGAATTGTGTGCCAGCCCAAACCTAAACGATGAAGTGATGATTGGGGCATTGGCAGAACTAGAAGAAGGAGAGATTGACAGTGGAGATGACTGGGATGAGTGTGGGAATGATGTGATCATTGAATTCCCAAAAGGTGATGGAGAAGGAGTTTATGAGTTGTAAGATGGGGAGATCTTTGAAGCCCCGCTATTAGAGAACAGGTTGAGACCGCAATTCTTATTGCGGATGTCAATGAAACTACAGCCGACGTTCATGGTCCCAACTCAACATAAGAAACGGGCACAAGTGGCACCTCCTGGAGGAACATACCTCAGGAGTGGAATAAGAAAACGGTTGAGGCACCGTGGTATAAACCACAATATACAGATAAATATGGTGCACCTGGTATGATTTTGTCTATACGATTTGATGACAACAAAGGATTGTTTGCCATCAAAAGATCCGGGGCAGTACAGTACCTGAAACCATCAACTGAAGCATTGAAATCCTTACCAAAGTATGATCTAGTCAACCTTGCCAACCGTGAATTGTGTGGTGAATCGTCACATGCAGTTGCAAGAGGTCTGTGGCATGCACTGCAAAGTGAGGGACAATCAGGAAAATTCGAGAGCTTTCAGCCTCAGATCCTGAGTCTTGTCAAGGATAAGTCAGTAAAACATCATGTGACATGAAAATTCTTAAAACGTCTGATCTATGAACCGATTAGATGTGAGACCCGTATCCCGTTGAGGAGAATCCCTCAAGATATACTGGATAAAATGTGGTATTGGTATGTAGATCCACTTACTGGGGAGGCTGTAATGGTAGAGAAAACAAGCTTGCGGGAAATCATTCGAGTGTTTGATGAAATCAATTTCATCAATTTTTTAGTAAAGGATTTGGAGGTTCTCGTAGACAAGTATTGTCTACATACTGATGAGTGGACCAAACTTCTTGCCACCAAGTATAACAAGCTGGTCAAATTCTGCTTTGATTACAAATCAAAGATCAGCGGTGGAATGTAACATCCCAAAAATAGTAATTTAGTAAGTAATAACGCGATAGAGACTTAATCGTCATAAAACAAAAGAAAAACGGATGGGCTTGGGCTCGGCTCCAACGGGCCGAGCGAAGCCCAGGTATATAAGGGTCAAGACAGAACAAGAACTCTCATTTCCACCAAAACTTGCAACCTAGAGAGAGAAAGGAGAGCTCGGGTCTAGAAAGAGAAAGTTGACGGATCGATCCGAAATTGAAGGAGCACGTTACTACTGAGCTCGTGAGCAAAACCTCCGAATCAGAATCACAATCCAGGTAACGATTCGACCTTGAACTGAGTTTTTCTTCGTTTTGGGGTTTCTCGGGTTTTAGTCAAAGAGGAGACGTTTTTATGGATGAAACTTGAAAATAAGCTTAGAACTAGCATCTAGAATGAAAACTGCACCTTTTGATCAAAGAAAATTGTAAGATTGGCATGATCAGATTAACATGCAAGAATTTCAGACTTGTCCAGGAAGCATGTCTTGCGTACTTATCAAGTACGCAAGAAGGATGTCATGCGTATTTATCAAGTACGCATGAGGAAAATCCTACGTACTTATCAAGTACGCAAGAAGAATGTTCTGCGTACTTGTCAAGTACGCATGAGCAAGGTCCTGCACACTTACTAAGTGCGCAGGCAGCAGACCAGTAAGTAAAGTCAGTATGTTTAGAATGATTAAACCGTTAGAGTCGGGATTGGGTCTGATGTGTATTTAACTACCTAATTCAGATCATACGTGACGTTGTTGGACCTTTGTTTAGGACAACCAAGACTAGCTTATCAGGTGAGTTCTATGTGCCCCCTTCTATGTTATGTGCAAATCATTTTAAATGTTTTGGGGCTGAAATGTATACACTAAATGAATAAATGCTATGAATGTCATTGTGATCATACGTGGTATACAAATATATATATATATACTTATATATGAAAATGAATTATGAACAAAGAATGAAACGTATGATTATAAAGAATTAATGAAAGAAGGACATAACGTAAATGAATGAAATCTTGCTTTATATTATATATATTGCATGTTATGAATGTATGCAAACGTTATGAACCCTTCTATGACAACGGCTACTTCGGTAGACGGACGACCACGTGACTATTTTGCAACCGGGACAAAAACGTTCCTTCGCAAGCTAGGACGTATAAAAAGGCACTAATGGACGGTCCAAGCAATTGCCTTAACTAAAGTAGAACGGTTGCATACATAATGGTCGCGTGGGAAACGGATGCCCTTGGGCAGACGGGCGAATGAACGGACTACGACGGTAGGACGGGTTTAAGAGCGGACGGAAAAAGGTTGCCGGACGGATTTAAGTTTCGACAGACGGTTTTCTAGAACCGGACGGTTAATGAAAAGGGCTACGACGGTAGTTCTCACAGCGATGTCTTTGTGACATTCGCGACAAGTGTGATGGGTTGATCTCCCTTAAGATTATGGCCAATAAGTGTTCTCCCCAAGTAAGTATGTATGTACATATGTATATACTTAATATGAATGTTATGTGAGAACAGTAAAGTAAAGAATATGTAAAAGCACGAATATTACGTATGTTATGTATACATATATAAAATATATTCATGACAAGATAAATATTATGTATGATTGTCTTTAAACTAGAACTCACCAGCGTTAGCTGACTTTTAGTATACATTTCAGGTAAAGGAAGAAAGGGTCGTGAGATGGCGTGAAGGTTACCCGGCACAAGACTGACATCCCACATTTATATATGTTAAGAAAATGTTATGTATTTAATTGTAAATACTTCCGCTGTTATGTCATGTAATTCGAATGATGTTTGCTTCCGCTACTTCTGAATGTTTTAAATTTAAGCTCAGTATTTATGACTATGTTTTTGAGTAAATCCAACAAGTGAGGTTACCCGGGAATGGGGCCTTACATGGAAGTTAGGCAGGAAGCTCGTAAAGGACTGAAGATATCCAGAGATGCTGTCAAGGGGGAGTCTGTTGATGCACGTTTTTGTGACAAGCACTCTGGATTGAGCTCAAGATTTTGTTTGTTATTTATTTCAGTCTTGTATGTATTTAGTACTTGTTGTATTTTAATTATCGAGTAGTAATATGTCATGGTTGTATTTGAACTTGTATGATTTTGGATTGTACTAAGCGAATACACATGGATAGTGTTCCTGCATATTTGCCAAGTACAATGGTCATGCATACTTAGACAAGTACGCATGAAGGTTGGCCATGCGTAGTTGTCTAAGTACGCATGGACCATGTCTATAAATAGCATAGAGTTGTTTCGGTTTCAATATAGATGTAACTACAGACACAAGTACGCATAAATCAATATTGTATCTGTCCAGAAGTCTTTCTATTTATATCTGTAATTGTTTGAAACACCACGCTATCAATAGACCGTGTATAGTACTTTCTTGTGTTGATTACTTTGGTTTCATTCAGATTTTGTTCCACTTGGTTAGGTGCTTTCATTTTTAGGTATATTAGGAGCAACATGAGTTTCTAAGTGTGTAGGAGTTGATGCAATATGGTGTACAAGAAGTGTAATCGGAGTTAAATTTAACGAGTCTCTCCCCCCGCCTCTTGTTCTCTTGGCAAGTAAAGATAAGGACTTTTACTACTCCCACTTAGCTTAGAAATTATAAGTAATTCAGCATGCTTAGGGCAACAGGACGAACAGGACGTCGAGGCGGTCGTAATGGCGAGTTGGTAGACCTCCATTGAATCAAAGACATGAAGAGGAAGAGAGTGTGCACGCTGAACACACTGAGAGTGTGCACGAAACAGTGGTGACCCCAACTGGGAACAACAGTCATGGGCCTCTACAATTAGAACCAGAGGTCAGGGATGCTATTGCCCGTGAAGTCATACTCACTCTGAAGAAAGTATTGCCTGATCTACTATCCGAGGCACTAAAGAAAAGTAGAGAGGAGGTTGAAGGAGACCATGAAGAGAAAGTGTATGACAGTGATGGGGATGAAGTGAAGGTGGGATCAAGCAACCGTGGGTGTACTTACAAAGGTTTCAAGGACGGAGACCCACCCAAGTTCGATGGGAACAAGGATTCAGTGCTATGTTCGAATGGATTGAGAGGATGAATGTTGTAGTCAACATCAGCGAGTGTCGACCAGACCAGGCTGTTAAGTATGTTGCCATTCTTTCACCAATGAGGCACTAAGTTGGTGGAGGAACATTCAGAGGACAAAGTCGCCAAACGCTCTGGCCAGAATGACATGGGAAGATCTGAAGAAGCTGATCGAGTGGAAAATGAATTCCTAAGCTTCAAGGCTGGCAGCAAGACGCACCGCCAGTATACTTCCAGGTTCAATGAACTAGCTCAACTGGTACCCCCACCTGGTGGAGACAGAGGAACGAATGATTAAGTACTATGTGAAGGGCCTACCTCAAAGGGTCCGTGTCCATGTGAAAGCTAACCTACCATCGACCTTTGAGTCAGTAGTAAATCTGAGCGGAATCGTCTACGACGATTATGCCAATGACGACCCGGCACATGAGACACAAAAGAGAGTGGGAGAACCCGTCTAGAGGCACCGGAAAAGGGAATGTAGCAACTGAAATTAAGAAACCAAGGTCGGATGAATATGAAACATGCAAGATATGTGGAAGGCAACATCTCGGAGAGTGTCGAATCGGCACCACCATGTGTTATAAGTGCGGGAGGCCGGGGCACTACTCCCGAGATTGTTTGAAGGGCGTCAAGTGCCAAAGTTGTGGAAGATATGGACACCAGACTAGGGATTGCAGGAAAACCAGACAATCCGGTTCGGGAAAGGAAAAGGAAGCTGAAAAGGAACAACCGCATGCTAAGACTCGAGCCTACGCCCTAACTGAGGAGGAAGCAAGGGAAACCCTGATGTTGTGTTAGGTACGTTCCTAGTTAATGATGAACATGCTGCTATTTTATTTGACTCTGGTGCTAGTAAAAGTTTTATATCCAATGCATTTAGTGGTAAACTAGGTTGCACTATCAACACCATAGTAAACGCCTTTAGCGTACAAACTGCCATTGGTAAAAATTCGGCAGTATTTCAAGTAACAGAGGATTGCATCATAGAAATAGAGGGTCATAAGTTCCCTTCTAGATTGTTCCTTCTCTCCTTAGGAGGATTCGATATAGTATTGGGTATGGACTAGCTAGCTGCCAATGAAGCTCAAATCATATGTAAACGTAAGAGGATACACCTCAAAGCTCCAAGCGGCAGCCCAATTACGGTTTATGGGGATTGGAATTGCATGATGCCGAACATCATCTCGATGATCAAGGCCGAAAGTTACATGAGGCGCGGTTGCGAAGCTTATCTGACATATGTTATTGATGATAGAATGAAAATGAATGAACTCAAGAATGTACCTGTGGTGTGCAACTTTCCGGAAGTATTCCCTGAGGATCTACCTGGGTTACCACCCGATCGGGAAATAGAATTTCAGATTGACTTATTGCCAGGAGCTGAGCCTGTTGCCAAAGCCCCATACCGATTGGCTTCGTCAGAAATGAAAGAATTGATGTCTCAACTAGAGGAACTAATAGAAAAAGGATTTATTAGACCGAGCATCTCACCGTGGGGCGCTCCGGTACTATTTGTAAAGAAGAAGGACGGCAGCATGCGCATGTGCATTGACTACCGCGAGTTGAACAAGAGGACAGTAAAGAACAAAATATCAAAAGGTGTTAATGTTGAACGAGAACCTTGAACTAATCAGATTAAATTTCTGGAACTCGGAACAAAGTTGGCCCGATTCGAATTAGCAAAAAAAAACTTTTTTTTCTTTTGGGTGCAAGGTGCGAGTTGGTTCTCAAAGATCGATCTTAGGTCGGGTTACCATCAGTTGAAAGTAAGAGAAAGACCGCGTTTCGCACACGTTTTGGGCATTATGAGTTTCTCGTGATGTCCTTCGGATTGACCAACGCACCAGCAGCGTTCATGGATTTGATGAATAGAGTATGTCTACCAATGTTGGATCGATCGGTGATAGTTTTTTATAGACGACATACTGGTATATTCGAAAAGCGAGGGTGATCTCCACTGTCACCTAAGAGAGGTTCTGGAGGTGCTAAAGCAGGAAAAGTTGTACGCAAAATTCTCCAAATGCGCGTTCTGGCTTAGGGAAGTCCAATTCCTACGTTATGTAATAAACCCAAACGGCATTATGGTGGATCCTGCAAAGATCGAGACAGTAAAGGAATGGAACATCCCAAAGACACCATCAGAGATACGAAGCTTTCTGAGATTGGCAGGCTACTATCGAAGGTTCATTCAAGATTTTTCAAGAATAGCCTCGCCACTAAGTTGACATGGAAGGAAGTGAAATATGAATGGGGTCCAACCCAAAACAACGCGTTTGAGGAACTTAAGGCACGATTAACCCAAGCTCCAGTCTTGACACTACCTGAGGGAAATGAAGACTTAGTAGTCTACTCTGACGCTTCGGGTCAGGGTTTAGGTTGCGTACTTATGCAATGAGGAAAGGTAATTGCTTACGCCTCGCGACAACTAAAGATTCACGAGGTTAAATACCCAACACACGATCTAGAGTTAGCAGCAGTCGTTTTCACGTTAAAAATATGGAGGCACTATCTGTATGGAGTTAAATGCACCATCTACTCAGATCACAAAAGCTTGAAGTACTTTTTCGGGCAAAAGGAATTAAACATGAGGCAAAGGAGGTGGTTAGAGCTACTGAAGGACTATGACTGTGAGATATTGTACCATCCAGGCAAAGCAAACGTGGTGGCTGACGCTTTAAGTAGAAAGGAAGAATCGGAACCTATACGGATCAAAGCGTGTCAGCTGATTATAACACCAGATTTGATGAGTGAAATATCAAAGGCACAAGACGAAGCACTATTAGAAGGAAATATAAAACGGGAAAGAATAGTAGGACAACAAGGGAATTTGGATGCAAATGCATACGGTGTACGAACTAGGTTTGGCCGAATGTGGATACCTAAGATTGGCGAGCTTAGAGCCAAAATACTCGATGAGGCCCATAAGTCTCGCTATTCAATCCACCCCGGGACAAACAAAATGTATCAAGACTTGAAGAAAGAGTACTGGTGGCCTGGCATGAAGAAAGATGTGATAGAGTACGTGAGCAAGTGCCTAACGTGTTCTCTAGTTAAGGCCGAGCACCAGAAACCATGCGGTAAAATGCAACCTCTACAAATACTGGAATGGAAGTGGGAGGAGATCACGATGGACTTCATTACCAAGCTACCGCGAACAGCTAAAGGCAATGATACCATTTGGGTGATCGTCGACCGCTTGATCGTCAGAAAGACTAGCAGAAGTATTTATCAAGGAAGTTGTGAGCAGACATGGTATGCCGCTGTCGATTGTGTCCGACAGGGATACTAGATTCACGTCAAGGTTTTGGAAGAAATTCAATGAAGCAATGGGCACTAGACTGAACATCAGCACCGCTTACCACCCCAAACCGATGGTCAATCGGATAGGACCATTCAGACCTTGGAGGACATGCTCCGGGCCCGTATCAATGACTTCGGTGGGAGCTGGGACAGCCATCTACCATTGGCAGAATTTTCATATAACAACAGCTATCACTCGACAATTGGCATGCCGCCATTTGAAATGTTGTATGGGAGGAAATGTAGGACCCCGGTTTGTTGGGGGGAAATTGGACAAAAGGATTTTGCAAGTCTCGAAGTGGTCAAAGCTACTTCCAAGAAATTTGATCAAATCAAGGCTCGAATGAAAGCCGCAAAAGACAGACAGAAATCATACGCGGATAAGAGAAGAAGGAATTTAGAGTTTCAAGTAGGGGACATGGTACTGTTAAAGGTATCACCATGGAAAGGAATCATTCGATTCAGAAAACGTGGCAAACTAAGTCCAAGGTTTGTCGGACCTTTCAAGCTTTTAGCGAGAGTGGGTCAAGTTGCTTACAGACTCGACCTACCCGTTGAGCTTAGTGGAATACACCCTACGTTCCACGTGTCGCACTTACGCAAGTGCCTAGCTGACGACACAGCTCACATACCTTACGACGTAATCGAAATGGATATCAGTCTAAATTATGTAGAGGAACCGATAGCCATCCTTGACAGTGCTGAGAAACGACTACGCAATAAGTTGATTCCTTTAGTCAAAATACAATGGAAGCACAGAAAAGGGTCAGAAGCTACGTGGGAAAAAGAAGACGAGATGAGAGGACTATACCCTCAATTGTTTAACGTATAAGCAGTTCGAGGACGAAACCACTTTAAGGAGGGTAAACTAGTAACATCCCAAAAATAGTAATTTAGTAAGTAATAACGCGATAGAGACTTAATCGTCATAAAACAAAAGAAAAACGGATGGGCTTGGGCTCGGCTCCAACGGGCCGAGCGAAGCCCAGGTATATAAGGGTCAAGACAGAACAAGAACTCTCATTTCCACCAAAACTTGCAACCTAGAGAGAGAAAGGAGAGCTCGGGTCTAGAGAGAGAAAGTTGACGGATCGATCCGAAATTGAAGGAGCACGTTACTACTGAGCTCGTGAGCAAAACCTCCGAATCAGAATCACAATCCAGGTAACGATTCTACCTTGAACTGAGTTTTTCTTCGTTTTGGGGTTTCTCGGGTTTTAGTTAAAGAGGAGACGTTTTTATGGATGAAACTTGAAAATAAGCTTAGAACTAGCATCTAGAATGAAAACCGCACCTTTTGATCAAAGAAAATTATAAGATTGGCATGATCAGATTAACATGCAAGAATTTCAGACTTGTCCAGGAAGCAGCTCTTGCGTACTTATCAAGTACACAAGAAGGATGTCATGCGTATTTATCAAGTACGCATGAGGAAAATCCTGCGTACTTATCAAGTACGCAAGAAGAATGTTCTGCGTACTTGTCAAGTACGCATGAGCAAGGTCATGCGCACTTACTAAGTGCGCAGGCAGCAGACCAGTAAGTAAAGTCAGTATGTTTAGAATGATTAAACCGTTAGAGTCGTGATTGGGTATGATGTGTATTTAACTACCTAATTCAGATCATACGTGACGTTGTTGGACCTTTGTTTAGGACAACCAAGACTAGCTTATCAGGTGAGTTCTATGTGCCCCCTTCTATGTTATATGCAAATCATTTTAAATGTTTTGGGGCTGAAATGTATACACTAAATGAATAAATGCTATGAATGTCATTGTGATCATACGTGGTATACAAATATATATATATACTTATATATGAAAATGAATTATGAACAAAGAATGAAACGTATGATTATAAAGAATGAATGAAAGAAGGACATAACGTAAATGAATGAAATCTTGCTTTATATTATATATATTGCATGTTATGAATGTATGTAAACGTTATGAACCCTTCTATGACAACGGCTACTTCGGTAGACGGACGACCACGTGACTATTTTGCAACCGGGACAAAAGCGTTCCTTCGCAAGCTAGGACGTATAAAAAGGCACTAATGGACGGTCCAAGCAATTGCCTTAACTAAAGTAGAACGGTTGCATACATAATGGTCGCGTGGGAAACGGATGCCCTTGGGCAGACGGGCGAATGAACGGACTACGACGGTAGGACGGGTTTAAGAGCGGACGGAAAAAGGTTGCCGGACGGATTTAAGTTTCGACAGACGGTTTTCTAGAACCGGACGGTTAATGAAAAGGGCTACGACGGTAGTTCTCACAGCGATGTCTTTGTGACATTCGCGACAAGTGTGATGGGTTGATCTCCCTTAAGATTATGGCCAATAAGTGTTCTCCCCAAGTAAGTATGTATGTACATATGTATATACTTAATATGAATGTTATGTGAGAACAGTAAAGTAAAGAATATGTAAAAGCACGAATATTACGTATGTTATGTATACATATATAAAATATATTCATGACAAGATAAATATTATGTGTCTTTAAACTAGAACTCACCAGCGTTAGCTGACTTTTAGTATACATTTCAGGTAAAGGAAGAAAGGGTCGTGAGATGGCGTGAAGGTTACCCGGCACAAGACTGACATCCCACATTTATATATGTTAAGAAAATGTTATGTATTTAATTGTAAATACTTCCGCTGTTATGTCATGTAATTCGAATGATGTTTGCTTCCGCTACTTCTGAATGTTTTAAATTTAAGCTCAGTATTTATGACTATGTTTATGAGTAAATCCAACAAGTGAGGTTACCCGGGAATGGGTCCTTACATGGAAGTTAGGCGGGAAGCTTGTAAAGGACTGAAGATATCCAGAGATGCTGTCAAGGGGGAGTCTGTTGATGCACGTTTTTGTGACAAGCACTCTGGATTGAGCTCAAGATTTTGTTTGTTATTTATTTCAGTCTTGTATGTATTTAGTACTTGTTGTATTTTGATTATCGAGTAGTAATATGTCATGGTTGTATTTGAACTTGTATGATTTTGGATTGTACTAAGCAAATACACATGGATAGTGTTCCTGCATATTTGCCAAGTACAATGGTCATGCATACTTACACAAGTACGCATGAAGGTTGGCCATGCGTAGTTGTCTAAGTACGCATGGACCATGTCTATAAATAGCATAGAGTTGTTTCGGTTTCAATATAGATGTAACTACAGACACAAGTACGCACAAATCAATATTGTATCTGTCCAGAAGTCTTTCTATTTATATCTGTAATTGTTTGAAACACCACGCTATCAATAGACCGTGTATAGTACTTTCTTGTGTTGATTACTTTGGTTTCATTCAGATTTTGTTTCACCTCGTAAACAGGCATTCCGCACCTGATTACTAGGCTACATACTCGCACATTTTCGATCAGACACTCCCACCCGGAGGGACCTACACTTGGTTAGGTGCTTTCATTTTTAGGTATATTAGGAGTAACATTAGTTTCTAAGTGTGTAGGAGTTGATGCAATATGGTGTACAAGAAGTGTAATCGGAGTTAAATTTAACGAGTCTCTCCCCCCGCCTCTTGTACTCCTGGCAAGTAAAGATAAGGACTTTTACTACTCCCACTTAGCTTAGAAATTATAAGTAATTCAGCATGCTGAGGGCAACAATGTATCTAACATTTGAAGACCAATAAATTCTAATAGAGAAACAACTTAATGATGTTAATATTAGTTTCTCTTGTTGAGGATTACTAAATTTTAGGAGTAGCATTAGATTCTAAAAAGACAAATTATGATGGAGCAGTGTCGTGTGCAAGAGGTGTAAATTGAGGTAAGACCAATTTGTCACTCCCTCACCTCTTGCAACTTTCGCAAGCTATAATTAGGACACTCGGTGCTCCCACTGATCTTTGAGATCTCTAGGAACTACACATAACAAGTTTCAATGATGCGCGTGACATGGGAACCTTTCATATATTTTAGACTTGATTTCCTTATCGTCTAAATTTTCATAAGAAATTTTATAGACAAATTTAGAAGGAATTCTTTTAAGTATATATGAATTGATATCTTTAAAGCTTTGGCTCGTAGGAAACATATTAGATACAAGTAAATATTCTATTTGGGATAACATCTGGTGGGCCCTCATTTATTCCCTTAGCCATTTGATTTTTAGGGCGTTTAACACATGATTTAATGTCACTGAGAATGAGACTTGGTAACAATTCATCCTGTATTGACCTGGTCATGATTTCTCATAAATTTTAGTCTTAATGGATGAAGTGCATAGGTCTCATTTATCTTTTGTTAAATTTTCTTTTTCATGATAACAAAAGTTGTGAAATTTTATTGTATCAGATAGTTCTATGTCATAAAAGTTTCTATCCAGATAATGATAACCAATAAATCTCTCATAGACCCATCGCTTACTCTGGTAGATGACTTTCCTGTGTTACGGGTGTGACAAGTTGGTATCAGAGCCGCAGTTTAAGGGATTTAGATACTAATAGGAAAGATTAGTATCTACACTTGAACTAAGAGCTCGAAGAATAGCTGGAATGCCAAAAGAAATAAGCTAAGATGTCGATTATCATTACGAATATAATAGGAGATGTCGAGAAAACAGATATTAAGTACATTCTTGGCCAAATGTCTTTAATTTCTGATTTTCTGGATCATAACCGGTTATACGAATTCTGATAACATACATCTGTGTGTATAGGTAATATTGGTTGGACGAGGAAGAGGAAGAGGTAGAGGTCGAACTCCGGTTACTAGGAACCATAGGCAGGCTGAACTTAACGCCGATACTAATGACCATCACGAAACAAATAAGAACGACTACAACACGAATACCCATACAGAAGAAGTGGTTATGTCTGAGGCCCAGTTTCAAGATGCTGTGGCAAGTGATGTCACAAAGGCTTTACGAAACACACTACCTGGATTGTTAGATGAAGTTCTTTCAAGAAGAACGGGTATTGGAACAGTTGGAGGAGGAAACAATAATACCACCGAAGGGGCAAATGGAAATGACAATACTAGCTTAGCGACGAGAACTGAGAATCATGAAGGATGTAATTACAAATCCTTCGAAGTCTGCAAACCCCAGCCATTTGATGGCAAGAAGGGAGCCATTGATACTACTCACTGGATCACGAAGATGGAAGCTGTGATCAAGCTGAGTGAATGTAGAAGCAATCAGGCAGTCAAGTTTGCTGCCAATTCTTTGGAAACCATAACATTAGATTGGTGGGAATCTGTGAAGCAGGCTAGAGGAGAACAAACTGTGGACAACATGAAGTGGAACGAGTTCAAGGAACTGATTCTGCAACGTTTCTGTCCTCAGAACGAACTTGATAAGCTTGAGGAAGAGTTTCAGCGTCTGTAGGTTGGAACTATGACGCATCAGGAATATGCGACAAATTTTGATGAGATGTCTAAACTGGTGCCACATCTGGTGACACCTGAACCCCGAAGAATCAAACACTTTATCAAAGGTTTGCCACTCAAGGTGTGTACCTTGGTGAAAACACCATCGTTTGTCTCCTCCCCTACAACTACCACCAAATCGGCCTCAACCAACAGATCCACAGGGACCAAAAAATTCGTCGTAGCTAAGCCCAGCCAGGATCTCAGACTCCTCAACGCCACCCTTAACGAAAACATATCCAAACATCTCTTGCATGGAGATACATATTGGTGCTTCCAATTTCAACAATGTCAGCCCCCACCGAATCGTATTGGGCTTCTACCCTGATCCAATTTGTTTCAAAAACCCCGGCACCCAAAATGATCGTTTCTTCTCCATTGTATTCGCCTTCTCCATTGTCCCGAAATATTGAAAACTCGACGGCCATGGCTAATCTAACAATTCATTTCTTCTCCACCCAAAATCCAAATGACGCGGTGTCGTTTGGATCTATTGAGATCGATTTATGATTAGGCTAATCTAATAGAAAGGGTGTGGTCTTTTGTGGATCCGGCGAACACCTGATTTGGCTAATCTAACATAAGGGGTGTGGTCTTTTGTAGATACGACGAACACCCCTCCGCTACAGAGAGCCAAATCTCAGTATTACTTGAGTGGAGATACATAATGGTGCTTCTAGTTTGAAAAATGGTTGAGTTTTGGTTGTTAGTTGAGGTCGTCGGATTCTAACCAGAGCTTTGGTGGTGTGTGGGAATTGTAAGTTGGTCAATGGAGAACACAAGTGATCCTGATGATTTTTAGAGTTAACTTAATATTTATTAATTTAAAATAAATGTGGTGGGGCCCATAAGGTATATAAATGTTTCATTGATTGTTTTTTTATTTTACCTTTAGGGCATTTTAGACTTTTTACACATACTTGACAGAAAAAGTTAACCTCTATCCACTTTAGGGACCGTCAGTGCAACAAAATGAAACTATGTTGGACCATATCCGTAATTTTTCAATCGTAGGGATGAAAACCATAATGTAGCCAAACCACAAGGACCATCCGTGTAATTAATCCTAGATTTTAAGCATTCTAATGATGATAAATCCTATACGGTTTTCATTTAAATAGAAAGATAGTAATATTTATTTAATCTAAACCAAAAACGGTTTAAATAGTATATTATATTTTCACATAAGTTAGTATTTTATCTTAGAGAGATGAACAAGTACATTTAGACTGTTTAAAATTTATGATTTAAGATAATAGTTATATCCAGAAAATACGTTTAGTCTGTCTTTGAAATTTATGTTTTAAGATAGTAGTGGGTTCCTTTTATATGGGATCATTGAATGTTTAATCTAGACTAGTGGGCTAAACCCGTGCTTCAAGGTAGGGAGGATCGACTTGTTGATCAATTCTTGTAACATGATTATGAAAAACAATAAAGTAAATCATAACTGATAAGCTAACTGCGGAGAGAGAAGACAACATGATACGCTAGGAAGATCGGGTTCCCGTTTAGGGTGTACGGTTAGGATGGCTAAGTTGAGTTCGTAAGAACTCACGATTATTGTAGAGAGAGAGGGACGATTCTTAGTGGTGATAAATTGATCATTTTTCAGTTCCCTCTAATTATCTCTCTTTATATATGTACACCCAATGGAAAACCCATTAATGGCCCATCAAGAGTAATTAGGCCCATCAACTAATTACTAGACATATATTTATAACAAAATAAAAAATTCAATTGATCATTTAATAATTAGATAAATGAGGCACATAATAAAATTGTGTCTTACATTCTCCCACTTGGCTGAGTAATCATTTATTATGAGCATTAGTAAGTCTGCACATATTTAATACTTATTTTAGTTTTAAACCAAAACAGTAGCAGAGAAACACAGTCATTGAATCAGTATGTAACTCAAGACCCCCATTAATCATACTACAATCCCAACTTAAAACTTAAGTAAACTTAGAATCAAATTGACAAACAAGCCCTTTAACGTTGATTTGTATAGTTATTTGTCTATACGTCTTTAGGCATGCATAAACGTATTTAGTGACAATCAAGTTCAAATAAGTGAGGAAATTTCATAAATAAGTAATCATTCATAGTACGATATGCAATTACGTATGGTCATTTGTAAACCCGTCTTAATTATAAGCGCTTACATAAGACTTATAGGTGGTAGACATTAAGTTATATGGATCCATAAGCATATCATGAATGTATTCGATACAAAGATTTAGTTTCCTCTACTTGTTCACAAACGAACAATAATTTCGTCTCGAAATTTAATGCAGCTCCGTTCGAACCTGGTTACTGTTCGAGAAGTAAGGGTAGCTGACTTATCACAATAAGTCTTCGATATGATATTTATGTGGTGTTACTAAATTATGAGTCAACTGATAGAGTTTCCAACAACATTTAGTGACAATTATGTTGTGATCATTAACATATTATGTCAATTAACTTAGGTTGTTGTTAACAATTCATTATGACTCCTCCCATGAGATAAGTCTGTCTGCTGACATAGGGATATACCCCAAAGTTGACTTTTTGATTTCTTTGAATACAATAAAATCAGAATAAGAGTAGTCAGTTGTTTTATGTACTCACTTTTTCTTTAAATTATAGTCTCTCCTTTGTTAAAGATATTGTAATATTCCATTAGATGCTTCACAATAATCTAGACTAGTCTAGTGTTAAGCAATGTGAGCAATATGCAAACAAGTATAGACTGTAACCTTCATAAGGCTTATAATTAATAAAGCATAAGGAAATGATTTCCTTTTTTCCTATTAGTCTCTAAAGGAGAACAATTTATATGTTACACGTGTAAGGATCCGCTTAGTGTAAAGCTTATGGGACGAAACTAATGTCACTTATCACATAAGAAGTATCTCCGAGATCAATCATGTCAAAATATGAGTAATCAATGCTTTGAATCATGTAACATATACTTGTCAAAAGAATGTCATTTATATAAGGATAAGTTTACATTAGTTGCTCCCACTTATCATGAGGTAGGTGTACAAATTCACATAGTTGTTGATGAAGAGAGTTGCATTATGATTTCAATCAACCCATACATGGATTTCATTGACTTACAGAATAAGTGTTCTTAACCTTCAGTTTAGAACTTTCAGGTTATTTTATGAACATGTAGGTCAATGCTAGGTAAGTGGTGCGTTTGAGTTTGAAAACTCAATGTAGGATGATGATCAAGGTGTAAGGCGAGAAGTATGACGACTTCAGTAGGGAAGAACGACAAATGTCCTTAGACATGCGAGGCAAGAAGCCCATTTGGGGAGATGACCGTTAGAGTAACGAGATCACAAGGATTATACAAAGAATGACGGCAAAGGTGCCCGTGAGTAATAATTGGAAGGAATATTAACAAGGGAATGCGTAGGTGAAACCTACAAAACCCCAAGGTTTAGAGCGGGTACTGAAGAAGAATTCTTAAACACCAGGGGCGGTGGTCGAATTGATAAGCGAAGTAGCATCTTTGTTAATTGTGCAAGTAGGTGCTTTGGTGCACGTTTGAGAACGGAAGGATATGTTGGGTTGGTTTGTACCGACGGATTTGAGTACGAATCCTCTTTTAAGGAGGGTAGACTTGTAACATCCCGAAAATCTACGCATTAATTATTCGTGCTAAACGGGTGACCAAAGTCTCTTGTAAATAAGACAGTTGACGGGAGTTTTCACGTAAAACCCTATACATGGAATTAGAAGGACCCGGTTAGCCACAATGAGAACGGTAAGGATCAGAAGCGCAAAAAAAGGAAAATTTGAGGACTTGAGCGTAAACCCTAAAGGTTTAAAAACAAGTTAAACTAAAGCCCTAGAGCCATGTCAGCTGTAGGAGGGTGCGACGGTAGCAGAAAGCGGAGAGTAAAGAACGGTCAAAAATGGAAGAAGCAAGGCGACGATGCGACGATGTGAACCAGGGACTTTCGTATCACGAAAGGTAATCACGTTTACTTGTTATTGTATGTGTGTGGTAGTTTTGAGTGTTTGGTTATCGGGGAAAAGAGCGACGACAGGTAAAGGGGGATGCGCGGGCGGAAACAACAGTGGCTAGGGGTGATACCCGGTGGTATACAGTAGTCAAGCAAGAACCGGGGTGACCCGCTAAGGGTGGAGATCAGCTACCGTGAAAGAGAAAGGAGGTGGTGGTGGCGTTCGACGCCTGTTATGGCAGCAAGGGTGGCGCTATGCGGCGAAAACGACGGGAAGTCGGGTGTCGAGTATTGGGTATCAGCTGGTGGTGGTTGTAGGTGACGGAGGGATGGTTGGAATAATGACCGACGGGGTGGACTAGGGCGAGGGAGGCTAGCGGTGGTGCTTGGCGGTGGGGGTGACGATCGGCGAAGGGGGAGCTGACAGTGAAAGCGGCTGGAATGGACTACGGCTTCGACGACGGCTGCTATGGAGGTTCACAACAAGAAAAAGAGGACGACAGCGGGTACTGGTGCTGTTGTGGTGGCGCACCACGGTGGTGATCGGAGGAGGGCGAAGGTGAAGAGGAATCCAACGGGTGTAGTGGCTCGAGTGGATAATTACTATGTTGGCCATGTAATGCTCGGCTTGACGGAGAAAACGAAGGTGATAGGTGTGGCTTTGCATGCACGTAAAGGAAACCGGACCGGAGTACGAACACTACGCGAAGTTAGAGTTGCATGGCGGAGCTCGGCGGTGTTGCACGATTGGTGGTTCATGATGGTGGTTGAGGATAGAAGGGAATCGGGTTACACCCGGTTAGGGTTTTTGGCACGATAAAGGTTTGCGCGCAACGTGCATGCATGGGAGCCCGACTCGGGCGTGCACGTGTCCATGAGGTTAGGGCTTGTAGGACACCTGTGTGTCCCTGCATGTAAGCGAGGATGAGACATTGGGATGGAGAGTTTAATTATAATTATATACACTGTTTGTCACACCCCGACCGATGGCGGAATCATCGGGGCGGGACATGTAGACTGTTCATGAGCACAAGGTTGACTAAATTGTAATATATTAAACATCAATTTCATTTCAAATAATCCAAACACAACCAAATCCAAGAAAGAACATAATTGAAATACATAAAATCCTTTATTCAAATTAACCAAGTCCCAAAGCCTATGTGAAGCAAATCTTGATCAAATCACACATTAGTACCTGAAACATGAATAAAATAAGGTCAACTAAAAAGTTGGTGAGCATACACAGGTTTGTATATAGATAGCATATAGTTTGTAAATAAACAAATCCTTACATATCATGATAAAATAAGGCCTTTATGGGGAGCCGCTATTGTGTAACCAAGTACAATCAAACCTTTGTAACTAGCATGCAAAATTGTGTTGTCGGTAACAATCACCCTACCTGGGTGGGTTTGTCAGACTCAATAGATCTATCATTGTTTACCGTCGGCTTGAATAGTTAATGATTGCACATAAATCGCACACAAAAGTTAGCACAACTAGCACTCGGGCATAAAGCTCAAATTGCACACATGAATGTAAAGGGGATTTGTATTTGTGTAGTCTGTGTAAATGTAAACAATAGTATTGTATAATGTTCATGTTCCACCCCAAAAAGTGTAAAAGAGTAAAAGGGGCTATGTAATACTCACTTGATTTGAAGGCGTAGCTAACACGAGATACTTGATAGCAACGGGGTCCTCGTAATGTACAACGTTAACCTAGAGTGTAATATGTATTGAATCAATAGTGTGCACTATAGTCTATGTCTAAGTCTAAGGTTAAATTGGATGTGTATAAGGAATTTGAAGTTGTAGGTGTTAGTGGTTTGTACTTGAATGGTGTGGTATAAAAATAATGTAAGTATTAGGGGTGATTAAGTATGACCTAAACAAATAGTTTTTTGTTTAAATGTAATTTAAATAAATAATTATAACCTTATTTATTTATTTATAAAATATGTAACTTAGTCATTTAGTTGTGAAAATGTATTAAATGTTTTATATTAAATATAAATTTCTTTACTTTATTTTCATAAAGATGTTTAAATAAATTGTGTAAATAATAATTAAGTGTAGGGTTTAACAATAAATATAGATTAAATTTTGTAAGTTTTAAATAAATAATTTCTATTTATTTTAGAATAGAAATTTGATCTTTTTAAATAATGTTAATATAAATCTTCATAAATTCAATTCTTTTTATTTAAAAATTAATTTGAAATACTTATTGTTTTTAAAATATGGAAATAATTATTCTGCCAAGAATTTTCTCACACACACGACCGTGCCTGGGAAGGGACACGATCGTGCTCTAACCACGGGCGCGACCGTGTTAGTCAGGGCGCGACCGTGTTGATCAAACAGAGGGCATAACTAACCAAATCACTAGGCACGACCGTGCCTTGGCCAGGCACGATTGTGTCTATGATTCTAAAACACGACTGAGATTAGCCAATGGGCATGACTGGTCTGAGTGTGGGAGGCACAACCGCGCTGGTATTTGGCGCGACCGTGTCTGTTCCAAAACAGATTCAATTTGACTAATTCTTATATTGTTAATGTCGGAATTCATGGGGCTTTCACCCATTAGATCATCACGAGTCTTTTTTTATAGATTAATTGTATTTAAAACGTGTCTAAGGTTCGATACGATTAAATCATTTTTGAACAAAATATAGATTCGGGTTCGTGGTGATTTCTATATTGCAAGCCCAAATTAAGATGGGGCTTTTGATCTATAGACTAAAACGAGTGGGTATGAGGTTTCAATTACCCTGGATGACGATGAATTGATGGTTTACGGTAGAAACGAGTTTCGGCAACGACAGGCTTGATCTCCGACGTCTTCTGCTGTAAATCCGGCTAAATCACGTGTTCAGGAACTTCAGAGAGGATCGACAGTGCAAACAAATTGGGGGATTCGATGGTCTCGTGGATGAATTTGATGATTATGAGATGAATTGATGTAATTTAGTTTATTTGTTGTAATTATGATGATCAAGAGGCTTAAGTCTGTTCGTTAATAGTTGGAACGTGTAGAACGGTTACGAAATCGAACGTCTCTATGATTAAAGGCTGCATTTACGTTTCAACTGATGAGAGGCGTGACCGTGCCCGTATGAGGCGCGACCGTGCCAAGGCATCGGGCGCGACCGTTCCAAAGCAGGGCGCGCGACCGTGCCAAAGCACTTGGCGCGACCGTGCCAGAACGAGGCGTGACCGTGCCTATTAGGGTTTCTTGTTACTTTTCAACATAAAACCTTGTAACTTTAGTCTTTGACATATTTGTATAAATAGATACTTATGTAGTGTTTAGTAGGTTATAACCGAGTAAAATTTGCGAGTTTGCATTGAAATATAGTATTTAATTGATGGTACGAATAGAACAAAACAATGCACTAGAATTGGGTTTGAAATGTATTACATTGAATTGAAATACGAATACTAAAAATCAGAAATGTTACAGTCTCCCTATGTTGAGGGAATTTAGTCCCGAAATTTAGCTAGAGGAAGCGACGGCATCAGTAAAAAGATGGGGGTACTTGAGCTTCATTTGGTCCTCTCGTTCCCAAGTGAACTCAGGACCACGTTTAGATTCCTAGCGAACTTTGACAATAGGGATACGGCTTCGCTTGAGCTGCTTGACCTCACGATCCATGATTTCTACCGGTCTCTCAACGAAGTGCATCGTTTCGTCAATGTGCACGTCGTCAAGAGGTATGTGGAGATTTTCATCAGCAAGACATTTTTTCAGATTAGACACGTGAAATGTAGGGTGTACATTGCCAAGTGATGGAGGTAAGTCGAGTTTGTAAGCCACTTTCCCAATCCTTTCAAGGATCTTAAATGGACCCACATAGCGAGGTGCTAACTTGCCTTTCTTTCTAAAACGGATCACACCTTTCCATGGAGACACCTTTAGAAGAACAAGGTCCCCGACTTGGAATTCCAAAGGTTTTCGTCGTTTGTCGGCATAACTCTTTTGCCGACTTCTCGCTACTCGAATGTTGTCACGGATTTGGATAATCTTGTCGGATGTTTCTTGAATTAGCTCGGGACCGGTGATTTGTGCTCCACCAATCTCATTCCAACATATAGGAGAATGACACTTGCGACCATAGAGAGCTTCGAATGGAGCCATGTTGATACTCGTGTGGTAGCTATTGTTGTAAGAGAACTCGATTAGGGATAGATGTGTATCCCAATTGCCACCAAAATCAATTACACAAGCTCTAAGCATATCCTCAAGAGTTTGGATTGTTCGCTCGATCTGACCATCAGTTTGGGGATGGTAAGCCGTGCTCAAATCCAATCGTGTACCAAAGAGCAGTTTGGAGAGATTGCCAAAAAAGAGAGGTGAACCGAGCATCTCTATCGGAGATTATGTTTAAGGGAACACCGTGACGGCTCAAAATTTCATCAATGTAAATTCGGGCTAGTTTCTCAACCTGATAGTCTTCACGGATAGGTAAGAAATGAGCAGATTTGGTGAGACGGTCAATAATCACCCAAATGCTATCATAACCACTTGAAGTGCGAGCTAGTTTGGTAATGAAATCCATAGCTAAGTTCTCCCATTTCCACACGGGGATTTCCGGCTGTTCAAGTAATCCGGACGGACATTGATGTTCGGCTTTGACTTTGGAGTAAGTTAGACATTTGGCCGTATGAGGCGCGACCGTGCCAAGGCACCGGGCGCGGCCGTTCCAAAGCAGGGCGCCTGACCGTGCCAAAGCACTTGGCGCGACCGTGCCAGAACGAGGCGCGACCGTGCCTATTAGGGTTTCTTGTTACATTTCAACATAAAACCTTGTAACGTTAGTCTTTGACATATTTGTATAAATAGATACTTATGTAGTGTTTAGTAGGTTATAACCAAGTAAAATTTGCGAGTTTGCATTGAAATATAGTATTTAATTGATGGTACGAATAGAACAAAATAGTGCAGTAGAATTGGGTTTGAAATGCATTACATTGAACTGAAATACGGATACTAAAAATCAGAAATGTTACACTGTTCGACGTAAGTTTTGAACGTATTATGATCATGAGATCACGCGTTTGTTAGGTTTGGGATTTAAGCATGAACGGACGAGTTGTAGAGCAAGGACCGAGACACGGCATAACCGGTGAGTTTCTAATCCCCCACTTTTAAATGTTTTAAATGTTTTGGGGCTATCGTACACACTTATGAAATAAGTTTACTCTATTAAATATGTTAAGGATTTCGGGTTCTAACCTGATGCGTTTTGAATATAAAATAAGTGATAAGTGATCATGGGGTCTATGATGGGATCATTGAAATGTGTGAGTTACGGGTATGGGTTATTAAGGCGTGTCGTGTTAAAGGCCGCACGGAAAGAGTCGTGTCGTACATTAAATGCTTATGATATATGTGTGTGAGAATAATCCTGTTCTAGGGTTACGGGTAATGTAATTGCTAGTATGTTGTTGTGTTGTGTGTTCGTCGGTGTATGTTTGCATCGTGTCATTATGGCATAGCAAACAGGAATGGTGAAGGATGAGGTTCGTCGGGAAGTCACCAACGGTGACATTTATTAACAGGTTAATGATGAGCTCAGTGTGTGTCGAACGCCCCGACGACGGTAACCCTGATGAGGGTGCGGTGATGAGGTATGTGTTTACATGGGTATTTATATATGTGTAGTATTGCATGCAAACGTTGAGTTATATTGATTATGCATGTGGTGATATTAATGTGTTAATGTTAGTGTGACGTGTAGATGTTATCATTGTGGATGTAGAGTTAAATTGACAGTTGTGTAGGAATTATGACGTGACGTGTATAAGTGTCGTGTCAGTTAATTGTGAGAGCCTTGGTTAAGGCCGGGTGTGTTAATGTCTAGAGTTTGTTATGTTAACCAAGTGTCTGGTTGATGCTTGTTCTTGGGTACGAGTTATTAGTATGGTAAATTAAGTCTATGTCAAAGAGGTGATAAGTTTATTATTATCATTATTATTGGAAGTACGGGCTGAGTCCTGGGTGATGAACGGTTATGGGATGCCGTGGGATAACAGGGGGTTAACTATTCATTAATGAATCATAAACTATTTTATTAAGGACCGGAGGGTCCTGAGTGGAATAAACTAATGAATATGATGTGATGGCTTTTGTTTATATTAAACCATTAAAACTCACTCAGCGTAGCTGACTTTGTGTGTACTTTAGATTGTTTTGCGGGTAAGCGTAGCGTTGACGTATCTCGGCTTGGAGGTGGTGTTACTCGGATTGGTGTACAGGCATTCGTGTGGTATATTTATTAACATTAAATGCTAATAAATGATTTTTGAAAGACTTCCGCTGTAGTTTGGTTAGTAACAAATGCGTCTTTTAAAGAGAATAACCCGTTATGAGAACCAACTGTAGGATGCCCGGGTTGTGGTCTTACTAGTTGGTATCAGAGCTGTGGTTTAAGAGAAAATAGGTGTTTTTACTAAAATAAAATACCATAACTTAAACGGAAAATGGGACGAGGGTGAAACGATTGCCACCTCGAGTAACCTCGAGCCAAGAGATACGTCTTTTGAGTTATGCATTAATGGTTAGAGTATTAATTGTGTAGTATAACACTACGTGGAAATTGTGTGATATGATTAGGTGAGATTATGTGAAGAAATGTGGAGTAGCACTAATTGCGTTATATGAGATAGTCTGAATTATTGGCATGGTTTAATGAACTCATGGGTAGCCATGTGTAGTGTGCAGTTGTGATATATATGACGATTTGCTATATATTTGTGTGAGATGCATATGCACCTGGTGTTTGTGAAAGGTAGAAAGTTAGTGTGAATATGATGGGGAGAGTTTAGAATTCGAGCAGTAATGTGGACTACCAAATAGCATTTCATCACCGTGATTTGACAGTCTATGATTACTCTCATATTCCGAACTTGTTTCCTATAGTAATCACTCTAACGTTCTATCTTGAGTAGGACTAGGTGCTTAAGACGAAGCGTATGAGACCGGGCAAGCGTGGAACTCCTACTAAGAGGAATGCAGAACGACCAGTCAAGACGACGGTTGCTGCGGGTGAAACTGCTAGTGAGACGTGAGTAGTTTTGGCACTCCTCGTGCCAAGTGTGACAAGAGCTTTGGTAGGTAACATAACGCATGGAGCTATGATTGGAAACACAAAATGGAAAAGGAAAAGCAGTGCCAGCTATACGTGATATTCCTCCAGGATGTGGACCTGCACGGTTGAGAGATCGACCACATGCTGTGGTTAACGGGTACTTTGCTTCAAGGAGAACCAAAGGAGTTCACGCTAGATGCACCTGACGTAGTCTAGTAGTGATTTGGCGGGCAGTGTTTTGGATGCTCAATTGCTTGATGAATAACTAGTATGACAGTCTTCGCGAGATATTTCTGGTTGATTTGGCGCTATGACTAAATATATGTTTACGTGGTATGATACTTAATGCAAATATTGGTTATTTGATTTGACATTGATCCTGAGTTTTTGCCATGTGGTGCTTTGACCGTGATTAAAAATAGTCGTATTAGTGATAGCCTACTATTGTGAGTGCAGTGTTAAACTTAGTGTGGTATGGTGTGATTATGTGATTTCCTTTTGAACAACGTGAGTTCATATTAAATGTAATTCTTGATGTGGTGCTAGTGCATGGTTAGTAAGATGGTATGAGTAGACTTGTATAGACATGAGTTTTGAAATTGTCCGTGTCTACATTCTTAAGATAGTGTCACTGATGTGATAAAGACCAGGTGATGTTTGGAGTGCAATGGGTGTGTTGCACTTTGTGTGAATGTGCAGGACGGGGTCTTGTGGGAAATTGTGGTTATATACCTTGTGTGTAGGTATAAAGGAACGGGACGAGGTCCTGTGGGGAAATATGATTTATATATATTATGCGTGTAAATGATTAGGATGATGTCTTGTGTATAGACTGAGTAATGCATTGTTCTGAACCATTGATACGACCCGTACGGGGTACTACTAGATAAAATCTGTGTTAGTGTGTGATGACGTGTGGCAGGGGCTACCGTTATAATGAATAGAAGGAAGAGTTCAGGAGTTTGTGTGTCTATAGATGACAAGTTAATATTATATATCACGTAGATGTGCTCAGGTCTACCTAGTTATGTGTGTGCTTTATGCTAGTTAGAGAGATAAGATGCTATACCTATGCGTACTTCGAACATGATATGTTTTGTTATTATAACCTGACGTTGTGAGTCCTGGTAGTGCTCACTTAGTCGTTCATAGGACAGGTAGCTAGCGCGATCGATGCATAGTATTTCTACCTTGACGCTTTCTCGACGTTAATACATAGAGGTGAAGCAAAGAATTTTAATATTTTCTAGATGATCGGCGAGGTGCTCTTATGAGATGCCTATGATTATATCTCGGGAATTAGGAGCACGAAGCCGCTAGTTACAATTTTGCCAGGTAGGGTGATTGTTACCGACAACACAATTTTGCATGCTAGTTACAAAGGTTTGATTGTACTTGGTTACACAATAGCGGCTCCCCATAAATGCCTTATTTTATCATGATATGTAAGGATTTGTTTATTTACAAACTATATGCTATCTATAAACAAACCGGTGTATGCTCACCAACTTTTTAGTTGTCCCTATTTTATTCATGTTTCTGGTACTAATGTGTGATTTGATCAAGATTTGCTTCACATAGGCTTTGGGACTTGGTTAATTTGAATAAAGGATGTTATGTATTTCAACTATGTTCTTTCTTGGATTTGGTTGTGTTTGGATTATTTGAAATGAAATTGATGTTTAATATAATACAATTTAGTCAACCTTATGCTCATGAACAGTCTACATGTCCCGCCCCGATGATTCCGCCATCGGTCGGGGTTTTATGTATTTCAACTATGTTCTTTCTAGGAAAGCATTTCGCATAAATCCCAATCAACCGAGGGACCCGTATGCTTTCCTGGGAATTCCCGGGATGAGTGTTTACTTATAGGCTAAAGCATGTCTCCTTGAAAATTATATGAGTTTAATTTACCTTAATGTGTCATAGTACTCAAGTGATTTTATCACTATTTGAGTACAATCCAAAGTATGATTAACTATTTTTGTTATCTTATTCTTTTAAACCCAAACAACATTCATAAGTTCTTACATCTTTTCTTGTCTTGTGAAAATCTGTAGAATGCCTCCCCGTCGTGCTCCCGTGGCCAACACCAACACCGACATCGCTACCATCCTTGCACAACTCGTAACTCAACTCACTCAAGCTAATGGTGCCACCAATGGTAACCATGGGGCAAATGGTGGAAATTGTGGTGCCAACCCATCTCAATGCACTTTCAAGCATTTCAACTCATGTAATCCCCTCAAGTTTTATGGTACTGAAGGAGCAACGGTGTAACATCCCAAAAATAAAACGACAGTTATAATAACGGAATAAACGAACGAGGCATGACGGGTCGGGTCGGATGGGTCAGCGGGCTATAAATAGCCTATGCCACCCCTTTTCTCTCATTTGCCACTTTTAGAGAGAAAAACCGTAGAGAGAGAAAGTTGGCGGATCGACCCGAGACTTCAGCAAAGTGTTACTCCATAACTCGTGAGAAGAACCTCCGGATCAGAAACTCTATTCAGGTAACAATCCGACCTAAATCTGAGTTTTAGTTCGTTTTTAGGTTTTTCGGGTTTTGGGTGAAAAGGTAAGGTTTGAACGGATGAAACTGAAAGATAATCATGGATTTGAGTTCCTTAATGGAAAACGAACGTTTTGAATGCAAACAGGTTCGGGATCTTGACATGATCAGACCCGAATGTGAAAGTTAGGGTTTTTCGTGAAGAACAGGTCGTGCGCACTTGCTAAACGCGCACGGAGCAGGTCCTGCGCACTTGCTAAGTGCGCAGGAGGAGGGACCTGCGCATTTGATAAGTGCGCAGGAGGAGGGACCTGCGCACTTGATAAGTGTGCAGGCAGCAGGGTCTGCGCACTTGCCAAGTGCGCAGACATCAGAACTGGTTAAGTGAAGTCAGTATGTTAGAATGGTTAAACCGTTGGAGTCGGGATTGGTCTGATGTGTATTTAAATAATCAATTCAGATCGGAAGTGACGTTGTTGGACCTTCGTTTAGGACAACCCATATTAGCGTATCAGGTGAGTTCTAGAGCCCTCTTTTAAATGTTTTGTTAAATGTTTCGGGCTGGTGTGCATACTTACGAGATGATGTTTTAACGAAATGATGTTTTAACAAAACGATGTTTACGAAAGGAAAGGTTATGAAGTGTTTTTGCCAAAACGGTTTACGAATGTTTATGAACGGTCTAAATGAGGAAATGCTTAATGAAAAGGGAAAGAGGTAAAGGTTTAAAGAAGTCATTACAAATCTGATATGTCGGATGAATGGAATTGACGAATGAAGTCTGGGAATGTGATTCCCAGCCTTGTGGTAGATTATGGACAGCGAGCCATAGTTACCATAAGAACAACAGGGCAGTGTCTTGGTGGCCTGTCGATGGTTTTGATGTTGTACAACTGGTAAGGGAGTAACGACGGTTACTCGGGTGATGACGATCATCCTAAGTGAATAAGGTAAGGGAAATCAATGACGGCGATACGTAACGGTTGATTTCCAAAGGAAAGATGCGTGTTGGGCAATGACGGCGATACGTAACGGTTGACCCCACGTAGTGAATGGTTGGGCAATGACGGCGATACGTAATGGTTGACCCCACGTAGGGAATGGTTGGGCAATGACGGCGATACGTAACGGTTGACCCCACGTAGTGAATGGTTGGGCAATGACGGCGATACGTAACGGTTGACCCCACGTAGTGTATGGTTGTGGCAATGACGGCGATACGTAGCGGTTGCCCACAACACCAAAGGTTCCTTCGGGGACACTGTGACGCGTAAAGTAAGATACAGAATTAGATAACGATAATGTATGACTTAAATGAATGTTAAAAGTTTTAACGAACAATCCGTTCAACGGTGTTTATGATAATGATGTTGATGATGATATGGGTACGAAACCTTTTTTATAGATGTTAGATTATTACATGCTTTTGTGAAAGGTTTTACTAAATGAATGAATGATATGTTTTTGGCAAATGTTGATGTTAAAGTTTTTATGAAATGCTAGAACTCACCGGCGTAGCTGACTTTTTAGTGTGCACATTCAGGTTAAGGCAGGTTATGAGGATGGACGGTGATGCTTGGCTAGCGAGAGGAGTTACCCGGCTGACTATGAAGACTGGCATCCCGTTATGTTTTAGTTATGATGTATTTATTTTTTAAACAATGTTTACGCTTCCGCATGTATGAACAATGATGACGTTATGTTTAAATGAAATTTTCCGCTGCGTTATTTGATATTCATGTTTAAGAACTGTTTGTGAATGAGTAAATCCAACAAGTGGGGCCTCCTGAGTTTGGGGCCTTACAAGTTGGTATCAGAGCAAGAGTTTGAGAGATTCGGACACTCCTAGTGTCTGAACTTAAACTGTGAATGGGACCGAAAGAGGATGCCAGTACGGGTAACTCGAGCCACAGCATCAGGTCTGAAAAGTAGAGTATGTGTATGTAGTATGCCTTAGGAAGGGTTAGGAAAGGACTTGTGTTCTGATGGAATCACAAAGGTGGTCAAATAGAAATCGAAAGGTAGTGTAATGGTTAATTGCAGATGGTCAGTGTATATTAACATCTTACAGTACTTATTGAATTTTATTTGTTAACTAGCGTGATAACATCGGATTCCTTGTCTTTTAGAATGAAATGGAGGGTAGAATAGGCGGAAGGCGTGGTGGGGGTCGTACCGGATGACACGGTAGGATTCCCGCCCACCAAGTTTATAGTAAAAAGGCAAGAGTTCTTGCGGAACCGGAAGGTAGTGTGCATGAGAACGTACAAGTGTGATGCGAGATGTCCTCCGTTGTGTTGACTTAGCGCGAAAGTGGTAAGAGGTGTCGAGGAGAATACCGGGACAAAATCTCAACTTTGAAGAGACGCGAGTATTAGGAAGTTTTATAAGAGGAACTAGAATGCTCGAGTAAGGTAAATTGGTAATTTCGTTTGGATCCGCGAAATTTTGAATTTACAGGTGCACGTGCATGATGGTGAATCTTATGGTATTGATTAATGCTTACGTATCAGAGTTGATCCAATTACTCAACCACGACTACGAGATGTTAGTCACCCGAGTAACGATTAAGGAGATTGATGAACATCATTAGTAGTGGTAATGATGTCAAAGATGGTGTACCTTACAACGGTGAAAGATGTCAGCAAGTACGAGCCACGGACAAGATAAGGAGGAATGAAACTTCGGTTTACCTAAGTCAGACGAGCATACGTGTGAAGGATGCCAAGGAGCTAGGGTGGGCTACGCTTAGCACAAACACGTTATGATGAATAAGAATCGGTCTACTGTTGAAGTATGCATGAGCATGAAAGAAATAACCACACAGGTGTATGTCCAAAGAATATATGAGTGCACGAACGCACAAATGGCATCTTTCCATGTAGAAGACAGTCCAAGACAACTAATAAGAGTATCTGCTGAAATGAGAAAATAGATATACCAACAACAACAGGAGACGGGAACCGCGATGTTAATTAGGGCGTGCAGACTAAACCAAACCAAACCAGATCCGACCCAAGGATTGTTTGTCTAGAATGAATGTGAAGCACAAGTTTTGACTAACAATGTGAAGTAAGGCATGGGCACTAAGAAGAAATTCAAGGTGACTCAGAGAACGCTCTACTATGTCTAAGTCTAATCAATAGTTGCGAGTGTTGTTAGAATTGGAAAGCCGTTGAGAGACCCACTAAAACTAGAAAGGAAATGAAAGTACAAGTGTCACCGTACGTGTCATTTATCCATAGTAAGACCAACAAATGTGACTTTAGAAGAAAAGCATACAGAAAAGGCTAACAGAAACGAGTAGCTAGAGAATATATATTGTCGGTCAGATGGGATGCCAATCCCTCAGACCATCCGGTGATATGTAGGAAGAATGGTCTTCAATGAACCAACGAAGTGAAATGTAAAACCTGACAAGTACGTTTGAAAGAAAGACTAGAAGGAGATTGTGTATGAAAATATGAATGAAAAGTTCGAGTGACTAGTGTGCCATCTGAATGAATACCTTCCCAACAAGTTGAGTGTGATAAGGGATACCTCATATGTTTGGGGGATACCTGATACGATTCCTACGGGAACGAAGCGATACGGTTCCTACGGGAACGAAGCGATACGGTTCCTACGGGAACGAAGCGATACGGTTCCTTCTGGAACGAAGCGATACGGTTCCTTCTGGAACGAAGCAATACGGTTCCTTCTGGAATGAAGCGATATGGTTCCTTAGGGAACGGGATGATGTGGTTCCTTCGGGAATGAGATGGTACGGTACCTTCGGAAACTTGATAGTATGAATCATTCGGGAACGGGATAATATGATTCATTCGAGAACGACATGGTATGGTCCTTCAAGGACGAATACACCATGGACAGCTTATGAGGTATACACAATGATCCAAATAGTTGAGAGACGATCGATAGGAACCATCCAGATGGCAAGGTGGATAACCTTAACGAGGAGTTGAAATTATGGCCATGGAGTCTTCTATGGACGACTCCGAGTTTGATAAGACATTTCACATAGAATGACGATATAAGAACCCTAACGGTTAGATGTGAAAGACCGACTAGGGATGTACGATGCTGGACCGATCGGTAATCGTGTTCATCGAAGATATCCTCATCTACTCCAAGAATGAGGGTGATCACGCGTGTCACTTGAAGGAAGTATTGGAAGCTCTGAAGAAGGAAAAGTTGTATGCTAAGTTCTCCAAATGCGTGTTCTGGCTTAGGGAAGTCCAATTCCTAGGTCACGTCATTAACCCGAACGGCATTATGGTTGACCCAGCAAAGATAGTGACGGTAAAGGAATGGAATATTCCTAAGACGCCAACTGAAATCGGCAGTTTCTTGGGATTGGCAGGCTACTATCGGAGATTCATCCAGGATTTCTCGAAAATAGCTTCGCCGTTGACAAAGTTGACTCGGAAAGAGGTTAAGTATGAATGGGGTTCGGCCCAAGATGAGGCGTTTAAGGAATTGAAGAAGAGGCTAACCCAAGCTCCAGTCTTGGCCCTCCTCGAGGGCAATGAAGACCTAGTGGTGTACTCTGACGCTTCGGGTCAGGGATTGGGATGTGTGTTGATGCAACGCGGGAGAGTGAATGCGTATGCGTCACGACAGTTGAAGATTCAGGAAGCTAATTATCCAACCAACGATTTGGAACTTGCTGCTGTCGTATTCGCATTAAAAATCTGGAGGGACTACCTGTACGGGGTGAAGTTTACTATTTACTCCGACCACAAAAGTTTGAAGTACTTCTTCGAACAAAAGGAACTTAATATGAGGCAGAGACGATGGTTGGAACTGTTGAAAGACTATGATTGTGAAATAATATACCATCCTGGAAAGGCAAACGTGGTGGCTGACGCTCTAAGCCGAAAGGATGTGCATGCTCCTATTAGAGTGAAAGCTTGCCAGTTAGTGGTAACAGCAGATGTGATGAGAGAAATCAAAAAGGCTCAAGATGAGGCACTTAAGGAAGAAAACATAAAGAAGGAAAGGATGGTTGGCCAACAGGACAAGTTGGAATATAACACCCTTGGTGTTAGGACACGTTTTGGACGGATATGGATACCTATGGGTGGCGAACTTAGGACCAAAATCTTGGATGAGGCTCATAAGTCTCGTTACTCTATCCATCCCGGTACCAATAAAATGTACCAAGATCTGAGAAAGGAATACTGGTGGCCTGAAATGAAACGTGATGTGACGAAGTATGTAAGCAAGTGCTTGACTTGCTCGCAAGTAAAGGCCAAGCACCAGAAACCGTATGGAAAGATTCAACCACTTGATATACCGGAATGGAAGTGGGAACACATTACCATGGACTTCATAACTAAGCTACCTCGCACAGCTAAAGGTCATGACACCATTTGGGTAATTGTGGACCGTTTAACGAAGAGTGCTCATTTCCTACCTATTCGCAAGACGTTCTCGTCGGAAAGGTTAGCGGAAGTATTTATTAACGAAGTAGTAGCACGGCATGGGATGCCTTTGACGATTGTATCTGACCGGGACACACGATTCACATCGAGGTTCTGGAAAAGATGTCACGAGGCGATGGGTACGAGGCTTAATATCAGCACAGCATACCACCCACAAACGGATGGTCAGTCCGAAAGGACCATTCAGACATTGGAAGATATGCTTCGTGCTTGTATTATCGATTTTGGCGGCAGTTGGGACAGTCATCTGCCGTTAGCCGAATTTTCATACAACAATAGTCATCACACAACTATAGGCATGTCGCCATACGAAATGTTGTATGGGAGGAGATGCAGGACCCCGATTTGTTGGGGTGAGATTGGACAAAAGGAATTAGGGAGTCTGGAAGTAGTAAGGGAAACATCAGAAAGGTTTGATCAAATCAAAGCACGAATGAAGGCCGCACAAGATCGTCACAAGTCCTATGCGGATAAACGACGAAGGCCTATTAAGTTTGATGTGGGGGACAGAGTAATGTTGAAGGTGTCACCCTGGAAGGGAATCATACGATTCAGAAAGAGAGGAAAGTTAAGTCCGAGGTTTGTCGGACCGTTCAGGATAATGGCACGGGTTGGTGAAGTCGCTTATCGGTTAGAGTTGCCTGATGAGTTAAGTGGGATTCATCCTACCTTCCATGTATCACACTTGCGAAAGTGTTGGCAGATGAATCGCCTCACGTACCACTTACTGACATCGAGGTCGACAACAGCCTTAATTACATCGAAGAACCCGTGGCCATCCTTGATCGGAAGGAGAAACGTTTACGTAATAAAGTTATCCAATTGGTTAAAGTCTAATGGAAGCATCGAAAGGGATTGGAAGCCACTTGGGAAACGGAGAAGGAAATGAGGGAGTCGTACCCTCATCTATTTGACTTATGATAAGGTTTCGGGGACGAAACCTATTGTAAGGGGGGTAGACTTGTAACATCCCAAAAATAAAACGACAGCTATAATAACGGAATAAACGAACGAGGCATGACGGGTCGGGTCGGATGGGTCAGCGGGCTATAAATAGCCTATGCCACCCCTTTTCTCTTATTTGCCACTTTTAGAGAGAGAAACCGTAGAGAGAGAAAGTTGGCGGATCGACCCGAGACTTCAGCAAAGTGTTACTCCATAACTCGTGAGAAGAACCTCCGGATTAGAAACTCGATTCAGGTAACAATCCGACCTAAATCTGAGTTTTAGTTCGTTTTTGGGTTTTTCGGGTTTTGGGTGAAAAGGTAAGGTTTGAACGGATGAAACTGAAAGATAATCATGGATTTGAGTTCCTTAATGGAAAACGAACGTTTTGAATGCAAACAGGTTCGGGATCTTGACATGATCAGACCCGAATGCGAAAGTTAGGGTTTTTCGTGAAGAACAGGTCGTGCGCACTTGCTAAGTGCGCACGGAGCTGGTCCTGCGCACTTGCTAATTGCGCAGGAGGAGGGACCTGCGCATTTGATAAGTGCGCAGGAGGAGGGACCTGCGCACTTGATAAGTGCGCAGGGCAGCAGGGTCTGCGCACTTCCCAAGTGCGCAGACATCAGAACTGGTTAAGTGAAGTCAGTATGTTAGAATGGTTAAACCGTTAGAGTCGGGATTGGTCTGATGTGTATTTAACTAATCAATTCAGATCGGAAGTGACGTTGTTGGACCTTCGTTTAGGACAACCCATATTAGCGTATCAGGTGAGTTCTAGAGCCCTTTTTTAAATGTTTTGTTAAATGTTTTGGGCTGGTGTGCATACTTACGATATGATGTTTTAACGAAATGATGTTTTAACGAAACGATGTTTACGAGAGGAAAGGTTATGAAGTGTTTTTGCCAAAAAGGTTTACGAATGTTTATGAACGTTCTAAATGAGGAAATGCTTAGTGAAAAGGGAAAAAGGTAAAGGTTTAAAGAAGTCATTACAAATCTATTATGTCGGATGTATGGAATTGACGAATGAAGTCTGGGAATGTGATTCCCAGCCTTGTGGTAGATTATGGACAGCGAGCCATAGTTACCATAAGAACAACAGGGCAGTGTCTTGGTGGCCTGTCGATGGTTTTGATGTTGTACAACTGGTAAGGGAGTAACGACGGTTACTCGGGTGATGACGATCATCCTAAGTGAATAAGGTAAGGGAAATCAATGACGGCGATACGTAACGGTTGATTTCCAAAGGAAAGATGCGTGTTGGGCAATGACGGCGATACGTAACGGTTGACCCCACGTAGTGAATGGTTGGGCAATGACGGCGATACGTATCGGTTGACCCCACGTAGTGTATGGTTGTGACAATGACGGCGATACGTAGCGGTTGCCCACAACACCAAAGGTTCCTTCGGGGACACTGTGACGTGTAAAGTAAGATACAGAATTAGATAACGATAATGTATGACTTAAATGAATGTTAAAAGTTTTAACGAACGATCTGTTCAACGGTGTTTATGATAATGATGTTGATGATGATATGGGTACGAAACCTTTTTTATAGATGTTAGATTATTACATGCTTTTGTGAAAGGTTTTACTAAATGAATGAATGATATGTTTTTGGCAAATGTTGATGTTAAAGTTTTTATGAAATGCTAGAACTCACCGGCGTAGCTGACTTTTTAGTGTGCACATTCAGGTTAAGGCAGGTTATGAGGATGGACGGTGATGCTTGGCTAGCGAGAGGAGTTACCAGGCTGACTATGAAGACTGGCATCCCGTTATGTTTTAGTTATGATGTATTTATGTTTTAAACAATGTTTACGCTTCCGCATGTATGAACAATGATGACGTTATGTTTAAATGAAATTTTCCGCTGCGTTATTTGATATTCATGTTTAAGAACTGTTTGTGAATGAGTAAATCCAACAAGTGGGGCCTCTCGGGTTTGGGGCCTTACAAACGGGACTTCTTCAATGGTTCGAAAGTATTGAGAATACCTTTCTCAATAGTGACTGTCCCGATAACCTTCGTGTTCGTCATGCCACAAGTGTCTTACAAAAATGGGCATTCACATGGTGGAATGGGGAAAAGAGGAATAGGGGTGTGGATGTAGCAATGGCCTTACCTTGGGATGAGGTTAAAATGCTAATGACTGAGGAATTCTGTCCTTGAAATGAGGTAAAGAAACTCAAAGCCGAATTTTGGGATATTGCCCAAGATAGTGGTGAAAACTTGGCATATATAACTCGGTTCCATGAGTTGAGTCTCCTCATGCCTCACATGGTCACACCTTTTTCCCGCTGCATTGAAAAATATATTGGTGGATTACCTAGGCAAATTCAAGATACTGTCCTAGGGAGAAATCCTGCAACACTTGAAGATGCTATCCGTTTATCCGCTACCTTAACAGATAACCATGTGAAGGCGGGGACTCTTACTAAAAAGGGCACAAAGAAAGTCTCCGACACTGCAACCTCTTCCACCCACAACAAAGAAGCCACAACTGAACCCTCCCGACATAATAAGAAAAGAAAGGCTAGGAACTATGCTATGGTCACTCCTGCTATGCCTGTTAACCAAGTTGCTCCTATGGTTCAAGCACCAGCCAAAAAGCCATATGTTGGGATCGACCCACTCTGTGCCACATGCAACTATCATCATCCTCAAAACATCCCATGTCGCCTTTGCACTTATTATGGGAAATATGGCCACACGGTCAATGTGTGTAGGGCCAAAGCTCTTGCGGGCCAAGTCAACCCACCAACCCGAACCAATCAACAAGTGGCTAATCAAGGTGTTCCTGCTATAGCAAATGGGCGTGCATGTTTTGAATGTGGTGACCCAAATCACTTCCGTGATCAGTGCCCAAGGTTGATCAATGCTAGACAAGGCGGAGCTCGTGGGCGTGCTTTCAATATAAACGCCAATGAAGCTCAAGCCAACAATGATGTGGTCAACGGTACGTTCCTCGTTAATAGTTAATATGCCTCCATTTTATTTGATACCGGTGCCAATAAAAGTTTTGTGTCACTTAATTTTGAACCCTTACTTGCAAAGACACGATCCCAATTAGAGAAAACCTTCACTGTCGAAGTAGCAAATGGTGATTCGCTTACAATTGAGTCTATTATCTATGACTGTTCTCTAGAACTTAATGAACATACATTTCCAATCAACCTTGTACCAATGCCACTAGGGAGTTTTGATATCATTATAGGCATGGATTGGCTATCAAACCATCATGCCGAAGTCATCTGTTTTGAGAAATGTATTCGAATACCTCTAGCGTCGGGAGAAACATTAAGAGTCTTTGGTGAAAAGCTTTGCAAAGGACTTAAATTAATGTCATGCACTAACCCTCAAATGTACTTACGAAAGAAGTACGTAGCCTTCTTAGTTCATATTGTTCAAAAGGATGTCAAAGAGAAGAGTATACAAGACATTCCCATCAATCGGGATTTTCCCAAAGTATTTCCCGAAGATCTATCCGGTCTTCCACCCGTTCGACAAGTAGAATTTCGTATTGATCTTGTGCCCGGAGCTTTACCCTGTGGCTAAAGCTCCGTACCGTCTTGGACCCTCTGAAATGCAAGAACTTGCAAGTCAACTCCAAGAGCTCTCTGACAAGGGATTCATTTGTCCAAGTCATTCACCGTGGGGTGCACCCGTCTTGTTCGTCAAAAAGAAAGATGGATCATTCCGCATGTGTATTGACTACCGCGAACTCAACAAGCTTACCATCAAGAACCGTTACCCTTTGCCTAGAATTAATGACCTCTTTGATCAACTTCAAGGCTCTACTTGCTTCTCGAAGATTGATCTTCGATCTGGTTATCATCAACTCCATGTACAAGAGGAGGATATTCCAAAGACTGCCTTCCGAACAAGGTATGGACACTATGAGTTCATGGTCATGCCTTTTGGGCTAACTAATGCACCCGCAGTCTTCATGGACCTTATGAATCGCGTGTGCAAACCGTACCTTGATAAATTTGTGGTCGTCTTCATTGACGATATCTTAATCTACTCCAAGACTAAAGCCGACCATGAGCAACATCTTAGACAGGTTTTGGATCTCTTGAGGAAGGAACAACTATATGCCAAATTCTCCAAATGTGAATTTTGGCTAAAGGAAGTTCAATTTCTTGGTCACATCGTCAACGACAAGGGTATTCATGTTGACCCTGCTAAGATCTAAACGGTTAAGAATTGGAATGCCCCGAAGACTCCCACTGAAGTTCGTTCATTTCTTGGTCTTGCGGGATATTACCGTCGTTTCATCTCAAACTTCTCTAAGATTGCTGTCCCTCTTACCGCCTTGACCCACAAAGGTAAAACTTATGAATGGGGACCAAAACAAGAAGAAACTTTCCAAACTCTGAAGCAAAAGTTGTGCAATGCTCCTATTTTGACTCTCCCTGATGGGAATGATGATCTAGTTGTCTACTGTGATGCTTCTAACCAAGGTCCCGGTTGTGTCCTCATGCAACGAGGCAAAGTAATCGCCTACGCATAAAGACAACTCAAGATTCACGAGAAGAATTATACGACGCACGATATCGAGTTGGGTGCGGTCGTATTCGCATTGAAGATTTGGAGACATTACCTCTATGGCACAAAATGTGTGGTGTTCTCCGACCACAAAAGTCTCCAACACATCTTCAACCAAAAGGAACTCAATATGAGGCAACGACGTTGGGTTGAACTCCTTAACGACTATGACTGCGAGATTCGTTACCATCCCGGCAAAGCGAATGTTGTAGCCGACGCTTTGAGTCGAAAGGACCATGTCATGCTTCAATGTGTCCGAATTCAAACCGACATTCCAAATCGCATCTTAGAAGCTCAACATGTCTCAGTCACCGAGGGTAACATGTACGAGGAAATGTCGTGTGGTGTTGAACTTCAGCTTGAATCGAAACCCAATGGCTTACTTTATTACTTGAACCGCAATTGGGTTCCCGATCGCGATGATCTCCGTGCATTTCTCATGAACGAGGCCCATAAGACTCGTTATTCTATTCATCCTGGTGCGGATAAAATGTACCAAGATCTTCGCCAACAATATTGGTGGCCCGGTATGAAGAAAGACATTGCTCTCTATGTTGCCAAATGTCTAACTTACTCCAAAGTCAAATCCGAACATCAACGTCCGTCCGGTTTACTTGAACAGCCGGAAATCCCCGTGTGGAAATGGGAGAACTTTGCTATGGATTTCATTACCAAACTCCCTCGCACTTCAAGTGGTTATGATAGCATTTGGGTGATTATAGACCGTCTCACCAAATCTGCTCATTTCTTACCTATCCGTGAAGACTATCGGGTTGAGAAACTAGCCCGAATTTACATTGACGAAATTGTGAGCCGTCACAGTGTTCCCTTAAACATAATCTCTGATAGAGATGCTCGGTTCACCTCGCGTTTTTGGCAATCTCTCCAAACTGCTCTTGGTACACAATTGGATTTGAGCACGGCTTACCATCCCCAAACTGATGATCAGACCGAGCGAACAATCCAAACTCTTGAGGATATGCTTAGCGCTTGTGTAATTGATTTTTGTGGCAATTGGGATACACATCTATCCCTAATCGAGTTCTCTTACAACAATAGCTACCACAAGAGTATCAACATGGCTCCATTCGAAGCTCTCTATGTTCGCAAGTGTCGTTCTCCTATCTGTTGGAACGAGATTGGTGGAGCACAAATCACCGGTCCCGAGCTAATTCAAGAAACATCCGACAAGATTATCCAAATCCGTGACAACATTCGAGTAGCGAGAAGTCGACAAAAGAGTTATGCCGACAAACGACGAAAACCCTTGGAATTCCAAGTCGGGGACCTTGTTCATCTAAAGGTGTCTCCATGGAAAGGTGTGATCCGTTTTGGAAAGAAAGGCAAGTTAGCACCTCGCTATGTGGGTCCATTTAAGATCCTTGAAAGGATTGGGAAAGTGGCTTACAAACTCGACTTACCTACATCACTTGGCAATGTACACCCTACATTTCACGTGTCTAATCTGAAGAAATGTCTTGCTGATGAAAATCTCCACATACCTCTTGACGACGTGCACATTGACGAAACAATGCACTTCGTTGAGAGACCGGTAGAAATCATGGATCGTGAGGTCAAGCAGGTCAAGCGAAGTCGTATCCCTATTGTCAAGGTTCGCTGGGAATCTAAAAGTGGTCCTGAGTTCACTTGGGAACGAGAGGACCAAATGAAGCTCAAGTACCCCCATCTTTTTACTGATGCCGTCGCTTCCTCTAGCTAAATTTCGGGACGAAATTCCCTCAACATGAGGAGACTGTAACATTTCTGATTTTTAGTATCCGTATTTCAATTCAATGTAATGCATTTCAAACCCAATTCTAGTGCACTGTTTTGTTCTATTCGTACCATCAATTAATACTATATTTCAATGCAAACTCGCAAATTGTACTCGGTTATAACCTACTAAACACTACATAAGTATCTATTTATACAAATATGTCAAAGACTAAAGTTACAAGGTTTTATGTTGAAAAGTAACAAGAAACCCTAATAGGCACGGTCGCGCCTCGTTCTGGCACGGTCGCGCCAAGTGCTTTGGCACGGTCGCGCGCCCTGCTTTGGAACGGTCGCGCCCGGTGCCTTGGCACGGTCGCGCCCGGTGCCTTGGCACGGTCGCGCCTCTCATCAGTTGAAACGTAAATGCAGCCTTTAATCATAGAGACGTTCGATTTCGTAACCTTTCTACACGTTCCAACTATTAACGAACAGAGTTAAGCCTCTTGATCATCATAATTACAACAAATAAACTGAATTACATCAATTCATCTCATAATCATCAAATTCGTCCACGAGACCATCGAATTCCCCAATTTGTTTGCAATTCTCCCAAGCAAACGCACTGTCGATCCTCTCTGAAGTTCCTGAACACGTGATTTAGCCGGAGTTACAGGGACGCCGGAGATCAAGCCCGTCGTCGCCGGAACTCGTTTCTACCGTAAACCATCAATTCATCGTCCTTCCGGGTAATTGAAACCTCATACCCACTCGTTTTAGTCTATAGATCAAAAGCCCCATCTTAATTTGGGCTTGCAATATAGAAATCACCATGAACCTGAATCTATATTTTGTTCAAAAATGATTTAATCGAATCGAACCTTAGACACGTTTTAAATACAATTAATCTATACAAAAAGACTCGTGATGATCTAATGGGTGAAAGCCCCATGAATTCCGACATTAACAATATAAGAATTAGTCAAATTGAATCTGTTTTGGAAAAGACACGGTCGCGCACTAGCATTCTAGCGCGGTCGTGCTTCATGAGACACGGTCGCGCCAAATACCAGCGCGGTCGTGCCTCCCACACTCAGACCAGTCATGCCCATTGGCTAATCTCAGTCGTGTTTTAGAATCATAGACACGATCGTGCCTGGCCAAGGCACGGTCGTGCCTAACGATTTGGTTAGTTATGCCCTCTGTTTGATCAACACGGTCGCGCCCTGACTAACACAGTCGCGCCCGTGGTTAGAGCACGATCGTGTCCCTTTCCAGGCACGGTCGTGTGTGTGAGAAAAGTTTTGACAGAATAATTGATTCCATAATAAGTATTTCAAACTAATTTTAAATAAAAATAATTGATTTTATAAAATAAATAAATAGAAATTATTTATTTAAAACTTACAAAATTTAATCTATATTGTTAAACCCTACACTTAATTACTATTTACACAATTTATTTAAACATCTTTAGGAAAATAAAGTAAAGAAATTTATATTTAATATAAAACATTTAATACATTTTTATAACTAAATGATTAGGTTACATATTTTATAAATAAATAAATAAGGTTACAATTATTTATTTAATTTACATTTAAACAAAAACTATTTGTTTAGGTTATACTTAATCACCCCTAATACTTACATTATTTTTATAACTAAGTAAACAAATAATAATCTTATTATTTTATTATTTAGTTATTCCAAACTCAAATTTTATACAACACCATTCAAGTACAAACCACTAACATCTACAACTTCAAATTCCTTATGCACACATCCAATTTAACCTTAGACTTAGACATAGACTATTGTGCACACTATTGATTCAATACATATTACACTCTAGGTTAACGTTGTGCATTACGAGGACCCCATTACTATCTAGTATCTCGTGTTAACTACGCCTTCAAATCATGTGAGTATTACATAGCCCCTTTTACTCTTTTACACTTTTTGGGGTGGAACATGAACATTATACAATACTATTGTTTACATTTACATAGACTACACAAATACAAATCCCCTTTACATTCATGTGTGCAATTTGAGCTTTATGCCTGAATGCAAGTTACAAAGGTTTGATTGTACTTGGTTACACAATAGCGGCTCCCCATAAATTCCTTATTTTATCATGATATGTAAGGATTTGTTTATTTACAAACTATATGCTATCTATATACAAACCTGTGTATGCTCACCAACTTTTTAGTTGACCCTATTTTATTCATGTTTCAGGTACTAATGTGTGATTTGATCAAGATTTGCTTCACATAGGCTTTGGGACTTAGTTAATTTGAATAAAGGATTTTATGTATTTCAATTATGTTCTTTCATGGATTTGGTTGTGTTTGGATTATTTGAAATGAAAATTGGTGTTTAATATATTACAATTTAGTCAACCTTGTGCTCATGAACAGTCTACATGTCCCGCCCCGATGATTCCGCCATCGGTCGGGGTGTGACACTAGTGTTGACGTTTTTAAGTGTGTTTTCAGGAAATTGAACGTGGTCTTCAGGTTAGCAATGTAGGTTACATGCATGCATGACGGATACGGCTTTTGGAGGATTTTCTTGTATAACTCATGGTCATGGGTCATATTTGCGAAATCTTAAACTTTTGTAAACTCAAGTTGATATTTTGTGATGTAAACATTTTAAACTTAATTATGTATCCAATTACATGTATGTGTTTGCGGTAATCATATGCTTTGGAAACCATGAATGTTACGCCTCGCGTTTCCGCCTTGATGGGGTGTGAAATAATGGATGAAGTGCATAGGTCTCATTTATATTTTGTTAAATTTTCATTTTCATGATAACAAAAGTTGTGAAAGTTTATTTTATCTGCTAGTTCTATGTCATAAAGGTTTCTATCCAGATAATGATAACCGATAATATGAGAGTTTAAGTAATGGTGACTTTGTTTTGGTCATGCAAACCTTATAACTGTCAGAGTGTAGCTTTATTATTGATACTAAATTCTGAGTATTCTTTAGAATATGTGAGGTATCATAAAGCCTAATACAAAGATCAATTATTTCATGGTTCTATGTAGCCTTAACATTTAAATCCGCCACTAATTTCTCATTTTAATTATTAGTTGAATTCTGGTAAGGAACGTATAGAACTAGACTCAACCCATTATGTGTTGATTGGAATATTAGTATTAGCGGACTGAAAAATCATTAGATAGTGACTACTTTATCTTAGCCAGCTAGTCCCTTGGCTTATGGATGGTCTCATTGTTTATGCCTAGTATAATGACATAATTTGCAGTGAGACTTCGCCTTGGAGTACTTAGAGCTGGAAGTAGTACTTGTATTTTGTTTTCGGACCATAGAACTATCCTCCTTTTAGGTTTAGTATAAGTGAGGTGAATAACATCCGGTTTTCCAGTTCTTAAGCGTTTCTTTTCCTTTACGTATGTTGCTATCAATACACTCATTTTCCTTTGGTACTTCTGAGTGTTATATATTTGATTTTTAAGGAAACTAATCGTACTAGTGGAAAAAAATTATTATGTACGCACTGAAAAAATTTCACCGATTTCCATGTATAAGCGCACTTAGTTTTATGGGTCATGTTAGTGTATATAATGATGTGCTCACGGATGCCAGTTAACCTTTTATTTAGAATTAGAAAGCTTGCATGTGTCTTAGGAATTATTTTGATTCTTCCATTTCCATAGAGAATATATTAGTTTTAGGAAATTCAGAATCTGAAATAGCTCCCCTGATAGCAATCATGAAAGGAGTTTGTAGGTCCTCGGGTGTCTAGGATCGTTACGTGCGAGTCTGTGACTAGTTAAACCCGGTGCGGAATGCCCGTGACTAGGTGGAGAATCAAGCAACACAAAGTAAACCGACAACAAACACGAGATACTTTTAAACTTCGTCTATTGATAATCCAGCCGGTTACAATGAGAATGAGTGCGTACATATGACTAACACTAACTAGCTATTTATCCTAAGACATGTTGCCTACGTACTTAACAAGTGCGCATACTTAGCAAGTACGCAGACTTTGTTCTTGCGTACTTGCTAAGTACGCAGGTTATACAACATGCGCACTTCACTGCAGAAGACTAAGCAAGTACAAGTACCTACATACATGTTTACAACTCGATAAACCAGTACATACAGACACTGAAATACAAGTACAGAAGGACATATAACAAAAGCATAGACAACATCCAGAGTGTCTGTCACACAAAAATGCTCCAACAAACTCCCCCTTGACAACAACTTTGGATTGCCTTTGGTCTTCAAACTCCACCAGCTTTAGCTTCCCATCTTCAACTTGTAGTCAAGGCAAAACTTGACTAACTTGTTGTATCTTGATGCTTGAAGCTGCATCCACTTGTCCGTGTAGATGCAATACTTGTCATTCAGAGCTGTCAGATCTTTCACAGAGAAATTGATGAAGTTGATTTCATCAAAGACCCTAATCAGTTCCTTCGGTTCCAAGCTTCCACTTGCGGACCTTATCTTTCCCATAACCACCGCCTCGCCCGTCTTTGGATCCACGTACCAGTACCACATGTTACCAAGGTTATCCTGAGATAACTTGCTAAGGGGAATCCTGGTTTCACATAGTACTGGAATGTAGACCAGTTTCCTTGTAACATCCCGAGTTTTAGGGCGCGAAAGAATTCACTAGAATTAAAAATTTTAAATAAGAAAAAGGGAAGCGGGCTTGGGCCGGGGTGTACGGGCCGAAAGAGGCAAGGGTTTGGGCCCTTATAAGCCTCAAGACCTGCCCAAAAGCCCTCATTTCCATCATCATTTTCGTTTCTAGAGAGAGAAGGTGAGAGAGAGTCTAGAGAGAGAAAGTCTCGTTTTTCAAATCCGAGCTCATAGGACCGTGGGCATTCGTATCTGGACCGTTTAGATGTGAAGGTGAAGCAATTTCAGGTAACCGATTCTCTTAGATCTGAGTTTTAGTTCGTTTTTGGGTTTTTCGGGTTTTGGGTGAAAAGGTTATGTTTGAACGGATGAAACTGAATGATGAGCATAGATTTGAATTCCTTAATGGAAAACGAACGTTTTGAATGCAAACAGGTTCGGGATCTTGACGTGATCAGACTCGAATGCGAAAGTTAGGGTTTTTCGCGAAGAACAGGTCGTGCGTACTTATCAAGTGCGCACAGAGCAGGTCCTGCGCACTTGCTGCGCACTTGCTAAGTGCGCAGGAAGCAGGGTCTGCGCACTTGCTAAGTGCGCAGGCATCAGGCTGGTAAAGTCAGTATAGTCGCCTAAATCAGAATGGTTAAACCATTTAGCGTTGAGTTAAGTCTGATACGTGTCAATTGTCATGATTGTTCAGATTGTGTGAGATACAGTAGACAATTGCAGCTAAGATACCAGGTGAGTTCTAATCCCCTTTTTGCCTTCTTTAGGGGTGGTGTGCATACTTAGTGTAAAGCGTTTATTATATTTTATATATTATAAACTGAAGGGAAAAGCTATGTTTTAGTGAAAAGTTTAAAAGAGGCAAAAGTACATTTTAGTAAAGTATGATTATATTATTGGCAAGCGTTTATTATATTTTTCATATACATAAACAAAGGCATAATATAAGTGCTAGTATGTTTTCAGTAAAGCAAGATATATTATTTGGCAAACGTTTACTATATTTATTATACATAAACAAAGGCATAATATATGTGTTAGTATGTTCAAGTAAAGCAAGATATATATTTTGGCAAGCGTTTACTATATCTTCATATACATAAACAAAGGCATAATATATGTGTTAGTATTTTCAAGTAAGCAAGATATATCATTTGGCAAGCGTTTACTATATTTATTATACATAAACAAAGGCATGATATATGTGTTAAGATATATTTCAGTAAGAGCAAAGGTATTTATGGCAAGCGTTTACTATATTTTTATATACATAAACAAAGGCATAATACATGTTAAGTTATGAACAAGATTTAAAGAAAGTTTTATGAACAGTAAAGTGAACAGTTTTCCTTCGGGAATGTGTACCAGCTATAAAGGTCCTTGGGACAGATGTTACTTGTACAAGATGTCAGATATGGGTTCTACCCATTAGTAAGAACCTTTGTGGTTCCTTAACGGTTGTACAACTGGGATGAGTGACGGCGGTCGCTCGGGAGGTCCACGCAACCTCCCCGTAGTGTTAAGCGGTATTGTCGGTTCATGGTCGTTGATCATGGGGGCATTGACCAGGGTATTGTCAGTTCATGGTCGTTGATCATGGGGGCATTAACTAGGTACTCATCGGTTGATGGTCGTTGACCATGGGGGCGGTATAGTAGTGACAAGGAATTGACGGATAGGCGGTATTGTCGGTTCATGGTCGTTGATCATGGGGGCATTGACCAGGTACTTGTCGGTTCATGGATGTAAGCCATGAGGGCAGTACAGTAAAGAGGAATTGACGGTTTGTTATACGTTTTAAACTGTTTGAAAAGTAAAGTGTGTTAAGTTTAGCCTTAATGGCAGTATATATGTTTTTAGTAAATCTTTTCTTTAATTGATTTAAAGTAAACGTTAGAACTCACTCAGCGTTGCTGATTTTAGTATGCACATCAGTTAAGTGTAGGTGGCAGTAGATGGACATGGATGCTTAGCTTGGCTTGGCGAGAAGAGTTACCCGAAGATCAGCATCTGGCATCCTGTTTATGTTTCTTTGATTATGTTGATTAAGACAAGTTTCAGTTGTATTTGACAAGTTATGTTTAGACATGTTATGTTTCCGCTGCGTATGTTGAGATTTAAATCGTTTCTGCTGTGATAATGTATGTCTTACGTTTAAGCGCTATGTGTTAGTGAGTAAATCCAATAAGTGAGGCCTCTCGGGTTTGGGGCCTTACAAGTTGGTATCAGAGCCATAGTTTGAGAGATTTGGACATCCCCGATGTCCAGACTTAAACTAAGAATGGGACCAAGTAGCGGATGCCAGTAAGGGTAACTCAAGCCAAAGCATCAAAAGCGTATAGTAAGTAAAGTTTACCTTTTAGAGTGTCAAGATAAGAATATAGGCTTTAGTGGAACCATGAAAGCGAATAAATAGAAAACAAGATGTGATGTAGTGGTTAATTGCAGATGGCCAGTGTATATTAACATCTTACCTTACTTATTGTGTTCTACATATTCCCTAGCATGATGAAATTAAATCCTTTTGTTCTCTATCTTTCAGTTAGAAATGGCTAGACGTGGAGGAACTAGAGGGGGCGGAGGAGGAAGACGTGGTGGGCGTACAGGCCGCCACGGTGGAGCTAGCACAAACCAAGTGATTGAAGGGAGTGTTCACACTACCCATACTGATACGGTAGTCAGTCAGCACAATGTTGAACATGCGGCAGAAGATGATCAGACATTCGAGTTCGAGCCGGCCATGCAAGCAGCTATTGGCCGTGAGTTTACCCGACTGTTGAAGGAAACCTTACCGGCCATACTAGACGAAGCCTTGAGGAAGGCCAAGGAGAGCCCTAACACAACTGAAGAGCCTGTGGTGCTTCCAACAATGGGAGGACCAAATCTAGTAGAAAATGTTGCACCGCCTGCTCGCGGCTGCGACTATAAGGCATTTCGGGGTTGTGATCCACCCGTGCTTACTGGGGAAAAGGAAGCATCAGATACCTTAGATTGGATTAACGGCATGGAGTCGACCATTCGTCTTAGTGAATGTCGACCGGAACAAGCAGCCATGTTCGCTTGGAAGTCATTGAAGGGAGAAGCAGCACACTGGTGGGAAACCGTGAAACAGGCTAAGGTTGACCAAGCGGTCGGATTGATGATGTGGAGCGACCTGAAAGCTTCAGTAACTGAAAAGTTTTGTCCTAAGAACGAGGTCCATAAGGTGGAAAGGGAATTCTTGACTCTCCAAGCCGGACTCATGACTCACCGGAAATATACTTCAAAGTATAACGAGTTGGCACGCCTGGTGCCTCATCTTGTAACGACAGAGGAGAGGAGGATTCATTATCATGTTCAGGGGTTGCCTCCAAAGATACGTACCTTTGTAAAGGCCAACACACCGAGTACCTTTGAGTCGGTGGTTGTGCTGAGCAGAGTTGTGTACGATGACATCGCCTCTGAAGTCATTGTTGAAGCACCCAAGAAACAAGCAGCTAAGCGCACTGCTGAGGAACTTCAGGGTCCTAACGATAGGAGGGCAAGGGTAGAAGCTGAGGGTCTATGCGGGAAATGTGGAAGGAGACATGGAGGTGAATGTAAGGCGGGTCAGGTGGGATGTTTCAGATGTGGCAAGTTTGGACACCAATCACGGGACTGCCCGGAAAGGCCAAGATGCCACAATTGTGGGGGACAGGGACACGTGAGCCGAGATTGTAGGAAACCCAAGGAAACGGAAGCGGGGGGATCTGGAAAGGGAAAGGGTGCAGAGAAGGAACCCTACATGAACAGAGCCAAGGCAAGGGTCTACCAGATGGCTCAGTAAGGTACGTTGCAAGCTCTTATTCTCGATATGGCAAGTTTATGTTATTATTTCCTTACTAAATTAGTTAGCCCCATTAGTCTAGATGCCTTAGAATTTGAGATCGCCTAAGGTTAAGCTCCCAGTGGTAGTTAATCACAATGGCCTTCATGACCAAGCTGCCTTGCATAGCTACGGTTTATGCCACCCATTCTGTGATTAGCTATCAGTTTAGCTTATGGCAGGTTTCGAGGACGAAACCTATTGTAAGGAGGGTAGACTTGTAACATCCCGAGTTTTAGGGCACGAAAGAATTCACGAGAATTAAAAATTTTAAATAAGAAAAAGGGAAGCGGGCTTGGGCCGGGGTGTACGGGCCGAAAGAGGCAAGGGTTTGGGCCCTTATAAGCCTCAAGACCTGCCCAAAAGCCCTCATTTCCATCATCATTTTCGTTTCTAGAGAGAGAAGGTGAGAGAGAGTCTAGAGAGAGAAAGTCTCGTTTTTCAAATCCGAGCTCATAGGACCGTGGGCATTCGTATCTGGACCGTTTAGCTGTGAAGGAGAAGCGATTTCAGGTAACCGATTCTCTTAGATCTGAGTTTTAGTTCGTTTTTGGGTTTTTCGGGTTTTGGGTGAAAAGGTTATGTTTGAACGGATGAAACTGAATGATGAGCTTAGATTTGAATTCCTTAATGGAAAACGAACGTTTTGAATGCAAACAGGTTCGGGATCTTAACGTGATCAGACCCGAATGCGAAAGTTAGGGTTTTTCGCGAAGAACAGGCCGTGCGTACTTATCAAGTGCGCACAGAGCAGGTCCTGCGCACTTGCTAAGTGCGCAGGCATCAGGCTGGTAAAGTCAGTATAGTCGCCTAAATCAGAATGGTTAAACCATTTAGCGTTGAGTTAAGTCTGATACGTGTCAATTGTCATGATTGTTCAGATTGTGTGAGATACAGTAGACAATTGCAGCTAAGATACCAGGTGAGTTCTAATCCCCTTTTTGCCTTCTTTAGGGGTGGTGTGCATACTTAGTGTAAAGCGTTTATTATATTTTATATATTATAAACTGAAGGGAAAAGCTATGTTTTAGTGAAAAGTTTAAAAGAGGCAAAAGTACATTTTAGTAAAGTATGAATATATTATTGGCAAGCGTTTATTATATTTTTCATATACATAAACAAAGGCATAATATAAGTGCTAGTATGTTTTCAGTAAAGCAAGATATATTATTTGGCAAGCGTTTACTATATTTATTATACATAAACAAAGGCATAATATATGTGTTAGTATGTTCAAGTAAAGCAAGATATATATTTTGGCAAGCGTTTACTATATCTTCATATACATAAACAAAGGCATAATATATGTGCTAGTATTTTCAAGTATGCAAGTTATATCATTTGGCAAGCGTTTACTATATTTATTATACATAAACAAAGGCATGATATATGTGTTAAGATATATTTCAGTAAGAGCAAAGGTATTTATGGCAAGCGTTTACTATATTTTTATATACATAAACAAAGGCATAATACATGTTAAGTTATGAACAAGATTTAAAGAAAGTATTATGAACAGTAAAGTGAACAGTTTTCCTTCGGGAATGTGTACCAGCTATAAAGGTCCTTGGGACAGATGTTACTTGTACAAGATGTCAGATATGGGTTCTACCCATTAGTAAGAACCTTTGTGGTTCGTTAACGGTTGTACAACTGGGATGAGTGACGGCGGTCGCTCGGGAGGTCCACGCAACCTCCCCGTAGTGTTAAGCGATATTGTCGGTTCATGGTCGTTGATCATGGGGGCATTGACCAGGGTATTGTCAGTTCATGGTCGTTGATCATGGGGGCATTAACTAGGTACTCGTCGGTTCATGGTCGTTGACCATGGGGGCGGTATAGTAGTGACAAGGAATTGACGGATAGGCGGTATTGTCGGTTCATGGTCGTTGATCATGGGGGCATTGACCAGGTACTTGTCGGTTCATGGATGTAAGCCATGAGGGCAGTACAGTAAAGAGGAATTGACGGTTTGTTATACGTTTTAAACTGTTTGAAAAGTAAAGTGTGTTAAGTTTAGCCTTAATGGCAGTATATATGTTTTTAGTAAATCTTTTCTTTAATTGATTTAAAGTAAACGTTAGAACTCACTCAGCGTTGCTGATTTTAGTATGCACATCAGTTAAGTGTAGGTGGCAGTAGATGGACATGGATGCTTAGCTTGGCTTGGCGAGAAGAGTTACCCGAAGATCAGCATCTGGCATCCTGTTTATGTTTCTTTGATTATGTTGATTAAGACAAGTTTCAGTTTTATTTGACAAGTTATGTTTAGACATGTTATGTTTCCGCTGCGTATGTTGAGATTTAAATCGTTTCTGCTGTGATAATGTATGTCTTACGTTTAAGCGCTATGTGTTAGTGATTAAATCCAATAAGTGAGGCCTCCCGGGTTTGGGGCCTTACAAGTTGGTATCAGAGCCATAGTTTGAGAGATTTGGACATCCCCGATGTCCAGACTTAAACTGAGAATGGGACCAAGTAGCGGATGCCAGTAAGGGTAACTCAAGCCAAAGCATCAAAAGCGTATAGTAAGTAAAGTTTACCTTTTAGAGTGTCAAGATAAGAATAGAGGCTTTAGTGGAACCATGAAAGCGAATAAATAGAAAAAAAGATGTGATGTAATGGTTAATTGCAGATGGCCAGTGTATATTAACATCTTACCTTACTTATTGTGTTCTACATATTCCCTAGCATGATCAAAATTAATTCCTTTTGTTCTCTATCTTTCAGTTAGAAATGGCTAGACGTGGAGGAACTAGAGGGGGCGGAGGAGGAAGACGTGGTGGGCGTACAGGCCGCCACGGTGGAGCTAGCACAAACCAAGTGATTGAAGGGAGTGTTCACACTACCCATACTGATACGGTAGTCAGTCAGCACAATGTTGAACATGCGGCAGAAGATGATCAGACATTCGAGTTCGAGCCGGCCGTGCAAGCAGCTATTGGCCGTGAGTTTACCCGACTGTTGAAGGAAACCTTACCGGCCATACTAGACGAAGCCTTGAGGAAGGCCAAGGAGAGCCCTAACACAACTAAAGAGCCTGTGGTGCTTCCAACAATGGGAGGACCAAATCTAGTAGAAAATGTTGCACCGCCTGCTCGCGGCTGCGACTATAAGGCATTTCGGGGTTGTGATCCACCCGTGCTTACTGGGGAAAAGGAAGCATCAGATACCTTAGATTGGATTAACGGCATGGAGTCGACCATTCGTCTTAGTGAATGTCGACCGGAACAAGCAGTCATGTTCGCTTGGAAGTCATTGAAGGGAGAAGCAGCACACTGGTGGGAAACCGTGAAACAGGCTAAGGGTGACCAAGCGGTCGGATTGATGATGTGGAGCGACCTGAAAGCTTCAGTAACTGAAAAGTTTTGTCCTAAGAACGAGGTCCATAAGGTGGAAAGGGAATTCTTGACTCTCCAAGCCGGACTCATGACTCACCGGCAATATACTTCAAAGTATAACGAGTTGGCACGCCTGGTGCCTCATCTTGTAACGACAGAGGAGAGGAGGATTCATTATCATGTTCAGGGGTTGCCTCCAAAGATACGTACCTTTGTAATGGCCAACACACCGAGTACCTTTGAGTCGGTGGTTGTGCTGAGCAGAGTTTTGTACGATGGCATCGCCTCTGAAGTCATTGTTGAAGTACCCAAGAAACATGCAGCTAAGCGCACTGCTGAGGAACTTCAGGGTCCTAACGATAGGAGGGCAAGGGTAGAAGCTGAGGGTCTATGCGGGAAATGTGGAAGGAGACATGGAGGTGAATGTAAGGCGGGTCAGGTGGGATGTTTCAGATGTGGCAAGTTTGGACACCAATCACGGGACTGCCCGGAAAGGCCAAGATGCCACAATTGTGGGGGACAGGGACACGTGAGCCGAGATTGTAGGAAACCCAAGGAAACGGAAGCGGGGGGATCTGGAAAGGGAAAGGGTGCAGAGAAGGAACCCTACATGAACAGAGCCAAGGCGAGGGTCTACCAGATGGCTCAGTAAGGTACGTTGCAAGCTCTTATTCATGATATGGAAAGTTTATGTTATTATTTCCTTACTAAATTAGTTAGCCCCATTAGTCTAGAGGCCTTAGAATTTGAGATCGCCTAAGGTTAAGCTCCCAGTGGTAGTTAATCACAATGGCCTTCATGACCAAGCTGCCTTGCATAGCTACGGTTTATGCCACCTATTCTGTGATTAGCTATCAGTTTAGCTTATGGCAGGTTTCGAGGACGAAACCTATTGTAAGGAGGGTAGACTTGTAACATCCCGAGTTTTAGGGCGCGAAAGAATTCACGAGAATTAAAAATTTTAAATAAGAAAAAGGGAAGCGGGCTTGGGCCGGGGTGTACGGGCCGAAAGAGGCAAGGGTTTGGGCCCTTATAAGCCTCAAGACCTGCCCAAAAGCCCTCATTTCCATCATCATTTTCGTTTCTAGAGAGAGAAGGTGAGAGAGAGTCTAGAGAGAGAAAGTCCCATTTTTCAAATCCGAGCTCATAGGACCGTGGGCATTCGTATCTGGACCGTTTAGCTGTGAAGGAGAAGCGATTTCAGGTAACCGATTCTCTTAGATCTGAGTTTTAGTTCGTTTTTGGGTTTTTCGGGTTTTGGGTGAAAAGGTTATGTTTGAACGGATGAAATTGAAAGATGAGCATAGATTTGAGTTCCTTAATGGAAAACGAACGTTTTGAATGCAAACAGGTTCGGGATCTTGACGTGATCAGACCCGAATGAGAAAGTTAGGGTTTTTCGCGAAGAACAGGTCGTGCGTACTTATCAAGTGCGCACAGAGCAAGTCCTGCGCACTTGCTAAGTGCGCAGGAAGAGGAACCTACGCACTTGCTAAGTGCGCAGGAAGAGGGACCTGCGCACTTGCTAAGTGCGCAGGAAGCAGGGTCTGCGCACTTGCTAAGTGCGCAGGCATCAGGCTGGTAAAGTCAGTATAGTCGCCTAAATCAGAATGGTTAAACCATTTAGCGTTGAGTTAAGTCTGATACGTGTCAATTGTCATGATTGTTCAGATTGTGTGAGATACAGTAGACAATTGCAGCTAAGATACCAGGTGAGTTCTAATCCCCTTTTTGCCTTCTTTAGGGGTGGTGTGCATACTTAGTGTAAAGCATTTATTATATTTTATATATTATAAACTGAAGGGAAAAGCTATGTTTTAGTGAAAAGTTTAAAAGAGGCAAAAGTACATTTTAGTAAAGTATGATTATATTATTGGCAAGCGTTTATTATATTTTTCATATACATAAACAAAGGCATAATATAAGTGCTAGTATGTTTTCAGTAAATCAAGATATATTATTTGGCAAGCGTTTACTATATTTATTATACATAAACAAAGGCATAATATATGTGTTAGTATGTTCAAGTAAAGCAAGATATATATTTTGGCAAGCGTTTACTATATCTTCATATACATAAACAGAGGCATAATATATGTGTTAGTATTTTCAAGTAAGCAAGATATATCATTTGGCAAGCGTTTACTATATTTATTATACATAAACAAAGGCATATATGTGTTAAGATATATTTCAGTAAGAGCAAAGGTATTTATGGCAAGCGTTTACTATATTTTTATATACATAAACAAAGGCATAATACATGTTAAGTTATGAACAAGATTTATAGAAAGTTTTATGAACAGTAAAGTGAACAGTTTTCCTTCGGGAATGTGTACCAGCTATAAAGGTCCTTGGGACAGATGTTACTTGTACAAGATGTCAGATATGGGTTCTACCCATTAGTAAGAACCTTTGTGGTTCGTTAACGGTTGTACAACTGGGATGAGTGACGGCGGTCGCTCGGGAGGTCCACGCAACCTCCCCGTAGTGTTAAGCGGTATTTCCGGTTCATGGTCGTTGATCATGGGGGCATTGACCAGGGTATTGCCGGTTCATGGTCGTTGATCATGGGGGCATTGACCAGGTACTCGTCGGTTCATGGTCGTTGACCATGGGGCGGTACAGTAGTGACAAGGAATTGACGGATAGGCGGTATTGTCGGTTCATGGTCGTTGATCATGGGGGCATTGACCAGGTACTTGTCGGTTCATGGATGTAAGCCATGAGGGCAGTACAGTAAAGAGGAATTGACGGTTTGTTATACGTTTTAAACTGTTTGAAAAGTAAAGTGTGTTAAGTTTAGCCTTAATGGCAGTATATATGTTTTTAGTAAATCTTTTCTTTAATTGATTTAAAGTAAACGTTAGAACTCACTCAGCGTTGCTGATTTTAGTATGCACATCAGTTAAGTGTAGGTGGCAGTATATGGACATGGTTGCTTAGCTTGGCTTGGCGAGAAGAGTTACCCGAAGATCAGCATCTGGCATCCTGTTTATGTTTATTTGATTATGTTGATTAAGACAAGTTTCAGTTGTATTTGACAAGTTATGTTTAGACATGTTATGTTTCCGCTGCGTATGTTGAGATTTAAATCGTTTCCGCTGTGATAATGTATGTCTTACGTTTAAACGCTATGTGTTAGTGAGTAAATCCAATAAGTGAGGCCTCCCGGGTTTGGGGCCTTACATTCCTTAAGCTTCTGTTAGTCATAGGATGTCTCACATTCTTATCCCGGACTCTCTTGGGCATTTCAGGCTTGAATATCTCGAAGTTCCCAGATCTTCCCTCTCTTTGCAGTGCACCCCACAAACCCTTTGCTACTGCATGACAAGTGTCACCAAGCAGCTCATGATTTGATAAGTTCACTAGGTCGTACTTCAGTAATGAGCTGAACGCCTCACTGGTTGGCTTCAAGTATTGAACCCCACCAGCTCGATTGATGGCAAACAGCTTCTTGTTGTCGTCGAACTTGACAGAGAAGATCATACCTGTTGCTCCATGTTTGTCTATGATAGATGTCTTTTGCCAAACTGGAGGTTGATCCTTAGTAAACTATCTTTGCAGATATTTGTTCTTCCATGCTTCGGGATCAATAGGATGGAGATCGGTGGGAGAGGCTTCAGTCGAGGTTCATGTACCACTAGCCTTAGCAACATTTTCAAGTTGGAACCTCAAAAATCTCTCCATCCTCAAGCTCATAAACTCCCTCGCCATCACCCTTTGGGAACTCCACCACTACATAGATCTTCCACATCCCACTCATCATCAGACTCGATCTCTCCTTCCTCAAGATTACTGAGAGCATCAATCTAAGCTTCTTTGGAATGGTCTGGCTCAATCATTAAGATGACCTCATCAGATAGGTCATAAATAACATCAGCCATAGACTTTCCTTTCTCACTCCCACCACCAGTACCAGAAGTATCACCTCCACCTTGATGCTGAGTATACTCCCCCTCAGCCATTGACACAGCGGAAATTGGAACGATATCCAAAGCTTGTTGCTAAATTCCACTAGGATCGGCTTCAGGATCCTTGTCTTTGTCATCATCCTTGGTTAGATCTACCAGATTATAAGCCTCATCACCGCTAGGCTTTGATGTCTTCTCCTTCTCCTTCACCATCTCTTTAATTTTCTCCCCCTGAGCAGCATGCGTCTTGGTCAGGTCACACACTAACTTGACCATCATATCTTGTTCCTTACGCTGCTTGTCAAACCTCAAATCCAAAGAAGTTCTGTGTCCTAGAATCAGCTCATTAGTCTTTATCATAAGTTCATTCTAGGATAACACATTTTTCAGTCTCTCTTCAGTCCTGGTCCTCTGGCTTTTGAGGATGGTAACTTCATGCGCCAATGAATCGATCTGAGTTTTTTGAGCCAAAGATTCTTCCCTTGACTTCCATACCATTTCAAGTAGACCAGCTACCTGAGACTCCAGGGTAGTAATTCGAGAATCACTGGGATCAGGATCCCTGGATGAAGAGGCTTCGGTAGTGTGGGTGGGTAAAGGGAATAATTCATAAAAGTCAACCCCTTGGGTGAAGTCACCAAAGTCATAGGGTTGACTGATGGGTTGAAGGGTGGTAGTGGGAATGGTGTTTGGGATAGTGGGTGGAATTGTGGTGGTTTCTGTGGTTGGAGTGACAGTGATTGATTCCGTTTGATTTGGAGTCGTCACAAACACTTGGTGGACTGGCTGGATAGGGAGGAATACTATCTCGGGCACCTCCTCCTAGACAGTTGTGGCAGCCACCTCAGTCGTAACATGTGGCTGCCTCCACCTCCTTCGCTGATACAACTGGGTTGAAGTAGAAGTGGAAGTTGATGTCGTGCTCGCAGTCGATGTGCTTGCCTGCCTGCCTTTGAGCACGAGCTTCAGCTTCTCTAAGGATATCCTCAAAAGGCCTATCCTCCATTTGCTTTACTCTTCTCTCTCTCCTTTGCCTTTGTAATTCAGTATCAGTATTGGAATCAGGTTCATATTCACTTTGGGTACTCTCTTGTCTTTGTCTTTTCGAAGATGACTCAGGAAGGGAAACCTTCGTCAATCTCCTTGGGTGTGATTGGTCCGGTGCATCATCAGAATCAGATGAATCAGATTCAGTTGCTTCAGAATCGGACTCTTCAGCACCATCTCCTCCTTCTTCGTCACCGCCATCACTCGACTCAGCACTCTCAGAACCTTCATCTCCTACCTCTTCCTCCTCTACTTGTTCATTAGAGTGTTCACTCAGATCAGGCTCATAATCAGCACTACACCATCTGAAGTCACAGGGGCCACATATGCTTCATTAATTAGGGGGCCAAAGATAGGATTGTGCTCTGCGGTAGGTCACTCTCTTGTCCACCCGTTTAACTTGTAGACATTCACCAATCTGAGGTAGATTGGGCACAACTTCATTGACCAACAATTGAACAAATCTCGGGTACAATAAAAATCTAAACCTCTCCACTGCATTTATCTGGTCAGTCATGGACTTGCAGATATACTTGGAAAAGTTGTAGCCCTTGTTGAGAGAGAGTCCAACCATTGGCGCCGCCAAGACGTGACCCATGGCATCCTTGCCCGCCTTCCTAGTAGATAGGCACATGATCATGACGTGTGCGAAGTAACACCACTGATCAAGTACCCACATCTTCTTGTACGAGGAGTAGTCTATGGTACCAACATACCCCATCCTTTATCTCCGGCAGCTATCCACCATATAATCTGGGTAAGTGACAGGGTCAGTAGCCAAATCCCTAAACTGTAAAACTCTCCAGATGGTGTCTTCTGAGATTGCAATATCATGATGACAAGAACTGAATTTCGTGGGAGCGGGAAGATAAAATGAAAGCCAAGTACCCGTCCTTGTTCACGAACACTCCAAGTCAAGATGACAAGAACTGAATTTCGGGACGAAATTCTCTTTAACATGGGGAGAATGTGACACCCAGTAATTCAGGTGAATATCCATATTACATAAATGCACGTTCAAATCATATATTTTCCTGAAGTATTATTTTGACTAAGTAAAGTCAAGGAGTCTAGCAAAGAAACTTATATCAAAATAGTAATCTTTATGAATTACTAGGGAAATAAGCAATAATAACCCGCAAAGTACGATCGTTGGTGATTAACAAGGATGTTATTCTAGTAAAAGTCTAGGGAGACGCTTTAACTTAAAAACACAAATATTGGTGGCTAAACTCTTGAAAGTTGACATATAAATCATTGTTACATGTCGCTATGTTATTTATGTGTAAAACACGTGTGATTTAGTTAAAGTAATGACTAGATCGGGATCAACTAGTAAACTAATAAACAAGTCAAAAATACATAAGGATATTTGATCATAAAAAGTCCTACACCGAGTATTAGATCACGCGATCACCTAGAAGGTTGACACCACCAAAGAACCTATCTAACTAAGACTTGGATTGTAATTATGAGATGTGACAAGACCCAACCCCCACCCTACTACCCCATTTCGGCCATACTTATGTGGGGCCACCCACACACCCACTCCACCATCATGACCATGAGCATGTGTCATGAGGGGCCATACCCAATCAACCAAAGGTGCAAGCAAGAGTCAATTCGTCAAGTCAATCATCCTTGATGTGACTTGGTTGATTACAACACCCAACCCCCTACCCTTCTCCCTCTATTCGGCCGAAGTCAAGGAGGGCCCCACCCACCTCACACCACCTCACCACTTCCATACTTGTGTCATGAGAGGCCATGCCTCTTTGAGTGTAGACCACACCTACATCTTCCATCACATTAAATGCACCCACTTACACTCAACCTCTCACTCTCTCATATATATACACACTCACGGCTCACACATGCACACACACAAACACTTTGTATCTTTCAATTTCAAGAGCAAAAACCCTAGAGAAGTTTGAGTTAGAGTTGAAGATTCAAGGAAGGTTTGGAGTCTAGGAGTCGGGACTTGATAACAACACGAGCACCTAGTGTCTTCCGTACGTTTTTCTTCACCTAGCTCGTCTAGTGGTACGAAACTGTCATTCATCTTTTATATTTTCTTTACTTCCTTAAAGTAAGCATGTTGTTCATCCAAAATTAAAGGAGGTTTAAAAAGCTAAAGAGTTTATAAAGTTTAACATTTTTATGATTTAAAAGCTAGATTTTATATAAAAAGATGTATGAAATTCGAAAATGATAAGTTTTTATACATAAGTTATTATCTTAACATATTTATGAAATATGTGTTGATTTGAATTCATGATGCTAAATTAAGAATTGATAAACTAAAAAGATGTGTGTAAATGTGTATATATGTGTGTAGCCGAAAATTGTAGGTATAAGTGTATATGTTGTTGTTTTGATACCATAATGATAGTTGTAGATGTTAAAAGCATGATTAACATTAGATAAAAAGGTTTGAACATGGATACATACATGAAGGAATCATGATATATAGATATATATTTGTAGGTGTGTTTTGGAAAACTTGATAAATGTATGTTCATAAAGTGTTAAACTTGTTAAAATGAGAATTATTGAATCATATGTATGCATGATTATGGAGTATGTTCATAAAAATAGTTTATGATATTGGTTAAAAACATGACAATACATATATATATATATATATAGATATATATATTGATAACTTATCAAGTTCTGGAAATGTATACTAAGAAGATCATGTTAAAAACCCTAATATTATACATAAAGTATATGTATGTGTATGCATGTAAATCTTGAAAGCACACTGTCAAGTTAGTCTAAAAATATATGTGCATACATAAGGATAAAAGTTCTTATGTTATCATGGAGCATACTTAAATATATGTTGGATCGTTGGACTATATTTATAATTGTGTGCATAGATTAGTACGAATAAATGCATGATAAACATAAACAAGTTAATAAATATCGTTCGGAACATGTAATTGTATGTACATATAGAGATAGACATACATAGGAAATACATGAACGATACTTGTATAATTATTGGAAAGAAATAATTATATGTGTTTTTCCGGAAAATAAATAAAGCGTCTAGACTTGAATAATAATCACCAACGAGTCGTCATGATAGAACAATGTTTTAAATAAACAACGTGGAACTTAACAGGAATAGTTAAGTCGGGTGAACAACTTGCGTTTAAGACGGGTAGTCTTAACGGGTATAGTATCCTTGTGTAATTAGGATACGGATAAGCGGGTCTGCTGTTATTTAAAGATTTGCTAGCATCAAGGTGAGTTTCACTAATCCCCCTTTTTCTAAAGTTTTTGAAATGATTTGGGGTGGAAACATACTTGTAAAAGACTTTTGTATGTAAATGAATGAACTAATGATCTGACCGTATGTGTGTATTGAGGGAAAAGTAAAGCGCTTAAAGTCCTCTGAATAAGTTAGTAACCATTAGCTATTTTAGCCCGGGATTATATGGATAGTACTATTGGGGGTGACGCCTCCGGTCATGGTTAGTCGCCACCAGGGGTCCAAATGGCCGAATGACCGCATATTGTCTTACTCGCAGAAAGGCGGGGGGGGAGGTACAGAATGTTGGGGTTTGGTTACGGTCTCGTACATTACATACTATTTTGTATTCCTTGCTAGCTTACAAATGGGGTCAATAGATCGGATTAGTATTCAGATTCATTGATAATACATGCAAAAGAGTTTTGATCAGGTTAAAGTGATCAGGTTTAAACAAAAGAGTTCTGATCAGGTTAAAGTGATCAGGTTTAACAAAAGGGTTTTGATCAGGTTAAAATGATCAAGTTTAAACAAAAGAGGTCTGATCAGATTAAAGTGATCAGGTTTAAGCAAAAGAGTTTTGATCAGGTTTAAGTGATCAGGTTTAAATAAAGGGTTTTGATCAGGTGAAAATGATCAGGTTTAATCATTGGGTTTATGATAACTCTTTATAATAATTCATGAACTCACCAACCTCGTGTTGACATTTTTAAGTATGTTTTCAGGAAAATGAACGTGGTCTCCAGGCTAGCAATGTAGGTTACTTACATACATGAGGATACAGCTTTTGGAAGGATTTCACTTGTATAACTCATGGTTTTGAGTCATATTTGAGAAATCTTAAACTTTGTATAAAAACTAAGTTATGTTTTGGGATGTAAACATTTAAACTTTGATTATGTATCCAATATCATGTATGTGTTTGCGGTAATCATATGCTTTGAAAACCAGTGAACGTTACGCCTCGCGTTTCCGCCTTGGCGGGGTGTGACAGAAAATCCACTATCTGTCGGTACTCTAGTGCATCACCCTTCCATTCTAGATGTGTTAATGCTAAGAGGTTGAATTCACTGGTAAATGCACGAGCCATCATTGCAAGAAAACAAAATGAACACAATAAGAACAAATAGAATCATTGGAAGGAAAAAATCTGACTAGGTATAACACTTGTGTAACATCTACCCAATTTTCAGGTTCATAGTTCGTACGTTATCCATATACTTTAATATTCTATGTGCATCCATTAGTACTTAGTTAACATGAAACTAGGTCAACAAACTATGTCTACCATCTATACTATGCTAACTTCATGAAAGCATGAGAGCTCAAGTCTCTAATCTAGAAACTATGACATAAAATCACCTATAATAGGTTAAACTATGTCTAATTTTACAATGATTACTTAGTTATACACTAATCATAGTGTAACTAACTTAATTTGGTCTTATTCAATACTAATTAACCTAATTATACCCTAATCATGGTATAACTAACTAAACTATGTCAAATTACTACACTAATCTCATTAAACTTGGTATTATTACCCAAACTATGTCCATCCATATTTTATAAAACCATATCATAGGTATATGATTTAAAAACCCAAATTCATCTATTGCATGTCATGTTTATATAAAGACTTTTATATAAATCATTTTATAAATCTTTCTTACATAACTATATAAATACATCTCATCTAATTTATATAACACATACACACACACATATATATATATGTATGTATACACACACTTATACAAGACTAGAATTCTTACAACCTTTATAAAATATCTCCATTTTTATAAAAAAAACCTACCATTTATAAACCTTTGTACAAGAATTACCTACACAAACATCATCATTCCATTCCTTACAAAACTCACCATACACTCCACCCTACCCATTCCCTTTTTACGGCTCAACACACCAACACTCAACCTCCCATTTTTTTTTCTTACATCTTATCCTAATGAAATCTCAATAGTCAATTTTATATTCAAAAAACCATGCCAGCTTTTGCCTATAAATACAAGACCAAATCCTTGTTCTTTCTTTGCACCATTTCACAAACACTCTCACTATCTTTCTCTCTAAAATCTCGACCAAGGAGAGGTGCAGGACCAAATCTAAGAGCCTTGAATCTTTCATGCTTGTAAGCATTCCCTTCATCAGGTTTCTATCTTTCTTTCTTTCTCTCATTCATTCTAGATCATGATCTTTGATAACAAGAAGGTTTATGGGTTTTATGATACCATATACTTGTGATAACAAGTGGTAATCTATTGTAAGGCCCCTTTTCCCAGGTAATCATACTTGTTGGATTTACTCATAAACATAGTCATAAATACTGAACTTAAATTTAAAACATTCGAATTCAATCATTACATAACGTAACATAACATGACAGCGGAAGTCTTATCAAATACAAACATGATATTGTCTTAACATATATAAAAGTGGGATGTCAGTCTCGTGCCGGGTAACCATCACGCCTTCGCACGACCCTTCCTTTCATTACCTGAAATGTATACTAAAAGTCAGCTAACGCTAGTGAGTTCTAGTTTAAAAACAATCATACATAGCCTTTTTCTTATCATTAAGTATTATATATATATACATACATTAGCATATTCTTTTCATTACTGTTCTCACATAATATTCATACTGAGTATATACATATGTACATACATACTTACTTTGGGGAGAACATTCATTGGTCATACACATAGGGGTGATCAACCCGTCATACTTGTCGCGAATGTCACAAAGACAACGCAGTGAGAACTACCGTCGTAGCCCTTTTCATAAACCGTCCGGCTCTAGAAAACCGTCCGTCGAAACATAAATCCGTTCGGCAACCTTTGTCCGTCCGCTCTTAAACCGTCCTACCGTCGTAGTCTGTTCATTCGCCCGTTTGCCCTAGGGCATCCGTTTCCCACGTGGCTATTATATATGCAACCGTTCTACATGTAATAAGGCATTTGCTTCGACCGTCCATGAGTACCTTTTATACGTCCTAGCTTGCGAAGGAACGTTTTTGTCCCGGTTGCAAAATTGTCACGTGGTCGTCCGTCTACCGAAGTAGCCGTTGTCATCGTAGCGTCCATAACGTATTCGTACATTTATAACACGCAATATATAAAATATAAAGCAAGATTTCATTCATTTACGTTATGCCATTCTTTTATTCATTCTTGTAAACATACGTTTCATTCTTTGTTCATAATTCATTTTCATATATATATAAATATATATTAGTATATCACGTATGATCACATTAGCATTCATATCATTTATTCATTTAGTGTATACACTTCAGCCCCAAAACATTTAAGATGGTTTGCACATAACATAGAAGGGGGCTGTGAGGCCCCGATCCCGGGAGACCTCACTTATTGGATTTACTCATCAACACATAGCACTTTAAACGTAAGGCATTCATTAATACAGCGGAAACGATTTAATCTTCTTTACATACGCAGCGGAAACATAAACATGTCTAATACAAATTGTCTTTAACAACGTCAAGCTAAAACATAACATAAACATAATCGGGATGCCAGACACTGATCTTCGGGTAACTCTTCTCTCTAAGCCCAAGCATCCACATCCATCATCTAAACCTGCACTTAACTGATATGCATACTAAAAATCAGCAACGCTGAGTGAGTTCTAACGTTTACTTTAAATCAACTTTACAAAAGATTTACTAAAACACATATACTGCCAATAAGGCTAAACTTAACACACTTTACTTTTCAAACATATATACTGCCATTAAGGCTAAACTTAACACACTTTACTTTTCAAACATATATACTGCCATTAAGGCTAAACTTAACACACTTTACTTTTCAAACAGTTTAAAACGTATAATAAACCGTCAATTCCTCTTTACTGTACTGCCCTCATGGCTTACATCCATGAACCGACAAGTACCTGGTCAATGCCCCCATGATCAACGACCATGAACCGACAATACCGCTTATCCGTCAATTCCTTGTCACTACTGTACCGCCCCCATGGCTTTCATCCATGAACCGACGAGTACCTGGTCAATGCCCCCATGATCAACGACCATGAACCGACAATACCCTGGTCAATGCCCCCATGGCTTACATCCATGAACCGACAATACCGCTTAACGCTAAGGGGAGGTTGCGTGGACCTCCCGAGCAACCGCCGTCACTCATCCCAGTTGTACAACCGTTAACGAACCCAAAGGTTCTTACTAATGGGTAGAACCCATATCTGACATCTTGTACAAGTAACATCTGTCCCAAGGACCTTTATAGCTGGTACATATTCCCGAAGGAAAACTGTTCACTTTACTGTTCATAAATATTTCTGTAAATCTTGCTCATAACTTAACATATATCATGCCTTTGTTTATGTATATAAAAATATAGTAAACGCTTGCCAAATGATATATCTTTGCTTTTACTGAAACATAGCTTATCATAAAATACATCTTACTTTCTGAAACATAGCTTATCATATATATCATGCCTTTGTTTATGTATATGAAAATATAGTAAACGCTTGCCAAATGATATATCTTACTTTACTGAAAACATACTAGCACATATATCATGCCTTTGTTTATGTATATAAAAATATAGTAAACGCTTGCCAAATGATATATCTTACTTTACTGAAAACATACTAGCACATATATCATGCCTTTGTTTATGTATATGAAAATATAGTAAACGCTTGCCAAATGATATATCTTACTTTACTGAAAACATACTAGCACATATATCATGCCTTTGTTTATGTATATAAAAATATAGTAAACGCTTGCCAAATGATATATCTTACTTTACTGAAAACATACTTTTGCCTCTTTTAAACCTTTCACTAAAACATAGCTTTTCTCTTCAGTTTATAATATATAAAATATAATAAACACTTTACACTAAGTATGCATACCACCCCTAAAGAAGGCAAAAAGGGGATTAGAACTCACCTCTTATCTTAGCTGGAATGGTCTACTGGATCTCACTCAATCTGAACAATCATAACAGTTGACACATATCAGACCTAATCCCGACTCTAACGGTTTACTCGTTCTGTTACAGGTGAATACACTGACTTCACTTACTGATGCTGACCTATCGAAACTACTTAGTTTCGACAGGTGCAGGCCCATCGAAACTTCTAGTTTCGATACCTGCAGGCCGCTCGAAACTTCTAGTTTCGATACCTGCAGGCCGCTCGAAACTTCTAGTTTCGATACCTGCAGGCCGCTCGAAACTTCTAGTTTCGATACCTGCAGAACTCAGCTATCTTCCCCGTGAAAAACCCTAACTTTCGCAATGCAGGTCCGACCTGGTCAAGATCCGGACTTTTTACATTCAAAACGTTTGTTTTTCGTTTAAGAACTCAAATCTATGCTTTTCTTTCAGTTTCATCTGTAAAAACGTTCCCGTTTCACCCAAAACCCGAAAAACCCAAAAATGAACTAAAACTCAGATCTAGGAGAATCGGTTACCTGTAATCACTTCCTTTTCGTTGCTAAACACTCGCGAGACTCTTGCTAACGATCCTTGAAGCTCTAATCCGAAAACCGGGACTTTCTCTCTCTAGGCTCTCCCTCGCTTTCTCTCTCTAGAATTCCGAAAATGGTGTTGTAAATGAGGGTTTGGGGCTGGTCTTGAGACTTATAAGGGCCCAAACCCTTGCCCCTTTCGGCCCATACACCCCGGCCCAAGCCCGATTCCTTTCTTTTTATTTAAGTTTTAATTCCTCGTGAATTCTCTCGTGCTCTAAAACTCGGGATGTTACAAGTCTACCCTCCTTAAAATAGGTTTCGTCCTCGAAACCTGCCATAAGCTATACCGATAGCAAATCACAGAATGGGTGGCATAAACCGTAGCTATGCAAGGCAGCTTGGTCATGAAGGCCATTGTGATTAACTACCGCTGAGGATCTAATCCGGGTAATATCTAGTTCTAAGGCTCCTAAGCTGATGGGGCTAACTAATCATTCAAGGAAATAAAATCATAAACTTGGCATATCACAAATAAGAGTTTGCAACGTACCTTACTGAGTCATCTGGTAAACCCTTGCTGTGGCCTTGTTGATGTAAGGTTCTTTCTCTGCACCCTTACCCTTTCCGGATCCTCCCGCTTCCGGCTCTTTGCGCTTCCTACAATCTCGGCTCACGTGTCCCTGTCCCCCACAATTGTGGCATCTTGGCCTTTCCGGGCAGTCCCGTGATTGGTGTCCAAACTTGCCACACCTGAAACATCCCACCTGACCCGCCTTACATTCACCTCCATGTCTCCTCCCACATTTACCGCATAGACCCTCTGCTTCTACCCTCGCCCTCCTATCGTTAGGACCCTGGAGTTCCTCAGCAGTGCGCTTAGCTGCTTGTTTCTTGGGTGCTTCAGCAATGACTTCAGAGGCAATGTCATCATAGACAACTCCGCTCAGAACAACCACCGACTCAAAGGTACTCGGTGTGTTGGCCTTTACAAAGGTACGTATCTTTGGAGGCAACCCCTGAACATAATAATGAATCCTCCTCTCCTCTGACGTTACAAGATGAGGCACCAGACGCGCCAACTCATTGTACTTTGAAGTATATTGCCGGTGAGTCATGAGTCCGGCTTGCAGAGTCAAGAATTCCCTTTCCACCTTGTGGACCTCATTCTTAGGACAAAACTTTTCAGTTACCAACGCTTTCAGGTCACTCCACCTCATCAATCCGACCGCTTGGTCACCCTTAGCCTGTTTCACAGTTTCCCACCAGTGTGCGGCTTCCCCTTTCAATGACTTTGCAGCGAACATGACTGCTTGTTCCGGTCGACATTCACTAAGACGAATGGTCGACTCCATGCCGTTAATCCAATCTAAGGTATCTGATGCTTCCTTTTCCCCAGTAAGCACGGGTGGATCACAACCCCGAAATGCCTTATAGTCACAGCCGCGAGCAGGCGGTGCAACATTTTCTACTAGGTTTGGTCCTCCCATTGCTGGAAGCACCACAGGCTCTTCAGTTGTGTTAGGGCTCTCCTTGGCCTTCCTCAAGGCTTCGTCTAGTATGGCCGGTAAGGTTTCCTTCAACAGTCGGGTAAACTCACGGCCAATAGCTGCTTGCACGGCCGGCTCGAACTCGAATGTCTGATCATCTTCTGCCGCATGTTCAACATTGTGCTGACTGACCACCGTATCAGTATGGGTAGTGTGAACACTCCCTTCAATCACTTGGTTTGTGCTAGCTCCACCGTGGCGGCCTGTACGCCCACCACGTCTTCCTCCTCCACCCCCTCTAGTTCCTCCACGTCTAGCCATTTCTAACTGAAAGATAGAGAACAAAAGATTTAATTTCATCATGCTAGGGAATATGTAGAACACAATAAGTAAGGTAAGATGTTAATATACACTGGCCATCTGTAATTAACCATTACATCACATCTTGTTTTCTATTTATTCGCTTTCATGGTTCCACTAAAGCCTCTATTCTTATCTTGACACTCTAAAGGTAAACTTTACTTACTATACGCTTCTGATGCTTTGGCTTGAGTTACCCGTACTGGCATCCGCTAATTGTCCCATTCTCAGTTTAAGTCTGGACATCGGGGATGTCCAAATCTCTCAAACTATGGCTCTGATACCAACTTGTGAGGCCCCGATCCCGGGAGACCTCACTTATTGGATTTACTCATCAACACATAGCACTTTAAACGTAAGGCATTCATTAATACAGCGGAAACGATTTAATCTTCTTTACATACGCAGCGGAAACATAAACATGTCTAATACAAATTGTCTTTAACAACGTCAAGCTAAAACATAACATAAACATAATCGGGATGCCAGACACTGATCTTCGGGTAACTCTTCTCTCTAAGCCCAAGCATCCACATCCATCATCTAAACCTGCACTTAACTGATATGCATACTAAAAATCAGCAACGCTGAGTGAGTTCTAACGTTTACTTTAAATCAATTTTACAAAAGATTTACTAAAACACATATACTGCCAATAAGGCTAAACTTAACACACTTTACTTTTCAAACATATATACTGCCATTAAGGCTAAACTTAACACACTTTACTTTTCAAACATATATACTGCCATTAAGGCTAAACTTAACACACTTTACTTTTCAAACAGTTTAAAACGTATAATAAACCGTCAATTCCTCTTTACTGTACTGCCCTCATGGCTTACATCCATGAACCGACAAGTACCTGGTCAATGCCCCCATGATCAACGACCATGAACCGACAATACCGCTTATCCGTCAATTCCTTGTCACTACTGTACCGCCCCCATGGCTTTCATCCATGAACCGACGAGTACCTGGTCAATGCCCCCATGATCAACGACCATGAACCGACAATACCCTGGTCAATGCCCCCATGGCTTACATCCATGAACCGACAATACCGCTTAACGCTAAGGGGAGGTTGCGTGGACCTCCCGAGCAACCGCCGTCACTCATCCCAGTTGTACAACCGTTAACGAACCCAAAGGTTCTTACTAATGGGTAGAACCCATATCTGACATCTTGTACAAGTAACATCTGTCCCAAGGACCTTTATAGCTGGTATATATTCCCGAAGGAAAACTGTTCACTTTACTGTTCATAAATATTTCTGTAAATCTTGCTCATAACTTAACATATATCATGCCTTTGTTTATGTATATAAAAATATAGTAAACGCTTGCCAAATGATATATCTTTGCTTTTACTGAAACATAGCTTATCATAAAATACATCTTACTTTCTGAAACATAGCTTATCATATATATCATGCCTTTGTTTATGTATATGAAAATATAGTAAACGCTTGCCAAATGATATATCTTACTTTACTGAAAACATACTATCACATATATCATGCCTTTGTTTATGTATATAAAAATATAGTAAACGCTTGCCAAATGATATATCTTACTTTACTGAAAACATACTAGCACATATATCATGCCTTTGTTTATGTATATGAAAATATAGTAAACGCTTGCCAAATGATATATCTTACTTTACTGAAAACATACTAGCACATATATCATGCCTTTGTTTATGTATATAAAAATATAGTAAACGCTTGCCAAATGATATATCTTACTTTACTGAAAACATACTTTTGCCTCTTTTAAACCTTTCACTAAAACATAGCTTTTCTCTTCAGTTTATAATATATAAAATATAATAAACACTTTAGACTAAGTATGCATACCACCCCTAAAGAAGGCAAAAAGGGGATTAGAACTCACCTCTTATCTTAGCTGGAATGGTCTACTGGATCTCACTCAATCTGAACAATCATAACAGTTGACACATATCACACCTAATCCCGACTCTAACGGTTTACTCGTTCTGTTACAGGTGAATACACTGACTTCACTTACTGATGCAGACCTATCGAAACTACTTAGTTTCGACAGGTGCAGGCCCATCGAAACTTCTAGTTTCGATACCTGCAGGCCGCTCGAAACTTCTAGTTTCGATACCTGCAGGCCGCTCGAAACTTCTAGTTTCGATACCTGCAGGCCGCTCGAAACTTCTAGTTTCGATACCTGCAGAACTCAGCTATCTTCCCCGTGAAAAACCCTAACTTTCGCAATGCAGGTCCGACCTGGTCAAGATCCGGACTTTTTACATTCAAAACATTTGTTTTTCGTTTAAGAACTCAAATCTATGCTTTTCTTTCAGTTTCATCTGTAAAAACGTTCCCGTTTCACCCAAAACCCGAAAAACCCAAAAATGAACTAAAACTCAGATCTAGGAGAATCGGTTACCTGTAATCACTTCCTTTTCGTTGCTAAACACTCGCGAGACTCTTGCTAACGATCCTTGAAGCTCTAATCCGAAAACCGGGACTTTCTCTCTCTAGGCTCTCCCTCGCTTTCTCTCTCTAGAATTCCGAAAATGGTGTTGTAAATGAGGGTTTGGGGCTGGTCTTGAGACTTATAAGGGCCCAAACCCTTGCCCCTTTCGGCCCATACACCCCGGCCCAAGCCCGATTCCTTTCTTTTTATTTAAGTTTTAATTCCTCGTGAATTCTCTCGTGCTCTAAAACTCGGGATGTTACAGGGGCACATAGAACTCACCTGATAAGCTAGTCTTGGTTGTCCTAAACAAAGGCCCAACAACGTCACGTATGATCTGAATTAGTTAGTTAATTACACATCAAACCCAATCCCGACTCTAACGGTTTAATCATACTGAATTAGGCGAACATACTGACTTAACTATCTAGCCTGGTGCCTGAACACTTAGCAAGTGCGCAGGGCCTGGTTCATGCGTACTTGACAAGTGCGCAGAACATTCTTCTTGCGTACTTGATAAGCACGCATGATCTTCCTCCTGTGTACTTGATAAGTACGCATGATCTTCCTCATGCGTACTTGATAAGTACGCAGGACATCCTTCTTGCGTACTTGATAAGTACGCAAGACCTGTTTCCTGAACAAGTTCGAAATTCTTGCATGCTAACCCGATCATGCCAATCTTGCAATTTTCTTTGATAAAAATGTGCGGTTTTCATTCTAGATGCTAGTTCTAAGCTTATTTTCAAGTTTCATCCATAAAAACGTCTCATATTTAGCTTAAACCCGAAAAACCCCAAAATGAACAAAAACTGAGTTTAAGGTCGAATCGTTACCTCGATTGTGTTTCTGATTCGGAGATTTTGCTCACGAGCTCAGCAGTAACGTGCTCCTTCAATTCCGGGTCGATCCGTCAACTTTCTCTCTCTAGGCCCGAGCTCTCCTTTCTCTCTCTAGGTTGCAAGTTGTGTAAGAAATGAGAGTCTAATTCTGTTTTGACCTTTATATACTTGGGCTTCCCCCGGCCCGTTGGAGCCGAGCCCAAGCCCATCCATTTTCCTTTTGTTTTTGACGGTTAAATCCCTATTGCGTTATTATGGTTTATTTACTATTTTTAGGATGTTACAAATCTACCCTCCTTAAAGGGGTTTCGTCCTCGAAACCGTTTATACGTTAAACAATTGAGGGTATAGTCCCCTCATCTCGTCTTCTTTCTCCCACGTCGCTTTTGACCCTTTTCTGTGCTTCCATTGTACTTTAACTAGATGAATCGACTTATTGCGTAGTCGTTTCTCAGCTCGGTCAATAATTGCTATTGGTTCCTCCACATAATTTAGACTGTTATCCACTTCGATCTCGTCGTAAGGTATGTGAGCTGTGTCGTCAGCTAGGCACTTGCGTAAGTGCGACACGTGGAACGTAAGGTGTATTCCACTAAGCTCAACGGGTAGGTCGAGTCTGTAAGCAACTTGACCCACTCTCGCTAAAATCTTGAAAGGTCCGACAAACCTTGGACTTAGTTTGCCACGTTTTATGAATCGGATGATTCCTTTCCATGGTGATACCTTTAACAGTACCATGTCCCTTACTTGAAACTCTAAATCCCTTCTTCTCTTATCTGCGTATGATTTATGTCTGTCTTTTGCGGCTTTCATTCGAGCCTTGATTTGATCAAATTTCTCGGAAGTAACTTTGACCACTTCGAGACTTGCAAAATCCTTTTGTCCAATTTCCCCCCAACAAACCGGGGTCCTACATCTCCTCCCATACAACATTTCAAATGGCGGCATGCCAATAGTTGAGTGATAGCTGTTGCTATATGAAAATTCTGCCAATGTTAGATGGTTGTCCCTGCTCCCACCGAAGTCAATTATACAGGCCCGGAGCATGTCCTCCAAGGTCTGAATGGTCCTTTCCGATTGTCCATCAGTTTGGGGGTGGTAAGCGGTGCTGATGTTCAGCCTAGTGCCCATCGCTTCATTGAATTTCTTCCAAAACCTTGACGTGAACCTCGTATCCCTGTCGGACACAATCGACAGTGGCATACCATGTCTGCTCACAATTTCCTTAAAAAATATTTCCGCTAGCTTTTTAGACGAAGAAGTCTCACGTATTGGCAAGAAGTGAGCACTTTTCGTCAAGCGGTCGACGATCACCCAAATGATATCATTGCCTTTAGCTGTTCGCGGTAGCTTGGTAATGAAGTCCATCGTGATCTCCTCCCACTTTCATTCCGGTATTGGTAAAGGTTGCATTTTACCGCATGGTTTCTGGTGCTCGGCCTTAACTAGTGAACACGTTAGGCACTTGCTCACGTACTCTGTCACATCATTCTTCATGCCAGGCCACCAGTACTCTTTCTTCAAGTCTTGATACATTTTGTTCGTCCCGGGGTGGATAGAATAGCGAGACTTATGGGCCGCATCGAGTATTTTGTCTCTAAGCTCGCCAATCTTAGGTATCCACATCCGGCCAAACCTAGTTCGTACACCGTATGCATTTGCATCTAAATTCCCTTGTTTTCCTACTATTCTTTCCCATTTTATATTTCTTTCTAATAGTGCTTCATCTTGTGCCTTTGATATTTCACTAATCAAATCTGGCGTTACAATCAGCTGACACGCTTTGATCCGTACAGGTTCCGATTCTTCCTTTCTGCTTAAAGCGTCAGCCACTACGTTTGCCTTGCCTGGATGATACAATATCTCACAGTCATAGTCTTTCAGTAGCTCTAACCACCTCCTTTGCCTCATGTTTAATTCTTTTTCTTCGAAAAAGTACTTCAGGCTTTTGTGATCGGAGTAGATGGTGCATTTAACACCATACAGATAGTGCCTCCATATTTTCAACGCGAAAACTACTGCTGCTAACTCTAGATCATGAGTTGGGTAGTTAACCTAGTGAATCTTTAGTTGCCGCGAGGCATAAGCAATTACCTTTCCTCGTTGCATAAGTACGCATCCTAAACCTTGACCCGAGGCGTCAGAGTAGACTACTAAGTCTTCATTTCCCTCAGGTAGTGCCAAGACTGGAGCTTGAGTTAATCGTGTCTTAAGTTCCTCAAACGCATTGTTTTGGGTTGGGCCCCATTCGTACTTTACTTCCTTACATGTTAGCTTTGTCAGCGGCGAGGCTATTCTCGAGAAGTCCTGAATGAATCTCCGATAGTATCCTGCCAATCCTAGAAAACTTCGTATCTCTGTTGGCGTTTTCGGGATGTTCCAACCTTTTACGGTTTTGATCTTTATAGGATCCACCATAATGCCGTTTGGGTTTATGACATGACCTAGGAATTGGACTTCCCTAAGCCAGAATGCACATTTGGAGAATTATGCGTACAACTTTTCCTGCTTTAGCACCTCCAGAACCTCTCTTAGGTGGCAGTGGTGATCACCCTCGCTTTTCGAATATACCAGTATGTCGTCTATAAAAACTATCACTGATCGATCCTACATGGGTCGACATATTCTATTCATCAAGTCCATGAATGTTGCTGGTGCGTTGGTCAATCCGAAGGACATCACGAGAAACTCATAATGCCCATAACGCGTGCGAAACGCAGTCTTTGGTACGTCCTCTTTTCTTACTTTCAACTGATGGTAACCCGATCTAAGATCGATCTTTGAGAACCAAATCGCACCTTGCAGTTGATCAAAAACGTCGTCTATTATAGGCAGTGGATATTTGTTCTTTACTGTCCTCTTGTTCAGTTCGCGATAGTCAATGCACATGCGCATGCTGCCGTCCTTATTCTTTACAAATAGTACCGGAGCGCCCCATGGTGAAATGCTCGGTTTAATAAACCCTTTTTCTGTTAATTCCTGTAGTTGAGACATCAATTCTTTCATTTCTGACAGAGCCAATTGGTAGGGGGCTTTGGCAACGAGCTCAGCTCCTAGCATTAAGTCAATCTGAAATTCTATTTCCCGATCGGGTGGCAACCCAGGTAGATCCTCAGGGAACACTTTCGGGAAGTTGCACACCACGGGTACATTCTTGAGTTCTTTCGTTTTCATTCTATCATCAATAACATACGCCAGATAAGCTTCGCAACCGCGCCTCATGTAACTTTAGGCCTTGATCATCGAGATAACGTTCGGCATCGTGCAATTCCAATCCCCATAAACCGTAATTGGACTGACGCTAGGAGCTTTGAGGTGTATCCTCTTACGTTTACATATGATTTGAGCTTCGTTGGCAGCTAGCCAATCCATACCCAATACTATATCGAATCCTCCTAAGGTGAGAAGGAATAATCTAGAAGGAACTTATGGCCCTCTATTTCTATGATGCAATCTTCTGTTACTTGGAATACTGCTGAATTTTTACCAACGGCAGTTTGTACGCTAAAGGCCTTTACTATGGTGTTGATAGTGCAATCTAGTTTACGACTAAATGCATTGGATATAAAGCTTTTACTAGCACCAGCGTCAAATAAAATAGCAGCATGTTCATCATTAACTAGGAACGTACCTGACACAACATCAGGGTTTCCCCTTGTTTCCTCCTCAGTCAGGGCGTAGGCTCGAGTCCTAGCCTTCGGCTGTTCCCTTTCAGCTTCCTTTTCCTTTCCCGAACCGGATTGTCTGGTTTTCCTGCAATCCCTAGTCAGGTGTCCAAATCTACCACAACTTTGGCACTTGGCGTCTTTTAAGCAATCTCGGGAGTAGTGTCCTAGCCTCCCGCATTTATAGCACATGGTTGTGCCAACTAAACATTCGCCTTGGTGTTTTTTTGAGCATTTCTTACAAACTTCATACCCTTCCGGCCTAGGCTTCTTCACCTCAGCGGAGTAGTTTCCCTTTCCATTTCCTTTGAACGAGTTCTCCCATTTCCGTTTCGGAGCTTCGGGAGCTGTGTCCTCGTTAGCATAATCGTCATAGACGATTCCAGACAGGTTGACTACCGACTCGAAGGTCGAGGGTAGATTAGCTTTCACATGAACACTGACCCTTTGAGGTAGGCCCTTCACATAGTATTTAATCATTCGTTCTTCTGTCTCCACCAGGTGGGGTACAAGTTGAGCGAGCTCATTGAACCTGGAAGTATACTGGCGGTGCGTCTTGCTCCCAGCCTTGAAGTTTAGGAATTCATTTTCCACTCGATCAATTTCGTTTTGGGGACAGAACTTTGGGATTATCAGCTTCTTCAGGTCTTCCCATGTCATTCTTGCATGAGCGTTTGGCGACTTTGTCCTCTGAATGTTCCTCCACCAACTTAGTGCCTCATTGGTGAAAGAGTGAGCAACATACTTAACAGCCTGGTCCGGTCGACACTCGCTGATGTTGATTACAGCATTCATCCTCTCAATCCATTCGAACGTAGCCACTGAATCCTTGTTCCCATCGAACTTGGGTGGGTCTTCGTCCTTGAAACCTTTGTAGGTACACCCACGATTGCTTGATTCCACCTTCACTTCATCCCCATCACTGTCATACACCTTCTCTTCATGGTCTCCTTCATTCTCCTCTCTACTTTTCTTTAGTGCCTCGGATAGTAGATCAGGCAATACTTTCTTCAGAGTAAGTACAACTTCACGGGAAATAGCATCCCTGACCTCGGGTTCCAATTGTAGAGGCCCTTGATTTTCGTCCCCAGTTGGGGTCACTTCTGTTTCGTGCACACTCTCAGTGTGTTCTGCGTGCACACTCTCTTCTTCTTCATGTCTTTGATTCAATGGAGGTCTACCGACTCGGCCAGTGCGACCGCCTCGGCGTCCTGTTCTTCCTCCACCAGCCATAGTTCCTAGTTTCCTGATAGTTATAAAGGGAATACATCAATGCCATTTCTTCATATCACAGTTTTAGAACAGTACGAGCAAGGTAAATTGTTAATTACAGTGACCGGTTTGTGATTACTAATTTACATTGCTTTTCGGGTTCAAAACTCTTCAAATCGGTTGTGACATTGACATCTATTGGTTCTAAGTTAAGGTATCTATTCTTATCCAAGTGCATTAACTTTAGTACTTACTTACCGTGCTGGCGTTGGCATTGGTTACCCATACTGACATCCGTTCATTGGTCCCATAATCTGCTTAAGTCCAGACATTTAGGGATGTCTGAATCTCTCAAACTATTGCTTTGATACCAACTTGTAAGGCCCCTTTTCCCGGGTAACCATACTTGTTGGATTTACTCATAAACATAGTCATAAATACTGAACTTAAATTTAAAACATTCGAATTCAATCATTACATAACGTAACATAACATGACAGCGGAAGTCTTATCAAATACAAACATGATATTGTCTTAACATATATAAAAGTGGGATGTCAGTCTCGTGCCGGGTAACCATCACGCCTTCGCACGACCCTTCCTTTCATTACTTGAAATGTATACTAAAAGTCAGCTAACGCTAGTGAGTTCTAGTTTAAAAACAATCATACATAGCATTTTTCTTATCGTTAAGTATTATATATATATACATACATTAGCATATTCTTTTCATTACTGTTCTCACATAATATTCATACTGAGTATATACATATGTACATACATACTTACTTTGGGGAGAACATTCATTGGTCATACACATAGGGGTGATCAACCCGTCATACTTGTCGCGAATGTCACAAAGACAACGCAGTGAGAACTACCGTCGTAGCCCTTTTCATAAACCGTCCGGCTCTAGAAAACCGTCCGGTAACCTTTGTCCATCCGCTCTTAAACCGTCCTACCGTCGTAGTCCGTTCATTCGCCTGTCTGCTCTATGGCATCCGTTTCCCACGTGGCTATAATATATGCAACCGTTCTACATGTAATAAGGCATTTGCTTCGACCGTCCATGAGTACCTTTTATACGTCCTAGCTTGCGAAGGAACGTTTTTGTCCCGGTTGCAAAATAGTCACGTGGTCGTCCGTCTACCGAAGTAGCTGTTGTCATCGTAGCGTCCATAACGTATTCGTACATTCATAACATGCTTTATATAAAATATAAAGCAAGATTTCATTCATTTACGTTATGCCATTCTTTCATTCATTCTTGTAAACATACGTTTCATTCTTTGTTCATAATTCATTTTCATATATATATAAATATATATTAGTATATCACGTATAATCACATTGGCATTCATATCATTTATTCATTTAGTGTATACACTTCAGCCCCAAAACATTTAAGATGGTTTGCACATAACATAGAAGGGGCATATACAACTCACCTGATAAGCTAGTCTTGGTTGTCCTAAACAAAGGCCCAACAACGTCACGTACGATCTGAATTAGGGAGTTAAATACACATCAGACCCAATCCCGACTCTAACGGTTTAATCATACTGAATTAGGCGAACATACTGACTTCACTATCTAGCCTGGTGCCTGCGCACTTAGCAAGTGCGCAGGGCCTAGTTCATGCGTACTTGACAAGTGCGCAAATCATTCTTCTTGCGTACTTGATAAGCACGCAAGATCTTCCTCCTGTACATCCTTCTTGCGTACTTGATAAGTACGCAAGACCTGTTTCCTGAACAAGTCCGAAATTCTTGCATGCTAACCCGATCATGCCAGTCTTACAATTTTCTTTGATCAAAATGTGCGGTTTTCATTCTAGATGCTAGTTCTAAGCTTATTTTCAAGTTTCATCCATAAAAACGTCTCCTATTTAGCTAAAACCCGAAAAACCACAAAATGAACAAAAACTCGGTTTAAGGTCGAATCGTTACCTTGATTGTGATTCTGATTCGGAGGTTTTGCTCACGAGCTCAGCAGTAACGTGCTACTTCAATTTCGGGTCGATCCGTCAACTTTCTCTCTCTAGGCCCGAGCTCTCCTTTCTCTCTCTAGATTGCAAAAACTTGGGCTTCCCCCGGCCCGTTGGAGCCGAGCCCAAGCCCATCCATTTTCCTTTCATTTTTGACGGTTAAATCCCTATTGCGTTATTATTATTTATTTACTATTTTTGGGATGTTACAAGTCTACCCTCCTTAATGGGGTTTCGTCCTCGAAACCGTTTATACGTTAAACAATTGAAGGTATAGTCCCCTCATCTCGTCTTCTTTCTCCCACGTCGCTTCTAACCCTTTTCTATGCTTCCATTGTACTTTAACTAGATGAATCGACTTATTGCGTAGTCGTTTCTCAGCTCGGTCAATAACTGCTATTGGTTCCTCCACATAATTTAGACTGTTATCCACTTCGATCTCGTCGTAAGGTATGTGAGCTGTGTCATCAGCTAGGCACTTGCGTAAGTGCGACACATGGAACGTAGGGTGTATTCCACTAAGCTCGACGGGTAGGTCGAGTCTGTAAGCAACTTGACCCACTCTCGCTAAAATCTTGAAAGGTCCGACAAACCTTGGATTTAGTTTGCCACGTTTTTCTGAATCGGATGATTCCTTTCCATGGTGATACCTTTAACAGTACCATGTCCCCTACTTGAAACTTTAAATCCCTTCTTCTCTTATCCGCGTATGATTTATGTCTGTCTTTTGCGGCTTTCATTCGAGCCTTGATTTGATCAAATTTCTCGGAAGTAACTTTGACCACTTCGAGACTTGCAAAATCCTTTTGTCCAATTTCCCCCCAACTGTAACATCCCAAATAATGACAAGACAAATAGAAAAGGGAAATAAAGTGGGCTTGGCCAAAATTTCGGCCCATGGGCCGAAAAGAAAAGGGGGAAACCCCATTACAAAACAGCAGCTTCAACCCAAACCCCTCTCATTTCATCTTCCTGCGCAAGAATACTAGAGAGAGAGAGAGCGATCGGCTTGTGAAGAAAACCGCAAGGAGAAGACTCTAGGGCTCGGGAATCATCCGACTCCACCATTTCAACGCATAGCAACAGAAATCGGGCCTGTTGAGGTAAGCATCGCCTCTGATTATGAGTCTTTGCATGTCTCGGGTTTAAATCAAATAAAGATACGATTTTTGCATACGAAACTTGAAACAAATCACGTATTTGAACTCAAGAACGATAAAGGAAGGTGTTTAACGTAAAATGCTCAAGGTTTAATCGATTGGAAATAAGTTGGCTGGAGCAAGGTTCTGGTCAGGGAAGATGCAGACCCATGACTCGAAACTATAGTTTCGATACATACAGACCCGTCGAAACTACTCTAGTTTCGATAGTCATGTTTGACTCGAAACTATCTAGTTTCGATAGCAGCCAATGACTCGAAACTACCATAGTTTCGATAGGAACTCAGGACTCGAAACTACCTAGTTTCGAGTGTCACCTTGAACCTAAACTAAGATTTTTCATAAGTTAATGACTCGAAACTACCATAGTTTCGATAGGATCTCATGACTCGAAACTACCTAGTTTCGATAGAAGGATTATGACTCGAAACTACCTAGTTTCGAGTGTAAGACCATAGCTCGAAACTACCATAGTTTCGATGCGACCCACCCCCCGAAACTACTGAGTTCAAGCATAGTAATGTCTAGTGTCATCTAAGAGCACCATCTTATGTGTATAACTTTATTATACAGATCGTGAGTGACATTAGTGAAGCCCAGTAGCCAGCTTAGTGTATTACAGAAACTACTCATCAGGTGAGTTCTATGTGCCCCTTTTTATGTTATGTGCAAATGTTTTCAAATGTTTTGGGGCTGAAGTGTATACACTAAGTGAATAAAGTTTATGAATGTTAATGTGATCATATGTGTTATACAAGTATATATATATATACCTATACACGAAAGAGAAATTATGAATAAAGAATGAAAAGCATGATTATAAAGAATGAACGAAAGTATAACACAAAATGAAAGAATGAAATCCTGCTTTATATCCATGTATATATTGCTTGCAAAGAATGAAATGAATGTATGTCATAACATATAAGAATGAAATCTTGCTTTATATCCATGTATATATTGCTTGCAAAGTACAGAAAATGTTATGGACGCTTCGATGATAACGGCTACTTCGGTAGACGGACGACCATGTGACTATTTTACAACCGGGACAAGTGCGTTCCTTCATCAGCTAGGACGTACGAATGCCATTAAAGGACGGTCGAAGCAATTGGCATATTATAGTAGAACAGTTGTATAAATAATAGTCGCATGGGAAACGGATACCTTCGGGTAGACGGGCGAATATGACGGACTACGACGGTAGGACGGTTGTAAGTCATGACGGACGGACAAAGATTGCCGGACGGTTGTAAGAATAAAATGACGGACGGCACTAGTTGCCGGACGGTTGTAAGTATAGGTGGGCCATGACGATGGACCACGGCGATTGTCTTTGTGACATTCGTAAACAAATGACGGGTTGATCACCCTTACAGAGTATGACCCATGAATGTAAATAAAGAAAGAAAAAGGGTGAATGCATATATATATTTATGTATGAAATCACCAAAAATTACAGAAAAGGAAATACAGAAAAGAAAGATGAAAGAAAGGCAAAAGTTATGAATACGTATTTATATGAATGATTATACAGGAATGCATACTTATACCTATAAAGAAAAGAATGTTTACAGTAAATTGCATTAAACTAGAACTCACCAGCGTTAGCTGACCTTTAGTATACATTTCAGGTAAAGGAAGAAAAGGTCGTGCGATGGCGTGAAGGTTACCCGGCACAAGACTGACATCCCACTTTTGTTTGTTAAGACAATGTTGTGTTTTTAATTATTAAGACTTCCGCTGTTATGTAATGTAATTGAATGAAGAATGTTTTAAATTTAAGTTCAGTATTTATGGCTATGTTTATGAGTAAATCCAACAAGTGAGGTCACCCGGGAAAGGGGCCTTACAAGTTGGTATCAGAGCAATAGTTTGAGAGATTCAGACATCCCTAAATGTCTGGACTCAAACTGATTATGGGACCAACGCACGGATGTCAGTATGGGTAACCAACGCCAACGCTAGCACGGTAAGTAAGTTATAAAGTTAATACTCTTGCATAGGAATAGATACCTTAACTTAGAACAAATAGATGTTAATGCCACGACTGATTTGAAGAGTTTCGAACCCGAAAAGCAATGTAAATTAGTAATCACAAACCGGTCACTGTAATTAAGAATTTACCTTGCTCGTACTGTTCCAAACTATGATCTGAAGTAATGACATTGATGTATTCCCTTTATAACTATCAGGAAATTAAGGATTATGGCTGGTGGAGGAAGAACGGGACGCCGAGGCGGTCGCACTGGCCGAGTAAGTAGACCCCCATTGAAACAAAGACAGGAAGAGGAAGAGAGTGTGCACGCAGAACACACTGAGAGTGTGCACGAAACAGATGTGACACCAACTGGGAACAACAGTCCAGGGCCTATACAGTTGGAACCTGAAGTCAGGGATGCTATTGCCCGTGAAGTTGTGCTCACTTTGAAAAAGGTATTGCCTGATCTACTATCCGAGGCAATAAAGAAAAGTAAGGAGGAGGATGAAGGAGACAATGAAGAGAAAGTATATGACAGTGATGGGGATGAAATAAAGATTGGATCGAGCAATCGTGGGTGCACTTACAAAGGTTTCAAGGACGGAGACCCACCCAAGTTTGATGGGAGCAAAGATTCAGTGCCAACGCTTGAATGGATTGAGAGGATGAGTGCTGTAATCAACATCAGCGAGTGTCGACCAGACCAGGCTGTTAAATATGTTGCTCATTCTTTCACCAACGAAGCCTTAGGTTGGTGGAGGAACATTCAGAGGACAAAGTCCCCAAACGCTCTTGCAAGAATGACATGGGAAGAACTGAAAAAGCTGGTAATTCAAAAGTTCTGTCCCCAGAACGAAATTGATCGAGTGGAAAATGAATTCCTAAACCTTAAAGCTGGCAACAAGACACACCGCCAGTATACTTCTAGATTCAATGAGTTGGCACAGCTGGTACCCCACCTGGTGGAGACAGAAGAGCGAATGATCAAGTATTATGTGAAGGGCCTACCTCAAAGGGTCCGTGTCCACGTGAAAGCCAACCTACCCTCGACCTTCGAGTCGGTAGTGAATCTGAGCGGAATCGTCTACGACGATTATGCCAATGAGGACCCACCAACAGAAACCCAAAAGAGAAAGTGGGAGAACCAGTCTAGAGGCACCGGAAGAGGGAACGTAATAACTGAAAATAAGAAACCAAGGTCGGACAAATATGAAACCTGCAAGAAATGCGGAAGGCAACATTTTGGCGAGTGCCGGGTCGGCTCCACCACATGTTACAGGTGTGGGAAGGCGGGGCACTACTCTCGTGACTGCTTGAGAGACACTAAATGCCAAGTATGTGGACTGTTTGGTCACCTGGCTAAGGATTGCAGAAAAGCCAGACAATCTGGTTCGGGAAAAGAAAAGGAACAGGAACAACCAAAGACTAGGACTCGAGCTTACGCCCTGACTGAGGAGGAAGCAAGGGGAAATCCTGATGTTGTGTCAGGTACGTTCCTAGTTAATGATGAACGTGCGGCTATATTATTTGACTCGGGTGCTAGTAAAAGCTTTATATCAAATGCCTTTAGTCGAAAACTGAATTGCACTATCAACACAGTAGTAAAGGCCTTTAGTGTACAAACTGCCGTTGGTAAAAATTCGGCAGTATTCCAAGTAACAGAGGATTGCATAATAGAAATAGAGGGTCATAAATTTCCTTCTAGATTATTCCTTCTCACCTTAGGAGGATTCGATATAGTATTGGGTATGGATTGGCTAGCTGCCAACGAAGCTCAAATCATATGTAAACGTAAGAGGATACACCTCAAAGGTCCTAGCGGCAGTCCAATTACGGTTTATGGGGATTGGAATTGCACAATGCCGAACGTCATCTCGATGATTAAGGCCGAAAGTTACATGAGGCGCGGCTGCGAAGCTTATCTGGCATATGTTATAGATGATAGAGTGAAAACGAAAGAACTCAAGAATGTACCCGTGGTGTGCAATTTTCCGGAAGTATTCCCTGAGGATCTACCTGGGTTGCCACCCGATCGGGAAATAGAATTTCAGATTGATTTACTGCCAGGAGCTGAGCCCGTTGCCAAAGCCCCCTACCGATTGGCTCCGTCAGAAATGAAGGAATTGATGTCCCAACTAGAGGAACTAACCGAGAAAGGATTTATTAGGCCGAGCATCTCACCATGGGGCGCTCCGGTACTATTTGTAAAGAAGAAGGACGGCAGTATGCGCATGTGTATCGACTACCGCGAATTGAACAAGAGAACAGTAAAGAACAAATACCCACTGCCTAGAATAGACGACCTTTTTGATCAACTGCAAGGCGCGAGTTGGTTCTCAAAGATTGATCTCAGGTCGGGTTACCATCAATTGAAAGTAAGAGAGAAGGATGTACCGAAAACTGCGTTTCGTACGCGTTATGGGCATTATGAATTTCTTGTGATGTCCTTCGGATTAACTAACGCACCAGCAGCATTTATGGATTTAATGAACAGAGTATGCCGACCCATGTTGGATCGATCAGTAATAGTTTTTATAGATGACATCCTCATATATTCAAAGAATGAAGGTGATCACCACTGTCACCTAAGAGAAGTATTGGAGGTGCTAAAGCAGGAAAAGTTGTACGCAAAATTCTCCAAATGCGCGTTCTGGCTTAGGGAAGTCCAATTCCTAGGTCATGTAATAAACCCAAACGGCATCATGGTGGATCCTGCAAAGATCGAGGCAGTAAAGGAATGGAACATCCCAAAGACACCAACAGAGATACGAAGCTTTCTAGGGTTGGCAGGCTACTATCGAAGGTGCATCCAAGATTTCTCAAGAATTGCCTCGCCGCTAACCAAACTGACACGGAAGGAAGTAAAGTATGAATGGGGTCCAACCCAAAACACCGCGTTTGAGGAACTTAAGACACGATTAACTCAAGCTCCAGTATTAACACTACCTGAGGGAAATGAAGACTTAGTAGTCTACTCTGACGCTTCAGGGCAAGGTTTAGGGTGCGTACTCATGCAACGAGGAAAGGTAATTGCTTATGCATCGCGGCAACTAAAGGTTCATGAAGTTAACTACCCAACACATGATCTAGAATTAGCAGCAGTAGTTTTCGCGTTGAAAATATGGAGACACTACTTGTATGGAGTTAAATGCACCATCTACTCCGATCACAAAAGCTTGAAATACTTTTTCGAACAAAAGGAACTAAACATGAGGCAAAGAAGATGGTTAGAGCTACTGAAAGACTATGACTGTGAGATATTGTACCATCCAGGCAAGGCAAACGTAGTGGCTGACGCTTTAAGTAGAAAGGAAGAATCGGCACCTATCCGGATCAAAGCGTGTCAGTTAATTATAACGCCAGACTTAATGGGTGAAATATCAAAGGCACAAGATGAAGCATTGTTAGAAAGAAATGTGAAACGGGAAAGAATAGTAGGACAACAAGGGAACTTAGATGCGAATGCATACGGAGTACGAACTAGGTTTGGCCGGATGTGGATACCTAAGATTGGTGAGCTTAGAGCCAAAATACTCGATGAGGCCCATAAGTCTCGCTATTCTATCCACCCCGGGACAAACAAAATGTATCAAGACTTGAAGAAAGAATACTGGTGGCCTGGCATGAAGAATGATGTGACAGAATACGTGAGCAAGTGCCTAACGTGTTCTCTAGTTAAGGCCGAGCACCAGAAACCATGCGGTAAAATGCAACCGTTACCAATACCGGAATGGAAGTGGGAAGAGATCACAATGGACTTCATTACCAAGCTACCGCGAACAGCTAAAGGCAATGATACCATTTGGGTGATCGTCGACCGCTTGACAAAGAGTGCTCACTTCTTGCCAATACGAGAAACTTCTTCTTCTGAAAAACTAGCAGAAGTATTTATCAAGGAAATTGTGAGCAGACATGGTATGCCGCTGTCGATTGTGTCTGACAGGGATACTAGATTCACGTCAAGGTTTTGGAAGAAATTCAATGAAGCAATGGGCACTAGACTGAACATCAGCACCGCTTACCACCCCCAAACCGATGGACAATCGGAAAGGACCATTCAGACCTTGGAGGACATGCTCCGGGCCTGTATCATTGACTTCGGTGGGAGTTGGGACAGCCATCTACCATTGGCAGAATTTTCATATAACAACAGCTATCACTCGACTATTGGCATGCCGCCATTTGAAATGTTGTATGGGAGGAAATGTAGGACCCCGGTTTGTTGGGGGGAAATTGGACAGAAGGATTTTGCAAGTCTCGAAGTGGTCAAAGCTACTTCTGAGAAATTTGATCAAATCAAGGCTCGTATGAAAGCCGCAAAAGACAGACAGAAATCATACGCGGATAAGAGAAGGAGGGATTTAGAGTTTCAAGTAGGGGACATGGTACTGTTGAAAGTATCACCGTGGAAAGGAATCATTCGGTTCAGAAAGCGTGGCAAACTAAGTCCAAGGTTTGTCGGACCTTTCAAGATTGTAGCAAGAGTGGGTCAAGTTGCTTACAGACTCGACCTACCCGTCGAGCTTAGTGGAATACACCCTACGTTCCACGTGTCGCACTTACGCAAGTGCCTAGCTGACGACACAG